>OZ012661.1:5167512-6367512 GCA_963942545.1 Oxycera nigricornis
ATTACTTTCAAGCCATGCCAGAAATATGCTTACAATTCATCATACGAGAACTCATATGTGTTGCATGTACGTACGACAGTCAGATTTCATTTCAAGCAATACATTTCACTCAAACGAAACAGACAAAAAGAATATTCATTTTTGGTAGCAGTGAATAACGTAAATTTTGCTGTTGGTTTTTATTTGACCTTGTCGTGGACGCAGAAGGAGTGGTCCTTAGTGGACTGAGTCCTTCGCATGCATGAACAACAAATACCTTTGTCGGGCACATATTTGCCTAGGGACAGACATTTTGCTATCACTGTCTAGGATCAAAGCGAACAATATGAATTCTTGATAGGAGGCAAACAGAATGTTTTTGAATGGATATAAGAATTCATGGAGTTGATGCTTATGATAAAAAATATCTAACCATAAATAATGCACGCCGAATGAATGATCCCGAACTAACTCAATACTAAATTCTAAAAATGTAATTTCTATGAAACGTTTATGTTTTACTCACAAATGAAACTAATTTCCTTTTTTTGAATTTTCAAGCTTAGGAAAGCAAAATTTCAAAATTCAGCTCATCCTTCTTAAATATCAACAAAAATGTCTAAAGCTCCACCACATCGTGTTTAATTTATTCAGAAATCATAGTGCGTTTGTTCGTCCTAAACGCGGAAACCGGATATCCTATTTTCCATAGTCATTCGCCAACTGAAAGGGATGAATCGTATCGCAAAAAATAGCCAATAAACAAAAGTGCATTTTATCCGCATTTCAATCTATTTCGATGAGAAATCACACACTCTCGACTGTGTTTTCAAGCTGATTTATTAAAAGTTTGTGGAAATTGCGAATTTTCATCATTTTCAATGTTTATAATTCAAACTGACAATGTTTATACGTATGCAGCACTTGGAGGCTAGACGTTTTTGATCAAATTTTACGCATGAGACGGAAATAGTTTCTGAATAAATTGCTGACATATTTCAATAGATTTTAGATGAATAGCAGAAAAATTAGGAAATTTAATTGATTTTATTGAAAGTATTACTTACGTTGTAAGTAAACTAACGGATTCAGTGTTGAGATTGAAAAAAAAACAGTCGACATTTGTACGTCAACGTTGTCAGCATTGAATGTCATGTTACATGTTACGCAAGTGGCGTATGACGCAAGTGTCCGATGACGCAAATGACATTTGGCGATTAGTGTCAATCATATGAAAACAACTGAAAGAAATCATGATGAATTTGCTGCATTTGTATTCGACTCAATTAGTAACAAGCTGTCGCTTTTCACTAAAATTTTTATTTAATAATTACAAAATAATGGATCTCATGATAAGCAGTACGATAAATAAATAATTTAAGGTTCGTTTGCATTCTGAGTTACCTGAAAAATTCATAAATCTTTCAAAACCGTTTAAATCCTATTTAGATGAAATACTTGCTACATATTTTTATAAACTTTTGTGTAGATAGTTTCTGCCGGCGAATATACATAGTTTAGTGTTGCATATGCATATAAACAACATATTACACTACAAGTTCCATGATCTCGTTTTCGCAACCGTTTTTTAACCCCTGAATAATGCTAGCCAATCATCCAAAAAGCCTTCTGTACTTCATGTTAGGCCTTCAGCACTAAACCTTTTGATATATTACCCATTTAATACAGCAACTTATTTCAGCGATCTCCTAAACAATACCCCTCTGTAAACGGTCAAATAAAGATCCTTTCAATAAAGCTCTCACAGTATCTTTGTCGTCGTCTCGACAGAGAGAAAAAATGTCCCTGCAGGAAATTTCGAAATGTTCACAAAAGACTTCTTAGTCGTCGCACATCTTAACAGAAAACACTTAAGATGTAAAACGAGCAGCCACTGTTTTTATGGGCGCTCATTTATACATTATGTGAACTAGGTCGAGGAGTTTGTACATTCTGAAAGGTTCCGCGGCACGAGCCCACCCTTCTTCATGTGCCATATGTAGCATACGAGC
The DNA here is from genome assembly GCA_963942545.1 of Oxycera nigricornis. Taxonomy (NCBI): domain Eukaryota; kingdom Metazoa; phylum Arthropoda; class Insecta; order Diptera; family Stratiomyidae; genus Oxycera; species Oxycera nigricornis. The sequence continues at coordinate 5,169,504 of OZ012661.1, forward strand.
TTGTTTCGAAAATGGTGTGTACACATAAAATAAAGAAACGTTGTCTGATCCTTCTTCAGGTGTATACATTCATTTGTAGCCCCTTATCGTAAACGACTCGAATTCAACATTGAATAGAGGAAAATCCAGACGTGCAACTCTCCTGAAACACTAGGTTTCCACGACAGGACTCGTTTTCGTCGCTTTTGTAAAATCATCATCAAAGCGTAATTTTCTACACTTGACAAATAAATCACTTTAAGTAGCATAGGAAATGAGAACCTAATAAATTCTACTTACGACCGAGAATGTTCAAATTTACCATCCCCTCCGGTGTTCGTGCATACGCTTTTCCGTGTGTCGCACAACAACTTTCCCTGAAAGATCCCAGGAAAATCACAAAGCCATGGGGCACACTCACTCACTCACATGAGATGCATATGGGGAGACGCTGTTGTTCCGTAATATTTGTTTGGGGATGTTTACGACAGCTATGTTTTAATAGAATGTATTGTGGCTAAATGAAAATATTATGGCCGTGGTTAAATGATAAATTTAATTTATGCCGAGATGTTTACAGTGAGCATGTAATCAGATTTATATTTCGATGTTAAATGGGAAAACCATGCTAAAATCATATTTTGTAGGAATGCGACGGAATTTATGAAGCGTAATCAGACGAGAGAGGAGTGGAAACTGGGTTAAGAAAATTTTCAGGTTGGTAAGATTGCTTTTTATCACAGGACGGTATTTGTGAACACAGGTTTAAAAAAAATTTTATTGTACGGTTGACAGCCCTGATTTTTGATAAATGTCATAAGTGACAGCTCATTTCGCGTCCTACGCAAGAACAACTGTTACGAGCCAATCAAAAGCCTTGCTTGCTATTCTGATTATATTTGAAAAACAAAGACTGGGTCTTTTCTTTGCCTCGGTATCTTCATGAGTAAATAGCAATAAAAACAGAGACCAGCACTGTGAACACAATCTTGCATGAGTAGTGACCATCTGTGTAACCAGAAAAAGGTCGACTGGAAAGAACAATCAGTAGAAAAACAGGATACTAACCTTGAACTGCATGAAATTGTGGAAAATGAATGTTAATGAAATGAATTTGTGAAAGTAGCATAGATAGGAAGAAAAACGATGAAATAGTGAGTTGCTGGTTCCTGTTTCATCAACGATGATCGTGCCAGATTAGTCTTGTCCATACGTAAGGCGAGGCAAGGAGTTGTGGCATAAATGTCGAGCGCGGGCATGGCGAGTCTTTTGTAACAAGTCTTTAATACAACGCACTACTATTGTTAAAACTTATTACAAAAATATAGAAAATGATGACATCAAATCAATTAGCCATAATATGAGACCGTCTAATCAGCAAGCGCTCATTTAGCAAGTACAGCTGATAAAAAAGACCAATTTCGGTTTGTTATTGGGAAAAATAACAAGAAGTAGAAGAATTTGTGTTATCAAATTAGTTATCGAGTGTTCACATGGCAACTTGAATCTCATCAATGTTCATCTACGATTTTAATGTTTAAATTCCTTATAAATTAAATTTCATTAAAGCTGTGCAATTCGCAGATATTTGAAAAAATTATAAAGGAAAACTTTTAACGGATCTTATAAACTCAAATAACATATCTCAAAATCAGATTCTTTACAAAATTGACGATTTATTTTTCCTTAATCATCATGATATCTACATGTATTTCTAAGAAAAATTACAGATACCTTGGAAACATGAACTTCTACAATAAAAAACGGACATTGATAAGGCGACGATAAAGTCATTTTTTACGAAAATCAAAACGAAAGAAATACGAGATTTTCTCTTTGGCTACAACAAGATACTCGACTTTATGACTACACATTTGCCACAATGCTTCATTAATCTTCAATTTCAATGGGAAAATCAAAATTCTACTGTAGCTGCTCGTCCTGAAAACTTTTCTTTTACACAGTATCTTTCGTTTCTTGTTGTATTCACTATCATCTTTTTTATGTTGGCGACCAAAGCTCATAGTGTCGTGTTGAATTTTCTTTCGTTGGTATCATCCACATCCTGAAAAGAGTAATAGGACAGATAGAAAATGGCAAAAGATTTTTCACTTTAACTAACCGTCTTCGTCGTTTTCGTCGTTGTCGCCTCAATGCTGGGTATTATACGCGGGCCATGAGAAATCAAGTCTAGTGTAAAATCGAATTAGAACTCAAACGTCCTTCTTAAATGTATACCTTTTCCAAGTGATGTGAGCAGACTAAGATTTTGACGAACAAAGAAGACCGAAATACAGTTTGCAGGATAAAAAAAATTTCTGAGGCAAGCTTTCAAGTAATTACTTTGAAGGGTTCAAAAGTTAAACAGGTCATTAAGAGAAAAGAAGAATATTGCAACATTTCGAGCATATTTTTCCATTGACAATTTCATCTGAAACTACCTTGGCTAACTCCAAGTCCACTTGCCATCATATCTGAATTCCAGGACATTTCCATCACAGTTTTCATGGCAGGGAAAAGGGTTTTGGAATATTTTCAAAAATATCTATTTGTCGTCATGATTGCCATTGAAATAAAATTCCATGCTCTTCGCGTACAATAGAATCTCATTAAGTGTAATTACACTTAAGTTTGAATTTGTGGTCATCTCCTTGATTAGTTTTTGCGGTTGGTCAATGAATGTCGCGTCTCAGGAAATTATTGTGAAGATACTTTTGGAGGAGGAAAAAATACAGTACTATAGATACTACTCCCTACTACTTCCTGTGTGAATTTAAACTTTCATTTATTTCCGTTTCTGTACTGATTCGGAATTGTCTTATTAGTGCTGAGTTTTTTTCTGCAGACTTGAATTTTTCAACTGAATAAAGGACGTTCTATACTCTTGGATTGTATCACGAACAATTTCGTTGAAGATTTTCGAGGAAAGTTTCGTTGGACTGAAGTGGTTGAATAATATAGTAGTTTCGCTGCATTTAATTTGATTATGCTATAAAACTAAGGAAGCAGTTGATAAATGGGGTTGTATAAATGTTTTGGACGAACTTAGCCTACTTATTTTTATAAAACTACTTTAAAGCGCAAAAAAGTAATTAAGGAATAATATTCCGTGGAACTGGTCCCAACAGTTTCGTGGATATCTGTGAATATTTAGGCAACTTAAATAAAATTGTGTCTGGCTGTCTGCCCATATATTTATCCAGAATAGACTTTAAAACATCTATATGGGTTTTGATGAAACTTCTTGCATCATAGAAGGTATTTCCTGTAATATTCGTTGACTATTTGAAATTAAAGACTATTGTATGTCCAGTATTTAATACATCTTTATTGTTTCTTCCTAACCTTCATCGTCTTTTTCTGTCAGTGTGGTATCACCACCATTGATGGGTGCGTTCAAAAACTACCTGAATATATCTTGATAGCAGTGACATCTGGTGGTGTTATAATATTATTACACGCTTTTTTCTTTTAACAGAGATTTCATTGACATTTTCAATTGACTTATGTTTGATTAAATATTCTAAAATAATTGGACTGCAAGGGTTGTTACATTAACTACGGCCAACCATATCTTTGAGGTGGTCTACTGACCCTACCACTACGAGTTCTCCTAACATCTGGTTCGTTTACAATCACCGGTACAGGTGTTTCTTGATCTCTTACCGACTCTGTTTCTGACTCCGAATTACCAGCGGTTTGATATTCATCTGCTGATGCATTACTATCATTCAATTCTGGTAGATCCGGTTCATCCACATTACAATCAATTCTTTCATTGCCACTGTTAACATTTTCTTGTACGTTGCGCCCACGTGGCGTTACAATTTCAATTGGTTTCAATTTATCAGGACTTGCCACATTAAATCTAACATTATCTTCAAATAATACCTCTCCCCCATTCACCTCGTTGTTTTTAGTCTTGGCAATGAACCGTCGGTTTCGTCTAAAATGATTCTCAAAATTATCCCTGATAATATATGATCGATTGTTAACATTACTCACAATGGTTCCGTAGTTCCACTCCCTTCCGTTTTTCTTAAAAATAATGAGATCACCTACATTTAACACTGGCAGTGCTTTTGCATTCCGGTCATAATAATACTTTTGCTTTTTACGCTTTTCTTTAATTTTATTTTTAACCGTTTCTTCACTTAAGTTGTTTCGATACAACAATGAATCCGAAATTGGCATTCCCGTCTTGACCACCCGACCAAAAAACAGCTGGACTGGTGTCAATCGCATACTTGCCACAGGGGTTGTGTTATATTCCAAAATTCGATATTGATACCTTTCCGTGTCTCTCTCTTCAACACAACGTTTCAAAATATTTTTAGCAATCGCAACACCCTTCTCGGCTAAACCATTGCTTTGTGGGTACCGAGGGCTTGAAAATTTCATGACAATATTATAATCGTTTGCGAATTTTCCAAATTCACGCGAGTTAAATGGAATGTTATCCGCTTTAATTACCGTTGGGTATCCCAGTTTGTCAAAATTAACCTCTAACTTCGCGATGATATGACGCGCTGTTTTGTCTTTTAAATGTTCCACAATTATAAAACCCGAATACGCATCAATCACAGACAAGAAATCCTGTCCCGTATACTCGAACACATCCATTGACACTATATGAAATGGATACTTCGGTAGCTCTTCTTGAACCAGCTCCTCTTTTTGATTGTTACGCGTGAACTTTTCACAAATGGCACAAGATGTAACCATTTCTTTTATCTGACCGTTCATGTTTGGCCAGTAATAATGCATTCTTGCACGTGCTAGTGTTTTCTCGATTCCCAAATGTGGTGCATGCAACCACTTACTAAGTTTTCCTTGTAATTCTTTTGGAATAACTAGTCGATGATCACGAAATAGCAAGCCATTCTCAAAATGAAGCTCATTTTTGAATTTGTGGAATACCCGGCTTAAATCATCCAGTAGATGGTAATTTGGCCAACCCTTCTCAACATATTGACAAATTCGTAACAAATTTTCATCACGTTCAATGATTGAACGATACAAATCATAATTTTCTTCCGATAAACACGCTGCTTTAGTTACTGTATGTATTATCCCCGTTAAATCCGTGTCTTCATGACATTCTGATAATTGGGCCCGTGACAGGCAGTCAGCTACGAGCATTTCTTTGCCCGGTTTGTAAACAACAGTCATCTTTGGATATTTCAAAAGTGCCATGAGCATTCGCTGAAGCCGCATTGTCACATCATCAATATCCCGCTTGACTAGTGTTTCCAACGGTTTGTGATCACTTTCCACCGTAAATTGACGCCCATACAAGAAATAATGAAATCGCTGACATGCGAAAACAATTGCCAATAACTCTTTTTCGATTTGAGCCCACTTTTGTTCACTCTTGCTTAACGTCCGAGACGCATATGCTACTGGGTGTCCATTCTGAATGATTACGCAACCCAATCCATCTTGGGACGCATCCGTTTGCACAATGACTGGCAATTTCGGATCATAAATCGCCAATACCGGCTCCGATGTTACGACATTACGCAATTCCCTGAATTCCCGATCATGATTTTCCTTCCATTCGAATTTCACATTGTTTCGCGTGAGATCCCGCAAATGCGCCGATTGCTTTGACAAATTCGGAATAAATTTCGCTAAATATTTCAAAATACCCAAGAATCTTGACACAGCCGCTTTATCCTCCGGCGTTTTCATCTTTAAAATCGCGTCCCGATACTTTAAATTTGCTTTAAATTTTCCATCAAATAAAATATGACCCATAAATTTAACTTCGTGTTTCCGATACTGAATTTTATCCGGGTTAAATTTAATATTGTATTTACGTGCTCTTTCCATTACTTTATCCATTATCCGATCGTGTTCGTCTTCCGTTTCCGCGCAAATAGCAACATCATCGAAATAAATTATTACTCCTTCAATATCTCCTAACATTTTAACCATTTCTCGTTGAAACAATTCCGGTACAAAATTAAGCCCAAATGGCACACGCCTGAATTTATATCGACCAAAGGGAGTCATAAATGTTGTTAGATCAGAGCTCACATCGTCCAATTCCATTTGCCAATAGCCACTTTTCAAATCTAAAACCGAAAAAACGCGCATATTTGCCAGCCCAGACGTTAAATCATCTATCGTTGGAATCAAAAAATGCTCTCGCTTGATGCATTCATTGAGTGGTTTTGGGTCTAAACAAATACGAAGTTCACTCGAGTTAGGCTTTTCAACTATTTGCAAATTATTAACCCAGTCCGTTGGGTAATCAACAGGTGAAATGATTCCATCCTGTACCATCTGTACTAATTGTAACTTTAATCGCTCCAACAACGAATTTGGTATCCGTTTTTTATAATGAAGGACTGGCTTTGAGTTTTCTTTCATATTTATTGTGAATGTTCCCGGAAATTTACCCAAACCTTCAAAGACGTCACGATTGCTTTTTAAAAATTCCTCCCGTGTTTGTGACAAACATGCAACATAATTTACATCCGTTCGTTTAACTAATCCAAATCGTTCGCTTGATTCAAGACCCAGTATCGGTTCACACACATCATCGACAACAATAAAGCGAGAGACATGTTCCTTTTTTAAGTTAGTATCAATGCATTTTAGTTTAACCGTACCATAAACATTAACATTGTTTCCATTATAATCAAAGACCGAATAATTTTCATTTTCATTTTCCAATTGAACCCCCAACTTCTTGAATATTTTGGCCGGAATGCAGTCCACATCAGATCCAGTATCTAACTTAAACCTAACTAACTGATTTCCCACTTGAAACTCCTTATACCACCGCTTCGTGTGGTTGGGCACGTTACTTGAATTTATTCTATAAATACGATCCAGTTTTATGTCCCTATTCGCACTACCATCAATGATTTTCACACAATTACCTGTTTTACCCCAGCTGATTGAGTGTTGTTGCTGTTTTACATTTTGATTGTTTTCCGCTTTTGATCCACTGTTGTCCGTTTGCTTGCTCTTCGATTTACAAAAACGCTGGAAATGACCCTTACGCCCACATGACCGGCAATTGATATCCTTGGCTTTACACGATTGTAAATGATTTGCATTGAAATCATTACCACAATTGTAACAACGACGAGTTACAACATCAATTGTTTGTTTTGGCTGTTCAGCCACGCTGTCGATACTTGATTGGTTATTTATGTTCAACCTAACCCTATTTTCCTTCGCAGCTTCGTATGTTTTACACATTTCAATTACTTTGTTTAATGGCTCCTCCTTGCCATCCAACAGCTTCAATTGCAATTTTCTATCTTCCACTCCAATGATAATTCGATCTTTTAACATGCGCTCTTCATATTTCAATTCTTTTCCGCACTCACATTTGCTCTTGAAATCGCAAAACTGAACTTGCTTGCGAAGTTCAGTTTCAAACGCAGCAAACGGTTGCTTTTCCTTTTGCAAAATGTTATTGAATTTGAAGGATTCCATAGTTGTGTTTTTCTTTGGACTCCAATATTCCTCAAACGCCTTCAGAACATCATTTAATGTGCGCTGGTTGACTACTGCGACAGAAGCCTGTTCACCCTCGGCTGGTGCAACTACAATATTCTCTCCAAGAATACCATTTTCCGTTCCATCATTTGGAAACAATGTATTATAAATTTCTCGCGCTTGACGGCCAATTAACCACAGACATGTTGCAATTTTTGTTGACTCCGTTCCATTTGCTTTACCTGTTGCTCGCATATACATTAAAAACTCACTTTTCCATGCGTGCCATTCCTTTGCCACGTTTGTGCAATCCAATTCTTTTGGTAAACGATCGTTCGCCATTATTATTCCTCAGTATTTCACCACTTATACGCTGAACTCCTTTGTTCGGTACCGAACACGATTTGATTTCCAAAATTAACTTCTGACACCATGTAATATTCGTTGACTATTTGAAATTAAAGACTATTGTATGTCCAGTATTTAATACATCTTTATTGTTTCTTCCTAACCTTCATCGTCTTTTTCTGTCAGTGTGGTATCACCACCATTGATGGGTGCGTTCAAAAACTACCTGAATATATCTTGATAGCAGTGACATCTGGTGGTGTTATAATATTATTACATTTCCATGTATAAATTGATTTTTATTTTTCATAAATATCTTGATATTTTTCAAAGATATAATCAATTGTAATGAAAGCTGAGTAGCTATACGCTGTAATTTTGTTTGGTTATGATGTACAAAATAAAAATACGGTCCAAAGTGGCATACGAGAGACGACGCTGAAAAATATATGCTACGAAGCTAGTTAGTTACTAAATGGGAAGTGTGATTTCGGGATGACGGATGGCGTCCTTTTCAGGTGCTGTCATTTACCATCCGCCACCAGACAGCACGACCACGGTTAGGCTTGTTGATGGGTTAAGCTCGTTATATTTCAACTATGAAGAGGACGCCATCTGTCATCCCGAAACCACACTTCCCATTTAATAATGGTACCGGCCAAAAGCCTGGAAACAAGAACCTCCATTAATGTGCAATAAGAGTGTTAACAAGTAGCTAAACCAGAAGCACTCTAAGAAGACGAAGTTGCTGACTAGACTAGGAGGTTCTAACCCATGATAAAAAAAACTGAATATAGTTAGTTACGTTATTTTGAAGATCGTACAAGGAGGTGGCTGAAGCCGCTCACTGCTTTTGTGTGAAGGACAAAATTGACGACAGGTTAGTGATTATCGACTAAACGCTGAGCGCTAGTACAGTATGTTTTTTAAGTATTTTGTGACCGACAAAATCGATCAAACGTTCACTTTGCTTTTCAAATAACCCCACAAAATAAGTGCGAACGGGTTAAGTCTGGAGATCTGGGTGGCCACTCAATGCCGCCTCTTTTTGACATCAGGCGTCTAGGGAATTTTCGTTGCAAAAACTGAATTGTTTGATTTGCAGTGTGGCATGGCGCACCATCTTGTTGAAATCAGTAACCGTCACGTACTTTTTCACGCATTTGCGGGCAGACAATAAAACTGTTTCGTTTTCTCTGAATAAATAGAGCCTAATGATGTTTTTGGCGTAAACACCGCCCAAACAGTCACTTTTTGGTCATGCAATGGCGTTTCATGAGTTTCGTGTGAATTCTCTGTTCCCAAAACGTGGCAATACTGCTTATTAACGCCGCCAGATACTGTGAATTTTCTTCCAAAATTCAAGTTCAGTGTTCACCATTCAAGCAACTGTTTGGCCGTATGACAAGCGACGTGGACGGTCTGTCGGCAACATTCTTTGTGTTAGTTGCACTTTATAAGAAAACAAATGCAAACCATCTTTCCAAATTCACCGCATAGTGGTTCCACTGATGCCAAAAAGCTGGGTTTTGGGAAACGCTCACTCTGACCGTTTCAACGGCACGACGGCGATCTCATACTGCCGACTTTGACACGAAACGACGAATAGTGTTGTCAAACGGTTCCTGTTGGCCACGATATTTTTGACGGTTCGCACGTTGAGTTAAAACAACTGAACGACTATTCTCAATGTACATCGTCACTACTTCGGCACGTTGTTACGGTGTGAAGCGATTCATGGTTCAAATTGTACTGAAATGCCGTTTCAAAAACATGTCTCATCGAATCAATCGGTTTGAGAAATGTCGAAGTTAGTAAGTGTTTACAAACCGACACAAAAGATGGCACTCACTGTATATTTGTAACAACATTATTGATTATATTGATGCATTTAGTCGATGTTAGTTTGATTTTTCTCACCAATTTATGACGCCTTGTAGACAGCGAAACACAATTTTTGAGTATTTTTACCTTTGTATGTTCGATTTGATGTAAAAAACATATCAATTTGCTATTGAAAACCATATCATAAATAATATTTGTAACATTAACGAAAAAATAGCTTCTCTAAATCTATTCACTTGAACTTTGACCTCTAATCATTCTCAGTAAAACTTACGCCTACCTCCGATAATTTATCAAAGATAATTGACTTCAAACAATATTAAGAAACAAGACATATTGGAAAATAATAAATCAACATGTTTACTCTAAAGAATCGGCTGTCCACTCACATTGGAAATTGATTAGTTCATCTCCAGAAGTCCTTTGCTTAGGGAAATGTTCAAATAAATAGTTCAAGCGAGGTCATTCGGCAAATAAATCAAAATAAAAAAACATTCTTACAAAAGGGTGAAATATACGAAAATCGCATGACCGGTAATTAATGGGACCGGTAATTAAGAACTATCATACAGAGTACCAAGCGATTTGTATAGGAATTTACAGCGTAAGGAAAATGAAGTACAAATAGTTAAGGGATGGGAAAACATGTATACAAGGTATTATTTACTAAGTGTCGGTGTTACTTTGTGGAAAAGACCTCATTGCGTTACAAAAAAATTGTGTTGTTAGGTCGAAGTTCTTTCTGAATGTAAATAGAAATATCAGTAAGTCATTAGTGTTCATGGATATCTACAGAATTGAAAGATATTGTGCTCATAACATGCACTTTTAGCAACCAGCAAATTGGTTTGAGATTATTTTATAGAAGCTAAATATGATCGTCGAGAAAACTCATACAACTTTTTCTCGAATCTGAATAGATTTCAGAAACGTTTCATCATCTGGCAAATACATCTTGGATTGAACAAATCATTTCATCAAAGGAAACATGCATTTTCCCTGCAAGCTTCATTCGTACAATCGAATGAATCGAAATCAAGTGTGTAATTCAAATCTGTGGTAATTACGAGGAATTCGCTTTGAACCACTCTGTGCTATAGGGTCATCCAGCCATCGTTGAAGAACTACCATCCATGAATATCGGGTATTTATTGAATATTTGATAATTGCAGATTAATACAGAACAATTCGCAAGATTGAAATATTTGAATTGATTTGATTTGATTTGGCTAATATCTCTACTGTGTGGTTACTTCAAGTGAACGGAATTGAAATCAATTGTAAACCACAATGATTGATTGAAAGGAAATGTGGTCTTCAATCCTTATATATAATAAATCGACCCGATCGTATGGAAAATATATGGTTTATTGTTTTCTCTAGTTTGAGCTATCATTATGCTTTTTGAAAATATGACAACGATTTCATCTTTGATAACAAATTTTTGTTACAATATTTTAAACTTTTTTCACCAAATAAAATGAATACCAGCAAGACAGCTTCCTTATGCAGTGTTGCGTTTGGGGTTTTAGTCAACGCAACCCTCTTATGCTTAAAGACTTCCAAGAGGCCTTCTAGCTTTGTGTGCCTTTTAAGGTGTTACATAGGTCTTGTATTTTCAAAAAATCTATCAAATTTTTTTTCTTCCACATAAAAGTACAGTACTCTAAGAGTATTTACACTAAATTCAAAGTAAATTCGAGCAATATTACCGGAGTTATAGAGATTTGAATACCGGGTGGTCGGTGTGTGCGCCCTGCCTTACCTAGCGTATTATACGCATGCAGCGCGGTTCTAACCATCACAACATCAAAAAGATGCTCTGAACATCGCGAATGAGGCGAACGAGTTACTGTATGGACCTGGAACCGACGACTCGATGTAAGTCGCTAAAATTTAACTTTAATTCATTAAATCGCAGTAAAAAAACTTTAAACGTGTTTTTCCGTGCGGTAGACACGATTTCTCGAGAACGAATCGACCGATTTTGCTGAAATTTTGCACAGTTTCTCTTTATAGTATTGACTCGTGATTTCATGAAGGGATTTTCATTCGGTCGACTTGTTCGTGTTTTATACGAAAAATATATCTCAAAAACGATGAAAATCGGAAAAATGCAAAAAATAGACGAAAATTCATTCAAACTCATTTCATAACTTTAATTTTCCATTTTTTCAATTCTTTCGTTCAATCACGAGCCAAGGGCATAACCTTTTTTGAATTTTTGATTTGAGATGAACCTGCACCGAAATATCCTGCTTACCGCAAATAAAAGGTTGGACGAGAAAAACTGCAGAAAAAATGAGAGTTTCCTGAAATGTCAAACTTTTATATGTGTAAATTTTAAATAAAATGAATTTTTGGTTTTAAAATACAATTTTTTGAAAAAGACTTATGTAACCCCTTAAAGCACACGAGTCCTTTTGAAGACATCGCAAATTTTTTCTTTCTGTTCGGGGCGCAAAGATTTCGGCTGAAATGTGGATCAGTGTCCAATAAAGCGAGATTTTTGGGTTCAGGAGCATGGCATCACGTTAAAGGTTACGGACATTGGATTCGCTGACGATAAAAAAAAGAAAGTTACAGACAAACATTAAAGGAGGTAGACATATATGGAAGTGGACCTATCAGTACTACCTATATAAAGTTGTGGTTGCAGTTTCCAGGACGTGAACTTGTAGTTAAAAAACATTGGTGGTTTCATAAACAATAGGAGAAAACCCAAGCGGTTAACGTCCAATTTGGAAAGCACATAATCATCTCCCGACCCTTCATTAAGTATCTGGGGGTGTGGATTGACTCCAAACTCACAAGGTACACATTAAGTACGTACACTTCAAGGCGCCATCGCACGTTTGGAAAACATGATATTAAATATTGGAAGCCTGAAAAGTAGCCAAAAAAGAGAAGTCCTTAGAATAGTGAGCTTGACTCTGCTTCAAGCAGCACCTGTTTGGAAGGCGCTTTCAAAATCGAATTAATCAAGAGAAAGGTCAGAAGATCCTATTGTTCTATTGCATTGAAAGTGTGCAGTGCCTTCAGGAATGATCCTTGTGGATCTCACAAATGAGATGAGTCTCTTGTACCACAGAAGACTTTTGGTGCCAGCCGCAATAAATGAAGTTAAAAATGGTGGAAAGCGAAGAGCCGATTCGAGCGTTCAGAGTAGTCCAAAAAGTCATCAAGATACATACATTGATCTCACAAATCGACGTTTAGGTGAAGCGTAAAAATGGAGAGGTGAGCTACAACTTGACTCAGCTTCAAATAGTGATGAGCCAAATTGGTCCTGCAATCTTAGTCCAGCTCTTGCAGAAAAAACAAGACCAAGATCATCCCTGCGGTAGCAAGACCAACGCCAAGGCTAGACTTGCAGGACCGAGACCAAGATAAAGACTTAACCAGCAAAGCTAATACCTGAACTAAGACTTTCCGAGTGGTTAACTAGAAAGAAACCAAACTGCTGAACCTGACTGAAAAATATTTTTTTCAGACTTTGTATCTTCAAGAAGGGTCAACATCATTCATCATGAGTAATGAGTTGTGCAAACTATTTGAGAGTGTAAATTCAAGACTGTAAGAGTCTTGATAAACAAGACCACGCCTAAGTCGAGTGTACAAAAATCAAGATGAAGACCAAGAATCCCGTGGTGATAGTCTTTATTCGTTCACCACTAGTTTCTGACAGGACATTAGGAGTATCGGCATTATCTGCACTGCTTCAAGCTGGATGATAAGCCAGACTGTTCTGAAGATTTGAAGCTGGTCGTCGTTCATTGCCCGAGATTTGATGCAGATAAGCGATATTTGACCCTGCAAAATCTATTAAAGGAATTCCCAAAGTCCGGAAAGAATTGGAAGGTGAAAGACACTAAAATCGTGCAAATACAAATACGGGAGTATAAAAGAGAATGGAGCAACAAATTGAGATGTATTTTGGTAGTTTGGTAGTATTTTTCGTTCGATTTTGCAGCGCTGTGAAAAACGACTTTTAGTTAGCACATATTGTGGGTTTTTTTATCGAAATAACTGTAAATGACCTTCCTAATTTGTATGATTCTAGAGCACATGCCGAGAGTAAGGATATCAGCGACAATTTCTTTTCCATGAGATTTTGCAGCGATGAGAAAAGCGACTTTTCGTTCGCACAAATTTAGGTTTTTTTTATCGAAATAACTGTAAAAGGCCTTCCTTATTTGTAATTTGTAGAATGGGGAATGTTTTAGTATTTACAATTTGATAGTCGTTTTTCTCAACGACTCGATAAAAGGTAGTCCCTTTTCAGTTTTTCTACCTCGCTACACACAATATGAGATAAGTTTTACTTTAGGTTCTGAAAATTCAACTGCAATCGTCAGACTCAAGTTCCCATAGGGTGTCACTATGTTACTTCATAATGAAATATGATACTTCGTAATGGAGTGTGACACTTCATTACGAAGTACAATTTAATCATGGAATCTAGAATTATGCTAGTGATACTAGCATAATTCTAGCGTTCGGCAGTATCTTCAATGCAACAGTTCAAATACGATCTTTTATTCTCTGAACACATCTCCTTCAATTGGTCCGGTTCAATAACCGCATCCTCTAATTTGAAAATTTCAATTTTAACAACATTCGCCAATACAAGTTTACTTCTGAACTTTCAAGCCGTCAAGGCACATTACTTGCCATCTCAGCCCAAATAGTCAACGATTAATTTATGCCTCGTTGCACACAATTAGCCAACAAATCAACATTGAATCGACAAACACAATTTGGCATCCGTAAAATCCAGAATATCCTACTACAACATTAAGTCGCCGCATTTTTACATCAATCCACGCCAACGCCATTACTTCCTTCCCTCCATGCTGCCAGCGCTCAAAAAAGAAATTTATTCATGCAATTTTCCAGATCAATTTAATTAGATGAACAGAATGACATGAACGATGAACAAGAAATGTGGGGCAATTTTCCTCGAGCTTTCCAATTTTCTCGTGTAACGCCAATGTGGTTTTCTTCTATGATTTTGTTTTTGCTGCAATCACCGTCACTCACATTCTCAATTTTCCCACCGAATCTTATGATATTTTCATCGACAACCAATTCAATATTCAACGGGCGCATCCCGTCACGACGACATATCGACACGATCCAAATTCGGTCCGGAAAAATCGATCAACCGATGAGTTATGCCCTAAGATTTAAATAGAGCTGGCACAAGAGGAAAATTGAGTGTGGTATTTGTAGTTGTTGGAAATCGGAGAGTATATTAACATGGATTCCGCCAAGAAAATTGGGTCTTTACGTTGAATGGATTGTTCTTGACATCAACTGATAGCCTGGCAATTCGAGTGTAAAATGAAAAATTGTGATTGTGAAGATTTTTCAGATATCTTGGTAAAGTACCACCATTGCCTTTCTACACGAGATTCCAGGTCACGAAAAAAATAATCAGATGAAGTTCTGAAGAAATGTATTGCACAAACTCCCAAAGCATCAAGCCTCAATTTCCTATCAACTATCCGCAAAACATCTTTCTTTTACAATTATCTTTAGAAAAAAACGTTTCTCCACTGTACAAATCTTGACAAGCAACTCAACTATCCACTATCATCATTTTATTTCGAATTTGAAATGATTAATGTAAGAAAAGTGGAAAGTCGATAAACGACTTGAAATTGATGGAAAAGTTTCCTGATAATTTATGATGCAAGCAAAATGTTCTAGTGGAGATCGTATCTTTTATCAACGAAGCCATAAATTTTATTTCTTGCAAATTGGCTAGCTACTTCCACTGGTAAAATGGGGATTTGAATAAATTATTTCCGATTCGGGGAATTCTTTATTCGTGACAGAAATTTAGTTTGCAATATTGTGTTTTTTTTTTAATCTTGATTTAATTGACATTGTGTTATTGTTTCACGGAATGGACCGTTGTTTCTTTGGTGGCATATGCAATTTAAGAATACTCAGAAAAATGTATTTTTTTTAAAATTAAAATCATTTTTTGTAAAATTCCAATACTATCCACTATCAAAAACGGAAATTGTCACATTGAAAAGTAAAATTTAATTTGTGTTGATATCAATGCTTTATTAAATACTTCAAATGGCTACGACGGCCATGTCATCGTCAATTTGTCACTGACAGGTGATTTGCATTTCAAGTGTGGCAGATGAAATGTCAAGAGTGATTGCGATGCGTTTAACTACTGCCAGTTGGCTGCTTAGATTTTTGACTTACTAAACTCATTAAATAATTTGTTTGACTGTATTCATGATGTAATAGGGACTGAACAAAGCAACCAAGTCAAAGGCAATATGTTTGTATAAAAAATGCACAAATTGACATAAGGAATGAATGCGAACGAGATGATTTAAATTAAACAAAGTATATTGAACTATGTATTCATCGATTTCAATATAATATTACTTAACTGTATTGTCACACTTCTCTCTTTGAATTCATTGTATCAAAATCAGGTAAATGCTTACTAGGAAATAAGTCGTTATGGTTTTTTATTTTAAACTGTAAAATACTGATGAAACGATTCAAAAACCATATCAGAAATATATCTTGATGAATGTAACAAACATTTAGAGTACATGATTGAACTCGTGCGATGTAAACAAATCGGTATGTAATAAAATACATTTTTTATTCATGTTTCAAGCATTTCATCCAATTTGCACAACGAAAGATGATGGCAACCAGGAGCTTTTCATTTGATTTGAAATCTCTTAATCACGCAGATCATCATGCACGATATATTATAACACATTCTAAACTTGTATCCATAATCTTCTCAAAAAAGGAACCTAATATGAAGACAACTTATCATGAAGAGCTCTTAAAGTCATTTTGTCTAAAGACTGTTTTATTATTGCTACCTTTAAGAGAGAGAAAATACCTGGAACATCTCAAGATAGCGATCTCATACTCATAGACACACATGCATCTGGCAATATGAACCATTACTTCCTACATTTCCAACAGGTAACATGATGATACCATCTTGAAGAAGCCCCAACTCAAGCACCCAAAATATCCTAATTTCGATAGATTGAAATATGTTTCACGTGTATCGCGTAGCAAATATCTAGTATATGGGAAAGTATTTCGTGGAATTTCATGACCTGAATAATACTGAACATTTTATGAAAAAGCAAATGTCAAGAGCAAAACTGAGTGGAAGAAAAAATATATATGAAAAAAATCCTCAGAATCTTTTTAATCGCGAACCCACCTTGAAAAATTGAATATACACATCAGTTTACTTGTATATTGAATTGGAACAAAATACCTACTCAAAAACGTGCTGGATTTATTGAGATTCTGGTCAACAATGGTGTTTATTTTCAAATGTTTATATTTCAATTTTACCGTGCTTCCCAGTAGATTGCCCCCTTTCATAGAAAAATAATGGAGAAAGTACAAGTGATAAATTTTAAATATTATTTATGGATGTGTTCGATGACATGATAACTATTGTTATCATTGAACACCCGCTAAATGCTGACACTCAGAAACTAATTAAGAAAGTTGTGAGAAAGAAGAAATAAACCTGTGGATTATCTTTATTTGTGCAAAGCAAGCTTTTAAATCATCATTTGAACTCAGTGAATCTGTAAGAGCTTAAAAAGTTAAGTAGCTTGTATCCAAATAAAACTTTTCCCAGGCTTTCCTGATAAGGTCCTTGTCATGATCAAAGCAGGATATCAAGACCTTAACTACATAACAGACTATCCACCCCAACAAACTTTTTCCCTTGTCACTTAAACCTTTTGTCAAATCGTTTAAACTTTTATCCATACTATTTAAACTTTTTCCCAAACCATTCAAATCCCTTCATTTGAAAATATATTATATTCGATTTTTCTAAAGAGCACAAATGGCGATATTTGATTTGCTGTAATACAATCATAACTTTTCACCAGCTTTTATGTTGAGGAATTATGCAACTTTATATATAGCATTTTCCAATTGAATTAAACTCAATGCCAAAAGAAAATAACTTTTTCCAAACAAAAACAAATCGTTTTCCTAAATGAAAAAAAAAATTGTTTTCCCAAATCAGGTGCAGAATATACAAGGTTATTCAATCAAAACGTAACAATGTAAAGTATGTTACAGCTGAATTCATGCCGAGTAAAAATTATTACAAAAAATATGTTTTAACGCTTTGTTCAGGAGCTATAATGTTTTTAAGGACCATGAATTTTTCATCTACTTTTGATTCGGAAAAATAGTTCTGAGCGATTGTGGTGATTTGAATGATTTGGGATAAAGTTTTAATGGTTTGTGCAAAAATTTTAAACCTTTTGGGAAAAGTTTAAATGAATTAGAAAAAGAGTTAAGTGACATGCGATAAAGTTGAACTAGGTATATCAAACGTTGCGCAAACATTACATTGCACAAACACATATTTGCCAAAATCGCTGGCT
Source organism: Oxycera nigricornis (assembly GCA_963942545.1). Lineage (NCBI taxonomy): Eukaryota > Metazoa > Arthropoda > Insecta > Diptera > Stratiomyidae > Oxycera > Oxycera nigricornis. The sequence continues at coordinate 5,187,569 of OZ012661.1, forward strand.
ACAAAATATTATTTATTCCTCACCGAATGCTTTCAAAACGTTTGATAAATGTCAAATCTTAACCTCAAATGTAGCTGAATTATTTATATACTTTTTAATAACATATTTTCATTTAAATGGCGAATTAACCTTTTCGAGCGTTTTCTTAAAATTATCTAAAATTAAAACAGAATTTTTTTTGCCGACGAATGAAAACAATGTTTATTCTATATTTACCTGTTGAATAAAATGATTTATTCACGCATTTTTCATGGAATTTACCGCATGGGAAAGGTAATGAATCTGTGAAAAGGATACAAGTCATCGCCATGGGCGATCCGTTCTAATAAACAGAATTCAAGATGTTGGTTTTATTAAACCAATTCACTTGAGTAGTGGTAATATGGGGGTTCTAGAGCGGAAGTGAAATCAATAAAAATTATCGATTTATTGATTTTGTGCAATCAATAAAAATTATCGATTTATTGATTTTGTGCAATCAATAAAAATTATCGATTTATTGATTTATGCTGACGTCATCACCCCGACCGGAAGTGAACTGTCAAGGCCACGCCCACAAAACCGCAAGCCTATTACGTCATCAACCGCAATCAAGCCGATGAGGGCATTAACCCCTTCTCCCCCCCTCTCGCTCACACACACACACACACACACACACACGATCTTACCCACACCGGTGTTGCCACACCTAATTTTACACCCCCGCGATCCCACCCGATCCCACCTTTCACCGACGACACTGTAAATTCCACGCCTCATCACTTTCACTTTTTTTCGGAGACACTTATTTGTTTGCCACGTCCAATTTCGAATTTCCCACGAGCGAATTACAGAGCCGGAGGTAAGTTTTCAATATTCTGCTTTATAGACGAAATTGCGTTGACAAGAGACATTTGTATCTAATTAATGTGTATGTGGTTTTTTATGCGAATTCGAATGAAGCAATTAAACAAAAAACACTGTAAATTGCACGCCGCGTCACTTGCACTTATATTTCCGAGACACTTTATTTGTTTGTGGCGGTCAACTTCAAATTTCCCACGAGCGAATTACAGAGCCGGAGGCAAGTTTTCAATATTGTGGGTTTAAAACGAAATTGCGTTGATAAGAGACATTTGCATCTAATTAATGTGCATGTGGTTTTTATTTGAATTCGATTGAAGCAATTAAACGAAATACCGTTGATAAGAGGCATTCGTGTCTATTTAGTAAGTTTGTGGTTTTTTTATTCAAATTCGTTTCGCGCCATGGCGAAATCAAATGAAATAACGCCGATAAGCAGCATTCGTTTCTAATTAATGTGCATGTGGTTTTTATTTGAATTCGATTGAAGCAATTAAACGAAATACCGTTGATAAGAGGCATTCGTGTCTATTTAGTAAGTTTGTGGTTTTTTTATTCAAATTCGTTTCGCGCCATGGCGAAATCAAATGAAATAACGTTGATAAGAGGTATTCGTTTCTGTTTAATAAGTTTGTGGTTTTTTTGAAATCGTTTTGCGCTATGACGAAATGTTGTCCGTGAAATAGACAACTGTCCGAAAGCCGATAAGAATTTTCGAACACGCGTTTGACCGCATGCAAAATAGACAGCGACGGCACACGCGATTTGATAAAAGCATGCGGTTACGTTTCATTCGAGTGATATATTGCTAAAAAAAAGCCGCAAGTATAATAATAGAAAATGGGCTATATAAAGAGCCCCGAAATTTGAATGAAGACCATAATTAATTACTTCGGAGAAAAGGTGAGTATACTTTATTTTAATTTAAGCTTTCGCTTTTAATTAAAGGTTTCGATTAGAGCCATGTTTGAAAGCAACGAATACAGCACGCCGATTGTGGTGGAGGATGATGACGTTGACGTCCTCAAGGAGCTGAACACATTAAACTACAAGCCGCTCCTCAAGGTAAAAGAGATGGACCCCTACAAATCATACCGGATTGCGGGCGCAAAAAGATGCAGCACCGAGTTCGGCGAATCCATACTGGTTGAGTTGGACGAGTTCCAGCTTTTCCTTCCAGCTAGGTATCGAAACCTAACGCAGGACGTGCTGCATCAAATGAACGCCGGCAACATTTGCGTGTCAAGAGGGCCCGCCCTAGGAAAAAGCTACGCGCTTTTTTTTACAAATTACAACCCCTAAAATGTTAAACACAAATTTTTAAATAAAAACATATTAAAAGAAAAAAGAACACTTGTTATTATTACTTTATTCAATTTTCATTGTATAAAGTTGTTTTACATTTCTAGCATCGATTAGTTCGACATCGGTTTTATAATCTACATCCTGAGCTCGAATGAATTCCACTTCACCATTGCTAAGAATTCTTTCTTTCATGTATTCGCGATATTCATAGCATCGCATCGACACTCCGTAGCCAATAATAAATATATGGAAAGCTTTGTTGAAGCGAATCCATCAAAATACATAATATATTTGGATGCCAATAACTTATACGGGTGGGCCATGTCTCAACCCCTTCCACATTCTTCATTCGAATGGGTTCCAAATGTTACTGATATTGATATTATCAATATTCCACAGGATTCTGATATTGGATACATATTAGAGGTCGATTTAGAGTATCCCCCATTAAAACACAATGATCACAACGATTTACCCTTTTGTGCAGAAAATAAAGCAGCACCGGGTTCCAAAAACAAAAAGCTTATTACAGACTTAACAAACAAACACAAATATATTATTCACTATCGGAATCTGCAACAATGCTTAGAAAATGGGCTAAGACTTATCGGTGTTCATAGAATTTTACAATTTAAACAGTCTTGTTGGCTAAAGAGCTATATCGATTTGAATAATTATTATCGCACAAAAAGCAAAAATTCGTTTGAAAAGAATTTCTTTAAATTGTTGAACAACGCGGTATATGGGAAAACGATGGAGAACGTGGAAAAAAGAAAAGATGTGAAAATTGTTACAGAATGGGAAAGTCGGGGCAGACACCTAGGCGCCCGCGCTCTTATCGCAAAACCCAACTTTCATAGTATAGCCATATTTTCAAACAACATGGCCGCAATTCAGATGGATCGAGTGAATGTGTGCTATGATAAACCAATTTATTTGGGGTTTACCGTTCTTGATATTTCAAAGCTAAAAATGTACGATTTTCACTATACTTATATGAAACCAAAATATCGCGAAAATGTTCTTCTAAATTATATGGACACAGATTCATTCATTTATACAATTAAAACAGAAGATTTTTATAGAGACATTTTAAACGATATTGACAACTACTTTGATACTTCAGAATATTCTAAAGATAATCCCTATCATATTCCATTGAAAAATTGTAAAATTTTAGGTTTAATGAAAGACGAAACGCACGGAAAAATAATAAACGAATTTATAGGGCTAAGAGCAAAAATGTATTCATTAAGTATTGATCAGGAAAAAACAATAAAAAAGGCAAAAGGCGTTAAGAAAACTGCAGTGGATAGATTGAGTATAGATAATTATAGAGAGTGTTTGTATAGGAATAAAATTTATAGAGGAGACATGTATGTATTTAGATCAAAACTTCATAAAATATATACGGAGTGTATTAATAAGATAGCTTTAAGCAGCTTAGACGATAAGAGACTAATTAGGGAGGATAAAGTTAGCACATATGCTTGGGGACATTGTGAAATTTGATATGAAAATAATAACAGCATTGTATTTTATAAAAAAAGGCGTTTTTTTCCTCAAAGATAATGGGTAAAAACACGAGCCGTTCCTTGTTTTAGTTGAAGGAAATATTGGATGTGGAAAATCCACACTTCTAAATCATTTCAATAAATTTGATGATGTATGCTTGATGTATGAACCACCTAAAAAATGGCAAAATGTAGGGGGATACAACCTATTGGTGTGTAGCATCATATTCTCATATTAAACCCAAACGTTTATATGAAACATTTTAGGATTTGTTTTATAAGGATCCAGAACGATGGGTAATACCTACACAAAATTATATTACTTTAACCATGTTTGAAATGCATATGCGATCAACAGACAAGAAGTTTAAACTAATGGAGCGCTCTTTGTACAGCTCAAGGTGCGTTAATGATTTCTGGCTCCAACATTTTTTAGTTTTTTAGATATTGCTTCATAGAATGTCTATATGAGGCTGGACGAATAGATGACGAAATGCGATGCGTTCTATTAGAAACCCATAATCTGATGGAACAAAACTTTAAGATTAACACCAATCTTATTGGTGAGCTACAGATGAAAATATTTTAAAAACACACCAAACAAGCGTCTTTATAGTTTATATTCAAACATCTCCGGAGGTAGCATATGAGCGAATAAGAAAACGAGCCCGCGCCGAAGAAGAATTTGTGTCAATGGAGTATTTACAAAGCCTACACAAACACCACGAGAACTGGTTAATCGAAAATAAGCCCCAAACAAACAGCATACCCGTTGTTGTTGTGGATGGAAATCAGAATGCGGCTTGTATGCTTTCAGAATATCAAAAAATAGAACAAATGCTGCAGCTGCCCCAAGAAACACGAATCTCAGCTTACAATAGCATAAAATAATAAATCGATAATTTTAAAAATATACTTTATTTTGCTTTTTCACACACAACACATTTTTTCTTATTTTAACCGATCTACAACAATTTCCTAACTTCGCTAGTCAACGGATTGTATTCTACAATTCTATCGTGGAGCAATAGACAAAATGCTGTTGTCTTTGGCGGAAACATGCTTGATGTTCTAAATTCTATCTTTACATCAACAGGACCAGTTTTCAAGGCTTCATTTTGAAACGAGCAATCAATAACAACCATGGGAGCTAAATTTTTAAATTTTTCACAATCTAATAGCGGAGGAGAATCTTGATTATAGTATGATCGTTTGAATTTGGTGTACATGTCATACAATAGTGCGTATCGGTTGCGATCGAATTTCAGATTAAGATCCTCGTATGGGTAGGTTTCAGAGTTCAAGTGTGCTTTGATGTCTGTTAAATTGCAGTGATCAAATGTAGTTGCATCTTTTTCCTTTAAATTATTTTTTTCTGATTGTAATGCGAAAATTATAAATCGGGGTTTTTCAAGCTGTGAAGAAGTTTTCACAGTCCAAATGTGATGACTAGATGCTGCTGGTAATATGGGATATTCGTACATATCCCAACTTCTAAAACTGATTTGTATTGGACGCCCGACTTTTATAATGTTGAGAAAATTTAGTCGTTCAGCATCAGATACGGTTATATGTGGTATTCGCCATAACAACTTATGAATGGACACGTCATAAGCCTTTGTTGTATTAACAACATTATTATCGGTCCTAGACCGAATTAAGATCAAATCGTGACGTGCGTTAACAACAACTCTTTTGTAATCTTCTGCGAAACCAAGCAGCATTTTCAGCGGAACACAAAAGTTGAAAAACGAATCAGGAACTTTACAATGTTTTTCCGGCGACCAGCCAGCATTTTGTAGCATTTCACTTTCATTTTTGCTTAGAGAAATATAATTTTTCAGGGCGGTTGTGACCCCCAAACTTCTGGTACGATCAATTTCAATTCCATTCAATTCGTATCGCATTTCTTCGAAAAGAAAAGATATACAATTATTATTGAGAACAGAACTGGCGGCATCTAATTTTGTTCCTTCTGTTGAAGTTATTGCGCCCTCAATGTATAGAAAACTTTCGTTTGGTAGTAGATACAAGTCTTGATGTTGAATAGAAATTCTGATTTCATCGCTGTTTTTGTATGCTGTCGAAAATGGTGTATAGGTGTGATACTCCTTCTTTATAATATCTTCGTTAAACACAGGCTGGTTAGTAATGTTGAGTAAATGCGTCATTTTTCCTTCTTTAAATGAAATCCCAGTGATTGTAGAAATAACTTATTTGCTTGTGTTAAGTGTGCTTTTCCAACAACAACACTTGGTGTTTTTCTTTTCGATGTTGAAGAAGTAGACACTGATTGTACACTGGTGGAAAGAGAACCAGCATCTTGGTTATATATCAACATTTTATGCTGGTTTCAGGTGAAGGCGAGCGGTAATGGTTTCGCCGCGGAAATTAACAAGTTGTCCGTCTTGATCCAATATTTTTAGCTCCAAGAACCTTACTTCACGGGTATTCAGCGGCAAATAAATGAGACTTTTCGGGGCTTCAATTATTTTATACCCTGGACCAACGTCTGGTGAAAATTCATGAATAGTGTGTGCAATGGTGTTGTTAATATACGAGCCGGTGACTATGTTGCACTCTATACGAATTGCATTCACCGTTATAATGTTAACAGGTAGTGTTGAAGTGTGTGTTTTGGTAGGGTGTAGAACCACATCCTTAAAACCCAATAGTTTACCAACCGTTCGCATCCGATTAAAGTATATTGTCTCACTACTTTTTATTTCTACCCTGAGAGTGTTGTTGTTTGCTTTAATTTTTAGCGCATACCTTTTTCCCCTTCTTTCCAGCTCTTTTTCTATGTAAAGAGCAATATCATCAACTTCATAAGACCCGACTGGTATCTCAATTTCTTCATTTCCAATATGAAAAAGGTTATTCTCGTTATCAACATTTGGAATGGAGTTATATGTTTGAAAGTCAACCAAACCGCATACATAGTCGCCAGCCAATTCCAAGGGAGGAAAATATTCAGCGGTTAATGTAGAAGTGATTCCACTCAAAATCAAGGTCATCGACATGCTTATTATGATGTTGTATTAACCATACTAAACAACAATTTCTATATCTTTTAATATTTATATTTATTTTTCATAGATTTTAACACAATCATATAGAAATTTTAAACACAAGTGTCCACATATCACTGAGTCAAAGTCTTGATATCGGCTATAGTTGTATTTGATATTTGAACCAAGATAGGAAATAACTTCTTTTGGTGGCTGCAAATTTCCAAAGCTATCAAAATATTCCACATGATCTTGGTGTTTGTAGTACGCTACCCAATGGGTGCCGGGGCCCGATGAAATATCCAAATTTATTACGCCACACTCCGTATACCAGGGATGCTTTGGCAGCTGGTCGCGCATAAATACACCACGAAAATAGGGAATGTTTTCAGCGAATTTGAATATATCGAGTTCGGTTAACGCTCTACGGGGCAGCCGTCTTAGAAGTTTTTTGATGGTTGAGTTAAGTAAAGCCCTAGCCCCTTCCTATATGGTTTCAGATGAAGCCCCTTCCCAAGCGCAACGGCTTCCATTTGTCTATTGTGTCTCACACTTTCTGCCAGTTGTTCTTTTGCATTTTTTGCATTATTAACAGCTTTTGCGATTTGTGATGCGCCGCCAACTAACGCTCCAAGTGCTGAAAGTCCAGCAAATATTGGAATGAGGGGTAAAATACCACCAACTTTCGGAATTGGTATGATCCGCGGAGTTTCAACTAGAGATTTTTTTGTTCCAATAACATCTTTTGCAGTTTTCATAGCCAATTTGATTGTTTTCGATATGCTTTCCGGCTTTTTCCTCTTCAATACAATATTTATGTTTTTAAGGGCCGATTTAAATAAAGTTTTGTTCGGTTTCCTCTGCTTTCGCCTTTCTCTCTTTATGCACCCCATTCCCAACTTCACTTTAGTTTTCATGGCGTTTGTAATCAGCCAGGCGTTTGTCCTCTCGCCCAAGTTGGCGTTATTTGAAGTTGCTCTGTTCCACGCCTTTTCCGCTAAAATTCTATCCGCGATGTTTCTGTTTAAAGTATCTTTGTGTTTGGAGTAGGCAATGTCGTGCTCTCGACACGCCTCATCAAGTAGATTCACACCGCGATCGCCTCTAGCTAAACGCTTTTGTAGTTTTGTGCCTGGACCACAAAAATTATAGCCCGGTATATGTAGCTCGAATGGCAGATTGCTGATGAGTGTATTTATTAAACCTCCTCCGGTGGAATTTCGTGAGTTACTAATTGATTTTCGGGCAAATTCAATCATTATATTATATTATGTACAACCTTTTGCTGCGGGCCTTCGTTGCAAATAGATTGAAAAACCCTATAAAACAATGTATTTATGTGTGGTTGTATCATAGTACACAAAATGAAGCTAGTAAAACAACAAGCAAAGCTAGGCATTGAAAATTTCGATTTTGGTGATAATCGCCACGGAGCGAGGATAAAACATAGCGTGCTTTTACCAAATGACATTCGAGCGATAATTGTCGGTCCTTCGAGTTCTGGTAAAACCAATATTATGCTAAGCTTGCTCTTACATCCGAACGGTTTGAAGTTTGAGAATATATATCTATATTCAAAGTCGTTGTATCAACCAAAATATGAGTATTTAAAGCGTGTTGTGTCGCCCATTAAGGGCCTGGGATATTATACATTCACCGAAAATAACGAGGTAATAGATCCAAGCGACGCCAAAAGAAACTCTGTTTTCATATTTGATGACGTCGCTTGTGAGAAACAGAATAACATGAGATCGTACTTTTGTATGGGGCGACACAAAAGCATTGACAGTTTCTACTTGTGTCAAACGTATACGCATATACCCAAGCATTTGATTAGAGACAACGCAAACTTCATAATATTGTTTAAACAGGATGACCAAAATTTAAAGCATGTATACAGTGATCATGTGAATACAGACTTGTCGTTCGATAAATTTAGAAACATGGCTGCTGATTGCTGGAGCGATAAATATGGGTTTTTGGTTATTAATAAAGATTGTTCTATTGGTGTGGGGCGCTATAGACGGGGGTTCGACATATTCATTAAAGTATAAAACAATAATGCACGCCCTGTGTGCTTTCATTACCGAGAAACACATTGGTGGAAAACTGAGCTCAAAGTTGGTTGCGAATTGGTTGCAGGTTGGTTACAAGCTGGTTACAAGCTGGTGACAAGTTGGTATACGCGTGGTCTTCATCATCTATTTTTTAACGTCTGGTGTCAACTCATAATGAGCTCAAAACTACTTAAAAATATCATAAAGGCATCAAATGATGTGCGGAAAAAATATAAAGCGTTGAAAACCGGAAAAACGGAACACGAGCTAATGTTGGAAGCAACATTTAAATCTATTAGTGAGCCATTGAAAGAAATTAAAGAGAAAACAGGCGAAGAATTTAGTAAAAAAGTAAAAAGCCGAATGAAGGGGGAGCTGTCTTCGGCTGATCCACGATTACAAGACAATTCTGATGATAACGATAATGAGGATGCTGTTTCATTCATACAACATTCCCCCTCAATGATAACACCAAATAAACCTCTTTCTTTGAAGCGATTGCGGGCGCCAGTTCAATACAGTACACCCATAAAAACTGTAAAAACATCTCCGATCTCTTCGAGTTTGAGTGAATCGTTAAACGATTCAAAATCTTTATCGGCATATTACATCAAAGAATATATGAATAATAGTCGGAATCTTGATAAAACTTATGGCCCCAAATTCGATGAGCGCTCCAACAAATTTCGGGTGGGTGTTTTGGATATGGAATTCAAAGAACATGCAATTGATATTGGAGGTATTGAGTATCGGGCATCTCGGGGGCTCTACGAATTGATTTTCATGAAAAACCCAAGTAAATACAAACCAAAAGATTTAGAAAACTACAAAGATATTCTTCAAAAATCAAATGTTTATCGCACTGTTGTTGATGATGCTAATAGTAGAATCAAAGGTAATGGTGGCGAAAAGTATAAAAGAATCGTTAGCAAGCTTATTGGGGGCAAAGGGGGAAGCGGGCTTATGCTTGTGAATAATCAAAAGCCCAATTATGTGTACTGGGATGATCCCAACGAATTGGTGGAAAGATTGAGGCTACTTGTTTCTTCCCAGCAAGCCGGCCATTCCAATCACAATAACGAAATAGTGTCAATTATTGAAGAACTGAAAGAGGTCGACGCAATTCTTTAAATAAGTTTTGGCGAATGAGAAATCGATTATTACGATCATGAGCGTTGATAAGTTTGGCCGTTTTGTAAGCAAGCGCGCAAAACCTATGCGGGGAGAGCGCGGTCTTCCGGGTGTTGGATTCAGCTTGGCCAACAGCGGAAACTTTGATTTGGGGGGTAAATTAATTGAAAACTTGGGAGATCCCGTACAGTTACAAGATGCTACAACAAAGGCCTATGTTGATAAAGAGATTGAAAAATTGAAGAAAGAACTGGAAGGGGTTATTCAGCAGACAAGCGACAGTGTTTCTCAAAACACAAAATCAATTGATGTGCTAACATTAAAACACAATAAAAAGTTGGAGGACGACGAAGAATCATTAGATGTTGCCCGGGATGGAGATGATGATGACGAAGATTTGGTGATCGCTCCAACACCCACAGTTATTTTGAAAGACAAATAGAGACACAGCTGATAATGAGCAAGCGAGAACTGGTTGAAGAATTGCATAAGGCAGCAAGGAAAAATTTCAAACGGCGGCGGGTTATAATAAAGGGTCTCGACGACTTGTGGCAAATTGATTTGGTGGAAATGGGCACATATTCTACCAATAATAAAGGATATCGCTATTTGCTTACCGTAATCGATTCGTTTTCAAAATTTGTTTGGGTCATTCCATTAAAAACAAAACGTGGAATTGAGGTGGCTGGCGCAATGGAAAGCATATTTTTTGACTCCTCGCGAATCCCCAAAAATGTGCAAAGTGATCTTGGAAAAGAATTTTATAACAAACCATTTCAAAAACTAATGCAAAGTCACAACATCAATCATTATTCAACGTTCAGCTCCCTCAAGGCTTCGATAGTTGAGCGCTTTAATCGAACCTTGAAGGGAATGATGTGGAAGGAGTTTAGCCTACGTGGATCTTATAAGTGGATTGATAACGTCCAAAATTTGGCAGACAAGTATAACAACACAATGCACAGGACAATCAAATTGAAGCCCTGCGATGTGAATGCTTCAAACGAGGGGCTCTTGTTAAAAACCGTTTATAGTAATTTAAAGGTGTTTTCGAAACCCAAATTTAGAATAGGTGATTTTGTCCGCATCAGTAAATACAAACATGTTTTCGAGAAGGGGTATACTCCGAACTGGACAACTGAAATTTTCACAGTGCAAGCTGTAAACAACACAAATCCAACAACATATTTGCTTGCAGATTATAAGGGCGAACGCATACAGGGAGGATTTTATGAAAACGAATTGCTAAAAACGAAACACCCTCACCTGTACCTCGTGGAAAGGGTTTTAAAACGAGCTGGAGATAAATTATATGTTAAATGGTTGGGCTTTCCAACCCAACATAATTCCTGGATTAAAAAATCAGATTTATCATAATATATTATATTTTATTGATTAATAAAGAAAAACATTTTAATACAAAAAATTTTCACATCTCTCATTTCCTAGTCTTTTATAAAATTTTATAAGTTTTTCAATGTTGTTGCGTTTTCGATAAACACTGTGGCAGGCGCATGTATCCGGCCCGGATTTTGCGTCGTCTTTAGACCAAGGACAGCTGATAAAGTGTCTTCCGTGAATTGAATTTGTTTCGTCCGTTTTGTAATATGACATTAGAAATAATACATCTTTCATGATTTCTTCGCGATGTTCTTCCAACAATATGCGGCTGTATTTAATCAAAAAGGACAAATAGTTTTCCAAATCCATGGTGTGGTTGTTACTCGTGAGCAGCTTCTTATTTACTAAAAAAATTCTGTTCAATCGCTGGTTCATAGGGGTCGTTGGGTGGTGTTATATCCATTTCCATTAAAATATCAACAACTCGTTTGGAATTGAAAACATTAGATTTTCCCCGCAAGTTCTTTTTAAATCTTTCCTCTCCTGCCCTCTGCGATTCCATATTCATTAATTTCTCGCTTAGCGCCCAGTCTTCTTCAACAGAGAATGAACATCCCAGTGGGAAGCCATTTGGAGTTTTATAGTTACTGAGGCCATCGATAACTTTCCCAATAATTGTGATTTCTCCACCTTAAGTTATAGTTTTAGAACAAATTACATCGGCTTAACAAAAAAAAATATCACCTATCACTTCAATTTTAACGTGTTGAAAGGGTTTGAAATTGAATTCAAGCTGACAGCTCCGGGGGATCTCTTCAATTCTCGTTGTCAATATAAGATTTCTTGCGCCGTTTTCGGGAGTCATAAATACCTCCATGTGTCTATTATATATCACTAAATTCACAATTCTAAACGACAACCATCCCGATCCACAAACACAAAATTTCCGATTTCGTGATATTGTGTCAACCAAAAATTTTTTCCCATCCATATTTAATGATCTTGTGTGTCTATGTGTGTGACTGCGTGAAAGTTAACTCAACGATTCAAATTTATACCATTGGAAGTGGCTTGGAGGAGGGGTGGGGGAAGCACTATAAAACCCTTTGTTTTATGAAATTAGATCATTGAGCATCTGTTGTTCTTCCAATCGTCCTATCAAATACGAGCAATTCAATATGCGTGGAGGAATCTTTTGCGCCCTTTTTGTGTGTGTATTGTTTAATGCAGTCCATGCGGGGGTGATACCTATAATACTAAATGAGTCTGCTGGAAATAAAGGAAATTTGGAGTTTGCATTAAAGCTACCTAGTAATGAGACGGTACAAATTGGATTATCGTTCCAATTATTAAAATTCAACAATGGGTTGAATAGTTCGGCTGAAGATGCTCGGGAGCTAGCAACATCTACCATTTCAACACTAGAAAATACAACTTTGAACAGCACAACAATAACTGCGAGAGAAGAAACTAAATATGTCACCGTTCAAGAGGCAATTGAAGGTTTTAGGCAGGATTTACTTAAAAAAGAGCGTGAAATTGCAGGAATTATTGAAAGTGAACGACCTTTTTACAGACACTTCCAACTACAATTCCAAGACGACTTGATTCTTACAATCCGTTGCACTTATGACAGCAACTATGAAATGAAAACACTGAATATAAAATGCTATGAATATCGCGAATACATGAAAGAAAGAATTCTTAGCAATGGTGAAGTGGAATTCATTCGAGCTCAGGATGTAGATTATAAAACCGATGTCGAACTAATCGATGCTAGAAATGTAAAACAACTTTATACAATGAAAATTGAATAAAGTAATAATAACAAGTGTTCTTTTTTTTCTTTTAATATGTTTTTATTTAAAAATTTGTGTTTAACATTTTAGGGGTTGTAATTTGTAAAAAAAAGCGCGTAGCTTTTTCCTAGGGCGGGCCCTCTTGACACGCAAATGTTGCCAGCGTTCATTTGATGCAGCACGTCCTGCGTTAGGTTTCGATACCTAGCTGGAAGGAAAAGCTGGAACTCATCCAACTCAACCAGTATGGATTCGCCGAACTCGGTGCTGCATCTTTTTGCGCCCGCAATCCGGTATGATTTGTAGGGGTCCATCTCTTTTACCTTGAGGAGCGGCTTGTAGTTTAATGTGTTCAGCTCCTTGAGGACGTCAACGTCATCATCCTCCACCACAATCGGCGTGCTGTATTCGTTGCTTTCAAACATGGCTCTAATCGAAACCTTTAATTAAAAGCGAAAGCTTAAATTAAAATAAAGTATACTCACCTTTTCTCCGAAGTAATTAATTATGGTCTTCATTCAAATTTCGGGGCTCTTTATATAGCCCATTTTCTATTATACTTGCGGCTTTTTTTTAGCAATATATCACTCGAATGAAACGTAACCGCATGCTTTTATCAAATCGCGTGTGCCGTCGCTGTCTATTTTGCATGCGGTCAAACGCGTGTTCGAAAATTCTTATCGGCTTTCGGACAGTTGTCTATTTCACGGACAACATTTCGTCATAGCGCAAAACGATTTCAAAAAAACCACAAACTTATTAAACAGAAACGAATACCTCTTATCAACGTTATTTCATTTGATTTCGCCATGGCGCGAAACGAATTCGAATAAAAAAACCACAAACTTACTAAATAAACACGAATGCCTCTTATCAACGGTATTTCGTTTAATTGCTTCAATCGAATTCAAATAAAAACCACATGCACATTAATTAGAAACGAATGCTGCTTATCGGCGTTATTTCATTTGATTTCGCCATGGCGCGAAACGAATTTGAATAAAAAAACCACAAACTTACTAAATAGACACGAATGCCTCTTATCAACGGTATTTCGTTTAATTGCTTCAATCGAATTCAAATAAAAACCACATGCACATTAATTAGATGCAAATGTCTCTTATCAACGCAATTTCGTTTTAAACCCACAATATTGAAAACTTGCCTCCGGCTCTGTAATTCGCTCGTGGGAAATTTGAAGTTGGCCGCCACAAACAAATAAAGTGTCTCGGAAATATAAGTGCAAGTGACGCGGCGTGCAATTTACAGTGTTTTTTGTTTAATTGCTTCATTCGAATTCGCATAAAAAACCACATACACATTAATTAGATACAAATGTCTCTTGTCAACGCAATTTCGTCTATAAAGCAGAATATTGAAAACTTACCTCCGGCTCTGTAATTCGCTCGTGGGAAATTCGAAATTGGACGTGGCAAACAAATAAGTGTCTCCGAAAAAAGTGAAAGTGATGAGGCGTGGAATTTACAGTGTCGTCGGTGAAAGGTGGGATCGGGTGGGATCGCGGGGGTGTAAAATTAGGTTTGGCAACACCGGTGTGGGTAAGATCGTGTGTGTGTGTGTGTGTGTGTGTGTGTGTGAGAGAGAGAGAGAGGGGAAGAAAGGGTTAATGCCTTCATCGGCTTGATTGCGGTTGATGGCGTAATAGGCTTGCGGTTTTGTGGGCGTGGCCTTGACAGTTCACTTCCGGTGGTGATGACGTCAGCATAAATCAATAAATCGATAATTTTTATTGATTGCACAAAATCAATAAATCGATAATTTTTATTGATTGCACAAAATCAATAAATCGATAATTTTTATTGATTTCACTTCCGCTCTAGAACCCCCATATTACCACTACTCACTTGAATTCGTAATAATGTAATGAGACTATGAACGGTGGATATAAGACAAAATAGCCTTAATTAAAGCTTGAAGCTTCATTTATAGAAATTAATTTGACCCCTTTGAAATTGATTTTGGGAGACACGTGTTTAAATGAAATTTAGGCAAAATATTTAATGAAAATTCTAATTAGTTTTGCGCTTATTCTGTTCCAAATTTTTAAACGAAAAATAAATAAAATTGCATCAAGAGAACAAATAGAGGTGAAGATAAAGTAACTTACCACGTATGTTTAATAGTAAGTCAAATTTAGTTGATATTAAATCAAGCTATTCACAAATCTAGCGTATAATTTATTTTTGATATTGTTATAGAAGAAAAATTTCCGTGATAATGTCATCAGAAAATCAATTTTTAAGGTTAATAAGAAAAAAAAGCGCTAACGAAAATTGAACCAGGCTTTTTACAGGTTTAAAGGCGTTAAGATTTTAGGGTATTTCCATTTCTTGAAACCCATCCCATTCCATGAAAAACAGTATAATTCTTACCAGCTTTAATGCAAACAATGTAATATTCAATATTGAAAAAATTCACATAAAATATAATTCAATTCGTTTACATTCAACCTCCAGAGAGGTGCACGAAAGTCAGTTTCACGTCACGTCCTTGACATCATAAATTTCTACAATACTGTCTTGCTCTTCCCTTCAAAAAAATATTACGTTACTTTTGAAAACAAACTCAAACACACGAATACATCCAAAAACAATTTCCACGAGTTTTACTGTGCTACGAAATATTATCATCATTAAATTCAAATGTCTTATGAATTTTAATTACAACATCCGAAACAAGCAAACGAATCCCAAAAAAAGGAGGCATATCACCCTTAATTTAAGCGGCGGTCATCGTATTCAAGCCTGCAAAGCCTTCTCGTGAAAAACAAAGTCCTAAGTGTGATCTGACAAATTAAGAAAACAATAAAAAGTCCCGAGCGGAAAACTTTCGCCCTACCAACAATTCAAATGCTTTCCTGCTGAGTCCCGGGAATATACGCAAAAAAATCAAAATTATGACTTCGTTTTTCATACAGAATGAAAGTTTTTACTTTGTAAACATTTGCAAAAAAACGTTGAGAAAAATCAACAATTCGCGTGACTTTTGTTCGGGGTGTTTTAACTTTTCAACGAAACTTTGAAATCTTGGGAAAGGGGGGGGTACAAAAAGGTGTTTCAGAAACAAAGTAAAAGATATCAAAAGAATTTCACAAAGAGCATAACAATTATTCATAAGTATAATTGCAATTACCGATTTCGGTAAATCAAAGGAATAATCATTAATTAGCATCTGTAAACAAAAGCCCAAACTAATTATCCGTCTGATTTTCATCAGGTCGCGTCTGAATCGTTCATTGGATAATGCAAACTACAATTATATTTACGATTTCACATGCATTTAATAAATTAAAATACAAAACGAATGAATCATTAAAATAACCATACAAAAGAAATTAAATGCAAACGCATTCAGACACTAACGTAAACGTAAAATTTTATTATAAAAATGAAGCGACAATCTGAAAAATTGGGTAATTAAATGAATTGGAGGAGATGAAAACGAAAATAAAAATAAAAATTATATTTCGGTTTTAATTGTTTGTCGTGTCTGGTTTCATTTAATTTTCTGTATTGATTTGCAAAAGTAATTTATTGGGTGTCATAGTGGAAATGTGGTTTAATTGGAAATGTTGGAATTTTTCTGGGGTGGTTTTGATTTCATTTTGGGCTTTTTGAATGCCTGCACCATTGGTAACTATATGTGAATAATTATCATATCATTTTTTTTTGTTTAATTCGCATATTTTACTTTTATGGTTACTTTTATGGATACAGTATGGTTACTACATGATATTTTAATACATATTTTTTGTAGGGTAAATTGTTGTATCGGAAAAATGTAGATGATGCTATTTCTTAAGCTTCGAAAAATTTCAATTCGTGCAGTATGGGCACAACAAATTAAAAATATAATTCATCAGTAGGGAAAAAATGATTTTTGGAAAAAAAATTGTACTTTAAAGGTAGTTTATTCTGGTATTTTTTCAGTGAATAAACAACTTAAACGCTATAATTTTTGCCGATTAGTTTCACGTGCCAAAGATTAAGCTCAATGTTCGATAAATATGTATGATTTTTAAATCGTATCTTAAAGTTGAGAAAGATGCGCCAAGCCAGAGGAAGTAAAGTAAGATTGAGTGCCACCTTTACATTTGAAACAAAACACAATCCACACAACATGTTAAGCAAAAATTTGAAATTCGCGCCTTTCTACAGAAGCCTAGATCATACCTTGACAGACGTCTTTCTGTTGTATTGTCTAAGATCATTTTGATTCGCGTTCCGTGCTTGCGGTCAACCCAACGTAGCATTGTCTTTCAAATAAATTTCTATTAGATGTCTAATTAAAACAGTATTTCTTTTATTGGGTATTCAACTACCCTTTGCTACCAGTATTCAACACAAAACAGTAAAAAGGACGAGCCAAAGAGTTTTAAAATTTGTTGGTAACTAAATTATTATTTACCTCACTGGTTCGCTCATTATTAGAATATGCCAGCAATGTATGGAACCCAATTTTAGGAGTCCATGATGCTAGAATAGAATCAGTCCAAAAACAATTCTTGTTGTTTGCCTTGAGAGACATCTATATATCCCTGGTAAAATAAAATCTGGCCTCTTTATGTAGTTAGATTGGAGCTTCTGAATTTGTCGAGTCTTAAATCCAAAAGAACAATGTTGTCCTTTTGTTTCGCCTTTGACGTGATTAGGGGCCACATTAATGTCGAGTATCTGACTAATAAAACAAAGCTTAAAGTGCCTGCAAGAAGTACACGTAACACAAGCTTACTTACAGAATACAGAATTTACTTATTGCCCTAAACTTAGGCCAGTAGTTCATGCTCAAGACTAATAGATTTTTTTTGTATATGGTTACATATGGATATTTTTCTCAGGGTTTTACGAGGCCCAATCCGCTTTTATTGTTTCGCACTGCTCAAGCGCTTGATTGAAACGGCGGCCATTTTTTTAATAATGTGAATCTAATTTTTCAATCTCATTATATGTAAATACATTTCAAATTTCAAGTCGATATCGTAACTTATTTTTTATATACATTTTAAAAAAATATCCACTTTCGTCGTTATAACAGAGTAATTACTCCTTCAAAGTATAGTTTAAAGACAAGTTTAAGATTGAGGTAACTTTCATGATAATTGCTTCCAAGAATTCTTATCATTAAAACAAATTTGAAATTCACCACTTTGGCGATTTTCAGCCTACTGCGAAATTAATGATTATCGAATTTTCTATAAAACTACGCCTCGATTGGTATTTGATTACGTCAATGGGGAATCCCACGTGGAAGATATTCCCGTTTCAAGTTGACACGTGGATAAACCGTGGGATGCCATGAACTATCACTCGTAAAGATGGACAGTACTTGGACCTTTTTTGTGGAGGATTTTTTTCGACGAAAATATTTTTTTCAATTTTCTCCTCTCATGAAAATCGACGCCAATCGTTTCAATATTCTTTTACATATCCTTTTGATGTTGTACAAATCACATCATACTCACACTACATGAAAACGAGCCAAATATCTTTTACATCATTCATTGCATCCTTTTTGTGTTTTCCCAATGTAAAACAGACAGAATCATTTCATTTCATTCCATTACAACGCAAGTGAAAATTAGGTGAGATACCAATGGCAACTGTAAGTTAATACCTTTTCACACGAGGTCATCCATCTGTATCAAGTTCAAATTTGCTTAAGGGACTACAAACAACTCGACCATGTTTCAGATAATTGACTGGTATACTATATGGGGGTGGTTTCTGTTCTTGTTGTTGATGTTTCGCCACTCTATGATTAGTGAAACAAAATACATACCATTTCACGCAAATTAGGTCGGCGCCTATATCAAACGATTCTTCCGACGTAGGTAGTCACCTACATCCCTTCCACGTTGGCGGTAAGCAAATATTCCGACATTTGTACATATCAAGTTATCTGAGGGATATAAAGTCAGCTACCACGGGGCTACTTTGAAACGGAAACTCATGTAAATTATACACCAAGTGTGATTTGCACATTCCTCGTTGCCGGCATTCCAATAGAAAGAGTCCTGGAACATACTTGCCCTACAACCCTTCCTTGGTGCGTTGGCTTTAGTGAACAATTGACCTTTTTATATATCGATTGTTGGATTGTTTTCGGGTTTTGGTCGTAGTTAATTTTAAAGAGCACCTAACTTTATTGGTTGATATACAAACTATTTACACGTGAAATTTACTACAAAACTTAATTGGTAGTAAACGTACCAAATTGGATAGTCTAGACATTAGTGAATACCGTCATTAGATCCAAATAGTTTATACCTAAGCCATTTAAAGATAATTATATCAATATTAAAGGAGATTTTATGGCTTCGCTCAGCTATGAAAGACTACATGTTCAATGCGGCAAACGTGAAATGGATATTAATGAATGGATAACGCTTTAATCATCCTGGTACTCATTAATGAAGTATAGAGTTTCACGTTGCACCTTGGGCTCGTTTCAGAAGGTTGGGTTGAAAATTTTCAAGGCTATGGTTGGAACACGCTACAGGATAAAGTTTTGAAAGGGAGTGCTAGTTGATGAGTTGTTTGCATTAAAGGATTTGGATATCGAATCACTATTATCGCTTCTTCATTAAAATCAAGTAAAGATTTCATGATGAAAAGTAATATTGTATGCTAAGAGAATATTGGACAAAAACCTTTTGTAATTTTGGAAAATTTGACTCGCTCAAATCCCTCATCAAATAGTCTATTCGATTATTTATAACACCAGTCATGCTGTTCATGTTTAATTCAAAAAGCGTTTATTGTATTTCGAAACATTTTGAATGTTAGATACAAACATTGAAATGTCTTCAATAGCAAATAATCCTCCAAGTTTTTCGGAATTTTCGCGTGTTTTACTTTTAAATGCATACATAACATATTTTCCGAATATTTCTAGGAAATCGTGCATTACAAATTTAACAGCTTAAGGTAAAGCTCCTCCGAAAACCCAGCCAGCTTGTATTTTTTTTACGAGCCTATAAATCAAGGCGTTTAACTTAACGGCTATCCATCACATTCAGCGCTACCGTATTTTATGTCTTACTTTTTGTAGTCATCATTATCACAATTCCCGAATAAACGGTTCCCGTCAACCAACCAACCAACCCTCTTCCATGAATTTTTCGGTTATAACACACCATATTTCAACGGAATCCTTTAATAAAAATCTCCACGCACGTGTAGATATATTAGATACAATCTCACACACCAACAGAAAAACTTCTCAAGATAAAATTCAGAAAGAAAAACTTCAGCTTCGAAATTTCCACCGTTTCAGCCATGTTCGAATGCTTTCTCTTTTTACTGGTAATTTTTCTTTCTTAACACCCTTCGACTTGGCACTTTTCCGGCGATCGCTTACTTTGCGCCTAGAAGATGGTCTCTCACTCTCGTGTAACGGTCGTAGGCAAAGAATGCTGCTAAAAAGCAGTCATCATTTATTCATGGTACTTAAAAAGAGTTAGAACGACGAGATGGGTTCGCAAGCTAGTGTATTTCACGCACTTTGACTTCTTATGAATTGTGTGCTGCAAAAAGCAACGGAAAAAGCCAAAAAGATTTTATCGACAAAGTGACAGCTAAAGGATTCCCGTTTCAGGACGAAGGATGAAGGAGATTTACAAGGAAATAACATCGAGCTTATTCCTTTGGGCGACATTTGTGTGTTGGCTAGGTGAAATATGGAATTGAGAAATCATTTCCGCGTTATGATTAAAACGAAGATATTTCAAGAATGTAAGATGAAGGAGCGACAGATATGAATACGACATCTGAATAGTAGAATTCGAACTATATGATCTTGGCTTTCTTTTTTTACTTTTCGATATCTATATCCAATTCGAGTCCTTCGTCCTCGACTTGCCAGAGTTACTAAATACAATTGTTGCGAATAGAGTTCGATAAACATCAGAAATGTTCGGCGAACTAAATGAAAATGGCGAACAAAAAGCGTGGGATACACAAGGGAATCGTAGAGTGGTAAAAGGTCTTGAAGTATGCTATTCGTCCGACGAATCAGGATGACACGCTTTTTTTAGGATATTCGAATTGAATTCTTCAGGCAGAAGCAGAAGCAAAACTTTTTATGAAATGTCAGACCATTCCACTTCAGGTTAATAGATCCATCAATTATGCATCACTGTTTGAGAGAATAGAATTGAACGGCTCGACAGGACAATTCACAAGCAATGGAGTTTTTTCTGAAAGATTTTGTGGAGGATAAAGATTCGATTTGAGAATAACATCTATTAAATATATTTTTAGAGAAAAACAATCATTAACACTTTTGAAAATAATTTTCATTGATAAGAACCTCTCACAGTTCGAATTAACAAAAAATTCCATGACATAATTTCTTAAATTCTGTCATAAATAAATAAGTTGGTGTTCAAGCCTCCTTAGAAAAATAAATTGATCCTAGTTTTACTGTTTTTTCCTCCATGTTTATATTATTATTTGATTTGATTTTTCAATGTATTTCAGTGGAAGAAGCTTCAAAAAACAAAAAACTTCGCCCGACACGACCACACTTTCCATATCTTCTACATAGGGGGCGAGCCTGAAAAATGACCATACTTCCGTATTGATTGTCTTTATGCACACCTGAATTAAAAGATGGGAAAGCATGGTGCTAACTACTTATTTCTATTTTAATAGGTACGCAAAATAGGACAAACTAAAAGCCAAGGTGCACGTTGCATGGTTGAGATACAAAAGATGAATAAATTGTATGAAATCAATTAGTTTCATATTCATTTCAACTATATTCTTGTTGATTTCATTGAGGTGAAATTTTGCTTTAACCCTGTAAAAAACTGTGTCAAATTGTAACATAACTGTTCATTAATTTCAAACAAACAACACGAATCTTTACTTTCTATAGCCAAACATTACAACCCGTGAATCGCTCACCCTTGAATTATCTAATGAATTCCCTGGCATAGTCAACCCAACAATAATCATTTAATATTCACCAAGTAATCGTGCAAATGCTCCGCTTCGCCGTCAATTTCCACTCTTAAGATCCTCCGCGTAACTTAATAATCCAGTGACTAAATAAGACGTTACATCCTTGTACCCTATTATCTTTAATGGCTCGTGAGCCTCACTTTCGATTCACTTTCACTTAAAAATGCAAAGCACACTCATAATAAATTTTTATTGCACGTTTCTGCTGTTGCTCAGCACGCATTTCTCCGTAAAATCCTGTAATATCGAGGGATCCTTTTGATAGAGCCCCGCAAATATTGAATCGATATCACTGTGCTCGTACTAAAGATTACCGAAATGCCTCCTAAATATTTTTCTTCCAGACTAAACCACTTTTTACACGCACTGCTATCTGTTTCGATGAAATCAGGATACGGAAAGAATAGGGTTATGCGTCATGAAATCCACTACGGACTGCTTCTAGGCGGGCGAAGTTGAATACGTTGCCGTGTCACTATCACCAAATTAGTTCGGTTGCCACCATGTCCTTTTTTGTGTATGTTCACATAGTTGTCTTCAATTCCTTGCACCGCACCTCGTCCTTGCAAAGACAAGCTTCCTGTTGTGGAAAGTTCGCACTTACAAAATATGGCAAGCACACTCCAGTATTAAGGAAAATCTTTCTTTAAAAGGATATCTATTAGCGACCATCTAGTGTCATTAGGTGCTGATCCTTGCCCCTCACAACAAGACCAATTTTCAAATGAACATATTCACAGTAACGGAGCTCATGCTGTGATCACAAAGCTCAAGTGCTTCGTCCTTGCAAAACAATGTCTTCTAACTTTCTCTGAAAGGATTTTAATGCGGCAACTTAAAAACAACAGCCAAGTTATTTGCCGTATCGAGAAAATACGTTACCACCAAGGATAAATAAATACGCGAAACACCACGATGTCCCGATCGCGTGGACAATCCAATTGGAACTAGCGCAACAAACTCGTAGGATGTCTGCGACAGACTGAATCAATTTTCACGTTAGCATTGGAAAACTCCATGCAAGCGCGCCGACTATTTTCAATTGGTACCGGGAAAGCGTATGTTAACACACTGTTCACTAACAGAATATTCTCATAGTAATTTTCCTGCTCAGCTGTTGTTATTGCATGGAGAAAAATCGTTGTTCACATGCGCGTATCCTTCGCTCGTATAAATGTGATGCTACGTCATATGGTCGAGGGGTAGAATTTCAAGGATGCATAGCTGTGTGGTCTGCAATAAAAGAGGGCGACCACGATGACACCGATGATGATATAGTTGGAGGGAAATGTTTCTGATGGCAGTAATAAAAGTGTGAATTATTCATTAGGAGAACCGCATTCCGGAAGGGTAAATAGAGCAGCAGAACATTGAGAAGGACTTGGAGAAATAAAAACAAAACAAGAAAAAAATTGATGTTATTTAGATATGTATTTTTATAAGAAAAATCTAACGTCCGTAAAATGAAGGATAGAGCAAGGTTTTTGTTTCAAATTATTTTGTTGATAATGAATCAATTGAGTTCTTTTTATTGCTAACTTAAATCGATGGTGTAAATATTTTACGTCACTTCTAAGATTAAATTTTCAGGTACTAACTTACAGATTAATTGAGATTCTAAACTATATAAAAAAGCTTTGGCTCTAACAACCATCAACAGAAAAGGATTTAGGAGAAAAAAATATGTTTTAAATTATATTATAATGTTCACGCAGGAAGAAAATATCGTCATAATGCATTCTACCTTAAAATCCAATTTACTACCATCATGCAAAACTGTCTATAGTTCTCAGTCTGAACGCCCTCATCTCGAATAAATTGATGGTGATCGGAAGGCGTAGTACTTTGTCGGAATTATATTTAGAATTTTAGTCCATCGTCAACACTATCCCACCTTCTATGCGTCTCTCATCGTCATGTCCTTTGTATTGATTCCCAACCGACGTTTTCTAGAAATTGAAGAGGTTTCGCCAATCGGTTCCAGACATCTGCTTTATGTGTCTTGTTTTGTTTGCTTGTCACATAAAGGCTCTACTGTAGATATGTTATCAAGGATTTGATTTCATGGTCACTATTTTGATAGATCGGCTACATTCAACTGATTTCTTAAAGCATTCCTCTTTATCGATGATATTTGCTACAACTTCAACTTGATTTGAACATGTGCGGTATAGAAAATGGGAGTTTAACATGGTGTTATAATTTCACTAGCTATTGTGGATTCGTCACGGATTTTTGGAATTTAATTAACGAGATTTCAACTTTATTCATTATTATTATTTCAGTATCACGGAAGTCAAGCTCGGGAAAATTGAGTGTTATCTTATGGACGCTTGAGTACTGAAATGTCATACAATCCGCAATTTGGGACCGTTGCAATGATGATAGCGTCTTCTTGCTCCCTATTAGCTGCGATTTCCCCTTGGATTATGACAACTTGGCATATGTCAGTTTGTAGTACATCTTCACGTGTTATTACGTCCCCTTCATTTGACATATTCCATGGCAAGCGCGTGTTTTGAAATTGTTCACGTGTATCGATTGTTCACCAAACTCGTTCAGTAATCTAGACCAATCTTGAAGATATTTTCTGGCGTATGCCTTCATCGAGCAATTGAGTACTTCTTACTTTCAGGGTCAAAGTTGCTTTCGTTGCTGCTACGGATGGCCCCTAATCTATTCTTATATACAATATTCATTAAAAACTATCCAGTAATATAATTTCTATTATATCTCTACTCTGTGAGTCTCAATAAAATGGTTTCATGCTTTGCAAGCATTGTCATAATAATAATAATTAATGTCAATCCCAGCGTAGTTTATCCTCTGTTCACCTCGGGTGGAAACAATTTAGAGCTTCTTTTGATTAATCAGCCGTGATAACTGCCTAACCCAGCAGTTGTCACAATTCATTTTCCTATAATTTTTTCAATTACACGAAAGAACATCCATCCTCACACTGATCGCTCTGTCGTAATTGAATGTTTTTTCTCAGCCAATGCATTTACCGCAGCTGATTCGCTCCAATTCACTTCAAAGAGGACAACGACACATTCCAGCAGCAACTGTGAAAGGATCTCGTCAAACACTCTTACGTCCCGGATATCTTGAATTTTTTTTTTTAAAAATAAATCACACTTGAATGTGCATCACCGTCACTCCAGCCCTCCTGCCTTCAATACACCATCACTTTAGTATGCTCTCTATCAGTGGCAGAATCTCAACCCCTACCTGTGAATCACTGTCCCTTGGCGAATAAATAAAGAAATAGGCTAAAATGGGGTAGTTGAGATGAATAGCAAACATGCGACATCCTTGACAGAACAAATAACATCCTGTTGAGAATATACCCTCATCACCCCACATCTCAAAACATATGTATCCTTGGTATCCTGGCGTTTGGCGACTACTGTTGCTTTCAGTGTTGCGCGTCGTCCTATCCTGTACTCTATACTTTGCACTGTCAATTCCTGGATGGGAGCAGTGAAATGAAAGTCTCGTACAAGTGGATGTCATGCACTTAACTCGCACGCACCCTCTTGCCATGTCAAGACGACAGCGCAAAAAAAAGATAGGAAAGCAAGCCTACTTGAAGCTAACTTCTTTGAAATCGTTGAAGGACCTGCTCAAGGTATCATCGTTTTTTTTCAAAAAAAAACTGATCCCAGACAAAACATTCCAACAAATTGTCTTGCTTCGAAAAAGTGGAAAAAAACATCGACAAGGGATGGCGTGAAAGTTTAAACGGGGATGATAGGGTGATAGCCACGAACTTCAGTATACTCAATGTGAAATGGGACTTGAGTTTTGGACGATTTTTTTGGAAGGTTCTTCTTATACATATTTCGTTTAGTAATGATCTACTTTCAGAAATGCAGGAGCATTCAGAATAAAACCACAAACACTTTAAGACTCATAGACTGCCCACAACTTGAGATTCTTTGGTTATTATGAAAGGACTTAGGATTTAATGCAAAATGTAAAATGAACTCTTCGTAGCTATGAAGCATAACTTAAGACTGGTAGGTAATGATTTAAAAAGACTCCTTCGTATTATAACCAGTAAAACTATTAAGAGTTCCGGTCGAACCTCTTCAATGGTGGATGGTTTTTTTCCAATAAAATCTACTAGAACTCATTTTGACCTTTTGCCAAATCTTGTGTGATGTATTTATCCCACGATCATGCACTCTACGCGAAATAAAATCATAACGACTTTCCCATTACACTTCATAAATTGGGCCACAATCCAAGCTTCGAAAGCCATTTCACTATTTTTTCAGCTTTTCGTCTGAAACGTGAAAATAATTGAGAGCTTTACCGTAATTCGACTATACTAAAATCCACACGTCCTTTTTTATCATGCACTGAAACTACACCGTAAAACTTTGTGCCATCAAAATAATTGGATTAAATGGGTAATCCATCCTCAGCCTGTGCAAGCGCGCCACACATCTTGCCGTGTCGCTTTGAATCCATTCGAATTTCAGAAAAGAGTTCAACGGTTTTCATTATTTTAATCGGCAATTCAACAGCTTTCCTTAATTCGTCCAATTAACGTACGTCTATTGAAATACGGCCATCAGTCGTTGTGGTGGTGATGATGGTGATACCAATGGCAATTGTAACATGTTGAATCCTTGGCCTGCATCAGCAGTTACAAGAGTCTGACATGTGGTGGATGCAGGCGAGCAAAAGCAGGAATCGAACCAACAAGCAACTTCCACTCTGCTCATTATTCTCGGTGAATGCAATTGAA
The DNA here is from genome assembly GCA_963942545.1 of Oxycera nigricornis. Lineage (NCBI taxonomy): Eukaryota > Metazoa > Arthropoda > Insecta > Diptera > Stratiomyidae > Oxycera > Oxycera nigricornis. The sequence continues at coordinate 5,214,316 of OZ012661.1, forward strand.
TTGCTGTTGGCTTTAATGGTCCCAGGACGACACATGTCGAAGCTATTGGACGCTTCTCTTGGCTGACTGGCTGTTGAAATGCTGCAAAAACCATGCACCCTTAAACATGGTCATAACCGTAAAGTAGTGACCAACATGAATCGGACGTCAGTTAATGTTTACAGCGCAATAATTTCGAGCCTCCAGTTCAATTGTAATAAAACGGAAATTGCTATAAACGCGCACTCGATTCGGTTGTGGAACTTCACTAAGTCCTCCATATAAGTCCACCGTAGACAATCATGTGTGGGTACTCTGGAATATAGGGGAAAGGTCCTGTGTTAGGGCTGAAACTCAAGAAGATTCGAACAAGGACGTATTTAACCACTTTGGTAGAGTTTTTAATGATGAAAATGGATTACATTTAACTGGTGGTTGTCTTGACTGTTCTGCTTGAAACAATACTGCCAACTATCTAGGAGCTGTTCTAAACCAAAAATATTAAGTAAGCTCGAAAAAACACGTTTTTAATTCAAAAGTTCTAGCAGTTTAATATTTCTATTAGTTATTTTAGATCACAATTTATTTCATTTCAATAGTTATTTAAGTTCAATAGCCCTTTTTAGTTCAATACTAATTTAAATTAACAATTGCTTATAGTTAACATAAACTTCTCGAACAGTTAGCTAAACGGCAAAGAATTTGTCAACTACTCAAGCCTATTTTCAAACAGTGCCTCAAATAAATTTTGGAAGTTTAGCTTCCTTTCCGGAGGTTCTAACGAAAAGTGAACGAGATGAGTGAGCTCAGAAAAAGCCTACCGAACGAAAAAGCGAACGGAAGTTTGTCTTAAAATTCAAAGTGAGTACAATACTAGCAATGATGTGCAAACATAAGGGAAGAGCGGCTGGTTCAGTGAACAGAGCGCCCGTCTCTTGCTCTCGAAGGGTTCAAATCCCCGCTCCTTCTGTTTTTTATTTTACATTAAGTTACTTTGTGTGAATAAAAGCAATAAAAAATTTTCATATTTTGTCATATTATACGCATCCTAGATTTTTGAATTTGTCAAATTAATTCCTGAATTTTTCCTGCATTTATCCATATACAACTTTTTAACCTTAATATAATCATTTGTAAAACGTAGCTATACTTCTAATCGCCCTTCCCAGGGTGCCTCACTGCCTTTTATTTTCTTATGGAAATTCAAGGTACCAACATCAAGCTTTCCCCATTTTATCATGGTTTAAAGATGGATTTTCATTACGGTCAATTTTTGAAAGCCTCCTAATAAAACGTACCTGAATACCTCAGAAAGAATTTTTTTCTTCTTCGATATCCGTAAATTCACTGTTTGTTTTTCAATCTGTGATCTCTTTCTCAGATTATCCTTGTTCGGAAAACGCTTACTAGTATCTTTCCGAAATAATTTACCACGCACGTTTCGGCAATCTTCCCCTAAAACATATCAAGTGATTCTCTTAACAAGGCATGCTGTTAGAGTGGATAACATCACTACCACCACTATCTACATTTGTTGGAAACAGGACGAAACATTTTCAATATAACGTACATCATATTGGATGTTGACCAGTGGTCACGGTAACCGCATTTCAAACGAACTTCAACCAAACTTAAGATCTGTTAAGGACTCTCCGAACAACATCAGCAATCATATCCAAAGTGTATGACCCAGGTCGAGTTTATAGCTGTACTCGCACTTGCATCCTGGGTCTAGGGCTGAACGAGGATATGTTGGCATCCATTCACAAAGAGAGCTAGCTAGGTGTCTACGTGAAAGACCCTGTCTTGGTCCTTTGGATAGAATTTTAGTAGCAATGAAGGGATACGCCTTGTTGACTAAAACCATTCGAGGAAAACAATTTTCCAAAAGGTTAACAGTTGATGTTTAGAGGTTGCTCGGATCGTTTACTACTGCATCATATCATTCCAAACGGAAGTCAATTGTTTCAGAATGTACGAAGGACAATAACGACATTTGATAGGTTGTGTGAAAGCTTAGATGCCATGTCGCATGGTGTGATTGTGTCCTTATAAATTTTAATAGACTTGATTGCAATCGAGTCAAGTAGGAATGTAGCTGGATTTGTCATCGTGTTTAGAAAATGGCAAGAAAAGCAAATTTTTGGTGGAGATAATGTCAATAAGACTAAGCTGACGCAGATGATGCAAGATTAGGAAATGGCAGATGTATATAAAACCGGAAATTGAATGAGCGGAAAATAAATTTTATAAAATATCATCCAGTAATTAAATTTGACCTCAAATTTGAATAGATAAACAGATTTATCATATAAATTATTTACTATTTGTACTACAACTGGCAAAAAACCATTTTTTATGAGTCCATAATTATGAAGCTGCAGTCTCTCGTCTTGTGCCGAGCCCACCCTGGCGACGAGGAGACAGATAAACCAAATTTTCAACCGATACGCACATGAATTAAAGACAAATCACTTCATTAACAAGCTTAGCAATGTAATTTAAAAAGGAAAAGCAACTCAAACTAATAACTTACAAATCCTTGCCTAAAATTAGATTATTCTCACATGCCGACAATTTCAATCTTTGTGGCACCCACGTTTGTTGTAACTTTTGCTGATTGTGCGAAAAGTAGAAACTGTTTGGCGAAAAGTTCAAATGATTTGGGAAAAAGTCTAAACCAATCGGAATAAAGTTCAAATCATTTGGGAAAAGCAATAACTTAGATGAAAATTATTCAAGGCTCTTTTTGCCTTTTAACCTACTATCACGAGCAATAGGTTTAACAAAGAAGTTTTCTTGTATTTTCAAAGTTTTATAACCATTTCTGATCATACATTTTAATCACTTTTTGTGGGAAATACTAAAACATTTTGCGATTTCCAAAATAGCTACTTCAACTATTTATAGTACAACAGGACCTACTAGATACCAATCTAAAATGGAAGCTACGCACAAGTTTAATCCAAAAATAAACTGAATTCGTCAGCTTAATAAAAGGTCCTTGCTAAATCTAAGGCTCCCTGAATAAACCTACTTAATACCCAATTGTGTGTAAAATTTTCATTTATATCAAAGACACAATACCCAAAGAAGTCAATTTATCTGAATATACCAGGTCCCAGTATTCACTTAACCTTCGTAGATAAAATCGCTTTCATCAATACGAAAAATTCATTTCAATGAATTCAATGAATTTATGCTGGTTGATATTGTCATATATCCTGACCATCGCATTGGCCAAATACCAACCAAAAACATGCCTATTTATCCGGATGTAATTTAATTACAAGAAAAGGAGAAACTCATAAAATATCCGCCCGTCGATATTGTTCGAACGCTCTTCTTATCCTTGTAAAAGGGCACTTGAAAATTAATCAATCGAAAGTAATTTATGTCAGTTCCATGCCAAAACAAATATGGGCCGAACCAGAATTGGGTATTCAACGATTCACAATCGAAAACGAAATTTGAAAAAGGCTAGTGACGTCAATTAATCCATTGTCCGCCTTCGTTTTTTTTTACTATAGACGACATTTTCACGGCCAAGAAGAAAAAGATTGATAGGATCCCTTCTTACCTTGACTGGTCGTACCTACAATACATGAAAATGATAATTACCACTAAACAATTTTTGTCAACGAAATATCCTTGAAAGTACCAACACGTGCCATTGCACCTGAGCATGTTTTTTACAAGGACGACAATAATATTGTGTCCAGCTACAAGTGAATAATTATGGACGGAGACAGAGAAAAACTTTTAAATTAGCTTTCTGTCCGGAACTTGTTATAATTTCGTGTCCTTGCTATGTTTTGCTTAGCTTTCGCGTGCCGTTTGTTGCCTCTGGTGAACAGATAGCGAAAAAAAATTTGTCATTCATGATGCTATAATTAAACAGGACGAAATGCCAAGCCTCATCCGCTTTTGGCTACTCTAATCGGTCGAGATTGGGCACGCACATAATTGGATGTATCACGAATGAAAATAAGTGAATAAGGATATTAGGGAGTAATAAGATTTTTTCCCGGGCGTGTGAAAGTTGACTTGTAGACTTTGTATAAATTGTTGAATGAAATGTGATCCTTTTTTTTCGCTGAAAAAGAGTATGCCAATAGGAGAACTCTGAATATATTTTTCGCGTCCTTTTATAGTAATTTTTCCTAGATAAAAGGTAAAACACGCTTTGCTTCACCGAGTTTCACAATTCCACTGTATACACAAATTTTTCTGCAGCACACAGAGTATAGTGTTGACTATCTTTTCTATGTTAATCGTACATAAAGTTTGTTTCCTTACCACAAAACATTTTGATATTTCCATCAGTAGAAATCGTATTATTTGCCATCCTTTTGAAAATGAACGCCTCAATAAATTATTCATCGTAGTTCTGATAAGTCATTCATCCGTCTCGTAATCATTACAATACGGCAGACATCGGGACAGTGGGCGCAAGGATATTTGTGGATATTCGTTGAACTGTTAACGTGTAGCCATCATCATTATCGCAACAGCATAATGCTTCAAAAGGAAAATACATGTCAGCTCGGTTTTCTGGAAATAGAATATTTATAAGGACCAGGCTGGGATGTTAATGTCAAGGTAAGTACATTGACCGTAAGAAACCTGCGTTTCTTACCGTTCTCAGCTATATCCTGTTGCTTGAAGAGAGCACGAGATAAACAGTTTATGATGTGGGTTTTTTGATATGATATTAAATATTGAATTTTTATTGTATTTCGAACTAACCGTGCTATGGCTTTACCATCGGCAAGACCGCAAGTGCACAGACAATATTAGATTAAAATGTTAGCAAATTGAAAAGAATCCTGAATAATATTCTGTGTACTTAGCTTATAAATAGAAAGATCATCTGGATTTCTTAGCAACGAAATAACCAGTTACAATTCTGAAAATCCACTTTTCATGGCCGAAAATCGTTCGGAAGTCACTGAATACATATCGGAAAATCCTTTTTCATCTTACCCATCTCATTTTAGTTTAACAAGAATACCAGGAAATCGTTTGTAACACTATTCTACCATCTCGATCCTACTTCAGTTCATGCCCCAAGAATACATAGTCACTATATAGGAATAACCATTACTATAAACCATTATAGTTATTCGGTCGCATGTTAGACACCAATAAAACACCAATTTTCCAATAAAATGCCATTTAGGCGTCAATGGGGTAGTTCCCGCATCGTCTCGTGGTACATACATACCACCTGTGTCAGGCCCCAAAATTATCCTTCATACTACATCCACCTACCCATATAGGTATGCATTTCAAGTGTATCGTGTCTGAGGGTAATGCGGAAAATTTGTCGTAATCGGTGTGGAAGGGAAGCTTTGAAAGTGGAATTTTCGAAGTTTCATTTCATCCGTAATACGATTACTGCTTATGAAAACGGGGGCAGTATTAAAGAAATAGGTGAGGTATTATCCATATGTGGGTATTAAAGTGGCGAATGTTGTTTATTGGATCTGAGGATTGCCATTGACACCGATGTATGTATGTTAGGAGGGATCACATAGTGTAGACTTTTGATTTCGTGACTGTCGAGTCCCCGCGACTGTTTCTTTTGAAGAATTTTTAAGTTATTATTACTACTTCTTGTCTACGAGGTAATTCAAATATAATTTCGAATTAAAGTTTTCCCCCGAATAAGGCCAGATTCTTCAGGTAATGTTAGAATTGCCTCATGCACTGAACCCACGGAACACGAGAAGGTCAGAAACAGGTATGGCTGTGATTATTACCCTTATTTGAATCAGGTTCTCATTCGTAGCTGAGTGAACTGATAGTCAGGCTCCGAATACGTAATAAAATTTATGTGATGACTAAAAAAATAACCCAAGATCTTGTATCCGCTTAATTTATCTGAAACGCCGGCAGTCACCGGACCTCTGGCCTCCAAGAGGCCAAAAAACTCTCCTAAAATACATTAACGTTCATTGCGTCATCTCAAGATTGAATTTCCGTAGGTCAGTCGTTTCGTCCTATGAACATTTCCTAAATCATGGCATATGGTGCTCGTCGTGAAGCTGGATATTATGTCATCGAAAATTGAGCAAATATCCTTCAACTGCACGAATGATTAAAATTTTCGCAATCAGGTCTGCATGAAATATCATTACATTAGCAAACCGATGTATCTACAAGAAGAGTCAAAGAAATAAACCTGAATCTTTCTAAACTATTCGGCTATTTTGAAAGAAAATATCTCAAGGGCAATATACACTATATTCCCATTGATCGAGACGAGAATATCGAGGCAATATGTTATGTACATACTTTCGAACTTACAGTCAAAAAGCTTCGCCGAAAAAGATTATAAAATGCAGACGTGGATACATTTGACAACTTACCAGAAACAATAAAACAGGTCCTATAAATAAATGTGAATGGTATCTTTTTATACTACTCATTTACTTCGTGTCTTCAAAGACCTTTAAAAATTTGAAAATCGACAAAAGAGAACAACACCATAAGAAGTCGTGATCGGAGGGATTCTATTTACACTTAAAAAAATTTTCATTCATTTTTGTTGATAGATCCTTTTTTTGATCCTTTTTACCCCTAAATTACCATGAATTAAGGTTCAAATCAGTTTTAATGTTATTTCAAAATTTGTTAATGGGTGCCAGGTCATATTGAATACATTAATTCCCTCATAAAAAATTGTTTAGAAATGATTTTTACACGTACCATTCTATTATTGATATTCTACCTTAGCTTTCTACTATTTAAAAAAATATTGACAAGTATCTCTCATACTGAAAGTCTTTACAGCCTCACTTTCGTGATGTATCTACAGTTGAGCTCAGCCTACATATATGCGGAAGAAATACTGTCCCAAGCCATTGCAAAAATATTTGGGGCGAACAACTCTGCTCATAAATACGAGGTATGTTCAAATAGTATCGCGAATTTTATGTTATTTAAAAAAAAAATATTTATTCATCAAAATCTAATTTTTTTTCTTCAAAGTAATCCCCATCAAATATTATACACTTGTGCCAACGTTTTTTCCAATCCTGGAAGCACTTCAAAAAATCATTTTTTGTGATCTTGTTCAGCTCCTCCTTCGATGCCGTCTTCATCTCCTCAATCGTGGCGAAGCGTCGTCCTTTCATAGCCCTCTTCAATTTCGCGAACAAGAAAAAATCACAGGAGGCCAGGTCTGGGTATGTTGTTTTTGGCCAAAAATTCGCGCACAAGCAACGATGTGTGAGCAGATGCGTTATGATGATGCAAAAACCAATTTTTGTGCTTCCATAAATTGCACATTACTTGCAGGATATATTCCTTATTGACCGTTCTACCTTGTGGCAAGAACTCATGATGCACCACGCCCTTGCAATCGACGAAAACTGCAAGCAAAACCGTCACATTCGACCGGACTTGGCGCGCTGTTTTCGGTCTTGGCTCGTAAGGCAGCTTCCATTGGGATAATAGAGCTTTGGATTTCACGTCATAACCATGAACCCATAATTCGTCACCAGTTATGAACCTCTGAAGCAAATTTGGGTCGTCACGGACAGAGTCCAACAGCTCCTTAGCAAAGATAATGTGCTGCTGTTTTCGGTCGAAACTGAACAATTTTGGTACAAATTTCGCGACGATCCGTCTCAAGCCCAAATCATTGGTAAAAAGAGCAAACCGATGTGTTTAGGTCCTCAGCACTCAACTCAACTTCTCTTACATTGATTAGATGATTGGCTAATACTATTTTCTTGACTTTATCAATGTTTTCGTCTGTTGTTGACGTGCTCGGGCGTCCGGCACGCTGTTCATCGTTCACATCTTCTCGACTCTCCTCTGAGAACATTTTTTTAACACCGATAAACGTTGCTTTAGTCCAAAGTAGCTTCACTATATGCCACAGTCAACATTCGAAATGCGTTCGCGGACTTAAAGTTGTTTTTCACACAAAATTTGGTACAAATTCTTTGATCCATTTTTTTGGAAATAGACAGAAATCGAAGACAAGCCAAAACACGCCCAAGCAAAACAGCTGTCAAAAATTAACTGAATATTCAAAATGGCTAAACTTGTCAGCGAATGTGAGGGACATAATTACCAACATAACGCTTAAAAAATATCAAAAAACAAATATAAATGTAGCCCGCGGAAATTCAAAATTCGCGATATTTTTTGAACAAACCTCGTATGTGAGTTCAAGGGGATGACGATAAAATTAAAGTGGCGAAACCAGATTATAACAAAAATTGAAACCGTTCGCAGTTTATTCTTCAGGAGGGTATCGTCTTCATGCGTCTCTGAGAATGGGTATCGATTCAGTGGTATGGCTTTGAAGCAAAATCGAGGAGGGATTTGATGGTGTATGTGATATGATGTCTTCCAAGTATCGATGCATTACGAGGAATGAATTTAGTATCACGAACGGTAGGGTCCCAAGAAGTAGCTTTCCTTCAGCTTTAACGAGAATCTTGTGATTTTTTTGTTTCATTCTAATTTCAAATTTGAAATTATATAATCGAATTTATGATTAATATTATGTGAAACCTAGTTTGAATGTTGCCTAAAAAAGTTCTACGTAAATAAAGCAGCAGTATTGCAAGTGATCGATGTTTTACGACGATTTGTTATAACATCTCATAAATTTTGTTTATATGGATAGGTAACTAAAATTGTATCGACATAGCTTAGATCTTTAAATGATCATTTAGCGCCTAATGAAATGCATGATTATCAATTAAGAACATACTAAAAATCTTCATCATGCCGATCAAATCTTTAAATATTAGGCCCCCATTTCCTACTTCGCCAGAGGAGAAAATCAGCAGCAAAAATTCAGATAATTCAAATAAATTAGAAATAAATCAAACCGACTTAAATGATCGCTGAAACGGTCTTGTTCAATTATTTCCATCTCCCTCGACTTTAACACACTAAATCAGTTCAAAGATTGCTCCGCCATTCAGCCACCCTCATTTTCTAAATATTTATCACCATACACGCCACATCACACACTTATCGTTCAAGTGAGTTCTTAAGTATTTTTCTAATTACTTTCCCGATTGCCACGTCTTCTGGTCGTTCCCGATATTTTCCAAAGACATTATCATCGACGTCTTTGATTCGGGGCGCGTGGTGTTGAACAGTAATGAAAAATGCCAGGCGCAAATTGGTAAGCAGATATGGTTACTTTACCGATTTGTGTACAAGAACATGAAAGGCGGAAATATCTTCGAGATATTGGATATGACATTAAGCAGATGTCGAAACTCTGTTAATCGTCTTTAATAGACATGCCAGCACATATCGTACGTATTCGTAATGGCTTGTATGTACATACATGTGTAAATCTATCTGCATGAACATGTTATTGGTTGCGAGTTACGAGTTGCGACCTATCTAAAAGATATTGACTCCCTCCGTACAACCTCAGACGATTTTCCATGCTGTTTCGTGCAGACTTCTTGGCTTGAGTACGTTCGATTGCTGGATTGGTATCACATTTCTACATCTTGCAACGCAAAAGCTAACGATGTGAAAATATTGCGTAGCCCATTTTTTTTTTGCTTCAGACTTTCCTGGGCTGTTTGCCATCAACATTGATTTCAGTTATGACTTTTCACAAACTTTTCCGATCTTTTAGACATCACTTCCAATTGATTGCCATTTGATTATTCGATATCTTTGATGTTGTGATGAGAGTGTAATGATTTCTTGATTACGCTCGTTAAGAAATTTGACTGACGTAGCCATTGAAGATATTGTAGCTCGGAAAATCACTTAAATGTAGTGCAAAATTCAATTGAATGTTTTCAATTATCACACTTATTTATACTATCAACAGTACTTGGTTCACAATTGTAGAAACACTTGGTTTTTCTGTAGTGAAGATATCATTAAATTAGTGTCTAGCTCTTTCCTGATAAAACCTCGAAGGAATCAAGTGTCGCGTCAGGATTCTCAACACTCTTATGTACCTTCTGAATGTTTTTGGTAGACAGGCTAGGTAGACTTGAATGCGCTACAATATCCTCTAGCTTCGGCCAAATATCAAGCGAAAAAAATCAATTTCATCCTACGGATCTTTAGATATTCAGACTACTCAACCAAAAATCATGAAATACCTAAAGGAAACCATTCCAACCGTTTAAAATTTAATGTTCGCACAGTTTAGCAATTATTGAACTCATTACTAATCTTTATCACATTTCGCCCATAAAAATCTTTACCACAGCAAAACAAGTGGAAATCAATTGTGTTACCTGGAGGTCACGGCAAAACATGACACACACAACTTCCATCCCTTACCCCCATAATATCTAGATTTTAACGACAACGACGACGACAGTCACGCACAGTTCATAATATTGAATGTCACGTTGTCACCTCCTCTGTCCCTAAAAGCCTTGACGATACCAAGAGGAAGACGAACAACAACAACAACTACACTTATCCAGCACAAGACAATTTCACTCCATTCAGTTTCACATTTATAAGGTAATTTCCGGAAATTGCTTAATTTCCACATTCCGGAAGATAAAGCGATGTCAAAACTCCCGAGAAATTTATGATCTCGGCGTGTAAGCATTTTTACAAAGTCGTCTTGGTATCGCATCATCCCCTTATTTCGAACCTCTATCGACGCTCGTCAATGAACTTGCCGTGGACGAAGAATAAGACAAGCAGTTGATTGAATCTCATCCATCCATTCTTCATCCATGTGAAAATAATGCACGTTCCATCCTTGGCAATTGCCCGCACTATCGCTTCACTATTTGAAAGACAGATGGAAAGGAACTGCACAGGACCCAGATAATATCGACCTTGATGTCACAGCCAACCATAGCCAGTATCAGTGCTGGGAATCAGAGTGTCAAGTGCGAGATCTGTTCTCTAGCTTCGTTCGTGATTTCCTTAGACTATGGGAAATTCATTGAATACTTGCGTTCCTTCACTTCATTCAAAGGACATACACATGGGGATGATAAGACATGGTATATCTGTAAAAGCAAAAGCGAATCTCAGTTGAGTTCCTCGGAACAGTCCAGTGTATATGGGGAGGTGAGACATGTCCTTTTCAATATAAGTATGGGCTACATAGTTCCTACTGAAGAAGGTCTTTGTAATCAAGTCAAGCTTCTTGCAGCTACGTAACGGTTCGGATCGAACGAATATGCTGAATCTGGACTAAAAATTGTAAGACAACGTTGTTCAGTAGACAGCATAAAGACAAGGATAAAAGTCGGTTGCAGTAGCACGATAGCAGAACACGATAGCGTCTCAGCAGTGAATGCTGGCGGAGACATTTGATTTGAGACAAGAACGAGAGCTACCAATGCGCATAATGTGTTTTGGATATGTAAGATGTTGGCAATTGTTGAGTTGGTCCCATTGGTTGGAATTTTTTTCTTTCATCGCTACCAGCACGTATTGGAATATAGTTTTTGATAAGTAGTAGAGCTGTCACAGCAGCATAGCTACAAATATGCTTCTCAAATATGATGGTCCAGCTTGGTACGGATTTCGTTAAATGTTCCGTTGTAAGTAAGAAATAAGGTTGGTGATTGCCATAGCTTTTTGAGGCTAGTTGAAGTCTAACGAGGTCAAATCGCACGATCTCGGTGACCAGATCACATAACCTTCACGTGAGATGACCATGCCCTCAAATCGCTAGTGCAGAATGTCCAATGAGCTGTGTGGCGCTACGTGTCACACACAGTCCTGTTGAAACCACATGTCGTTTGTGTCCATATCATTCAATTCAGGCCAAAAAAATTGGTAATCATCGACCAATAGCTCTCGCCATTGACGGCTTGGCCTGGCCAATGTCGTTCTCAAAGAAGAATGGACCGGTGTCATCGGTCCAACCCAAAATCCACACCGAACAGTGACTTTTTTGGATGCATTGGACGCTCTTGCATCTCATGTGGATTGATCTTGTCCTAAATTCGACAATTCTATTTGTTGACATACCCATTCTCCCAGAAATGGGCCTCATCGCTGAAGATGATTTTTCGATGAAAATTAGGGTCAAACAACAGTTTTAACATTTGCACGTGTTGTTGAACGTTACATCCGTCCATGGTGATTTGGCAAAACAGACTGAATAAATGACAGCCAATTTGACAGATGTAGCATGAATAACGTTCGAAGTCTCTATTGGAAAACCTTATATAAAAGAAATTTGACCCATGTGCACATTTGTCATTTTTCGGCCATATTGTAATATAAACTCATGGTTTGACAGTTGATTAGGGTGAATGCATTTCGATGTCATTGAAAATTAAAATAGTGGAACAGTGGATTTGCATTCAAACCTGTATTACAAATGAAATAAACTTACATACAGCTTTCGCGAACAAAAGCATCAATATGGCAATGTTTGATGACCATCTGGACACACATTTGCAACAAATTATATATTATCCTTCACTCAAGTAAACTCAACCGAATATCATGCATCCGTTCAGTATACTCATCTATCTTTCCGTATCTTAAAGTTCACGTAGACTTTTACTATTGCACAGGATCATAATGCTTGATGTTTTCTCAGAACCCCCTAAGAACCACCCTCTTCCGAGTGAACAAGCTAAAATCATATTCCGAAGGAGCCTCAATATATCTTTTGTATTTGATAACGTACGATGAGCTTTATTTCGATGGTGAAACAAGTCATAAATTAAATTTCGGAGTTCAACGCTTGAAAGTGCTTGCGGGATTTGAATTCTCCACTTACATAGTATTGTACTGTACATAAAACGTATGTATATGATTCTTATGTTTGTTTATTCGTTTGTTTGTTTGTTTGTTTGTTGGCTTGCATCCTTGTCTGTTAGTTGGTTGCGTTTGTCGCGCGCGGGGTGGGTTGTACAGAAAGTGTGGCTATGCATAAAACATAAAAGAGAAATTATATATACAATGCTACCCTTGAGGGAAGGGCTTTGAAATTTATCGGTAGTTTGTTTAGTATCCGGTGGGTGTTGTGTGTTTCAAATATTGCCATAATCAGAAATTACAATGCATAAAATATGAAACCGCTAGGAAAATATATGGTGTTAAAGTCATAGTCAATTCTTTTGTTGATGGTTGCAAATGACATCTCGTGGAATATTATATTTCAAAAAGAGGGTGAAATAATTGAAGATTGTAGAGATTACGATTTAATTTTGAATGAAGCACCTTTGGAGAGAAGAGGATATGTGCCTAAACATGTATGTATCTTCAGGAAGCGATGATCTAAAGACTATTCTCAAATGCTCTCGACAGTTAAATTTTGCTATTATTTCTGATTATAGGGCAGCCCATGGAAAAAAAACTGAGTGGTTTTTCAAGCAATTCAAACTTTACTTCACTGAACGATGGAGCGGAACATTGTCGTGATGAAACAAGGTTTTTTGCCAAATGAGGTCTTTTCTTTTCACTTCCTCTCTCAAACGTTGCAGTAAGCTTGCGTAGTAGTCACCAGTGATACTTTTACCATTTCCAAAAAGTCAATGAAAATAGTTCCCTGTACATCCCAGAAAACCCTCGCCATAATCTTGTTAGCTGATAAAATTGACTTTGCCTTTTTTGGAGTTGGTTCACCTGGCGCAATCCACTGTTTCACTGTGATTTAGTTTCTGGAGTGTAATGACGTATCCAAATTCCATCCATAGTAACATGGAAATTCAAAAATTCATTGGGATTTTTACGGTGGAGCTCCATATTCTCAACATAAACAGTTTTTCCATGCAACATTTGATAAGCTGTTAACGAACGTGGCATCGACTTTGCACAGATACCAAAAAATTATTGCACAGAGCCCAAAAAATTACTGCAAATATTACCTGCACGCTTTTTGGTATTTTTACAGCCTCTGCTATCGCAAGTACTAAACGAGGAATTTAGCCTTTCAAATGGCAGTATTCAATCATTGCTCGTTTTTCCAAATTCTCCATTTTCGAGAAAACTCTAAAGCTGTCTTATTGAAAATGCTGTAGTCCAAAAACTAACCAAGCAACTGACCTGTAACTATAGACACAAGCGATTCTAGAGTAAAACTATACGATGCTTCCATCTAAGTTGCAGGGTTTTCTACCTACCAGTATACGTAAACACGAGAGAATATAGGTAGTTTTATTTTCGTTTTGTATTTACACATGAAAAATTACAGTGGCTATTTGGAACAAAGCGTGTACGTCTCTCTCCTACGAGGTCCGGGTTGAGAAGAAGACTGCAGCTTGTCATTGTGACTTGTGAATTGATTTTAATTATTGTTATGACATCCAGGCTGCTACGTTGATATAAGGGGCGCCATAAACTTGCCTAGTGGCGCCATTTCTGTGTGAGGCCCAGAACTTATCAGCCTACCCTCGTTTTATTGCTCGATTCATATATGTGAATAAAAGCGTTCAACGAAACAAATACTCATATACGTGTATATACTGTTTGGAAGCAAGAACAAATATTTTGATACCTTAGATGATCAATGAAATAAATGGCTGATGTACGTAAACCGGTAGTGAATGTGAAAATAAGATAGATCACCAATGTAAGCTGATGTTGAGGACTTATGTTACATTGCTGGTAGGCTATATTATTACGGTTTAATTGCTAGTAGAATATATGTGCACTACGGCATATTTTATTTTATTGTTGGTATTGTTATGTCCGTTAGTGGATATCTCTAGATGTTTCCACTTTCAATCACAGTTCAACAGTCAGACACAATATGGTATCTAATCATAGTGTACCACTAAGAGTAAGTCGTTACATCGTGCTCCATTATTAAGTTCTATTCTATAATGAGGTCTAATGTGTCACTAGTATAACTTTCCATTTCATAGCCCATAAACTTCTATACATGTTTCCGTTGCTGCGAAAATTTTTAAAACTTTTTTTTTGCATTGAAAATGTATTTTCCTAGTTTATTAATAAAACACCTAAGGACTCTCAAACCCAACAATAAGTCCGGCGAATGCTAAATCACCACAATTTGCTTGATTTCCTTCCGCCTAACACACTTCACGCCAACTTGCAACTCTCACACTGAACCGTGTTCAACATTTATTACTTCATAAACTGGGCAAAAGCTGCAATAAGAATTTCTTTTTACGACTATGGTTTACTTAACTAAGCCTACTGCTTTATTTCGATCCCCCCTCTCGCTCGATCCGTAACATGCCTGCCTTGTAAGACTTTCAAGGAAACCAACACATTGGACTGCCATAAAATACGATTTAATGGGATTCGAATAAAAACACAAATATTACTTGTGGCTAATGGCAGTCGTTTCAGAACTACTACATTATTATAGATACAAACCCCGAAACAATGCATTATGACGAAAGCCCATTTGTGTGTCTAGTCCTCTTCAAATGTTCGATTGATTAGTAGACAAGGGGTCGCTTCCTTCAACAAATTACCACGAATAAGCTAAGGCTTTATTGTGAAAAGTTGGTTGCATAGCGCCTGTAATGAAGTCTATTATAATTTTACTGCTGGCGTATTTGCTTCCCTCTATATAAGATCTAATAAACTTTGCGTTTATTGAAGAGAAAACAAGCCGAAACTATTTAAGATCTCACTTATTCAAAGTAGATATCATACTATCCTCAAAATAAGTATAGATTCTTATCAAAGCGAAAGATGTTGTTACAATATTATACGAAAATTATACGGAAAATGTGATTTGTTCAGTCCCTACTGATTTTATGCAGTACAACTTGATTGTTTTTTGTGGCCGCAGTGACAAATTTTACGTTTTGAAAGGGTCTTAGTTGCTTATTTACCAGAAAGCGAACGAAATTAGATTTTTTCTGGACCTCGAACTAAATGAACCATTTATCAGTTCCGCATTTGGAAATTCAACGATTTGATTTATTCGTCTGTTAAATTCGACACAACTATGTTGTGCAGTTTTAATGAGATATACATCAGCAGAATATTTTCCACGAATCATAGATGGCCATCACATATCTAGTAACGAGCTCCACACGTCCATTATGCAGTCTAAGGAGGAAAGGACGTATAGCACATACGCAAACAGCATGAGCATCTCAAATCACCTTAGTTCATTACTACTGGGTCAGTATCAGGGACATCATAATTCTTACACCAAACACACTACATCATTCCCATCTATCATTCATTTCAGAAAAGCTCCATGAACACAAGAAGCATGTCTCCCTAAAGAATTTTATGGACTTTTGCTCTTTTTTTTCTCTATCTCTCCCGGATTAGGAAGAAGTCACGTAATTCAAGGATTCGTTGGTCACCTAAGCAAAACTCTTTTCAGGGCTGCTCATAAATCTTGAGACAAAACGCTCAACTCAATGGAACTAAAAGCTGCCTTGGTTTGACCGGAACTTGTGGGTCCAGGACTGTAAGATATCATGCCTTGGCTGGCCAAGTCGGCCGTTCCAGATCCCGGGGTCAATTTGGAAGATCTGTTTACACGATTTTCCAAATATACGTGTCCACAAGGAAAATCAGTCGTCGGGTTTGTCCTTAACCGTAAATCTAAACAGATTTGTTGACATTCGAGGTTATGTCCTTTTGCTAAGGGATGCCTCCTAGCCGGACTAGCTGATGACCGATGCTAACCAAGCAGATTTCGAACAGTGACTCGTCCTTTTCTCTTTCATTCTTTTGGTTCCACGGCTAAAATAAATCATGTAGTCAATAATATTGTCCTGGGAAAGTTTTCGTTAGGTCTAAACCATATACGGGTGGAAGATGTGAGTGCGGGATGTTCCAGGAAAGGGATAGTAAATTAAGTTTATTGTGTTTCATGCCGGATTGAAGGCAATCTGCAAAGAGTTAGTAGTTTTCTTTGTATACTGGTGTACAAAAGAACCCGAAAAGGGTGAAATGTTGAAGAAAGTTTGAATATCTTGATGATGAAAAGGTTAAGATCGTTTTAATGGGTTTCTCGGGCTTTTGTATAGTAGCCACGTAAAATATTTGGTTCTGTTTTCCGGAAGGATATCTAGGACATTCAATGTGAAGCCGCCTCTCAATATAAACTGGATTTAAAAGACAAGCTGTTGCGTGATGAGTTTCATTGAGGATTAGAATAGTGGTGGTTGGCCTGGGGCTTCAAGCAAACATGGACTTTGTAGTTGGTTTGTTGGATTGGAAATTGAGCCTGAAAATTTCAATCCTGGGAAGGATTCTCTTCTTATATGATGAAATTCATTAGCAACATTTGTTACGAAAATCACAAACAAATTCAGTGGTTTCCTTAATTTACTTATGCACTTCACGAAGGGGTAAAGATGAAAGTCTCGACCAGCATTTTATGCAATCTTATCCAAAAAATTAAGATGCTTTTGTTCTCCACAAATATTTCATAGGAACAAAAAGTGACACCCTCTTAACAAGACTCAAATCAATATACAAATGGGGAAATTGTGAAATACTTAAATGTGGTTTAAATGTCTTCACTACTCTCCTAAAAACACGAAAAGAAATCCTTTTCCGATATCATATTTTTGCAGGCATATTAAACTAGATTATAATTTAGGTCAACATAATATACAAGACAAAACATATCCAACAGCAATACATCCCTTCCTCCAGGCAGCGCTGCATCCGAAATGATTAAAAGCCTTCCAGTGTCAACTACTCAAATTGACTATCTAACTTTAAGCAATAAATAACAAATATCCTTCTAAAGTGGATGCACACTAAAATTCAATACTGGGATTCAATTTTAGGAAAATCCTCTTGCGAAATGACAGATGATGTCGATTTATCTTCCAACGGAATGTATCCTAAGAAATACACATGAGTATGAAATGCTTCCGGACTGAGAAGGAAAGGAAATAAGTACTATTTATGTATATACATAGTATATGTGTATATACTAGTCATGTGTGACACACAGTGGCAGCCAAGTAAAGACTAAAACGTAGTCCACATCAAATTGAAAGATTAGCAATAATTCCCTAGTTGACTGATTCCATGTTTACTTGCTTCCAGCCTGAGAACTGTATCATGTGGTAATTAAGTTCCGGGAGTGATGAAGTGAACATTTGATGAAGCAGTTGTGTTGGTGGCTGCGTCCGGGATAACGAAGTATAGAAATTCTAGATGTCATCTTAACGCTACTGGGTTAGCTCCATGTCCATAAAAGTCGCTCTTACTTACCATCATACTTATATGTACACAGGGGTTAATTAAAACGATCCGAAGAGCACGACGGTGTCCGAGACCAATTTGTCTTGTTTGAAAGGATTTTGATGGGGTCATTGATACGATTAAGAAATTACTTTGACCATGTGTTGCTCTTTCCTGGACGCACTCCATTAAAAATGTCTCGATGATAGATTATTGTGTGTGTTTGGCATTTCATTATCGAGTCGTTTTTGTCAACTCATGACCTTGCCTGGGCGATGAATTTCACAAAACTTTTGTATTCGATATGTTATTGGGCGTTTATTTAAAGATATTGTGGATATTAGGTTCCGCGGATGAGACAACAAATCCTTTCTATCGAGCATACTGATCCGGGTTTGGCCACTACCTAACTAGAGGTGTTATGGCTGTTGGCAGACCAGCTCAATTCGGCGTGTGATGTCGTGGAAACGAATCTCATTTCCGGAGATTCAGCCATCTGTATGCCGGTTCATAAAATTCCGAAGAAAAATTTGAATGTTTCCAGTCTTACCAGCTCCACTTCCCAACGTTGTGGTCGAGGAGGAACTGTGGGAGGCACAACTGGCCTTGAGTATGCCTGGGAAAAGCGCATAGTCGAACGAGTACCTTGCAGAAAGGGAATCCGGGTGTGTCGACTAGCAAATGTTTAGTACTCGGCCAAAGCAGCTAGGAGAACTGTCCCAAGCCAGTGTAAAGGAGGAGGGGTACTGACCAATCCTCAGAACAACATCCCTTCAACAAGATGCTGAGGTGAAGGGATGACGATAAAAAGAGTCTTCTGGCCTAACGGGCTACTGACTAGTACGTTTATGGGTGCTTTGCTGCGAGCTTATCGATATCCGTAGCCTAAGAAGCTCGTGGTGTATAGACACATCTTGTCAGGTAACCACGTTAAACCTAGGAATCTTCTGTATCCAGTCTTACCAGTAAGGTCACTTAGCTTGTATTCAGTAGCTAAACTGGCACTTCGATCTCCGAGTAAGAGGGCGTTAGTAGTCGCATCGTTGCTGCCCGTTGTCTAATCGTGAACCATTAAACACCATCCACGTTAAATCTCAGGAACTTTCTGTTTGCAGTCTTAGAACAGCTTAACTAAAACAAACAATTCACTTCCTAAACTATTGCTCAGATCTAAGGCCAACACCTATGTACGGTCGATACCCTGTCAGAAACCGAGCTTGTAGGAGCGTCGCATCGCATTCCAATGCATGCAATTATACATATCTGCTTTATAAGTGCACTGATGATTGTATACGGGGTTGCCGATGGAACACCGGTGGATTTTTTTTTGAAAATTATAACATGAAGAAGAAGAAGAAAAAGAAGAAACATTGCAAAAACATAATATAAAAGAAATTTAAACTCATTGCTTGGAATGCCAAGAGAATGAAACTCTGTCCAGACGTGCGACCTTAAAAACATTTTAAAAAATTTCAAGCATTTCACTATTTTAAAATTCAAATGGTGAATTCCGTACAGCCACTAGAAGCTATCGGTATCAATCCTGGCGAAGTAATACAGACTTCAAGGTGCACATGAATGCTGCAAGAACTCTTAGATGTACACTGGAAAACCGAGCATTAGGTAGCAATCCGTCAGGCAAACTACGCAAGCCTTTGGGGGGAACTTAATTGATGCATATTGCAGATGTCTGACTGATATTTGCAACTGACTTTGCATAGATGTGACCCTAGAATCTAAGAAGCGAACGATCTATTTAAGCTTGTCCTTACCTTGTAGAGTAATTTCCTCTAATCAACAGATTTTCTGTGAACAAAGTTCATAGTTCAAACATAATTAAATCTAAATATGTACTGATCTGAATTAACATCTTACATATCACAAAAGGGACGTTGCCCTTGTAATCCAAAAATTAATTAACTGTCACTAATCATAAAAGCTAGCCTCTCAACGTTAACGACGACAAAGTTCACGATAATAAACAAAATAATTTAATAATTCACCCCAAAGGATTTAATTTGAACTAATCCAACGGTAAAGCGCATTAATGCCACTATCGCGCCATCGTCAACGAAGAAGCAAAAGCTCCGTACACCTGCATATCTAGTAGTTAAGTCTGCTATAAGAAACAGTGAAGGCAGGTACAGCAAAACATAGATGAACTTTTGAGAGACTACGATAAACTTTTCACGGATCTCTATGAACATCGACTATAACGTAGACTTGAGCACATGTAAATTTCCACTAAGAATCTGAAGTTGCAATAAGATTAACCTTCAACATTGCTGCGCTGTTACTGCATCATAAATACTGGTAGGTACGGATGACTTACTTGCTGCATCTCAGCGTGGTAAGGAGATTCCATTGAAATCCATTTCGTAGAGATAAATTTTCACGAAAACTTTTGGAGTTTTTAGTGAATTTTCTGTGTTGGTAAGTTTTAAATCTGGTAATGTTGACGGAAATCCAGGATGTATTTTTATGCACGCGTAAATATCTGTGCATGTATGTGGGACAGAAAACTTGCAACGGGAATGTGTGTAGGAACCACTTTCCAACGGAAATGGAAATTAATTGCGAAATAGTTTTGTATGCTGTCATGAATTAAGCCGTTCTAATTGATGCAGATGAACATGTGTGGCGATATGTAGAGCATGTGGAAAGGAATATTGAATCGGTACGATAAAAAAATATTGTGGTATCTCAATTTGACTGCGAATATCTTTATTGGTTTTGATTACTAAAAAAATTTTCTAACAAAGAAAACTTTCTTTATGTTCAACGATTTTTGCCATTTTTTGCGAAGTGTCACCCCCATTTACACTACATTTATGGTAAAAAAAGGCATTCATCATTTCATTTTATGATTTTTCATAATTTTTCATGATTTTTCAATTATTTTTATAAATATTTTTTCAATTTTTCCAAAAACATATTTTATTTTATTTTAATTTTTACATAAAAAACTTTAATTTTTTAATTTTTTTTGGACTTTTTAAGGAATGTAAAAATGATGATATGATCTCTGGAAATAGGCAAAATAATCATTTTTTAGTGGGGGAACCCCATAACTTCTCATGGGGCCGTAACCGCCTCGAACTTTTTATGCCAAAGTAATAGGGGAACCTCCTTCTTTCGATTCCTACCACCGTAATCTTAACCTTTACCCTTTTTCAAAATGACGTCAATTTTTAAAGGTGATAAGTCGTGAAAACTGGAATGAATTACATCGTTTAAACTTTTGAAGAATGTCGGTTACATCGGGTCTATAAATATTTTCAACAAATGATCATCGTGATAACTATTTTCCCGATTGAAGGGTACGTTTCTGCATCATTTTCAAAACGGGTCCTTCCGCATATATGTCTGTATGTGCTCAACGTTTTCTGCAAAACAGTTTCAAAGCCATATTCCTACAATCTACAAACCTATTTTGGCGTCGTGATGAGAATGAAATTGTTTCGTTCCTGGTCAGGACGAGCGTGAAAATGAAAAGGCTAAGCAAAAGTTTGCGACTTGTGCAGAAGTCACTTAATTAAAAAAAACTTTCGACAATTATTTATTAACATAGGAACGTTTCTCTATTGTTGTGAACACATGTGGACAGTTACAAAGTATTTAATAGAGTCCCATGCATTGCAATAACCCCACAATGTTGTGGGCCTGCACATTCAAATTGGGTGCTCTACATTAACTTTCCCATAAAAAATGGCATCTTATAGTGTCTAGCAGTAGCAATATTACCGACAGGTTTTCGTGAAAACTTATCTTCGACCAATGAAACAAAACAAATAGTCTACAAGCTAACATTTATTCAGACACGCATTTCTCACTTTTTTAAGTTTCATTTTAACTTGATGTATAAATGTTGTAGCTAAGGGGACAGTCTGGGTCTATTTTTCCAAAAAAAAACGGTTTCTAAAACATAATTTTTAGGTACTATGCATGTGTAGAACTAGTGTACAAACTTTTGTTTTGGTCAGTAAAGCCGAGAAACATATACAGTGGTACAATAGTGCGTGTGTTAGCGCGCTCAGTAGATGCTTAAAATTTAAACGCGTTTTCCTCGAAACAATGTTTTTCGACCTGGTTGACACGATTTGGAAAAATCTATATTACCGATCGGGCTGCAAATGTTTCTGAGTATTCAGCACATGTGTAAGTTCAGTTTCTACCGAATTCAAATTTTTTTTATACATTTTTAACGATTTTATTAAACAATTTAATTGCAAAAAAGCGGTCAAAAAATTAAAAAATCCGCAATTTTGTTTTTTTTTTCGTCCAAAATGTTTAATTTTGCTACGGGCTATAGCCAATCAATAATATTTCAACATGCTCCAGTGTCATATTATGTCCACCAATTTTTTGGATGCCTCCGTGATAGTCGCCATTTTGTAAATAAAAGCGAAAAAAAATCTTAAATTTGATGTGCAAAAGTTTTATACTTTTTAAATAAATATTTATATTTAAAAAAGCTATTAAAATTTAGTCCAAAAGACCCAGACTGCCCCTTAAGTGTTAGTGGATTAAGAAGAAAATAAAATAAATATAATAATAATAGTGAAATGTTCATGATCTACTCTGCAGAGTGTAGAATGCTTTAGGTGGGACTTCTGGAAAGGTGTTACTTCTCTGTCATTTCATTTCTTCTCATTCACGATCCGATCAGCTATTCAGGATAATCAAATATTTAACTCGGGAGCGCCACTAAACGATCGATTTTTTTGGTCATTCTTCACGGGAAGCATCATCTCAGTGACTGGTAGTCGGATGGCGCTCAAATTGGTGAGGCCTTTGACTGCTGGTCATCGGGCTGAGGCATTCTCGAGGGGAATTTGTCGGGGGGTATCGGTTCTTCATGAATAACAAGCGAATTTTTCTTGATATAAACGCAACAGTTGTATTTATAAATAAAACCATCCAATAGAAAATTAACTTCACCGCTGATATACAAAACGAAATTCACTCATTTTTGTCTCAGATGCTCACCAAATTGATGATCAGATGCAAATAGTCTCATGGTTTGAGCATCTGAAATCATTGATTGAATTTTAGGAGTGGAAATGATTTTATATGAGAATTTATTGCAAACTGGCCTCGAATCACTGGTTCGAGATTATATTTCGAGGGATATGTAATTCAGCAAATTCAGAATTGTCTTAAATGAACATGGCTTTCAAATTTAATTACAAGCAATTCAAGTAAATCCACAAGTTTGTTCTATCTTCGCAGCATAGAAATTTTTACGTACTTACTAATTGGTTCTCATCGACCTCTGCCATGTGGTCCACGATTATTAGCCGTTTCGGACGGGCCATTTTTCTGTGTCTCAAAATTTTTGACACCCAATATTCATACCAAATTTAAAGACATTTTTAAGACATAAATATTTTAATCATAATAACATTTTTCATTCAAATAACTTCATGAATTTGTTTCCATTATTGCACATTAATTTGTTACATACATTCACGGAAATCATCATCGTCAACATTGTTTTTACTGATTTGCTTCTTTCCAACAAGGATACAATTGTCACTGGTTTTCAACTTTGAAACATTTACGTAATTTATGTCGTTAAGACATATAAGAACAATGGCAGTTATTCTGAATGGTGAATAATGTTTCGTAATAAAAGACAATACTAAATTCTTTGTGTCATAATGAATAAAATAGCCCCATTAATTTTCATGTGCTTTTATTACATTATTGGAGGAAAATGTCAAGGAAATGGCAATAAAATTTCAGACATTTTCAGTCTGGCGCACTTGGATTGAATTGAATGATCTCATAGTATCTGTGTGAGGAGCAGGCAAAACAAGATTTTAGAATTAAAATTAAATTTTCATGTTATGATCGAAGACAGCGTAGCATTCTCTTTGTGTTAATCCTGGAATATGGTAATTCTGTTGAGTATATCTGGAATAATCATTAACTAGTATGTTGATTCTCTCAAGGATTTTTAGCAGTGAACCTAGGTAAGTTCGAGGAGGATAAGACCTTATGTATGTTCACGTGATACCAAGAAGAGTTAGTTTCTTTTGGAAATGTTTCTTAGTCGAATTTCTCGTTATTATATTAAAATGCAACCGTAATTTAGTATGTCACATTTAGCAATCTAAAAAATCATATTTTCTCGACAGAAACTCTAAGAACGGTATAAAATTAGGAAAAAAGTACCATAAGCATCCTTATAAATAACAATACAATTTTCTGGATGAACAAAAACGGTTTCACTTTGATATAGTAAACTATTTACTTTATCGTATTTCATTCATTCGATTTCCACCATTACCCTATGTTTGATTAAAAAAAACACCATCATGATATCCTTTTTCACTCAATTTCAAATGAAACCGAACGAAAAGAGATTCATTCCACCCAATTGGAATGGTCAAATGGACATCGCAATGAAAAAAAAAACACAGTAACCTTTTGCACATGTAAAAATTGCTAAACCTACACTTCAACCTGTGATCCCGAAAAAAAATTCTCAAAAAGGACATTGTACTTTTACGGTTGCCTAACTTTTCTCCGAAACTCCTGAAAGTCGGAGGATGAAAAAAATGTTCTAGTCCTTCGACCAGCATTAATTGGTTCTTTTATTTATCTTTTTTCTGAAGGGTTATCCAAACAGAAGATTAACTTTTGGTAGTTAACTGTTAAATTTCTAAATGGAAAAGTTACCGAACAGCAAAATTTATATACCTCATAGCCAATGTCATGAAAATTACTCGCTATAATTAGTCAGGATGAGATTCGGAAGGGATTTCTGTTTCCTTCCACGACCATATTATGCTCGATGATAAAAAAGGAAGAACTTTTTTTTACAGTTAATGGATACTAGTTTGATTGATTCTGAGCCGATGAATAAATAATCGGGAAAATGGGTAGTAGCAGATAAAGCTTGAAATTCATCCTACCTATCTTGAAATGTTATGCTTCGAGCTGGTTTTCATGGCATCCTTCAAATGATGATGCAAGTGTAGTTTCAGTCAATCGTCTTTGATGAATCTCTACCAAAAAATCCAGAATCGAAATATGATTGTGTAACTTTGACTCAGATTTAGGATAATTGTGATTGAAATTGACTTGAAAGTAGTACCGAGGACTCCATAAACTTTTTGGATGACTCTACAGAAAAACTATTCGAAAATATTTAAATAACGAAGTCAAACAGAGTTTATGAGTAGTATGGCAATATTTGCTCTCAATTAGTATGGAAATGATATAAAAAGAAAAAGGAACGCATCTTATCTTTTAAGTTTGAATTTTTCAAAAAATCAACAAAAAAAAACATTTTTGCAGACTTCGTTAGTAAATTTCATTAAGAATACGATTTGAAAGGATGTTTACTGATATTTTATTTTTTAAAGTATTTTCAAGCGTGTATAGTGAGATGCCGTGAGATAGCATTTTGACGCCCCGCTGTGTTTCGGTATTCCCGACTCCCCTCTCCTGAATTACGAAAGTATAAGCATGGTCCACCTTTCGATCAAGAAGCTCAGGAAATTTTGGAACCAATATACGAAGATTTAACTTCGGATGATTTATTAGAAAGATGCTTCGTAATTCGTAAAAAAAGTAAACGCGATTTTCTCGAATTCATTGGGTTTTAAGTTGGCGGACACGATTTTAAAAAAAACTACTCTATGTTGTTGTACACATATATGGCTATAGCCGGTAGCGAAGTCATTATGATCGGTATCAAATTTTTCGATTTTCATTCAATTTTCAACCCTCAAACATAGGTTTTATTTTAAAAAACTGGCCGACATTTTTTTATTTTTTAATGAAGAAAATTCACTCCGGTTTCTGCCATAGCCACTAAATCAAGGATTAATTAGACGTTTTCATTGTTTCCAGATGATTCAGTCACCTGAAATCGCGTCCGCTGCTATTTTTTGATGTATTTTTGAAAAAAAAAATATTTTGTGTGAAAAACAATAAAAAAATCTAAACAAAATTGGTTTGGACACCCAAAGTACCATTTAACATATGAACAAAATTTCAAAATGATATCTCTTTCCTTTCTATTGAAAAAAAGGAATTTTTTTTTGAAAAATCGTAACCTTGAAAACCTTTGTAAATTATTCCAAACTTATGAATATTAAAATAATAAAAAAAAATTGAATGGAATGTTTCCCGAAGATGAATTTCAACAGAAAGTAATGATATTACACTTATCACATTTCATTACCGAAGAAGCTCTTTAAAAGCACCTGAAAATTTCTAGTAATTTTAATTTATATACACCAGGGGAGCACAACATCACAATTCACAGCTTAATATTTCTCAAGCACTTTATCAGGGATGATTCTTAATACCAGATTAATATCTAATCCCTCACCTAAGATACATCCTTAGCTCGTAAGACACCATAAGACGATCGCCACGCAATAAATTTCAACAATTAAGAACCAATTTATCATTGTACTGCTTACCAGGCTGCTTTACTAAGGATATTCTAGGACTATGTTAGTCCGCCAATCGCAATTTCTTAATGAAAGCAAAATTAGATAAAAAAAAAAAGCGCAGTTTAGCCAAGGAAGTATTAAATTTCTGCAGTCTGGGTTGGTGGTGTTCCTTGTACCTACGTTATCTGCGGCGATGATTAGCGCCAGCCAGAAACTTAATAAGGTGTGTAGGCTGGTACTGGTGGATACCCAGCGCTACCACATTAGATTGCGTATCTATATCGTGCTAGGTCTTATGAAATTATGAAAGGGAAAGATCTTGGATTACAATGAAATTTTAATATCTTTCCATATAGAGTGTTGGCAGCGGTGGTGATGATTACTTACGGGCAATGTCTGCAGCAAGAGGGAGTGTAAAATCGTTCACCGAATGTGTATAAAAACTCAAACATCAGTTGAAGACAGTATCAAAACGCACTGTAGTGTGAATTAAATCGTATCTTTCGTATTACAACTGAAGTTGAGACGCCTAAGCATTTAGAAATGAAATTCTTGGTAAGAAAGTTCAATCTAACAACAATTAATGAAAAGACACGTAATCCGTTCTTATTGATGAATTAAAGTCCGGCTTGAATAGTACAGCTTACTATCTTTTCAACAGGTTGCATTATTAGTCCTTTTGGCCGTTGTGTGCACGTTCGCTTTGGATGATGGAAGCGCGAAGAAAACGGATAAGCGAGCATTGTTTGGATTAGGATACGGGTACCCAAATGGACCCTATTATGGCGGATATAGTGGTGGTTCTGGAGGATATCATCATGGATACAATTATCATGGTTTCGGCCATTCATACTATCCATACAATGGATATTATGGACATAACTACCATCATCCTTACGGGCATTATTACTAAGTAAACAAACAAACATGTTGCATAGGAAGTGTGAGTGCAACTCAACTGATTTCCATTTCTTTTATAACATGAAACAAACATATGAATTTCGGTTGTAATAAAAAAGATAAGACTTTTTTGCGGTCGATACAAATAATATTTTTTGATCATTATTACTATTATTGTGTTGTTCGTACTTCATTTTGACTCTGCTGATAGAGAGAATACAGTATCAGTATTCAATTGTACGCAGGACAAAATGAAGGCAGAGTTGCATTATTTCTGGAAAATTTCTTTTCACTGCATAATAACCAACTGCCGACTCAATATAATCTCAACCACTTTGAGAGAAAATGTAGGATTATTGAATTGTAACGATTTTTATAGAAGAATAACAACAGGTTAGTCATTGTTCGCAACTATCAAATCTATCTATTTAGCTCCACAATTTGCAGATAATAAAATTGACACAGTTGAAACATCTTCCACTATATGCTTCCATAGTATCCTGAAACTCATATATATTCCCCTTACAGAACTCACACGACCTTCAAATCGACAAATCAAAGCACGAGGGAACGAAGTACATAATTTTGAAATTGAATTATAAATTTAAATAATTTATACGATTTGATCTGTGATTTCCTTTTCTCACCGAATCCTTTTTTCCCCAGATCGAACATAATGTTTTATTCATTTTTCTCGACAAACGCAGTGAAATATTTTTTTTTTAATTCATTCGACCATTATCAAAGGTTTATTTGAAGGAAACCCATGAAATTTTCATGGGAAAATTTCAATAACGAGATGAGGTCACTGAAATTTCTGTCCCATTGACTTCATGGAAGTTTAGTCCCGGGGACGAGGCAAAAAAACTGAAAAAGGCTGACAGTTTGGAGTTCGAAAAACGAGTGACTTTGACGAAGCCAACTTGCAGATTTTTGAGTGCAATCGAACAGTTTCGAATGCTGCAGAAGGATTGCCTGGGGCATATCAGCGGAAAACAGAGGACAACGGATGGTGAGAAGTGAGGTATAAATAAGGAAAATTCACGTCATTATATTGTCAAAAGATTTCAACTGCCAAATTTTTGGAGCACGAGAATGGTTCATCAAATCTACAACTACATAATTCTTGTTTCTAAATCTTTCCGAATTGACAAATTGCACATAGAACATGCTAAAAGCTCTCTATCGACGATCGCGATTAGTGGAGAACACAACCCACCAGTTGGCCGAGACCAAATTACAATGGGCTAGGCATTCTAAATTGAATCGAAAAATAACTGTAACCTAGGAGAGTGCAATACAATGCAGGGGATATTGAGCGTGTATTTGTATCAAACAGTGTATAATACAACATAGAATTAAAAATTACGAGTAAATTACTAAAATTGCAATAGTATACAGTGTTAGTGTAAATAGCATATAGTAATAAAGTGTGTTATTAATGCAGAGTGAAATATCAACATTCAACTATCCAAAAATCTCTTAAAAAACTACTACAACTTGTGAAATCAAATCACTATCGTATGCATTAGTAGTACTCTTCATGAAAATTTTGAGATTATCTAAATGGTTGAGCTTTTGAGAAGTCGTATCGAGACACCGAATAGTATAACCAACGGACCGTTATCGCTTCTTATAGTTGGGTACACTGTTTGTAAGTAATGAAATAAGGAGATTTACGTCGTACACAATTTATCGCGAGCAAAACCCGAGCACAAATTCACTGGTACAGATCTCCTCAAACAAAATTTAAACCTAACACATTCATAAAAAATCAGCAAATAAGATTGCAGTATCTATTTATGGCGTGTTTAACCTATCATTCTAATATGTATCCTCAAGTTGATTTTGGAGGTAGATAGACGAAAAGAAAGAGCAAAAACATTTTTTAGCAGCATAGCAAACCTTCAAACCTTCATATACTACCAATAGCATATCATCCCTAAGAATCATCTAAAAATGCCAAGTGCAGTCCATTCATAAAGCAGTCAAGATATCCTTTAATTGGTAGACGTCATGCAACTGCTCCTTGAATTCATCATGGCACCAATCAAAACTTCTAACCGTACTCCGACACTCGATAAAATCTACCACCATATGGAAGGGTTGAATTGAAATTCGTCACACTCATCTTCCAATAACGAGTCATCCTACAATAACATATAACGCACAGGAGATAATGCTCGTGCATCACAATTAACTTCATCACCTAAAGCCATAATTAATCGGACGATTTCGAAACCATACGTTCGTTGTTGATGATGATAATAATAATGGTGGCAGCAACAGCGGTAAGCAAGGCATTCAAACTTACCGGCAACTGTTTGTGGCATGGTGTCGGTGTCCATTAACCACAAACTAGCGTTACAAATTTTGTTTATGACTCCCTCATGACCGCAAGGACATCCGAAAGCGCATTACTCGTAAGTGCTTACGTATGATTTGCCCCAACCGTCTGCCTATATAACACCAGCCCACCCTACTCTCGTTGCGTACAACAATGTCCCGAAATTTCACAACCACCACAGGATAATCGTTCGCCATGGTGAGGAGTGATGATGTCACGGTAATCAAGATAAGAGGCTTTAGCGACGCCGCCATCCGTCTCGTGCACTATTTTCCAACAGGATTGTTTGTTGCTGTTGTGCTGACCCCCCGTCGCGTGAAGCGTTGTTGCTGTTGTCCCTTCTTCCAGAATTGGCGACCCTTCGTAATCCGCTGTTATGAACCCTTCTTGCCGGGGAAATGACTTGCGACCGTTGTCTCAAGAGTTGTCGCCTCAATAACTCGTCGAGGGATTGTTGGTGGCTAGATGGATTTGATTGGCCATCAAATCATCATTCCTATCCATCCTTTATTTGCTAGTATCACGCGTTGACGATGGTATGAAGCGTCCTTCATGGGGTGGCGCAAATTCGAGAATACTTTCAAAATCAGATATACCCAAGTTAACATGGAATGGCATTTTCCAGTCAACCTCTTGAATCCCTAATTACTTTCAGAACGTATACCTTACGCCAAGACAACGGTAACTCGCTATCAAAACTCCTGAAAAATTAAAGAGTCTAACATTTACTTCGCCTCGAAGTTAATAATAAATGATCGCCCGTAGGGCAAACAGCTTTGGCATTCCCATCGCATCAAACAAACATCCTACTATGAAAATATCTGAGAAAAACGCAACAACAAGGACCTCATCTTAGAGCGACACAAAAACGAAACTAGGACCAATATCGCTTTCGTCTCTTAACTTGCCAGCCCCCATTTGTGCCTATCTCTTAACCGATTATCCGAAGAAAAGGAACTAAGACTGGTCGGGTTGAAAATGTGAACATGTGTTTCGTTTGCTCTCCGTAATCCGTTGAAATTCAAATTTTATTCGGATGTAATTCTTTTGTTAGCCCTCTTAATATCATCCATTCATCCCCCTGTAATGTTCGTTGTCCCATGAGACGAAAACAGAGAGACAGTATCAAATTGAGAATAACAGGGAACGAATTGTTTTGGGATTATGGAAATTCATCTTTAAAGTTTTTCTTTTGTTTGTTTATTTGTTTGTTACACGCGAAAAATGATAGACAATGCCGCTGGGAGATTTCAAGCCAAAGCAGTGATAGCAGCTTCCAAGCATAAAAGATTAACAGTCTTAAAGAGTTTAAGAGATAATGCCGGAAGCCTATTTTGTAGTATGTATTTGTTTTTCATTAGTTCATGCAGTGTTACTTAGTTTGCTTGGTAAATAATGTCGCGTTTTATATTGCTTTCACACCCACAAACATTGACCGATTCTCTATCATGTTGATTCAGAGCAAAGAACAGATGAGCATTGAAAATTCGTATTACGAAATACAAGACTTAACACTCAGAGTGTGCTGTGTGTCATAATCATCGTTCCTAAATAAAAACAAAAAGTTCATTTCACTGATTTTTCATTGAGCATGAACATCCCATAAATAAATTCAAGCAATGCACAATTGTCAACTGACGTCAATCACAACTATGACATTTGAAAGTATGTGCTTATGAACAGATTCCAAATTACTTGGTATTGTTTTTATAATGTCTGCAAATACTCGACATCAAATATTTTTCGTTTACTATCGCAATCAACTCGAAACGAAAGCTTATTTCCTACAAAAACATAAACAAACTACTTAGATAGTGAAATCCCTATTATTTACCGAATGTGAAATGCAAGGATATCACCAACATCATGAAATGGGACATTTTAATTGCCCCATAGTAAACAGCAACCGAAGATTCTACCCCGAAAAGAAGATGCAATATCATGAATTTCAAATACGTATTTTCTCTTTCCCGTTGCGTCGTTCCTTCTAGCAAACTTCATATCCTCGTATTGACACAAAGAGCTTCTGTTAATTACAACGGAGTTAAGTCAAGCGATAACGATGACTGTACTGAAATTCCATTGAATATTGATGAGCCTCATCTATCCCCCGGTGCGATGCGGTGTGGAGTGGTGGTGAAAATTTTTGGAAAAACCAAATTAAGGCGACAAAAGCTTTGCGAGACGTACGTACGTACATTTGTACATAGATACATTCCAAACGGTCTTATCTTATTTGGTCCTGGCTGACAGAATGGCGCCTTCAGGATTTGTAATGTCATTTTCGAGGTCTTTACAAGTGAATTTATGCTTCCCGAAGATAATAGGTATGAAAATATGTGTTCATGAATATTTCCTTTGATGAGTTTGTTTACGTTTTGATTTTATGTAGAAGCTATGTGCGGTTATTGCGAGCATGAGGAAATATTAAAGATGTAACAATCTTTGCGATATGAGATACACGAGGGACAAAGGAAAAGGAGTGTCGGTATTGGCGGGGTTGAGTCAAAGAGGATTGTTAGATTTTGGAAGCGTCATAAACCCATATGTGGCGTATCTGATAGGAGTGGTCCTTTAAATTGACAATCAGACAACAGGAACAATAGAGCTGTAAGAGGTTAATTGTGTGGGAAAACTACTTTGGTTTGCAGCATATAAGAAAGGGGAAATATAGCCTATATCAAATATTTCATGCATACAAATAATCGCTACATGAGTAAAAAACCTAGATGTTTTTTAGTAGTCAGAGTATGACGACCACCTTTGATCGAATGCATGGTAATATGCACCTAGGCAGGCTAGGAGCCTGCTTTTGGCTTATACAGTATAACGAACAGATTTAAATATTGAGAAAGATAAACCCTAAAATAAAAACATCAGTGAGGCACACTGGGAGTGTCCGGTGGGAAGTTTACCTTCGTTTTGCAAATGATTATGTAAAGATTAAAAAGTTGTACATAGATAAATGCAGGAAAAATTCAGGAATTAATGTGACAAATTCAACAATCTAGGATGCATATAATATGACAAAATATGAAATTTATTTATTGCTTTTATTCACACAAAGTAAAAAAACAGATGCAGCGGGGATTTGAACCCTCTACCTCGCGAGCAAGAGTCGGGCACTTTGCTCACTGAACCAGCCAGTCTACTACTTATATTTGCACATAACGCTATGTGTTGTGCTCATTTTGAATTTTAAGACAAACTTCCGTTCGCTTTTTCGTTCGGTACGCTTTTTTTGGGCTCACTTTTCTCGTTTACTTTTCGTTAAAACCTCCGTAAAGGAAGCTAAACTTCCAATAAATTAAAAGTGAAATTGCGAACATTCTAGTTGATCCACAGTTCATTTACAATCCACCGCATGAACATTTGGTCAAATATTCTGTATAACAGCCTTGTGATGAATACCATGCATTCTAATTAATTATTGATAAAAATTACCATGTTCGACCAAAGCAATTAAATTCACATAATATGGTTAGATACTCACTGTGTGCGGTTTGTTAGACTAAAGGACGATAATCGTGTTGATAGAAATTTATTGAAAACGAGAATTGGAACTCATATTGACAAAGATCCTCGAAAAATGTCTAACATCCCGAAGAAGCAGATGGCGCCTCTGGTTCGGAGGAGTTCTAATTGCGAAGAAAAACACAGATACATGACAGTTTTTATGATTCAAACAGGCAAATAAATTGTTTCCTCGTTTACACCTATTTAAGTTTCCCATTTGAACTCACCATGTCCTTTGCATCCGTTGCTCTATTTAAGCAGCACCATCAGGCTGCATGCAGTCAAATCCATGGCTCGACTTTCAGTCGATATGATTTGAATTGGTTGTATATAAAAACGACTGGTATGCAACCAATCGAAATCATTTCCTTGCCAAAGGATACACGTCGTGTGTGTATGTATGTTTGTTGCTAAAAGTAGAAAAGGCTTCAAGCATCGAATAATCACGTGACTAACTCGTACTTCGCAATGCATAAAGTAAGCAGATTAAATTTTTATTGGCACAAAAGAATGCACTCTAGACCCATTACTTTTTTTGCATTCTCACCATAAAAAAACTTTTCATAGCCTGCAACTACGCCAGGAATGCTGTGTCCGGGTGCATGGCTATCACTATCCTGCTCCTGCAGTCAGATCCTTCCACAAAAGCTGAAATTGCTTAAAGTTTTCTTGGGCTCATACCACCACCACCACTGCTACAACCCTTGTTAGGGTAATTTAGTGAGTGCCGACGATGATGATGGCGATAGTTGATTTTAGCACTTAATTTACCTGGAGCTGTAACAGACAAAGTTTTGTTATTCCCTTTGCGGACAGATGTTTGCAGTAAGAGCCATACCATTTAGATGCATTTTCTCCGCACGCAAAAGTAAACTGTGTAAGTGGTGGTTGAAACTGTGGAAAATAAATCTTCATCATAGCATCAGGATAAGAGAGAAAAGTATTCTCAACAAGTAGTAATCAAAGTAAATATAATTTACTTGATACGTTAGGTCTCATCAAATAAGCTATATGTGTATTTGTTTTAAAAAGTTGAATTTTCTAATCTCCCAGTTTATACATAGAACTAATTAAAAATGAAGCTTCTGTACCCAAACTTCCACGAAACCGATCAGGTCCAGGCCATCGGGAATTAACGAATAAAACAACACGGACATTTCAAGACACTTCATATGGAAGCGCTAATCACTTATTCAGAATGGACGAATGCACATCATACACTCCGATAATCCCGTCCATGCGTCTGCCGGATTTATCGGCAACAGCAATGGCTGCAACTTCTTCGACGCATCGCAGCTAGGTGGTGACATCAAGCCACGGCACACAATTCACGGTGATCATCACAGCAAATCACATACTCTTGATGTGAGATATGAACCATACGCGACAAAATAAACAAAATAACCCCGATATTTTGACGAATGTTAGATGTCTGGTTAAGTCGGTCACAAAACAAAGTGCGTTACAAAACAGCGATATCAACGTGTCCAAAATCACGATGAATCAACTTTTCGAAAACTTTATCATCTCTGCCTTAAGTTTTCATAAGGAGGCGATTGATCCCGCTCACCTTTCTTTGTTGTGACGATAGTTGCAACTACAGGTGCAGCGCGAATAAAACTGCAACATACTCTTTATTTCTGGGCTGCTTCTTTTTGTGACAATTATTGGAACAATCGATTGATGATAGGGCTTTCCTTAGTGCCGAACGGCGGCCACAAATAGATGATTTACTCTATGGATGAAAAAACGATTCTAGACGGATAATTGATCACAGGCACAATCTCAACATTCAAAATTTTTGACTACGATCTTGCTAGCGAGACGTTACTGTGGAGGTTACGATCAATGTGGAGTCCGAGAGAGTTTGCAGCGAAGAGCTATGCAGTTTGGCAAGGTGATATCCCCGGCGAGTGGCATTCGAAAATTCTCAAAATGGTCCTTACATAATTCAGAGGATAAGTCAATTTCAGTTAGTTTATAAGCATTACACCCAAAGTTTTAAAGGTTGGTACTATGGTCATGGCTCAATACGATATCTTCTTGCTGCGGCTATTATCCAAAGCCAAAATCAACTATATATGTACTGTGATCATAAATTACAACTTAATTTGATATACATAGATGGCAACTTTAACAGTCATTCATTGAAATTCGAGTGTACTTTTGTACATTTGAATAGCAAATTTAAAGCCGTATACAAACGCTTACTATTACCTTCAATTTATTTATCTAGCAACAAATTTATTACTTATACCTTTTTCTTTCTTCGTCTTCCCGTAATTTGTTTTGTCTCCGCACTTTAATCCACTTGAAGCTAACAAAGTTAATGAAACTTAGATACACCACAAAATTCAATATCTCATTTCGTTGATTTCGTTCATTTCGGCCAACTCCCAGCGGTAAAGTTTAGGAATTGCTTTTACTATCATCATACAGATGTCTTGGCTGTAACGCCTCGTCTCCCTAATCACAATGTGTTGTCGTCCAATCTGCGCCCCACCCCCATATCTCAGCAAGGATTCATCCCCATGCCCACATCACTGCATATTTCATCCCCAATCTTGCCAAGCACACGCTATCCCTGAAAAAAAGGAAGATATCGAGGAAAGATTTAGATTTGATGATACATTGAGTGGATGCCGAATTCATGGCCCATCTGAGATTTATGCTCATTAAAATAAATTGTTTTCGTCGGATTTCGTGGCGTGTTTCGTCGATTCGTTCCTAGTAAGTGAATGGAACAAGTGAAATCCCAATCTTGGCCATCGCGTTGCAGAGATCCTTATGATTGTCGACACTGCCTAGCAATTGTACGGGGGTAAGTCCAATAAGCAAAACCCCATACAACGCCATTCGATATGGATAATTGACTGGGCCCCGAATGGGAATTATTCGCTGTTTCTTATTGCACTTGGACCGGACTTGAAGAGCGATTTTATTACGCCTTCAATACCACAATCGTCCTGATTATAATTTACGGATGAAGGCTATTTTGTGATGGCTAATCACTTTTTATTTGAGTGCCTTTGGATTAGCATATCGGGAAGTTGTTGCGGTTGCTTTGATGGCGCATAAAAATCAAGATAGCTTCTTTGATGAGCCGCATTGTTATTTAAGATCCATAGTACAGTTGAATTTAATTAAATACTTTGGAGGACCTTTTTGGAAATCAAAAAGAATTCATAATGTTTGGCATGGATCATGATACTTTTCGGACGGGTGACTTGGTGATTTTGCGAACTCTTGTTTGGAAAGCATAAAATGTTTAGGGTTTGTGGTTCGTTAGGTTTCCATTGAAAAATGATTTTCTTTTTTGGTTCGGCGCTTGGTATCGTTCAAGTTTCTTCCTTATTTTGTTGGGTCTATTGTACGTGCCTGTATATTGTTTGCATCGACACATTGAAACTTGGTCTAAAGAGAAGGACACACTTGTAGTCTAGAGGCTATCAAATTATTTAACCACGTAGGTTTGTTTATTTTACAAAAACCGGTTTCGTTTTGCATTAATAATCCGCCACCTGTTACAGGAAAATAATTAGAACAGATTACAAATAAAAAAAGAAGAAATGGCAATCGATTCATGAAAATATTTAATATAATATTTTGCATTATAACCATAAGTGACTTTCGAGGAACAACCGAAATGCGTATTGAGGTCAAAAATTCGCCGATGAAAATGAAAATGTTATGAGGTTCTTCGGTACCATTTTGGCACAAATCTTTCACATGCCCAAATCGTCTGTTAAAATTTGATGGACGGTGAAAATGTTTAAATTTAACAGTTCACTCATCATCCTTATTGTTAAATGATGGTCTGATTGGGATCAGACCATCATCGTGTGGGCACGAGCCCACATACGGTCCACGATCCCGTCAGTTTTTGAAGTTGAAGGTCTCCCTGAGCGAGATTGATCTTCAACGTGTTCTTAGCGTTCCAAAAGTGGTTTGTGTCAGCGGAAAACTTTTGCTCTTGATAAGCAATGTTCCCCATAGGACTGTTTCAACTTTTAAAAAGTCACACTCGCGGATTCATCAAGTTTAACACAAAACTTGATTGCACAACGTTGCTCTAAATTTCAATGCTTCATTTTTGTAACACACAACAAAAACATAAGTTCACAGTTGGCGCTGTCAAAAATAACTTGTTAGCTGCACGGATTTGAAACTCGGACTGAGAAAGTGAATAGGATAAACAAACCGGTCTAGCACAAGCCGGTAGACACAATGTTGCCAGATCGCCCCCAGTGTTTCCAGTCTCATTTGATGCATCAATCACAATGTCACAAAGCGTCACAATTTTATAATTAAAGTTTTATTTATTTTCGAACATTCATAAATAAATGTAAGAGTTAGATGTGTGTGTGAATAAGCGCAAAACTAACTAACGCAAAAGGAAGGTTTTAAGTCATTTAACTAACGAGAAAGAAATTATTCTTTGTTCTCAAACTTTAGAATTATCTTTTAAAAACAATTTTGAATCTATCGATGATATCAAATTGAAGTTCTGTTGCACTTCTAACATATAGACATCGTATATCTAATGAAGCACCAAAATATATTCTCAAAATTCAATAACACTTGAAAAGAACCCTATCTCAATATAAATTCTCACATCCCTCGTGAAAAAAAAGCCGAAAATATCTTCGTTTAATTCATGCAACGCAAAAAAATAAGAAGACTCCATACATTTGATGTAGTCTTTCGACTATTGAAAGCAGCATCTTCAGCCAACATCCTTCCTTTTCAACTTGATAATTTAACTGATACTTAAGCCGATACATTTCTTTTTCGGGCCATTAAGCAAGAGACTGACTCAGTCGCCCCATTCATTGAAATCGTCCTGTGTGAACGTTTTCGTTCGTCTTCATGGATGTAGTGAATCTACACGCTCTGCTAGTCCATTACACTTTGCAAGAATAATTTCCATACTACGACCAAAGTAGACGATGAAGATTTGATGCCAAAGTACTGTTTTTTCTACTTTCATTGTACATACATGTATGGTTTTTTTCATGTCCACCAAATCGTTATTGCGATAAGGGTTGTCAGAAATTGAAATTGGAACATTTTAGTGGAAATGTTCAATGTTATTTAATATTTTATGAATATTTAAGCCAAGTTAAAATCCTGTTTCAATAATCTATTCTCGAATAAAATATTCAAAAATGAATAATCAACAAATCAAAGGATTTCCATTTAAATGTATTTAAAATATATTTTTGTGATCTTGACATTGACGCACGCAGCCTGGCTGACGATTCTATGACCCCAGTCACCGTGAGAATGTGGACATTAGTGAAGAAAGTAATCAAAAGCCTGCGTAGTGACTTGTGTGGAATGCGGTACGCGTACTTAATTTTTATTAGCAACATTTACGTACGCGGTGTATAGTAAGGGAGGATCTTCGGGCGCATGACATTCTTGAGTTTCACCTTGAATAATCCATGTTTCCAGTGCGACCTGTTCAGGGCATCATTTTTTACTTGATCTGTCGTGCCGCGTGGCGAACGTAACAATATTCGCAATAGTATTGGATGTACAACTTTGCTTCCGTGGTTTCTCGATAGATGGCTGTTTCAATAAGCTGCGGTCGGTACGTAGGTAGATTGAAATTGTCAAAAGTAAGAGTGGTGATTTCAATGTCGAGAACAAGCATGGTGGTGGGAGAGAGAAAATATTCAAAGACGATGAATTGACAGAACTGCTCGATCAAGATTCATGCCAAACACAAGAAGAACTTGCTCAATCACTGGGAATTACTCAGCAAGCCATCTCCAAACGCCTCAAGGCTATAGGTATCATTCAGAAACAAGGAAATTGGGTCAAGTACGAGTTGAAGCCGAGAGATATTGAACGGCGCTTGTTTGCATGTGAACAACTACTGGAAATACATAATCGGAAGGAATTTCTACATCGCATCGTAACCGGCGACGAAAAATCGGTCCGTTACGATAATCCCAAGCACAGAAAGTCATGGAAAACACCCGGATATGCACATCGACAGGAAAACCGAATATTCACGACGCCAAGGTTATGCTCTTCATTTGATGGGACCAGCTTGGTGTGATATACTACGAGTTACTAAAACCGAGTGAAAACATCACAGAAGATTGGTACCGAACACAATTGTTGGGTCTGAAACGTGCATTGATGGAAAAACGGCCACAGTGACGAGAAAGACACGAAAAAGTCATTCTCCAGCATGATCATGCTCGGCCGCACGTCGCAAAAGTGACAAGAAGTACTTGGGAATCCAGAAGTGGGAGGTCCTGCCTCACCCGCCGTACTCCTCAGACATCGCTCCTTTCGACTACAATCTGTTTCGTTCGATGACGCACGGCCAAAAATGGATAAAGCATGGATCGCGCCAAAAGACGCCTCCTTTTTTCCGAGATGGGATCCGAAAATTGCGGGAGAGATGAGCGAAAGTTGTCGCAAGTGATAGACAATACTTTAAATAATATATCTGTTAGTACTTTAGCTTTAATTCCGGGAAAAAACCGCGGAAGCAAAATTGTACATCCAATATATTTTAACATGTCATCATCTATCAATACAGTTTTGGCAAAGCTCATGTAACTCCACTTTATATGATCCTGAATTTTATATTGGTCGCTTTATGGTTGAGCTCCGTACTCAAATGATTCTTCTTGACTGAATGTGGTACATCAAAGCTATTAACAGATCTAGAAGCACAGCAACACTAACAATAGTCCAGGCGCTATAATAAGTGCTTCCATCCCATTCAGGCCCGAATGCCAAGCACGGAAGCGAAATGAAAGGCGGAAAAAAAAACTACAAATCCAGCAAAACGACTGCAAAATTTTAAAACACCCAGTTCATATGTGAATAGTACACTTGTATGCATTTGGCCACCGCCAAAAGACAAACTGTACCACTCCTTGGCGTGGTGTATCCTTACGGAAGCCATTGAAAGGCTCGAAATAAAGATAGCCTTTCAGTCGACTACTTGACTCAAAGACGAGTAAAACTTTGTCCATTGTATTCTTCCGGGAAATTTATGCACTTTTACAATTGAAAGTTTAATGCTTCTTTGCGCTGACTATATTGTCGCCCCTACCCTCTATCTTCCATCCACCCATTCTTACAGCCCTACTTACTTTTTTTCCGCTCGCTGCTGACTCCTGTTTGAATTTGAGTCCCGCAAACAGACCAGTACAACTTCATATGAGAATAGCAGTTGTGAAAATACATTTCGTTTCATTTCGTGTCCTGTATTTTTTTTTTCTGCCAGCTTTTAAATTCAGTTCAGAAGTCAAGTCATGTGGAGAATATGTGCTTTGGAAAGTGTGTCCCTATTTTGCACCCAACTTCCCGCTATTTTGCATATCTGTCGACGGAAAATGGCGAACATGAGAACATGGACGACATTCAGTTGGGCTTGTGCAAGGATATGCTTTGATTGTGCCATGACGCTCGCAATCCTAGCTTGAAAATTCGACTTTTGATTTTTCTTTCGTTTCGATTCCATTCCATTATTAGGTGGAAAATGGAAATGCGCGACATGCAAAATACATATAGGAAAAGAACATCTAGTGAATTGGTTTCGGACATAAATATTCCGAGTATACAATTTCGGGTAACTTTTGCTCGTACTAAGGAATCCTTTCTTACGTTTCCGATACAGATGTTGCGGTTGATCGAAATTGTTTGCTGATTCTTTGGATTTGAATAGAGTGAGAATTGTGTTTGTATTGAAAAGATTCACGTATTGTTCAACTGTTAAGTGTGGAAGAAAGAAAAAAGCTTCTTTAGGTGGCTTGTGCCATTAGAAGTCCTTTAAACTCGCTTCAATCGTTAATTTTTACTACAGTTTTTTTTGCTTTAGATGTTTAAAGCGGTGAACAATCGAAATGTGGTTGAAAAATTGTTTTTAAGCAAATGTTTTGAAAAGATTTTAAATTTAAAAGCTCTCTGGTAAAAAATATCAAAAACAGGTTGCTTTAAATTTCTCACGTTTTAAACAGGCAGTTCTGTTGGGAGTAAGAGAAAGTTTCGTTGTTTTTTATTCAGGCAAATTAAGGTACTTTCTTTACTTTCTATTTAACATTTGATCCAAAATGTAGTTTCTTTCGTTAGTTAAAACTGTTTGTCAGCGTTTCGGTAGCTTCTTCAATCCCATGGAGAAGAAGTCCTTGATTTTTGAGGCGGAATAGACGATCTGAATAGGTGGTAGTTCGATGTTGCTATATCAGGGAAAGTTAGAAGATCGGTAGCTATTTTCAGACCAAACGCTAGAGGTTTTTAAATGGTTTTCCCTGTCACCTGTGGCGTAGCGTTGTCGTTATGAAATATTATACTCTTTCTGTTACCTCAACATGGGCGTTTTCTTTGATTTATTTCTTCAGAAGATCAAGTTGCGTATAAAAGCGATCAGCATTATTCGTATCATATTCTTCCAACAACTTATAGTGTATTACTTCCTTGCGCTTTTACAAAAACACAGCATAACGTTTTTCTGATGCACAACTGCTCCTATTAGCGGACGTGATATCCCTTGATACACTCCAGATGCACTCCTGAGGTACTTCACATTTCTCGCAGATAGTCGCCGTTTTATTGTCACAGATCTTGAATCTTCTCCCCGTATGTAACAGCTCATTTTAGCTGGATTTGATTCATAGTGATCTGATCGTAATAAAACCGAAGCTACATCATTAGAAGTTTAATAAGGTAAAAATTTAACTGTTGTAAATGCCATCTTTGGGCTAAACGAATGAATTAGTTGAAATTTTTCTTGTCAATTCGACGTTTATAACTTTGAACGATTTTCATGTAAGTACCGGAGCGTTTAACTAACAGACACATTGAGCTACCTATAGTGTAACACTAACTCAGTACACCGTACCGTAAAATAAGCTGCTCCCTCATATTTGGAGTTCTTGTAATCGCCCCGAAAATGCGAATTGAAATTTTTTACATATCCTCATGTTTCAAGGTCTTTAAAGTATATTTAAAGTGATTTTGGAAAGAATCTCAGTAATTGTGTGTGTCAGGCACGTACGTAAGTTTCTGGTCATTTTTACTACAATGATAATTCACGTTAAAAAAATGTATCGACTTGACTAAGGTGTGATTCGAAGTGTATTTACAATCATACGAGCTAATTAGATGTTGATAAACTTTGGTCGGTTTTTTTTTCGTTACAGCACATCCATAGTCATTTCTTTCATTCAGCATATCTCCGCAAACCAAGCGGCGTTAAGATATCACACAAAGTTTAACACCATTCACCTAAATAAATGAAATTTACAATAAAATTAGTGGAGCCGCATTTTAATTTTACCAAAAATACTACAAAATATTGAGGTTCGTTCGGTTTCTAAAAACAAATCAAGCTTATTTCAACTTTGGGTAATCAATGCTTCCAAATATTCGAATTTTTATATATGTAGTTCATATCAAAAAGTTAATTTTATATTCATGATTAAAAGAATGTGAATGAATCATGAATGTGAGGTTTATACGAAAAATATTACCTGGTTTCTCTTATTCTCGAGACGTTGTTTTCCTGTTAGTCAAAACGTATTTGCATTTAGATGACTTGAGCAGATTATCA
This sequence comes from Oxycera nigricornis, assembly GCA_963942545.1. Taxonomy (NCBI): domain Eukaryota; kingdom Metazoa; phylum Arthropoda; class Insecta; order Diptera; family Stratiomyidae; genus Oxycera; species Oxycera nigricornis. Next base: position 5,257,148 of record OZ012661.1, read on the forward strand.
ATGGTTTTAGTACAGCCGATTTTTATTCTAAGAAAATAACTGCTTAAATTTTTTTCAATCATATGTTCAATTGTGACTATCGTCAAAGGTCGGACCTCGCGCCTTGTTGTGAATCTTTATTTTATTTATTTTTTTATTATTCCGTCGTTCAAATCTAAAAAAAAATCAAATATATAAAATAATTTTTAAATTACGGTCGTGCATACATATATAATAAAATTGCCGCCACTCGAATATACTCGAATCCGTTTCGGAAAAGTGGCGAAATTATAAATCGTGGGCGCATTCGACAAATTCCACCAGTGCGTCTCGGGAAGGCGGCGAATATTCCTAGTACATCTCAGATTTTTTAGTTGGTGGTTGTACTAGATAGTCTAATTTCTCGCTTTATGCAACTTCTCGTTCAGCGTGAATTTTTTGATGTCGATTAGTCGAGACACAATACTCATTTGTCTCTGAGTTCGTACAGCACGAATTTCGATGAGCTCAGACACTTTCCAGGAACGTCATCCGGTTAAACCCGAGACGCATTCCAGGAACGTTATCCGGTTTAAGTCCGTTCAATGTATTTCGTTAAAGTTGGATGAACAGCGAGTCCATTCAATGTTGGCGAGTTTGAAAGGAGCTGTCATGAGAAACGTCACAGCTTTTTGAAATTAAATCTAAATTTATATATTTCATAATATGTAAGTGCATCTTATTTAATTTTTAACTATACTATGTTTTCCCTCGTATATCTTATAATTATAATTCTCTTTTGTCTTATAATTGCTGGCTCATCCCAGATTTCCTGCTGGTGCTGTCAGTTCGTCCCACCACCGCTGTGTTTGAGTTGTTGGTTTTGCTGCTACTGTCAGATTCGTGCTAGCTTTATCAACAACAAGTGGTTAAGTGTAAACTGAACTGGACTAGCCTTGAAACCGGAGATTGAGTTAATAGTTTGTGTGTTCTTCATTGCCGCTATCAGTTCAATTCATGCTCTTTAGCTGAGTGTCTGTCAGATCACTTGTTCGAAACGGAAGTTTAGAGTTCGCTGCGATACCATGTCGTCTCCTGTTGTGTTTTTGACCCGGAAAGAACATTTTTGTGCGGCGCATCGATTGCACAGGTGACTAGATTCTTGCTTTAAAAATGGCGCCTAAATTGTAGAAACCGAATGCTTTTACAGTAAACACCTGAGCGACGAGGAGAACCTGGAAGTGTTCGGCAAATGCAATTGGAAGCATGGCCACGGGCACAACTACATCGGTGAGCAGCGGTTCTTGGTCGTTTAACCTTGACGACAATCAATATATGTATAATTATACGTTTGTTGTACGTATGAATGAAAAAACCGTTTGTAATTAGACGAAATTCTTTATTTGGAAATGAGTACTTAAAAACTGAGACTAATTCTATGGATCTTATCCTATTTAAAACTTTTCAATATTTACAAACGTTAGGAATGATCGTCAGCATTTCACATTAATGTGCTACTTGAAAATATTTATGTTCATTTAATTCGTTTTGGTCGCGCTTCAACTTGGCCACTTACTTCAGGCGACATGCATCTCGTGTCGTTTGAAGTGAGATGTGTTGGCTTTTGTTTATGTGACCGTCAGCACATTTATTTAATGGTTTGGGTTTTTATATCAGCACTTTGGGCTTTCATATCAGCTTCTGATATAACAGTATATGTATTACAAAAACAATCTATATATTGCAGTGGAAGTCACGGTGCGAGGACCTGTCTGTCCTAAAAGCGGCATGGTCATGAACATCACGGACTTGAAGCACCACATGAAGGAGGTGATCTTTAAGAATCTGGACCACAAAAATCTCGACAAAGATGTCAGCTTCTTTATGGACACGGTAAGCATTGGATTCATCCCTCCTTTCCAGAGTTAAGATCGTTCTGTCGAAGTTTATGTAACTGCTATGAATGGTGCAATCAAATACTTCCTTATAAGATCAAAAGACCAATGCCGGTTCGCGGCGACTATCACCGCAGAACACACTATCTCGTCGGCAAGCGTGAGTCACTCCAGCGCGTGGCCAGCTAGTCTGCGTCCAATAAATGCGATAGAATGAGCATTGATTTCTGATTTGGTTGCGGGACGGAAGCTGTTCGTTCTCAGATTAGTGTTTGCATGAAACTATTTTGTTCTGTATACAAAAGCATCGTAGACGATTTCTGGGATACTTTCGAAACTAACAGTACGTGCGGCAAACTTTAAAGTCCTCTGATTTTACTACACACTATAAAAACTAGCATTTGTATCTTAGTTTAATAAATTGTAGACTATTCTCCCTATAAAATTATCCTTAGAAAATGTTCGATTTAATTCAGCACGAATTGATTTACGCAGAAAAATAAAGTACTTCATATAAAATAGCCAAAACACTCTCATTGCGAACATTCTGACTGTCGTCTGATGTTGGACAAATTGTTCGGGTAGGAGACTATGTAAATAAATCGGTTCTTAACATAATCATAAACTTCAAAAATAGTTTTAATCGAACCGGAAGGCATTGAATATCAACAAAATAATTGATAATGACCTGCCAAGCAGAATAAGCTTAGTAACGGCCTTAAAGTGATGGAAATTTTTATCACTTTTATGTGGGCCTTAAAACAAGCTGTAAAGTAGGGCAAAAATATTCTTAGGCTCAAAAAAATACCGTATAACTCCATCCTATTTTTCCCACCCCTGTAATTTATTCGAATTTATTTTGGATATCAACTCCAAAAATCAAGCCTTGACGATCGAAAACATCCTCAGCAATCAATTTTTAAATTTCAACAGCAATTATCTGTCGGCGTCTACTGAACCCTCGAATCATCTATTCATGCTGCCCGGACTATTCTAACATCATCCATACGCTCCACATCTCAGTCCAATGCAGTCTACCTAGTTTCGGTAGGTTCAATATCGCTGTTTCGGCAAAAACAGCTCCTGATTGTAACGAACCTGCCAGCCCGATCCGTTCATTACGCGTTCTAAGATGTCCCTTAGAATGAATGGTCAAGAAGTATCATTTCACATTTGCTCCGAAGGAATTATCGTGGCTGACAAACCTGATCCACATACGCCCCCGCTGTGCCTGTAGACGACACGCCAGGCAATCACCCATTTCAACCCTTTAAATCCCCTGGCATGGACAACATATAACCTGTGGCGGCACAGGCAGGCAGGGCCATGCCACCTCTCGATGCGGATCACGGGAGTGAGCGCAGCGCGTACTCACACACACAGTGGAGCACCTCTAATCAGCGGTACACACACTGTGCAGATTTGAGACTGCAGCATCGAAGCTCAGCGAAGTCAAAATCAATTCGCTTCGAACCTTCTCGAAACCACGACGCGCGAGGATTGCCCCCACAGTATATAGAACTTAGATTTTTTCACCGTCAGGTAGACTGCGTTAATCATTAAAATTTCTTTATAAAGAGGAGTATCCCACACACCTGTTGAAATCCAACAGGGAATCAATATAGCACTGCCATGACTGAAAGCCATCTTTTAAGCATGTCTACAGATGGCATGGCATGACATCCCACTCCTCACCTAAGGATTATAGACCTATCAGCCTCACCTCTTTTCTGCTGAAAACTCTGGAACGGCTGATAGAGATTCATTTGAGAGCTACTCTGAAACCACTCTCCAATGCGCAGCACGCATACACGAAAAGGAGATCGGTTGAAACGGCTCTACACTCGTTCACCAGCCATAAAGAATATACGCATACGGTTTTTCTAGACGTCGAAGGTGAATTCAACATCCATCAGGCCATCCATTGGCCTCCGTCAGGCTTAGTTTCAAGCAGTATTATATGGAGGCTGCTGGAAGAAACCTGCAGGACAACCAGGCAAACTTGACACGCACTGAATTCAAAGCGCACCACCACGATTTCTGCCGCACCTGCAGATCGGAGGATGATGAAACGATTTAACTTTTTTTTGTGCGAATGCCCAACCCTGTCTCTTTGTGGTATCACAATGGGCCTATCGTGTCCTAAGTTAGCCAACTTTTGACAAAGGGGGCTGCCACTACAACCAACCAACCAACATTATTCGAAGCTGCATCTACTACGTTACTCTAAATTGTCTTTCGCGCAAAATTGCGATCAAAGACGAGGGCACAATAGTCATGCCTCGTTTCGTAACACGAACTTCATCTTAAAATAATCGATTTCTGCAAAAATTATTATTATTATTATTAATATTCTCTCGAGAAGAACAGAAGTCAACAAAATTGCCGGATAATCCTGTCTGGGCCCACTTGTAGTTATGAGACAAGGGTCATTATTTCTTTGACGTATCTTAACCTTTATTATATACTTATTTACAACACTACAAAAGATTTTACGCAAAGAATGAAAGGTAAATTCGAAGTTTTGAGCAGAATCTAGAAAGAAATGGCCAATTGACTCTCTTCGCTTTGTAGCAATAATATTCATTTAAAAAGAAAATTTTAGCAACTTTGTATTGTAGCTATTTTTCGAAGCATGCTTCCATCGCTTAATGACATTTTAATATGCGTGAAGGGTAGCCCCATTACTATTAAACACCAATTACATTAGTGTTCCTACTTAATTTATTTATCCAAATGACATTGACACTACAAGTCATCAATTTTACCATAGGGTCACTAAATCGAGTGATGTCTTTATCGTTCCAACAATTAAGGTGATTAAGCCATTCCATAAAATTGTAGGACGAAAAAACCTCCATTATCATTTCCATCCACTTTCATTGCAGCCAAGTACAACCGAAAATCTAGCCATCTATATTTGGGACAATATCCGTGCGTTAATGAAGAAGCCAGAACTATTGTACGAAGTGAAAATCAATGAAACCGAAAGTAATGCCGTCATATATCGTGGACCGTATCCATCGCAAGCCAAACTAATGAATAAACGTTGTCAGTCGAATAATTGCACGAAAATATCATCAGATTCGGACTAGTCACAGGATATTAATATCATTGAATGCGTCCTCCCTCCGTTTGTAATATGGTTGAAAGAGAAATGTGCTTAGGCTAAGAAAAACTGCAATATGTATTGTTTGATATTCATTTTCTTCGACACGACCAATAAACTATGGATTTTTCATCATCTTTGAAATTAATAAAGTGTGTTGTTACTTCATAATGATAATTTATTTAATGTTTATTAAAATTTATTTTCAGCTGTTTTTCGTCTAATATTAAGATTATCACATTGCTCTTGATTTTCTTTTTGTTTGCTTGATTCGATATTTTTGTATTAAGCATAACTCCTAAATTAGTGAAAAATTTTCTGTAGTTTATTTGAAAATTGATTTGTCTACATGCAATAAAATATGGAAATATATTTTTTTTCAATTATTACATTTTTTCTTTGCATGATTCAGTAATCATTTCATAGCATGAATAAAAGCAAACGATTAGAAAATAAATTTAAATGGTTTAACATAATTTTAAATGACTACAATTGTTTATATCTACGAGAGTTCTGCAATTTGAATGTTTGAGAAACACAACTTATTTAAAAAGTTACATTTTTTTTAAATTGTAAAAATAAAACGTTAAGATATTTTCTATGCATAAAGCTGCATACTGGAAACAATTCATCGTTTTGTTTATTCATAAAATACTCGAGATATATTGCTTGTTTGTGAGTGTCATTTCAATTAACATCAGATTATAATGTAGACTTGTTTTACGTTTGTGATTATTTACTTAAAACTTTTCAAAAAAATGCACACCTGCGGATGCATTTATTTGAAGACAAGTTAACAAAAAAAATGTAGAAAACATAGACGTGTATGTACTTGACTGATAAGATACCCAGACAAATGTTTATCGTTGCTAACAGAATCATCGTGTTTGATTTATGATTGAAGCAATGAACTAAGGTGCAATAAAAGCGTTTCTGTGTGGCTGGGAAAAAGAAGCAAACCATCTTAAAGATAAGCGTTTGCAATAGTACTTCTCTTGAATGTCTATCAATTCGTTTAGGATTGTTTTACACGATTTAGTAAATTTAATCTTTGTTGAATGAATAGTAATGCGAAAAAAATTGTACTATCGAATTGTGATCAATAACAAAACATTTCCACTTTTGCTACATTTTATTTTTCCTGACCGGAAACTGTTGGTTATCTTTTGATCTACTGAAAGATTATTGACAACAGCACCTAAATATTTTTTGTAGGTTAAAGACTACCCAACTTTAAAAGATTCAATCAGAAAACTAAACTTCCCATTTATGTAGACGTTTTGTTATTGATCTTCTCAAATATATATATATATGGTACAAAAAAATAGAATGAAAATACTAATAACTTCTAAGAATGAGATTTTCTGCTTTGAACCTTTAATTCGATAATTCGATGTACATAATTTGTTCTGCTGAATGACACCATTTAACATCCCTTATTCGTCTTCAATAAATTTAAAAGGGCAGTACATAAATAAAATTGCTTAACTAAGAATTTACTGTTTTGTGTACACAAACAATTGGACTCAACACTTCATAGCTATTTCGTTCTTAATTTACTCATTTCATCGCAATGAATTATTCAGCAGCAGACAAGATGCGGTTGTTTATCCGGAACGATTGTATGAATAAATAAAATTGGATGCACCAGCAGCATTTCAACAGCTTTTCGAAATTATTAGATCTTGACCTAAATTGATTGCTTGGCAATCAACAATTTTGCGGTTGTGCTGCATGTCTGCAGTTGCGGAAGATATTAGTACAATAAGTGTGCTGTTCGTTATGAAATTATAGCAAATGAAAATCTTCACTGGTGGCAAGGTAAATTACTACACTGTTTTTGAGTATATGTGCATCGAAAAATAGAATAACACCCTGACTTACTCACAAAGTTTGTTCAAAAACAATTGGTTTGAAATTAATAGACCTAATATCTTACTAAAAATAAAAGTAGATCAATCTTTAAAGTAGAATATAAGCAGAATGTGAATATGGCTATATACTAAACAGTCGTTTTGTCGCAGTGTTAACAAGGAATTAAAATAAACCATCCTTTCAGTTAGTTCAATTCTTTTCTCAAATATCTACTGAAAATTTCATGCAGTGATTGTATTTGTGTGGATGCATTTATATATGCTCCAAATATAATTACTATCGATTCTATTCGCAAATGAAATGCTGTTTATTCAACTGCTATTTCGATATGATAAAATTTCTATTTTCAACATTTATTTGGTATAATATGATGTATCTAAAACTATGATATTGTGACTAACTATCACGGATCGTAACAATAGTGGAAGCATTTATTTTTATAAATATATAATATGTATATTTCGACTACTCTCACGAATCAAATTGAATCTGGACGTTCTACGGAAAATGATTTATAAAATTAATAGGCAGCTTTTTATTAGGGAAATTGGAATGGGAGGCCAGCCATCCCAAGATTACCGCGTGATGAAGATTTGTTCCAATGGCAACGAAACCCCTCGGCTAATTTCTACGGGGCTAAGAAGCTTCCAAACGTTTTCAGGGTGATGGAAAAATATTGCTGGTTTGTGCCCTTTTTCAAATAAAGCCAGAATTGTAAAAAATTCAGTCCCATTTATATTTGATTCACTTTTTTGTTTCTCTTCTTATTAAGACACTTCTTCAAATATTTAATTCGTATCCGTCCAGATTTCATTCGAATTCGGCTTGATTAAAAGTCACTTAAACGACAACTTTAACAATATATCTTTGCAACCCTAAAGAACATTTCAATCTTTGAAAATACTTTAAAATCTACTAAAGCTAACTGTTTTTAAACATGGCTACGAACACATCCATCCAACCATGTATCTATATATAAATTTCTATCATCTGTTGTTTTTTTGTTGCGTCGTCTTTCTTTTCGTCTTAGCAACTACCTACTAATTATTTTATCATAACAACCGTTTCAAATATGTCTTTCCAATTTCCACGTTAGATTTCACCTTTGGTCTCATCCAGCGAATGTTTAATTGAAATATATGGTATGCCAAATTCAAAAGAATTTCTAGGCCAATATTTCAAGACAGCAACCTTATGTGGTTTTTCACTTTCAACCGCAAAATAAGCAAATAGAACACATACAGTGTAGGCAGCAATAAAAATAAATACATGCCAGAATCCATGTAAATAAGGGAAATTTATAGATGACCATGTATCACAGAACATACGATCGTTGATCCAACAAAAAACGGCAACAAGCCAAACGGCCGTGCAACGTATACCGAGACGACGTACTCGAGGACATTTGACCCTTTAACGATAAGAAAATACATATTTAGATTTGAAATTTTACTATGTGAATTTTAAATGAAATTACATGTGTACTTTTTCAGTATTTTGTTACATTCTTTCAAGCTATTCAATTCTAGTTTTATTAAAATAAATTTAATTTACTCCTAACTTATTAGCAACTAACAGTAATTGAGGCACATAATATGCTTCCTATTGTGATTGCTAAATAAACTGACACAAAACCATAAAAATTGTTTGAGCAATTTAATCCTTAGACCTCTTCCTTAATCTCCACATGTGCACAGCAAACAATTTTTAATGCTGGCAGTGCTGCTAAATGCCAAACAGCCCAGCCATCGCGATATTATATCAAAAAATAATGGAACAAAAGAAATCTGCTGTCAATTGTTATCGGCATCTGTCATTTAAAAACAATCAAGCGTCAAACTAGTCGAGATTTGAATATTTCGACCGACCGACGTACACTGTTGCATCTTTTGTCTACGGTTCGCTTTGGGTCAGTCCTTTTTTTGAAGTCTTAGTGGTTGGTGTCCTGTGCTTCGTGGATTTTCTTCAAGTGAATTTGTTATCATACAAGTTATCATTACATCGTTGGCATCATATCAATTGACATCTTTATTGACACCGCAAAGTGGGCAATCAATACGATTGTCAAGAAATTTCTGTGGTGGTCAATTAAAGATCTAAGAGTAATGGACATGCGTCATTCAACTTCATTTTAGAACTGTTTCGCTAAGACAGTTTTTTTTTCCTTATTTCCACAGGTTGTACATCTCATCCTGATCATTGGGTACATCACCGCCTTTCACCTCTTCGTAATCCTGACTGGGACTTCATCAAAAACTCCTTCACTTCAGCTACAGAGCCTTATCAGAATAAATTTGTTTGTCCTTCAATTAAAAATAGATTCGCTGTCTCTTGGGTTAAAATAATTCCAAAGACTTATCTATAGATATCATATGGAACAAGAAAAGAAGAAAGTCTTCTAGAAAAATGGGTTTACCGAACTTTTGCGTTAAAAATTAGCAATTTAAATGGGTTTGTGATCAAAATACCTGACAGATTATTAAGCTTTACAAAAAAGCCTAATACTCATTAAATGGAAAAACGTTCTCGCCTTTGACCAAAGTTGTTTTAAAAAGACATTATCATCTTTAATACTAGGAAGCAATCGAAAGGACCCACTTTCTACTCAATATAAGATACAAGAAATATGTCAATAACAATTTATTGGACCTCGAATAATAAATTACTCATTTTCAACATCAAACAGAAGCACGCACTTATCATGTACCTGAAAAGTAATCTCGAAAAAAACTAGAATCTAAATATTAAATCCGTATTTTCACAACTGCGTGCACTAAAATGTATGAAAGTAAATAAACAAAATTTATAGAACTAATAAAGCCATTTATGTACACATATATTACCTTGTGCATACAAAAATACTAATAGTGATATGATTGATTGACTATGATTTATGGAAAATCAAATCAATTTGTTATAAATAGATTTGTAGCTATCGAAAATATATTTTGGTGTTATCTTGGATCTTACATACGATAAAGGTAGACACAATTGATTTAGATATTTTAGTTGAATTCAAAATAGTGAACATATTGATATAAACAGTTCTCAGTGAGAATTTAGTAAAATGTGCCGAAAAAACGCACAAAAATTGCATTTTTTTATCTCAGCATTTAAGCAAGTATCCACCATAGAAATTTTGGCAAACCCTTAATTTACTGTGGCTTATATCATGTTAAATCGAAGCTCATTTGTTTAGTCTGATTATGATGAAATATATTTTCCATTCGAAAACTGAAATGAAAACAGGTCCATAAAATTGTTTATAATAATTGGTAGGGTTCGTACTTGTACTTTTGCTTAAGGGATATTCATTGTACATAGTAAAATCGTTCGAATTTTGACGTAAACCGTGTATTTTGGGCTGACAGGCAAATTTTAATTGCAATGTGTGGACAATGGTATAGTTAGCTTATGTTCAAGTTTCTGGGGTCGCAGCTCCAAACCTCTGAGCTACATCTTGAAAACAAAAGAAAGTGGGACACCCCCATATCTCGGAAATCACCGCTCCCACATAAACGTTTGACATGGCAAACTTTTGTAAAATTCAATTTGCCACAAGTTTTGCATGCATTGTTTTCCGTACTGTCAATATTTAAAGACTTACACGTCAAAAACGACGTTGAATAGGGGGGACCATTTTTTGGGTGCCACAACTTCTTTGTTTTTCGAAAATAACTTTTAGACAATTTTATCACCAAACGTTTGCGGTATTGTTTGTTTCGACCACTGTACCTTGGCAGGAGTTATTGTGTTTCGAAGGAGGGAAAGTCACATGAAAAAAGCATTTTAAGACCCGTTCATCTGGTCTCGTCACACGAAAAGGAGGCATACTATTCATTACAATTAAAATTTTCCTGCCCATTAAAGCGCTTCGTGCGTTTTGCAAGGGGGGTTTGCCATCGGAAGCCGTTTTCTGCCTAAAAACGCGTTTTTCACGCGATTTTCTCCCCTTTGGGATGGAATAACTTCCGCCAATGTACAGTGATTGAAACAATCAATTTTGCAAACGGTTCTTGACAAAATTGTCTTAAAAAAGTATTCAAACGTGTTTCGCGTTAAACGTGAAAATAAAAAAAGTTGTGGCGCTCGAAAGATAATCCCCTTTTTGGGTGTCGTTTTTGACTTGTAACTTTTTTATTATTGACACTACGTAAAAGTAATTTATGCACGGCTTGCTACAAATTGTCTTTCAAGAAAACCTTTATACCTAGTATAACAATGAGTGTTTGGAAAAGCTGGAGGAATTTCGTATAGACTTGGCATCCGCCGATTGATCCTAAGTGAACAGTTCATATGAAATTCACTTACTGGCAACTTTGAATGCGTTTTTCTCGAAGCGTTGTTTTTAAAAATGATGGAAGATTTTCAACGACGCTAAATCTAAATCTAAAATTAAGCCACAACATTCGACATGCCATTCCTTACCGTCGTATCATATCGTCGAAAGCGTTTTTATACAGATGTAGAGTAGAACCTCGTTTATCCGAGTTTTCGTATTAATTTGCAAATTTCATAAATAATTTCTCTAAATTTTCAATATTTCTGCGTAATAATTTATGCTTAGCTGTTGCCAATAATAAAAAAATCGACCCAATTCGAATATCTTGATGTTTACAATGAAACTATAAAATCAACAGCCCCTTACAGATAGTCGTATAAGCACCACTACTACTATTTACTATCTAATCTAGTATGTCTTCATAGAAATCGCTTGATTACTTCATCCTCTAAATTACATTCTCAACTTACTACATCAGGAACTTCTCATTTATTTAAATGACATTATCTGCGTTATCAATTAAACAAGAAAGATCCTCATCAACCCATTATCATCACACAAAAATGCGATGCAATAAACGGTTCTATCTATATTAGCAGTGATTAATTCACTAATTTTACTATCAATATCTGTCGCAATCAAACCATTTATCATTTAAATGCTGACAAACAGTGTGCCTGCTAATTGCAATCTGAACACATTTGTGACGATCGCTCCTATTTATTACGTAAGAAAATTACGCACGTATGTTATAATCGACATAATTAACATGTCCATTAAAATCTTGCTAAATGGTTTGAATTGTGCAGTCAAAATTTATGCAGAGTTATAGATTATAAATAAATTGGGTGTAGAATAAATTTGCAATGCAAGTTTATCTATAGATTCTTTAATTTGGAACAAAGCAATCTTTTAACCAATTTATGCGACCGAAAAAAAGTTTCTACACATTATTTAAATTTTTTAAATGTTACTATCAGACAGTTTTTAACTGTATTATTTATACTCTGCATGCTTTCTAAATTCATTGATTTTGACAATTTTACGAGACCCAATTTGGTCAATTAGGACCAACAAAAAATCAATTTAAATTTTTATAGTTCTTAAATGAAACAAAGTTAGCCTGGAGTCTAGGAGTATGTCTTTCAGTATGCGCATGCTAGGGAATAAATCGACATTTTATTAAATGATCTAGCCAGATTGTTATTGCAAATAATTCAATGGTATTTTCTTTTATTTTCTTTTGATAAATTACGATTGATGTACGTAGATAACCAAGATTCTAATTGATGATTATTAAACGGCGTATAAATTCGTTTAAAAGGCTTTGATTTGTCGTAGACAGAATGCAGTATCACTGATTGAACATCAAATTTTAAATAACATAAAATAAACTGATTTTCGTTTCGTAAGTTTCTTCTCGTCGTGCTGAGTCTTATCACAAATTGATGAAACATTTGTTCTTTCATTATTTCCGTGTATTCAATGTGTCGCAACTATGATTGTTTACGCAAAATTCTTATCTCAGAAGGTTGAATTTCATAACGATTGAATTTTTAGTTTAATTTCGAACTGAGGAAAGTTTGTAAACGTCCATGATTAGGACATCTCATTATGTACTATCGAATTAAAGGCATTACCTCATCGAAATTTTAATTGCTACTATAGAAAAAATCGTATTTTCACAGTGATTATTCTGTTATTTCATAGATTTATTGAATTCCTCGTTAGAAGAAATAAAATGATATACATTTTTCTGTGAAAATGTCTCCGCAAACTTGGTTTCATAGAAACTTAGGGTAGAAATTAATGAGGAAAATACATTTGGAAGTGTATGTTTTTACGCTTTAAGATACACTCACTAAAATATTAATGTGTAATAGTATTATAAATGAAAGGAAACAAGGGACCATCCATTAATTACGCAACACTCCAAGGAGGAGGGTATTTAAAAATGTTACTAACAAGGAGAAGGCACGGCATTGTTCTCTCAGATCTTGATGAAATTTGGCGCATAAGTAGAAGCCGTCAAAGATATTCGATCCTTAAATATTAGACCGCAACACCCCCCCCCCTCAGTTTTTGAGAAAAACGCTTCTAAAGTTTTTAGCGTCGCTGATGGATTGGTAAGTTTTTGCACCTGATAGAAGTGGTGCAGTGTAGGAAGCAAGCGCCACTAGCTCGCGATCATGAGATCGTGTGTTCGATCCCCGGTCGATACGGTTTTTTTTGTGTTTATACTTGAATATTGCTGATTTATCTTAACTAATTACATCCACAATTAATTAAAAAAACAGTACCGACCGGGGATCGAACACACGATTTCATGATCACGATATTGACGTCTTTTACTTATGTGCCAAATTTCATTCAAATCTGAGACGACGAGACCGTGGCCTCTCCTTGTAAGTGTTACATGGAGAAAGGGAGTCTAACAAATAGTTACTTAACAAAATTTAAAATTAGTTAAAATAAGTTGAAAGTTATTTCTCTTCCTATTATTTTATTTTTTATAATAAATGGAAAATAAAAAAGTGTTTGTGGTTTACAGTATTTGCATTGTTAATATTTTGTGATTAAAATATTTAACAGTCTGAGGGGGTGAAATGTATTTGTAATGTAATAAAGGGAAGGGGGTCTTTGAAAATGTTACTACACTTGTAACACTTTACATGGAGGAGGTGGGGAGTTAAAAGTCTCTGAAAAATGCGTTACGTAATATATGAATGACCCCTAAGCAAAGTTGATTAAAATAAATTAAAGAGAATAAGCGAAACAATGAAATTATTTTAATATACATTTTTAAAGTAAATAAAATTGTTGAAAAATTGACTCTAAGTTTATTGGGGTTTTTAATATATAAAAAAACTATAAGAAAAATTCTCTTTCTTAGTTTTTTTTGGATTAACAAGAAACCAAGGCTTGTTTTGGACTGTTTCTGGTTCAATAGAAGACCATGATGATTATTTAAAAAGTGTTAGAGGACTGTTGAATAATAGCGCGTAGTTGATGATACCTCACTTAGACCTAGCTTGAGCTTGAATGAGATTATTTCATAGTAAAATATGTTTTAGCTATCCTAAGTATGATGTTAATGTCCTTTGAGTGATAATATTCTTTATTATTTATTATTATTTTAATATAAGTAAGGTGTGCATAAACAAATTTCAGATACTCTCACAGATAATTTATTAACTTTGATTTTTTGGAAATTTACCAAAAAGATTTTTAAAATTTTTGAGCAGACTAAAACCTGCAAACGTCTCATTTTTTTCTTTCCAAGATTGAATTAATTTCCAGCAGAAATTTTCGAATTAAAACATTTTTGAAAATCCTATTCCATTGACGTTTATCATAGAAAATTATCTTTGATCAAATAACGTCTAATATTCTCAAACAATTTGTTTCACTTCGTTCTTTAGATGTTTTTGAAAAAGAATATAAACATGACGAATTATTTGATGAAAATTTTTTTTTGGGTCATGTTCAAAACTCGATATTTCTTATTAACTTGAAAAAAAATTATCATATATGCTAATGACATCACATATTTCTTTTATATATTTAGTTAGTCTCATGATAAATTTCGTAAGGTCAATCCACTCATCTCATGCTAATATAAATCTATTCAAGAGATATAATTTACAGAATTAAGATAAAACTGTAACAAACAATAGAAACTAAACTATGCAAATAAAAATTAATTCAACTTTTTAGTAGTCGCCTATACATCACGACTTAAAACTCTTATAAACTCATCTATTCAAGTACACTCTAAGTTCATTACACAAACTAACAACAGTGCTAATTTGTCAACATTAATTATCATCTTTCAGCTATTGTTATTCACGCTCATCTAGATCTATTTAGTAAACATCCACTATCAACTCAAAGAAATACAGCAGGCTAGCCTGGCTAGCACAAAATCTAGCTGATTGTGAAAGGTTTAATAATCACAACTAGAGCAAATCGTGCTACAAAAATTGCGAAAATGTCTATGATTGCTCAGTTTGAATGGAAGCCAATTTCGATTTGTTGTTGTGATTATGAGACTTGTTTCAGGGTTACATCATATTAAAATACCACCCATTATTCTGGTACACGCTGTAATCCCTTTGTGTTATTGAATAATGTACATATATATGATGCAAGTATGTTACATATTGTCAGCATATCGCTGTAAATTTGATTAAGTCTGTTCATGTTAGGTTTTTCAATGTGAATTTTGCATAGTTTTCTGTTAAAAACAGTGAGAATTAGATATTAAATCGATTTAAGAATTTAGCTAGCAATACGATATGCATGTATTGAATGAACGGTCAAGACAAAATTTGCTGAAAATAGTAGCCTAATTAACAGAGCAAAGAAGGGAGGAAATATAGAACAATATTGCAGCGAATGAGAGAGTTAAATAACCTGAAAATGTCATAAGAACAGTTTTTGCCAATTAATTTAGGGATAGAAAGCATTCATCTAGATTTCTCGGTCACCTGTGAAGTTCTGCATTGCAGTCACATAAAATAAATGATATGAAGTTTCTATTTTACCAAAGAGGAGCTCGTTGGAATGTTTTGTATTTTCTTGTTAGCACTTTTATGGGCAAAGGTCCTTTAAAATATACGCTTTAGATCGTATCTTCTCTGATAATGAGGTGGGTTTTGTTTCAACTACTTAGTGAATATATTGGTACCCATATTGTGTCATAAGAAAACCATAGAGTTTATCTCACGGATTCTGCCGCAGTTGCAAATCGGAAAAAGAGGAAACAGCTCAGCATTTCTTGTGCGAATGCCCGCTACTTTCGAAAAGAATGTTGAAGACACTTTCGAAAAGAATGTTGAAGACTCTGGTATCTTCTTTCCTGGATTGTCTCACCACGGCAGTGGCTAACATTAATTTCAGCAGCATGACTGGCTTCATTAGAGAATTTACATAGTTCTCAGCACCAGCAGAGCTAGGTTTTTAGTGCCCTTCCCCCCACAAGTAAAAAAATGATAAATAAATAAATCCTCTATTGTATCATAATAGATCTATTGAGGCCTAAGTGAGCGATCTCGGATAAGGGGCCATCCATATATTACGTAACACATTTTCAATAGTATTTGAACTTTTCCAAGTAACACTTAATAACATTTTCAAAGACTCCCCCCTTTATTACATAACAAATTCATCGTAACCCCCTCAGATTTTTGTTTATGGCGCCTAGAATCTGCTTACACCTCGTGGGGCAGCAAAACAATTTAAAATTTGACTTTATGACTTGGTAGTAGTGGCAGCCCCCTTTATCCCAAGGTGGGCTCACTTAGGCCACGATAGGCCCATTGTGGTGACTTTATGACTTACTAGGAGAGGCTCAGGTTATGGAATCTCAGATTTGGACGAAATTTGGCACATAAGTAGAAGACGTCAAGGATTTTCGATCCTTAAAATATTAGAGCGCAACACTCCTCCTTTTTTGAGAAAAACGTCCTTAAAGTTTTCAGCGTCGCTAATGGATTATTAAGTTTTTACATCTGGCAGAAGCGGTCCATTGTAGGTAGCAGAACTACCAGCTCGCGATCATGGGGTCGTGTGTTCGATTCCCGTCGGGGTATTGTTTTTTTTTTTTGAATAATTGTCGTCGTCGTGTGTTCGATCACCGGTGGGTACTGTTCTTTTCAATATTCGTGGATGTAATTATTTAAAGGTAAATCAGCAATGTTCAACTGCAAAAACATTTATCATCAGCAAATTGTTCGATCATTTATACAAGAAACTCATTGTCAAATTATACAAGAAACTCATTTTTGAATGGATAGAGTCTTAAAAACTGTTGTAATCGAAGCAAAATCATAGCTAATTGTAAGATCATCCTTTGTTTCTCGAATCAACCATGCTTCCTCTTCGTGCCTCAAAACCAAGTCGGCAAAAAGCAATAAACCAGGGTGGTGCCCAACGTGGCCATGAATGCTATGGTGTTGAATGATTGACCACCATAACATTTATGACTCGATACAATGCCCCCCCCCCTCGAGTGTTACGTAATATATGGATGGCTCCTAAGTATAAGCCAACCAACCAACAAACTAACATAATCTCACTGGGCAGGCTTGTATGTGCAGTCTTTTATCTTTTCTTCTATCTATTCCCGAAAAGCAAAGGCAGAATCTTCCTAAATTTCCAAATACATTTTCCTTTCTAATTTACGCAAGGTGATAACAGATTAGGCTCATTTTTCCTTTATTTGTTGACGACATGCCTAGATCAGTTGAGAAGCTTGCATGTGAGCTAGCGATTAAAGGGTGCTTGGCTATTAGATACTATATAGATTTTTTAATATCCTCTTCGGATACAACTCTAGATTCATTGGTCTATAACGTCAATGTCAGCTTGAAAAATTTGTTGCATACTGGCCAAATGATTTGAAGATGTGACTTAGTGTTTCACTCCTGTGCAAGTATCTGTTTTCGTCTTGGATTCATCAGTAAACCAAACTATGAATCCTCCTATTCTTTATTAAATGTGTGGTTCCAATTTCATTTTTTGCGTCCTTTTACAGTTGAATACAATCTCTGTCTGCTTCTTTCTTTATTTGAAGACGAAGAGCAGGAAGATCGAGTTAAAATTTCATATCAAGCAGAAAACGATAAAACGATGTGAGGAAATCAAAAAGAACAATCACAACGAAACCATTTTTTCCAGCTAACTAACAAACTGCACACATGTTGAATATGACCTTTCAATTGACTCTGCTCCATTGATTTCTTCTCTTGAAGTTTTTCTTCATGGACACCGAAGAAAAATGCAATACAAATAAATATGTATATCTTCGGGTGTTAAGCCATAATACCAGAAGACAAAGCTGGCAAACTCTAGCTTGTGATCAATTAAAAAAATCTTCGATAGTGCAAGTGATTGCATAAACAGTGATCAATCCAGTACCAAGCAGCGCCTAGTGAAGAACCATTTGCAAATCATAGAATGCTTGATTATAGATTCATTCAAGTGCCCGCTTACTGGTTGCCTTCATAGGATCAGTGTTGGATTAACTGGCTTCTGAGCAGTTATCGGAGCTAATAAAAACTACTTTCAAATGATTATCGCATACGTAATAACTATTGGTACACATTGCATGGAATCAAGTTTTCAGTGAAGAGATTTACGACGTGGTTCATCAAAGTTTAATGTTGCAAGAAAATTGTTGGCTTACTTTTCTTTGTTTACTTACTCTACTGGCGTAAAGGATGGATAACAAATTCGGTTTTGGTTAAATGTTTCAAAATAATAATTCCGATTGTCTATTGAAATTCATTTGACCGACTTTTCTGCATGTTTACAATAGTTTCAAGTCTAGTTTTTAATTGTAAACGCGTACCTACATATGTATGTGTCGAATATAAGCGCAACTATTCAATTCATTCATATTTTCTTTTTTTATCTCTTAGCAAAACTCAATGCTCATGCATTCTATTATAATAATATGAAGAACAGTAAAGTAAACACAACGTTAAACTACAACATTTCAAATAATTACCTTTGAAGTTCTTTGTACAGCAACATCATTGTTGGAACCGATAGCGCCATCAATGCGAATGCATTTATAATCGGCTTCCAAACCGATAAAAATGTCCCTGCTGTCGCCAAGTAGAACATCAGCTTGGCAAACTCTTTGCTGATTAAGTAGAAATCCAAAACATTATCCAATTGCCATCATCACAATACACTCTCAATTTTCACTAAGCCATTCCAATATACCTACCGCTTTCCACCGCAAAACCTTGGAAACATGCGTGCCGGATAAAATAGCGAGAATCCCGCCATGAACACCCAAAGGATTGCCAATTCATCGAGTAGTTGTCCAATCAAACTGAGCGTAGCATGAAAATAGGCTGAACTTAATCCGACAATAATTAAGAGTACCCAAATCACATGGATACCAGGATTCACGAATTGTGCATATTCTTTGAACAGATGAATTAATATTGGTGGCAATAGTACAAACAGAACATTGCTGAACTGAAAATTTAAATAGAGAATGGATTGGTGTTAAACAAATTGAATTTGAGGGTGGCATTTGTAATATGTTGAATGATAAATGAAAAAATTGCTTCGAGGAAAATCAGAATTTCCTATTTAATCCGCTAAAAGAGCTTAATCCTTTGATACGTAATAAAATGTTGTCACCTTACAAGAAACCCATTTGTAAAAATATTATAATTTTAAAAAAATCTGAAATATTTCACTGGTAAATAATTTTTTAAATTTTTCCATCCAAATGGAATTTTGAAATTTCGTTCTTTTTCTTAACACATAGCTTTTTTTAGCTTTTAGTTTTTCTATCACTGATTTGATTTATTCATCCAAAAAATATGAGTTTTGGAGATAAATGATTTTGCATAAGTTTCAAATTTTCATACTGTATACTATATTTATATTTTTATTTATAAAGTAGTATATATTTTTATTTATAAAGAAGTATAGTAAGTATACCAAATATTTAAAAATAAAATGATTAAAAAAATATTGCTATACGTCTTCTTTCTTCATTTTGGCTGAATATAGCATTTTCTTCAATTTCTGTGTTTTCCGAAACAAAACGGCTATTTTCTGAATAAAATTAATGATTTTCCAAACCAAATTGGTGCTCTTCCAAATCAAATTAGAACTACGATTATGTTGAAAAGTAGCCAAAATTTTATACTGATTGACGGTTTTTAAACTACAACAATTTGTCTCGTTATAGATATATATATATATATATATATATATATATATATATATATATATATATATATATATGTGTGTGTGTGTGTGTGTGTGTGTGTAGATATATAGATATATATATATATATATATATATATACATATATATATATGGGTATTTTATGTAATTTTTGAAATAAAAGTCCATGTGCGATTATTTGTAATTTTTTAGCAAAATGTGAAACAAATGTTAATAGGAAAAAGTAAATTTTAATAATCAGATTCGACTTCATCAATATATAATCAAATAAATATAACAAAAAATAAACTTGCGTGAAAAAAGTCTTGGATCCCTTCACTTTTCTAACACAAGGATTCGATTTAGAGCTGCCTCCTTCTCAAAATACTTAAAAAATTCAAAGCTTTCCTAATATTTTTTTTAATAGGAATAAAGTTTGTCAACAATTCTTACTTTCACATTTCTTACAGTTATTCTCTTCTCAATGTTTAGTGTTTTAGTAGATTTTTTTAATGTCAAATTTTGTTTATTTGCAACAAATTTTTACTTCAAAAACATTTTTCCAAACAAAAAAATATCCATCAAATGTTTTGCCAGTTTTCTATGTCAAGATTTCCAGAACTTTTTATTGAATATATTTCGCATATCTTTATTGTTTAAATTACTAGATTAAAATATTATGTTGTCTTTTTCGAAAAATAACTAATACATGATTGTTTCCAAAAGGTGTTTCTGCATTTTGAAACTTAAAAAAAAATTATGAAAAGTATTTTTAATTTACCTTCACTATTATTATCCTTTTTTTTAAATAGAATCATCATCAAGTGCTAGTTTCTTACGTGATGAGTGTTTTACGAAATTAAAGCTGGCCACCGGCCAATCTCATTTATTTTCTTTGCAATTATACAAATCCTATTTGCGTCAGCGATTTCAGAAGATTGGTACTATCCTTTCGTAGCGTGTTTATTTTTGCAGATGCAATTTTAGCCAAAATAGACATTTTCTCGTACATATAAATTGCATTCGACCTATTTAAGTTGTTCTTTGATGAATTCTATTTAATTTGGGCTTTTGTTATTTGAAATAGAACGTGCTTGTTAAGTTATAGTTCTGTTAAAACAGTTGTGTGTGTTATCCTGTTGTTTGCATCAATCAAAATTTCAAAGCATGTTTAAAATTTAAGAACTATTCTAATGATGCTATTTGAGGGCATTTTGCTTATAAAATCTTGCAGCCTACTTTTTAACGTCCAAACGAAGGTCCCATTGCGCATCAGGAAGTCAATAGCATTTTTCGAAAATTTTCTTTTAGCTCTCGGTTTCAGAACTTAAAAGGCACCTTTTTGAAAGCAGTAGAAATAAAATTATGGTTTTGTACGAAGGTTTTATTTTATCTTAGTTCAGTGTTTAATTTCAAATTCAAATATTTCTTTCAAAAAAGTTCCGATCTGGTTTTAGTGTTGGCAATTTTTTTTATCAGGCACCGTAATTTTTGCTTATGTCCTATTAGCAAAATATTTAAGTATTTTCCTTTCTATTTTTTGCTACTGTTTTTGATTACCAAAAAACACAAAAATGAAGTTCATAGATTTAGTTCAGTTTCCCAGGCACCTTTTTTAACTACTCGAAAAAACTTCAAGGAAATTAAACATAAAGCTTTGATCGTAGTACCTCTTAACAATTAGCACCAGTTCGCACATAAAAAAGGAAAAGCAATAGTACCGGCCTTATCCTTATAGAGAAGTCCTCGCAAGATTTTAGCACTTTTGTCGGAAATTGCATATCAGAATTTAATGAAATTTTGGCAGTCTTTTCAATAATGTAGCCTTAAGGTAAGGTAAGGTATTAAAAGGCATTTTTGCTATTAAAAAATAACTGAATGCATTATATCTCAAGAATATTGTGTCAAAATTTTAAGTCGATTGGAGCAAAATTGACTAAGTTATGAGTTATGATAAAATTAGCTTATAAACGTTTTATACCAGATTTTTTAGTGCTCAAAACTTTAAAGCATTTTCCCCGCAACTCACGTTTTCAAAGTCGGTGCCCCTCATAACTTCAAAACTACTGCACCGATCCTTTTGAAATTTTGAACATGATCTCTGTACATAATTTACAAGGTAACGTTGGGGAGCTTTTTCCAAAGTTGTTACTAATTTTTATTTTACAATAACAAATTAGCCGATTTTTTTTCGCAAAAATCGCGTTTTCCCCTTCAAAGTGTTCCAAGAAAGTGAAAAATTGAAATTTCAAAAAACTCCCCCAGCGTTACCTGAGAAAAACTATTATCCTACGAATGAATTTTGATTTTTTGATTTCAAATGATCCACCACCAAGTTATTAGGGGCACCGCAATTCTACCTTTTCCGAGACACGTCCGAATAATTGCTGCCATTGCCGTATTTTTTAATATTTCTTCGTGAAAATTTTATACAATATTCTTCGAATGCCATACTTTACTGTACTATTGGTTTTAATGCAGAGATTTTAAATGTGCCGTCATAAAAAAAATCACAAAAACATACCTTTTTTTGTACGAATTAATCTTAATCCCTCCTTAAGAAGAGGGAAATTATTCTAGACTTAATAATTTTGATATGGTAGTTTATTGAAAATGAGAATTAAATCTTTGGATTTTTCTCTCGGTAATTTTTTGATACAATCAAAAACTGATTTTTCTCTCTCTATTTTATGTTAAAGCACTTTATATTCTACAGTGTTTAAAGTTTCTAAAAGAGGTTTCTAAAATAGGTTTACTAGAAGAAGACTTCATGAAACTTTCTCTGAACAAATGCCTAAAGCTTCTCCATCATTCCCGGTCGAATCTGTTTCACTTGAAAAGACGTCGGTTCCAAAAGGACTCTTTTTGATTATTTTTGTCAAAATAAAGCCATAATTTGAACGAGTAAAAGCCAGAAACACAATTTGTTTCAAATCTTGTACCTTATTTCTAGCATCAATTATTTTTTGACACGTTTAGTGACCAGAAAATAATTTTAAAAATTTCTTTGTATATTGGACAGCCCGGAGAAAGTTTTAAGTTTCTAGAAAAGTGATTTATAATTGCATTTTTAGTACCACAACTCGCATTAATATGAAGGCAAAACTGGGATAATTTTCTTGCTTCTTCCGCTCTTATAGAAACATTGAAATTACCGTAACTGAAAAAACCACCTATCTGTCCGTTAAAGAATGTTTCCATCATAAATCAGAGCTTGAGCTTCAACAATTAGGTATTAAGGTGTTTTTTATGAGTTTTTGGAAACATGAATAAGCAAAGCATACTTAAATCATTGACTGTTATGATATCTTATCGTGAAAAATCGAAATCGAAAATATCTATCATGTGTAGCTTTCAGGCAGAACCGGGAATCGATAATCGATTCTGTTTACATAAATAATTACGCCCTTAACTATTCCAATATGTGTACAGGTTTCTTCAAACAATAGGCAAATATTGAAGCAGACAATATTTATTTAACGGCACGATAGGGCGAAATAGGATTTAATTTATTGAGGAAATATTTGAGGATATTATTGAAATTTATTTGGATTGAGGAACAGGAATTTCGCTAGGATTCTTTTAATTTCAAATGACTTTTGGCGATATGAAGTTCAGAATAAGTATTCATTCTTTTTTTTCAAACGTTGAGAGGTGGACATCTTCAAAAGATACCAAGTTATTCTTGGCAGTTATATGAAGAAAATTGTCACAAAGACCATTTTCATTAGAAGCCAGATTACAGCAGTGTGAACTGAAGAACAGAGAAAATACAAAGAAGACGTGGTCACAAACTACTGAGAACCATTGGGAAGACAAAGGAACTCTGCAGACTACGCACCGTGTTGACGAACTCCGCAATATTCGTCGAAATCTTGTAGTTGCCCTCGCACCAGTCGACGGGCGAACTGCCCGGTTTCAGGTGCTCCCACGTCATGTTGATGCTGGCGCTACTGGCGTTCACCACCCAGTCCAGCAGGAGTCGAGCCCTTTCACTTATATAATTGCTGTTGTTATTCAACCATGCAAAGGACGAGAACGCAGCTGTCGTCGCTCCGCAAATCGTGAACAGACCCTTTCTCGCCACTGTGACGTTCCGTGCGCGTTTCTGGTTCGCGCGCACTCGCACCACCCCACCGTTCACAAGCTAATTGGCTCAATCACTTGCCAATTTCATTCAACAAAAGTTCGGGCACTGATTTCTCACACGCACTTCGTGTCACGTCAGGTCAGCTCTGCGCCCGACCTTCACAACCAGTCAACATCGAAATCGGAACGATTCTAACACGACACGACGACAGCAGCTACTAAACTGTACTGCGGCTGTTTTGCAGCAGAGCTGCTGACAACAAAAACGTCACCATTATCGTGTATACATGACTGCTTGAGAGCATGTATGCACGAAATTTCCAAGCGCGAGTAGTCGAGCGCGTAAAACAGTTTATTTTGACAAACGTTACCACTGCACACCAAGTCAATCTTTCGAATTTTTAAGTCGAATATACATGAGAATATTTCAAGTCGATCTGATAAAATTTCTGATAGACTCGACACGAACGGGTTCGGTTACCTGAAACTTGAAACATGCTTCAAGCACTCATGTATACACGCCAAATGACTTCTGCTTTGAAAGCGTAGAGTAAAATCAGCTGTTGTATGTTTTGATTTTTTCGTGCAAGTAGATTTTTAATTAATCAGCGTGTGAGCAAGCTGATAAGAAATTGATGCAATAGCTTTAACCCTAAACGGCTAAAGTTAGTCTTATCGACTAACATGGTGAACTTTTTTTTGCTGCAGCCTTCTTAGTAGTAGAGGTAGCGCTTTGATACTTCGTGCCAATACAGTCGTCAATGTGCAATTTCAAGAAACGCTTGCGTCGCGCGGATAAGTGTAGTATTAGTAAATTATTAGCTAGGATAAGTAAAAAAACGAGACATTTTTTGGAACACTTGAGGTTATTAAGCCTGCTTTACTCGATCTCACAAAAAAGTAAGAAGCAACCTTTTTTTGTAGCTTTTAATAAAAATATTGAATTCAAATGCGTTTTTTTTTTTATTTTATAGCATAAAGTAATTCTTACTAGTCCTTAAAAATGTGGAAATGATCTGATTTTGATGCAAAACCCATAGTTTTAACAGTTTTTATTTATGTTAGTCGAATTGACTAATCTATAGCCTCTACGCTGAAAAAAAATATGATTAGCCCTCCAGGGTTAATGTAGTCAGCTTGGATGACATCTACAACTTATTCAGATGGGTCATTTGTACCACAGGTTTGTATGTTTTGAAAAGGCTTTATTTAGCATGTAAAATACTAAAGATCAGAACGTATCTAACGGAAAATTATTATCCTGTTCGAGCTCTGTTGCTCATAGATAACGCACCAAACCATCCACATAATATTTTTTTACTCAAAATAATCATAGATGCAGTTTACTTTGTCCTGAAAGCCTCAAAATCCTACAATTAAGTGTCCATTGAAATTTCTACAAAATAAGGAGTGAGGAAGAATCTAATCTTTATGCAGACATTTGTTAGTGATGAAGAATCTTATTTGAGGGCTAAGTTGCACATGGAGATGTTTCAAATCCCAAAAATCAAATGTGAAACTAACAAACAGGGAAGCAGGTATTGCAAAGATTATTTTATGATGATTTTAATTCGTAATGGAAATCATGTATCATCCTTTTTGAAGAAGGGCGATTCGTAAATAGTGATTAACACTGTAACTTCCAATACGCTACCCGACAATATAATAAACATAACGACCCCAAATTCCTCTAAAACAAAACCAAAAAAATTCCTCCAGCAGGACCAACATTCGAAGTAAATTACAATAACAATCAGCTGCACAAAAATCAAAGCCAAACATGAAATCAATATGAAATAAAATTACAGACATATATTCTGAATTATAAATCGAACTAAAAGGATACTAAACCCAACAAATTTAGTAGTATCCCTTATACCGATTCTTATCGTCTGGGAAGTACTATGTACTGAAATCCAAATACGTACAATTACTGAAAATTGATGGAGAGAGTAATTTGAAGAAGATAGAGATGATTTTATTCGGTAGAATTCCGGCATGCTGAGAGGCAGGAGCTGATCGGTATCTTTTGAAGATTTTTACCTTCCAACGTTGAAAAAAACATGCTTCACACCATTTTGTTCCAAAAATGCCGTCCCTTCCATCTAATTCATGCAGAATTTCTACTTACAATATCAATTGACATACAAATAAACGATATATACCATTGAATGAAATGCAATCAAGCTTCTATAAAAAGTCATATTCAGACATAATTACAATGATGAAAAATAATTTACAATTTGTATGTTTTTTCTTTCAAACTGCAACTTTTTTTCAATAGGTTTGTACTTAACAAATCAATCTCATCGTATTTCATGAGGCCTTCATATATTCACTTCGATTTGACGCGCCTGTTATTCCCAATCGGATTAACCGACATCAAATCTGTAACATGAATTATTTCTTCTTTCTATCTTGCGAACATTTCGGACAAAACCATTTGCCCTTTGGCTTTATCGTCAATCCGACACATGCAAAGTGGAACCATTCAATCGGACACTGAAAATAAAACGAACATTAGATGAGTAAGGAAGTGGTCTCATGCGAAAATATACATCAGGATTGTCACATCCAATCATCTCTCCGTAAGACACTTGATGACACAGACAATAGGTTGGTTCGTTCGGATCGACAGGCATGTCTAGCACGTCACTCGGATGCGGGGTTTGATGGCCACCATCGCCGGAACCTTCTTCGATATCGGCTGATGATTTCTATTCGGGACAAAAGCATTATTATCAAATTTATCGATCAAAAATATTCAAAGTGTATTTTGAATTTGTTCAGGACATTAAATATGGATATGCAAACGAGAATGATAATGAATCATGCATGAAAAAATGACATGCGATCTATATAAGCGTAAATATTTAGGGAGTTAAACGACAATTACTTTTAAAATTAGAGTTTGGAACACATTGAGCACCAAATCATTCAAAAAATGTTGAATAATTTTATTATTTTCTGATGAATACGATTCTTTTCAACTTGTAACAATGACGACAACTATCCCTAAATATTCTTTAATGCACTACAAATTAGTTTATTATCCTTACTAAGTGAAGCCATGAATGAGTCCAATTGCATTTAGAAGTTTCAAGCGAAAAGTAAAGCATTAAATTTCGGTAAGAGGTACTAAATAAACTTAGCAATATATGTACAAACAGATCGATTTTCGTTTCACTATTAAACTGCTGGCAAAATAAACAATTTTTCGTACACCACATGAACTAAACACATTCAATATTACATAATTGTACAATTCTCATGTGATACTTAGGTTAGATCTGAAATAATAAAACGTGCTGCAAAAAATATTTCAACTGCATGAAAGATATTATTTTTTCTATGAAAAAAAATTAACATCTACAATAGATATTACTTGTCAACTTGGAATCAATCAATAAACAATTTTATAAAAGATTAAATCAATCGTTTAATTAGCATTGAGAAAGAATGTAATGGGTGTTATTAGCAATGAGCATGATATTACCTTTTGGCCCTTGCGACCACCCTCTTTTTCTTGATTTACCTTCTGCTTTTTCTTGCCGGGCCCGCCACTTGTTGCGTTCACGTTGCGTCCCTCATCTTCGGATGAGGCCGAACGTTTTTTCTTACCTAGCGCTTTGGCGTCTTTGGTCTTTTTGCGGCCCTCTGTAATAGATGGAGACAATAAGCATGACTACGTTATAAATTTTGAATATATTCGAACAATATTTGCTGAAAGCTTTATCTGAAAAAACAAGCACTATCGAAACAAATATTAAATTAACGGTTGCCGACATTTAACAGAATTTTTTTAGAAAGTGGGTTTGTTTTCAAGATTTCTATGGAGTTTTCCGACAATCTTCAATCTCTTTTCACTAGATCTGCGATCCTTTTTGGTACTTTTTATCGTAAAACTTCTTGCACTGACTCGATCTTTTAAACACTATATTAAAGATTATTTATAAAGGATTACACTGCGGTCAAATACAACCCGCAGTGTAGATAGCAAAAAGGATTACACTGCGGTCAAATGAAAACCGCAGAACTTTTGGGAAGAAAAGAATTTATTAGCTCCTGTGATGTCATTACTTTCGGCGTCCTGAAGACCTATAAAAGTTAATTTCCAGGACAAAACAGAGAGAATGCGAGAAACACGAATGCAAATCGACTGAACAAACACCACTTACTCTTCGTGCTCGTCTCCTCGGATTTGCTGTGCGTCGACATCGACTTGTCCTGAATCTCGCCCTCGAACCGCGCCAGATCGGAATCCAGTCGCCGAATATGTTTGTCGACTAATTCGTAAGTTTGTATCGCCAGTTGCACTTTGTCGTCGCCGTATTCCTTGGCTTTGTTGAACAGCCCTTGGATCTCCTTCAGTTTCTCCTTGCGCACCTCATCGCTCAACGCCTCCTTGTTGTCCACCAGACGCCTCATGAACTCCTTCGCCTTCTCGTCGATATCCTTCATCAGGCTTTGAGCGCGAGCGTCTAGATTCCTCATCAGCTTGAAGTTACGCTGCAGTTCATTGGGCAGCGATTCCAAGCCTGTAAACAGTGTTTTATTGCTAAATCTAGATCGCGACTAGCTGAAAGTTGACACAAACCATCCAGATAATGTTCCAAATACAAGGCAGACGACATTTTCGTTAGCTATTGAGACACATCTACACATTCTATAAAAGAAAAACTTCAAGCAGAAACAAGAAATCGCCAAACTTCTTTTGACGTCTTGTTGTGCTTGTTGGTTGCTGTCATCGGCTGTTCTTTGCGTTTGTCCTTCTTGGGTGGTAATCAATTCACAATAGTATTTGTTAATTATCTTGATTGTGAGTCTTGAAGACGGTTATCTTAAAAATATGCGTTAATCTGCCGTTGTTTTGGGGAAATGGAGTTAAAAGTACTATCCCTTATACCGATTCTTATCGTCTGGGAAATACTATGTACAGAAATATAAATACGGAGAATTACTGAAAATTGATGGTGAGAATGATTGAAGAAACGGAGGTGGTTTTAGTCGGTAGAAATCCGGCATGCCGAGAGGCAGGAGCTGATCGGTATCGTTTGAAGATTTCTACCTTACAACGTTGAAAAAGCGTGATACGCACGACCGGTATTGCAAACTATTTTATTTAGTTGATTTTTTAACTTTGGAAGACGGAACAGTAGATGATATAAAATTATAAAAACAATTACTAGAGTAAAATAATACACAATATTTGCACCATTTATTATTGAAAATATAATTTTTTAAATTGTGACGCTGTGCTTCTTCTTTTCAAACCTAAAATATTCGTGTTAACATTGAATAATTCAAAAAACTATATGACATTTCGGAAATTAAATTTGGACGTGACTGTCAAATAGATTCTCATGAGAATATCACAACGAAATTTATTGAATTTTGTGTATTTGAACTGTTGACTTGAAATTTGTTTGCATTGATTCGTAGAGTAAGTGATTATTGGTGTAGAAAAAGCAATAATGGAACGTATTTGCATGTTTGAAAAAATCTACGTTTGCAACAACTTTGTTGTAAAGAATATCAACCAAGTTCCTGGAGGGTGAATATGATTGCATATGTTTTTATTTTCTTAATTGTTAATTATCATGAACCAGCTTCCTCAGGACTTAAATGTTAATTATCATGAATCTTAAATGTTGATTATCATGAATCAACTATCGCAGAACGTCTCCAAATTCTTTTTTTTTCGTCGTTTGGAGGTGGAAATTTTCAAAAGATACCGATTTGCTCCTGTTTCTCGACATGTCGGATTTTTACCGACTAAAACTATTTACGCCTTCTCCATACCTCTCACTTCAGCACTTATTGCTAGCACTGTTCGTGTGCAGTGTATTCCCTGAATGCTTGTTCATTTTTTTTTCAACGTTGGGAGGTGGAAATCTTCCAAAGATACCGATCAGCTCCTGCCTCTCGGCATGTCGGATTTCTACCGTCTAAAACCACCTCCGTCTATTTCAATCACTCTCTCCACCAATTTTTAGTAATTTTTCGTATTTAATTTTCAGTACATAGTACTTCCCAGACGATAAAAAATCGGTATAAGGGATAGTACCAAAATTGTATCCTTTTAGTTAAATTAATCGTTCAGACTATATGTTCATTAATTATTTCATGTTCACTACATGTTTGTCTTTGACTTTAGTGGAGCTGATTGTATTTGTAATTTACTTCGTATGTTCTTCCTGAAGGAGGTATTTTTTTAGTGTCGTTTTAAATGAAGTTGGGTTCGTTTAGTACTTCACAGACGATGTATATCGGTATAAGGGATATTACCAGTATCTTAATTTTTATTCAGAGTTCAATACTTCCTATTTTGTTTATCATTTGTAGAATAAAACTTAGCGTTCTTAATTATTGAATTGAGTTTTCAGCAAATGTTTGCGTAGAATGCTTTTAAACGATATTATGTTACGCGCTTCTCTCATTGTGTGAGGTAGCTCATTGTGAAAATTTGATGCGGCGTTAACCGGATCCATCCTCAGGCGCTCCTAGCAAATTCTATTAAAATATGATTTGCCTTTCACATATTGTAGTCGTTTTTTCTCCCATTTATATCTAGTTTCGTTGTTTTCATTTCTTTAGGGTGTAAATTTTAAAAAATGAATTTCTCGTTTTACATGTTAATCAGTTCGTCGTTAAGTTCTTGTGCTATTATATACTTTGGATGCAGCGGTCATTCTTTGCAAGATGTATATGGTCTAGTATGTTTTGGTTAGCCACCGTAACATGCTCATTTTTTTTTTTCAACGTTGGGAGGTGGAAATCTTCCAAAGATACCGATCAGCTCCTGCCTCTCGGCATGCCGGATTTCTACCGACTAAAACCACCTCCGTCTATTTCAATCACTCTCTCCACCAATTTTTAGTAATTTTTCGTATTTAATTTTCAGTACATAGTACTTCCCAGACGATAAAAAATCGGTATAAGGGATAGTACCAAAATTGTATCCTTTTAGTTAAATTAATCGTTCAGACTATATGTTCATTAATTATTTCATGTTCACTACATGTTTGTCTTTGACTTTAGTGGAGCTGATTGTATTTGTAATTTACTTCGTATGTTCTTCCTGAAGGAGGTATTTTTTTAGTGTCGTTTTAAATGAAGTTGGGTTCGCTATGTTTTTAATTTTGTCCGGTGGTGTATTGTAGAAATTAGCTGCCTTGTTCAAGGGATCTTCTTTTAGCCGATCAGTTCTGGCAAATGCGATAGCTATATTATTCATGTTCCTCATTCTGTAAGTGTTTTTTGCCTCAATTTTACCTAATTTCACGGTGGTGTATTCATTACGGTGTAAATTCTTATGTATGAATTTAGCTCTTTCCATGAAGATCATGCCTTGCAAATTCAATTCTTGGGCTATTTTGAAGACTTCGCTCGTTGGAGTTTGCATAGGGAGATTGTAAATGGTTTTATACGCCTTCGTTACTAGTCTGGAGATAATCATGAGGTTACCTTTAGAAGTTTGACTCCAATTGAAGATGCCGTAAGAAATTTTGGAAAGGAGATGCGCATATACAATTTGGACTTGATTTTTCTTCGGAAAGAAGTGGAAGCGACGTAGAAGTCCAATGAAGACTGCCAGTCTTTTCCTTAGCTCATTTATGTGTGGAGTCCATGTTAGTTTCTCGTCTATTAGAAGTCCTAAATATTTCATTTGTTCCACTCTCTGGAGGGTCGTGTCGTTGATTTTTACGTGTGGTTGTATGTCAGTTTTGTTCTTCTGTTTGAAAATCATATATTTTGTTTTCCCCGCGTTTAATGCCAATCTATTTTGTAGAAGCCAATGCCAATACTTGTGCAGGTCGGTATTTACTAAATCATGAGGTTATTATTCGTAGTCTGGCTTAAATTATGATCCCGTATGTAATTCTATTTCTTCATCTGCAAAATTTCAAAGAAAAAATAATACATACGAACAGATCAACTCCCCTATCATTTCCCAACAAGTCTGACCACCAGGTGTCATTTCGATCATATTCAAACGTCAAGCTTGCCATGTCTACCAATCGCACGAACATTCCAGATACACCCGAGACGTCGAACAAAAGGCCCACTCCGAAACGTACGTGGAAAATTGTGTTTTTTCGCTATCAATTTCGCGACGTGATAATCCCAAATCTCATCACGTTATTCGCTGCTACACGTCGCGAATAACCCTGTCCGCGTCCCTGTAATGTTTTGCATCAGTGATAATGCTGGAAAAATGATAGCGATCGCTGTGAACAAATCGATAAAAAAGTCGCACGAAGACGATAATCAACGCGAATGTGATTGGTTCGTGAAAATCGCTACTTGACGGGAACGCGAGGGCAGTGCATTCCTGCGAAAACGCACCGTAATTTAAATATTCGCCTAGTAGAGAAATCAATTCGCAAGAAAGAAGGAAACCAGACCAGAATTCGAAGAAATCATCCGCGCCCAAAGGTAAAGAAGTGTCAAATCGTCTTCACCCGCGGGAGTTAGAGGGGAGGAAAGTCGTGATTCGATTTTCCAAGTTTTCGCGTAGCCGAGCATTTTTTGAAGTCGCCGTCGGTGTGCGAAACGTCAAACGCGTTGAGAATTTGCCAGTAGTTGAAAATTTTGAAAGGTTTTGTTGCTGATCAACTTGGCGAGAAGTGAAGCTGGCACCGGACGCGATGGAGGCGCCGTCAGTCAATGTGGAAGTTTCTAGTGGTGATCCGAAGGAGACCTATCGGTGAGTATTTTCGGGATTTGTCCACATTCCTCGGTCGTGCGTGACCCTAAAATTGAGATAGCACATGATCGCGTGAGGCGGGCCGCCAACGTCCACCAGACATTTGCGGAAGGTCGTGGCGGCCACAATAATACGCGATTCTAGCGACCGTGGACGGCCGAGAGACTTCCCTACTGACTCAGCTTCTTGTCAGACACGTACGTGACGGGGCGTCGAGGGGCGCTGCTGGCTTTCGACTATATTTGCGACACCGTTTGGCTGCTGCCGATCTTTGGAGCAAGCAAACGAACGTTACATCACGTACGCAACCTATTTCCATGGTGGCATCAATCTCGCTATCAGTTTTGTATCTTTTGAGCTGCGGACTTGCCACTGATGGGGGCTGGGCCGGGCTTTCACTCTCCTTTCTTATCTGTTCGCATTCCGAAGCCCATTCTTGTTTAGTTTAGGGGCGGGAGGGTAGCTTAGTGAACAAGGGTACCCGCCAGAGAAACATACATATACAAATTAAGCTTGAAAAGTGATGACGTCGAACTCATTTCGCCACTTTTATTAAATTGGATCGTCACACGTCTCAGTCGTACGTAGTTGGTGACGAAAGCATGACTAAGAGGATAACAACTAAGCATAATCTGGTGTAAACAAGTTTCAAGCAAAGTGACGACCTTGAGATTTATTATAAGGCAGTATTCAAGTGTTTACGGAGCACAACGTTGCTATTATTAGAAAAAAAGGATTTGCATAAAATCTATAAACTTCACTATTCACCATAGTCACATTGATTGCTCCGCAAAATAATTTTAGTTGCTGCAAAATGGTTAGGAAAATGAAAATCTAGCTAACTCTGGTTATTCTATGTTGGAGAAAATTAAAAAGTGGTTTGTTATGATCATGGAATCTCCCAAAATGAAGTTTAATCCAAAAAATAATGAAGCTACCCTCAGAATGATTTCCAAAAATTTATGACCAATTTTGAACATAATTTGAATGCATTTAAAGAAATAAAATAGTAAAAACCTCTTGAAATTTTTTAATAAATAAAACTGCCACGAAAATATTTCTATTAAGAAAACTTAAAAAATCTGGCATTTCGACACAAATAGTTTACGAGGAAATTAGATATAAAGTCCATTCAAAACAATTTTCGTCACAAGTTCTTAAAAAAACATTCGCTAAAGTTCGATACGAATTTCCATTAAAAACTTAATTAATCGTTAGAAACTTGAAAATATTGTGAATTTTAGTACCTTGAAAGTTTGTTAATCTATAGTTTTAGCCGACTAGTCGATTTCAAATCAGCCAACTAATCGAGTCGGCTCACTTACAGAGGCTCACAACTTATTTGATACAGTGGCTTATAAATGCCAATTACTGCAATTTTGAAATAAGGAACCGTGTCCAAAAAATTTAAACGTAGGTGACTAGATGCATGTTTAATGAATACAATGAATACAATTTATTCCAGAAATATTCCTCCGCGTGACGCAAAAGAGAAATACCACTGCCACAGTAGAAACGCAGCTCACAATTAATTTGATACAGATACTTCAATGCGAATGAACTTTTCTTTGTCGCGCCGTTAATCTGTGTTTTTCTGACAGACAGACATTGATTTAGGTAATTTTTAGTAAGATCTTGCAAGCTGAAGTGCCAAAATTAAGTAGTTGTTGTAAATTGGGTCGTCGCACCACAATTGAACAGCGCGAATTGGTATTAAACCACTTTAAACAAGCCGCAAGGTCCGACCCTTGAGGTCCACACGGTCAACTTCCCAGTAATATCTACATAAACATCAACAACATTACAACAATGATAGGTATTCATAGTAGTAACAGGAATGAGTTAATATGAATCATATCGTCTACGGGAGGGTCCATTGATTACGTAAGGTTTTTTGTCGATGAGGACAGATTGAATATTCACGCGGATCAATCGGTGGGGGCCTTTTCGGTCTTGAAATTTTTTGTTGGTTTTCAAAATTTAAGCGGTTTTTTTAATTAAAAGACTATTAAAACTATCAAAAACCTGCTCAAATTATGCAATATTTTAAAACTTTGATTGAATTTACAAATTTTTTTTTAGAATAAAAGATATAAAGTAATAGCATTCGTATGAACCCTCTTTACATGGTAACTTTGAATGATTTTTTTACTTTTAAATTAATTTTTTTTTCATAATCATGGAATAAATTTTTGCCGGTTTCTCTTCAAAACCTGATAAGAATGTATAAATTTTAAAAACAGTTATTACTGTGCTGTACAAATCAGGTTAAAAAATATTTTTTATGAAAAAAATATTTTTTTTTGCATTTTCTTCTATTAAATTAAAAAAAGGCTGAAACGAGTTTTTATTATGTTAAAAACTTCACAAAGATGTTAATACACGTCAACTGACACCATAATGATGCAAATATTATATCTGGTTCGTGAGATATAGTGAATGATAAAAATGACCTTGAAAATCATGATGACTTTTAATGATTTTTTATTTTTAATTTAATTTTTTACTTTATCGTGAGAAAAAGTGTTGATGGTTTTTCTACAAACATTGTTTGGAATATGTAAATTTTATAAACATTGTCTACTACATTCCGCAAATCAGGTTAAAAATTTATTGTTTATGAAAAAAACCTAATTTTTTGCACTTTTTTTCTTAAATTAAAAAACAGCTCCAACGATTTTTTTAAAAAATTCAGCAGATTTACAAAAATATTAATACGCGTTCATTGACACCATAATAATGCAAATCCTATGTTTGGTTCGCGAGTTATAACGCATGACAGAAATAACCTTGAAGATCATGATGACTGTTAATGATTTTTTATTTTTTATTTGATTTTTTTTTGTGGTCAGTAGAAAAATTTTGATGGCATTTTTAAAAAAACTGTTTGAAGTATATAAATTATATAAAGATTGATTACTTGGACTTGACAATAAGGTTAAAAATTTATTGTTTTTGAAAAAAATCACAATCTTTTGCACTTTTTTTTTTAAAAATTAAAAAACGGCTCCAAAATTTTTTTCAAAATTTGTTTCAAAATATGATAGGTTCACACAAATTTTAATACGCGTTGATTGACAGCTTAACCATGCGAATCGTATGTTTGGTTCGTGAGATATGTATAACGCACGACAGAAATGACCTTGAAAATCATGATGCCTGTTGATGAATTTTTATTTTTTATTTAATTTTTTACGTAATCATGAGAAAAAGTTTTGATGTTGTTTTTACAAACATTACTTGAAATGTATAAATTTTATAAAAAATGAATACTGTGTTTCGTAAATCAGGTTGAAAATTTATTGTTTATAAAAAAAAACTCTAATTTTTTGCACTTTTTTTTCTTAAATTAAAAAACGGCTCCAACAATTTTTTTCAAAACTTGATACATTTACACGAATTTTAATACACGTCGATTGACACCTCAACCATGCAAATCGTATGTTTGGTTCGCGAGATATCCCGCATGACAGAAATGACCTTCAAAGGGTTAAAACAGCAAACCCCCCCAACCAAAGTATCCCAAAAACTAATCAGCTCTTAAAATTGCAAAGACGCTTCGATTGACACCTTAACAAAGTCGATACGACTTCGATCGTTAGGGAAGTCATGTAGTGCTGAAACCGTCCGAAGAGTGCTTCGCGACCATAATTTCAACGGGCGAATAGCTTGTAAGAAGCTATTCATTTTCAAAAAAAATACAATAAGCCGATTTGCCTTCGCCAAAGAGCATGTGGGAAAGCCATCCGCGTTCTGAAATACGGTTATTTTTGCGGAAGAGTCCAAGTTTCACATTTTTTGGCTCCAACGGAATGACATATGTCAAATAGTGGACAAAACAAAGTACCTGAATATTACTCAAAAACCATTTGCTGCAAAGTGCTGAAAAACTGGGTGTTCGCAACCAATTTCCGTTCTACCAACACAACGATCCAAAGCACAAGGCGGTAATTGTGCAGTCCTAGCTAACTTGGAACTGCCCTCATTTGATGTCTCTGCCGGCACAGTCATCAGATATGAACGTCATTGAGAATCTGTGGGCTTTGTTGGATAACAACATTAGAAAACACAAGATTTCTAATAAACAAGACCTGAAGAAAGCACTGCTGAAAGAATGACAAAAAATTACTCCTGACATCACACAAAAGCTCGTTGACTCAATGCCGAACGGACTCTAGGCTCTGCTTAAGGCTAAGGACTATCTTACGAAGTATTGAAATTAACTGGAAACCTTATAATTCACAACAATTTTAATGTTTAATCAAACTGTATCAAATTAGCTGTGATATGAAATTTGTAATTACTTTCAGTTTTTTTTTGTGTTTTGAAGATGTAAAACACCAATTTTGTAACAAAAATAAACGAGGGGAGGGATGGAAAACGTGTCTCCAAATTGTTAACCCTATTTTTATTACTAATATATTTAATTTTTTATTTTACTTTCATAATTTTTTGAATTTTTTTTTGAATTTTTTCGACTTCCAAACAAGCCTAAAAATCACTTCCCAGATCAATTTTACGGTTTCATATGATCTCTGGGAATAGGCAAAACAATTAACGACCACTTTTTTTAGTGGGGAAACCCCCATAACT
Organism: Oxycera nigricornis; assembly: GCA_963942545.1. NCBI lineage: Eukaryota > Metazoa > Arthropoda > Insecta > Diptera > Stratiomyidae > Oxycera > Oxycera nigricornis. The sequence goes on from OZ012661.1 coordinate 5,294,359, forward strand.
TCTCATGAGGGCGTGACCGCCGCGAACCTTTTATGTCATAGTGGTAGGAGAACCCCCTCTTTCTTAACCTATACCAAAATTAGTTTTCATGAAAAAAATTTCAATAAAAATTAAAGGAATCCATTTAAATTCGTAATAATTTCTTCTTATATAAAATTTGCTGTCAAAAAATTTAAAACAAACTTAGTTCCAAAGAATACTTAAAATAATTTAGGAAACATTCTCACAAATTTCCGAATTTTTTTCGAATAAATTTGATAGAAAAAAATTGAATAGAGAAAAGTTAAATGAAATCCACGAAAACTTCAAAGAATGAAAAATATTTTTATCGAAAAGACATCCTAAAAATTCGAAGAAATATTTTGTCCATAAAAATAATCAGTAGACATTTCTTGGAAAAGAACAGAAAAATCGTTTACGAATTTATGCAGCTATTCTAAATAAATGAATAAAATAAATGTATGTATGTATTTGTAAATCCCAAACGGGATTTAATTCCTCTTTAATTTGCAAGAGAGTCCCCCAAAAAACGAAATGAATGTGTAAACGATGAATTCTCCGGAAATTTTCTTTGATTGATTGATAGGTAAGTTACTAATCATCCGAATAACATATAAGCCTTCTCGATAAAAATACTGTCAATAAAACACATGAAATACCTCTAAAATATTAAAATTTAATCTCAATCAACTCTCGAATACTGAAAACTGTTGTGACGTCAATCGTTCGCGTGCGTTCCAAGTTCCAATGTTCAAAAAATGTAAACAAAATTCTCTTATCGTGTTTTTGTCAATTTATCTAATCGTCATTTAATCAATTTAATATCTTTTCAAAGTCAATTTACACCAATTTATGAAATTTGAATAAATTGCAGGCTCATCTACAATCTTGTCAAGCAGCTGGACGAACAGAAGCGATCAGCCAATGATATCCTGCAACTCTTCGATCCGAACGTGGAGAAAATCCGCCTGGAACTGATTGAACACTGTTCAAAACTGCTGTTCGTGTACAACGAGACGATCGGCAAGAAAACTCGCGAGATATTATGGCGAAAAGGCTACTACGACTTTATAGCACTGATCAAGAAATTCAATCATCACAAGGACACTGAAAATGGGCAAGTGATTGCCAAGCATCCGGCTAGGATCCAAGAGTTTATTTTGGAAGGGATCCAAAACTATAAGCAGATCGCCATGAAAATCGAAGAACTATACGATTTGGATTTGAAGTATCTGATCGATTTTAAAATCGTGAATTGTCTGAAAGTTGCGAAAGGATCTAATCAACATGTCAATGGATTTTCAATTGGCGACAAGTCTTTGGAAGCGATGAGCTATGCTTTAGATGTAGTGCATTCGTCGTTTCTATCGCTGGGCGATCTGCATCGGTATTTCATTGATTTCAAACTGGACAGGACTTTGATCACGAAAGAAATGGCAGCTCGCTTCTATTTGGAGGCGTTCAAGCTGAATCCTACAATCGGCATGGCGCAGAATCAGCTCGGAACATTGTTCTATGGCCAAAACTACGACTTGGACTCCATCTATCACTATTTGTACTCTTTGATTTGTACCGTTCCGTTCGATATGAGCGAGAACAATGTGTGCAAGTTGTTGCTGGCGCACGTTGACTACTTGGAGGAGTTGGATCCTGATAAATTGGAATTCAGTATTCGTGACTTTTACGCGCGATTCTACTTGATCGTAGACATATTTTTCTTTGACAAGGATGTGCCCGAGTTCAATAGTCTCTGCCATTGTGTACTGATGGATCTGCGGAAAATACTCTGTTCGCAGAATATAAAAATGTCGGAGGCGTGTCTGTTCAAAATTGTCTGCATATTGTTGTTTTGCTTGTCCAAACTGAAAATGATAAATTCACAAAAGGTTTACTCCTTGAATGCTTTCCTGGTGGCAGTTTGCTCGGACCTAATAGACGCAAGCATTGTTAATCTGGAGCAGTACATACTGACCAAGTCGCAACAAAATGCTAATTTCCAGAACGAGTATCAAGAGTCCTTCAATCAATTTGAGGGCGTGGTGAGAGAGAGTCGCGAGAGCTTCAAATACTATCACGAGAAGAATGATAATAAGATGTATACATTAGTGTCGCGTAATAAATCGGGTACAACTGATTCGGAAGGCAGATCCCAGCTGTCGGACAGTCACGACAAGGTGGGCAGCCAAAATCAGCACAACAAGAATAATGCGACGCGAAGTAGCGACGAAGCAAAGGAGTCTGATCTCAAGACGCCGTTGTCGACAAAAAGCAAGCGTCGCAACGTGAAAATGAGGCGTCGTCGCAGGAAGGTACAAGAGTCGGATGAGAGTAGTTGCTACGACTCGGAATCGGATTTCGAGAGCGAATTGAGTTCGAATGAGGATCAAAATGACGATTACTCGGATCTGAGCTCGAACTTTGAAAGTGACTTTAGCGACATTGAGGACTACGACATCGTCAAGCATGGTGACGATACCGGAGAAGCAAATATAGAGGCCAAGAAGAAGACAACATTCTCGGATAGCGAAGATATCGTAATTGAAGAGGAAAGTATCATTTATCCGAATGGTCAGGGCAAATCAGAGTTGATTAACGGATTCGCTAAAGTAGGCATCACTAGTGCACCGCTTCACTTCAAATCGGATAGCGAAGAAGAAAAACGGTTTAAGAACAAAATAAAAGCGGATTTAGCGCTGCAAGAACCGCCAGTAAAGCTGAAGTACCGCAACAAGTACAGCAAGATCGATCCGAATATTATTATTGAATACGCCCAAGCCGAATGTACAATGCGTTGTCTCAGAATTCTGTTCGACTGGCTACGAGTCAATCCTGAAATCCTTTTCGGGTGCTACCACTCAAACCCGGAGTTCATTCACAAAATCATGAAATTGCTGAACTATTGCAACATCGACATCTTCACCAGGAAAGTGTATTTTGAACGGGAGTTCATTAAGACGGCCGAAGTTCGAAAGGATCTCGATCGCTTGTTTGAGATACGCTCGTCAATTCCTCTGAGCGAGGATGGAATTCTGAAGAATTTCGATTTGCTGCAAAGCACCCAAATGACTTTGGACTGGGAGCTGACTATTCGCGAGGGCATCACGAAAAGCGAAGAGGATATTATGCGTATCTTCAAAATGGTCGATTTTGGATTTTTCATTTGCAAAATGAAAAAATTCAGTTACAATTTTTGTGCAAAGTCTCGTCGTTTTACGGAAAACATGAAGAAAAAACGCGAAAAGAAGAAAACTTCGCGACGTCGCGAACGTCGAGCTAAAAACGGACGGAAACGTGATGGTCAGTCGCGTCGATTCAGCGAGAGACGCAATGGCACCCGAAATTGTTACACGAGCAATGAAGAAAAGGATACAGTGGAAGAGACACGCGCTACGCCGATTCCGATTCAACGCAAAGGCTATTTGAGGAATCGAAATCAAAACAGCGAGAGTAAAGTGTTGACTAGTAGTGGAGGTGATGATGAGAGGACATCTTCGTTGGCTGGAAATAAATGCGAAATAATGGGACAGTTGTGGTTGAGGAATGAAGTCGAGACGTTGGAATCGAAGGTAGTAGGACGTGAAGGTCACTTGTGAAAGTGTAGCTTGAATGATTTTTTCTATTCGCAGATGAAAAAGAAACCAATGAATGTTGTTCTGACGCCGTATATTGTTGTTGACGCAAAATCGCTAACTGAATATGTCAATATTGTGAAGAATTTGGTGAAGACGAAGAAGTTCATTGTATTGATTCCGAATGCAGGTAAATTAGTAATCCTTTTTGTATTTGGTTTGTAGAAAATGCATCAATTTTCGAATTGATGATGGAATCCAACGCCTGACAGATAGTTTTTACGGCTTATATGTCTTTCTAATTGTAGTTTTATCCGAACTCGATGAACTGAAGAAAAACAGCGACCGAGCACGCAATGTGATTCGTTGGTTGGAGCAAGAATTCCGCAAAGGAAATCGTCACATGCGTTCACAACGCGACAACGAATCGCAAACGTTGGCACTCTTGAAGATCCCCAAAAAACTTGGTAAGTTTTCTCTACACAATTTTCGATATGATTAATTAATTCTATACTGAAACAGATCGCGATGCCACCATGTTCCTGCAAATCGCTCAGTTCTGCAACTATATCGTCAATCATCATTCGGACGGTATTGAATACGATGCCAACGTTCTAACATATTTGTCTGGCGACAATCTAAATGAGAAACGTGTCCCGAATTTCAGCTACACGGGCATATTAGAAACGATTCCGGTGCGCTTTGATCAAATTGCAAACTTCTATGCTAAGTATAAGAAAAAATGAAGCGAACGGACACGGAATGCCCCGGGATAAATCTTGTTAACTTTTACAAAAGAAAAACATTGTGAAAATGAAGATTAACGTTTAGATACCGAGCGGACGCATTTAGTGCAATGGGCAAGTTAAATCAGTTGACAACGATGGATAAGTGGCGTTTAATGAATTTTAAGGATGAACAAACAACAATCACGTTTCGCGATGCAATCTCACATGTGTCGTCTTGCAAACGGGGATACAATGTTCATGTAAACCTGCAACAGCAACAACAACAACATCAATCGCCATAACATCAACTTAAATAACAGCCGAAAAACATTCAACAACAAAAAACCAATCAATTCGCAGAATATTCTAGAATTGTTTAAAAACAAACATCATCGCACCCCCAGAAGCTTATTGTTACCTAATAACATCGGATAGAAGTAACCAGACACAACCTGCATATGCTTTGGATTTCGCTTTTCACAAACTCCTTATAATGTCCACATTCGGTTTCGTTAAGTTGTTTTAGTATCTTAAGATCGGCATGAAAGAGCAATTGACGGCTCTCTGACGACAACAACAGATACACAGAAATCCAATCTAGCAATGCGGCACGTGTTTCAGTCGCCTCGTTCGTCTAGGTAATGATTGATAGTTTTATTTCGTGATTATTTCTTCTCTTCCGGAACTAATTTGTAAAACGTAGAAAACCCACAATCAACAAAAGAAAAAAAACCATAAAACCTCTCTCTATTGGTGCTCTTGAAAATCTGAAGAATGCAACCGAATTCCATTAAAATTGAGGATAGAAGCGACACAGCGGTAGTTGATTGTCAATTATCCTGATTAAATGGTAACGGATTTCGAATGCTACTGTTCAAACGTTCTACTTGTGTATCACGCTACAGATCGACGAAACATCATCTCAATATTACCAAAATTGATTCATCATTCGAAGGGTAAAGCTAGTAAGAAATCTAGTAGTAAAGATTTTTAATCGGTTTTGTAGTAAATTTTCAAGTACGCTATGTAGAAATGACGCTCTCGTTGGATGTTTGTTTTGGGGGGATTTGAGGACGAGAGTGTTTGTGTGTTGGTTTAAGTTTTTTTTATCTTTCTCTCTCTCCATGTTTAATATGTCATCATAATCTTTATTATTTTCCCACGCTTTTTTCTCGCTGTACTAAATTCGGAAGAATATCAGTGCTATGCTATTTGTAAACCGGAATATTGACCACTTTTTATTTTAAACTAAATATACCTGTAAGCAGCTAAATGGTGTTTTATTGTAAACGTATATATTGTGGGATTTTCTGGGAGAAACAGTTCGCGTATTTACTTGGAAAATCGAGATGACAGGATTGGGACCACGGACTGATCAGTGCATTTTGAAACGGTTGGCTCTTTCTTTCACTTTCATAGAAGTAACGGGAATAGGAAGGTGGGGGAACGGCAGAGTGGGGGTTGGGTTGTACAGTGGGGGTTCCAAGTGGTAAGTCTCTACAAGTCAGTGTGCAAAGTCTAGTCGCTGTGAGTGTAACCGATCGTCCTTGGGAATTTTTTCCACGAATCAACTTTTTCTGTTTCGGCGAAAACGTGAAATGACTGCCAGGGGCAATGCGCGGCTGTGAAATTTTGTTTTCTGTTGGCTAAAACGTCCGCGGAAACTCTTGTAATAAAACAGCTTATAAAAGTAATGCCGTAAGTAAAACACGGTCCTCGACTGGTTTTCGCGTTTCAAAAATGGAGAGATGCCGATTGAAGACCAACCTCGTTCTCAACTATCAAGAACGAACGACAACGTTAACAAAATCAAGGCTCTTATTCGTGAAGACCGTCGCCGAACCATTGATCAACTCTGTGAGATATCTGAATTGTCATAGGGTTCGATTCAGAGAATTTTATCTGAAGATTTGCACATGAGAAGAGTTGCAGCAAAATTTATCCCTCGCCTTCTCACTGACGACCAAAGAGAGCGTCGACTTCAGGCCTCTTTTGAACTACGAAATCAGTTAAATGGGACCCAGATTTCATTTCAGGTCATAACTGGTGATGAATCATGGTGTTATGGATACGACCCCGAAACAAAGCAGCAATCAAGCCAATGGCAGACAGCTCACTCTCGTCCAAAAAAAGCACGCCAAGTGAAGTCAAACATCATCCCCTTTTTTTCAATTGCAGAGGTGTTGTGCACGCGGAATTCGTTCCTCCAGGACAAACGGCCAATCAACGATTTTACTTGGAAGTTTTGTAGAGGTTGAGGGAAAACATCCGCAAAAAAGGGCAGATCTTTTAGCGCACAGGTGATTGGTTCTTCCGCCACGGCGACGCACCTGCCCACACCGTGCTGTCTGTGAAGCAGTTTTTGACCAGAAACGACATGACAACAATTGTTCACCTGCCCTATTCGTCGGACCTTGCCCCTTGCGACTTTTTTTATTCGCTACACTCAAAAGGGGCAAGAAATGAAAACGTTTTGGGACTGTAGAAGAGGTCAAACAAAAATCACTGGACGGGCTGAAGAAGATAACAGAAAGTGAATTCAAAAACTGTTTTGAACAATGGAAGAAACGATTAGACAAGTGTATTAATGTCAATGGGAATAACTTTGAAGGCGATTGAAATTTCGTGTTAAAACGTTGAATAATAAAAAAATTATAACGAAACTCCGTTACTTTTTGGTCCCTCCTCGTATATATTCACTAAGATCGCTTCCTCTATCCTACCGGGATAAATTATATGGACTATCGAAACAAACAGCGGGTGCAGTTCTTATGACCGCAAGTACATGTAACAATTGTTTGCACCAAGGACATTCCCATATTTTATTTCGCAAATATTGCTTTAACAATTCGATATTTCACAGTCAAATTCATGCTACAAAATTCTACTTATGTTTCTTCTTAACTACAACAGCTTCACCTAAGATTTCAGCCTTAAGGTTTTTAGCGCGAGCACGAGATCGCCAGACCTGAACAAAAACAGGCAATTAAAAATTCTAAAAATCAGCGAGAGAACACTATTACCTTTATAGTATGATCGTCGCTTGTCGTGACAAGTAAATCGCTTCGTTTCGGGCTGAACGCCACACTATTCACAACATCGTCATGCGGATACTTTGCCAAGCACATTCCGTAGTATCGATCCCAAATATACGCATGACGATCTTCAGCACCACTATGAAATTGTTTTGATCATATAACAGTTACATATTGATTGCGGAGTTTCCATACCTTGCAACGTAATCATCGCTAACACTTAAAAATATAAAAAAGCACTCGATGTTCGCCGTAAAAGCCTTGTGAGCGCGATACGTTTTCCCGACTAGCGTCATTCGTTTCAGATCTATCACATGGATGTCGATTTCTTGCGCGATTGGCGGAGGATGGATGTAATCCGTTATGACGTACCCATGCGGCCATGCTCGTACGTTTACATACAAGTACCTAAAACATTCCAAACGGTGGATTAGCTGAAATGTCTTAAAATCAACTTACCGATGATCGGGACTCAACGCCATTCCCGTGATATGACCGTGCATTTCAATCACTTTATCGACTCGATCAAACTTATCCGCAACTGCAGCGAAATTGTTCCAATCCGTTTCAACTTCTGCTCGCTGCAATAATCTTCATTTAGTAAAGACAATGAATAGAATATAAAATTAACTGTACCATCCTTCGTTCGCGTTGCTCATTGCGTCTTTTCTCAATACGTTCCTTCAGCGACGGTCCGGGATCAAGAAGTTTTGGAAAATTCACATTTTTCATTCGTTTTATAGCAATTTGATGTGGAGTGTATGTCAAATGACCAGCGGTGAAGATTAGATACTTCGGGTTGCGATAGTCTTCATCGTCATCCGACGAGGATTCGACATAGTATTTGCTATGATTCGGCGGAACTCGTTCGTCCGTTGATTGACTTGTTTGATTTTTGGTACCATCAGCACTGCCTTCAGATTTCGATGTAGAAGTTTTACTCGAAGTTCTACGCGTCTTTTTCCTGGACGGTGACGACCAATCCTCTTTCTTTCTGCGTCCATACTTTCGTCGAAATGCATCCACATAGCGAATTGTTAACGGCAATGATTTTTGTTCCATTTCATTCAACGGATACTCAATGTCCGAATCCAAATCGGTCGAGTCGTCGCTATTGAACACAAGCGGCGGTAACGATTTGAAATTCGGATCTTGTAACGGATTCAGCGAGACATTTTGTTGGTGCCGCTCGTAATACATTACATGCGCTTCGTGCATTCCAACATCCGCATATCCGTCAGCTTCGGCGAATTCCTTGATGGCTTTATTAATTGCGTCTGCATTTTCTTTCTTGTCCACGACAGCTTCGGCGGCGTACGCTTCTTCCTTTTCGTTGTCGAACCAAGGACAATCGGCCACTGTTAAGTTTCGTATAGAGCTTCCATTTCCGTTGTAGAATTTGTACAATTGCGTGAGCACCGGCTTGGCCGCATTCGATATCTCCTGGTCGGCTTTGTTAAGCCAAATTATGGAACAGCTTACCGAGCTGGACAGCCAATATAGGTCGCCAGACAGTAGATAGTTCTCGCTGAACCATGTCCCGAAAATATCGTAGGGTCTATTCCGCACGCGACATTTCAGATAGGTTTCTTCATCTAGGATAGCAATTGTTTAATGTTAGGTTTGTCTTAAATTTCTAAAAGATTCTGTACCGTCGATTGCAAACACTGCAACCTCTCCTGCGATTGGATTAATGCTGGGCAGTTGGATGCCAGAGATCAATAGGGCAGTGTCTGATTTATTGAATGCCGACCACTGCGTGTATTTCCAGCTGTGCGAACTCATGTTGTAGGTGTACTTTTTGGTGGCAGGATGTGTTGCAGTCCATACCTAGATTCAATGGACAGAAATCTCGAATTTGTATTCCATTAACTTTCACATAGGGACGATTGTCGTTAGGGTTTGTTAATTTAATTCAATGTGCTTCAACTGTTTCACTTACAATGCAATTGGCATCTTTTGAGCATGTCGCAAACCATTTGCCATTATGTGAGAAGCTCACGTGCAGCACTTGGTTTGTGTGACCATGTAGGATGTCCGTATTGACGAGCGGTATCTCAGATGATATGCGAATGTATTCGAGCCGCCATGAAGTAGAACCTGAAATGAAGGCAGAAATAAGCACGTTCAAGCGAAATGTAGCATCCAAACGATCCGTAAGCAATAGAAACAGATGAATCGACGTAACTAGCCGTAGATGCACACACTTTGAACAAATGTGAAGGCAGTGGCGCAGTAAATTAAACTGAAAGCTAATTGCGTGAGTGTAAATAGGAATAGTTCAGGAAATATGAGGTTTTATGTAGAAGAGCTATTATCGGGGAGGTTTTCTGGTTCTTAACTCATTCGGATTCAATGTCTACTACGGTGGTCATCAATTTTCTACGCGGGATGGGAGTTCGGAGCTTTTAAATGGCAGTTCACAAAGTTTGGGAACACCAACTCAGTAAACTGCCATTCAAATGTTTTGGGCGGCTGCCTCACGTAGAGGAATTGCAGCGAATGGTGTCTACTCCGTTGGACATTGGGCCTCAATGACTGAGGAAGACCATGGCACACTTTTCATCCCACAACAGGCGGAACAAGAAGTTATCGGATCGTTCTTATCAAATATCTAGCGCTATTTGTGTCTATCGGTGGATATAAATGTTCAAAGTGTAGAAAAGCATAGTTTCTGATACATTTTCGTGTGTTTGAACGCTTCTTTCGATCCCAGCCGGGCAAATGCCGACAGACGTCATACTACTTAAAAATAAACTAAGAACGCTTCCCCAAACCACAGAAACACGCCGTTCTCAGCATGAAGACAATTTTCCGCTATTTATAGTGAAATTCTTCGGCGACCTAACCTGGTTTCCTGGCGATGTCGGGTTGCACGTCGTAGTCCCTTAGGAACATTTTGTGCCACAAATACTCTGTGTAGGTCACTTCTTGCCATCGTTTACATACAGATCCGCATTTGACCACCTCGTTGGCAGGCAAATAAAGACATATTTTAATTAGAGCGGGCTCCGGCAATCGCCACCAATTCCCATAATTTTCCAGATTGGAATTAGCACTCATTTTCCTAGGGAAATTCAATGACGCACGCACGTTACAATGCACCGCTATTTACAACGGTTATATCAGTATTTTTTCGGTGTAATCAGGGCAGAAAATTCGATGAAAACTAACTAGAAAAGTATAAGTTTTGTACTTTCACTCCGGTTTTGAACGAACGATTGTCAAAGCACAAGCTGTCAGTCAAGCACAGCTGAGAAGCAAACAGCTGACGAGCCACCAACTAAACCAACCATATTTATTTATTAAGCATAATGCAGATTGTGAACTGGCTATTGCCTTGATTGTGAATGTTGACGACGGTTATTGGGAAAAAAACGACCGTTAATGGGCCGGTGCTCATATTTGAAGTTAAGCAGATGAAACAGTGGTGCATTGCACGACCGATATTGAAAATTATTTAATTTATTGGATTTTTTAGCTTCGAACGACAAAATAGTAAATGATACAAAATGATAAAGTAAATAATAAAACAATAAATATATTCTTAATTTTCAATATAAAAAGGGCACTTGTCGAAATTGTAGGACTCTATGAGCAAGATGACGAATCATAACTAATACCTTTAGGCACTTGTTATGCCAAAATTCAACAAAATCAACTCGCTTACATCATATTTATTATTTATCAATTGAAACGGCACTTTCGAAATTAAATTTTAGGGGTCACAGCAGAGAACGTTCCCATTGGTTAGCTTTAAACAGATAGTTTCACAACGTGAAGACCTCAGGCAAATAATGATCATAGCACGTGAGTTTTTAAGGATTTGAAATAGAAAATCAGCGACACTTAGCGATTAAAATCATAGTTTCAATCCGGGCTCACCTTCTTGATTTGATCCCCTCCTCTCTTCCATCTAATCGACCGTAAATCATACGTTGTTCATTATTATTTTTAGTTTGTAAAAGTTATTGCTATTGATGGTTGGCGGTGTTTTTAGCGATAGCACGATGATGATAGTTCTGGTGTAAAAAAGAAGAAAACCGTAAAATGAAAAATGTTATAATAAACTCGGTGCAACCGCACATGAAATGGTGGTAGATTGTGATTGTTCGTAGCTTCATTGCTTCCAGAATATTCTTTCGGACGAGAGAAAACGGATCATCAGCGAATTCGATGCGATTGGGTGACTAAAGTAGTAGAACAAAACCAACACAATATCAAGTGATAGATTTGTGAGGAAAACTTTAGATTCCTAACATGGACATCGTTTTAAGGTGATTGCTACCTCCCGAAATGTTCAATGTTTACAACGCCCTTCAGGACTTTTATGATAAATAACGAAAAACTGTAGTTGAAATATCAGAAAAATCAGTAATTAAAATGTCACAAAAGTAATTGCTTAAGGCAGAACACCTCATCAGTGATCCAAATATAAAAAAGTAACAACTTTAGGTAGTACGCCTTAACTGTAATTTGCATAGATAGAAAAAAATTGTGTCAGATTGGAATCAAAAGAAAACACTGTATGAAGTTCTTACGATGGGAAAATTCAAATAAAATCACCTAAACTAAAGAACTTGCTGCATTTGACCCAATTTTTGGTCAACCAAGAGGCAAAAATCTTTGACCGAAATTTAGCCACTGATGAAAGGGATGAAAAAAAAGATGCTGAGTTCAAAGATGACCTACCAGAATGGTAGTAATGCTCAGAGTCCAGATAAAAAAAGAAAAATCTGAGCTCAATTTTTATATTTAAAAAGGTGACATCAATCTTCCTTAGTTTGTAATCCATTAGATCTATATATTTGTTCTTTGTTTTCATACCAAAATTCGTCATTTATCTTGATCTTGATGTGGGAGTTGAAATTTTAAATCAGCTTTTGTGGTGAATTCAGAATAATGAACATTGATTGTTTTTTGCCGTGACTCTTCAATTATAAAAAAAGAATCATGTGAAAATAAAAAAAACCATCAATAGTTATGGCAAAAAAGGGACGAATAATATTACCTAGTTTCCCTTGCTTTAATGATATCGTTGTGCTAGAAGCGCTCAGTGTCTTTTCATTTATATAAATTGATAAACTTTTTAATAAATTTAGTAAAGTTGTTTTTTAGTTACATAAAAATATGCAAACAATTATTTTTTCAGTTATTTTGTTCAATCTGATTCGCACTTGTAATAATCAATACTTTTGAAGGATATTTTAAAGAGTTCTTATCAAAAAATATTTATATTAAAGCCATAAATAATAAATATTTTTAATGAATGTATACGTTTAATATTAACTCATTCCACGCTCTATAATAAATCATTGTTGTTATTCAGAGAGAGAAAAAATTATTTTTGTTTTTAAAAGTTATGTAGATATTTTTGGGAACCTCAAGGATCCCATCTCCTGGCTTGTTTTATTTGAATTTCATCATTCTTTTCTCAAGAAGGCAAAAATATTGAAGAACATTAAAAATCAGCTATAATTTATCTACAACCAATGGTGAAAAATGCATCTTCGTACGTTCGTTCCATAAAATCAATGATTTATAATGAAACTCGAGAGATTTTGCATACCATCATGCGGTTGTTAACGTCCAACCTGAATGCTAAAAACCAACACTCGGTTCTGACCCTGCAGCGAAAGAAATATAGAACCTTCTTCTATGCAGCAGCGTCTTGTATGGTTCTCTTGCGCCGGGAGGCACATGAACTCAGTCAAAGGTGCAAGCATTTTTAAGATACGTAGCGTAGATACTACCTTGATCCAAGCCAGCAAAAACCATCTATGTATATAATTCATGTGTGGCTTTTTTGGTTTGCTTATATTTTCGTGTTGTGCTTGTTGGTCATTCCACAGAAATCGGTGGTCGGGCGAGCTGAAGTAGTTTTCAGCCATAGACGTTGGTAGTTAGTCGAGATAGTTAGTGTGGAATAATGAAAAGGTGGATGAAGATCAAGCAGAACCTGGCCTAAGAATGTTAGTTTTCTGTTAGTTCTAAGCCGATGTACTGAGTTATTGAGTTTCCTCGGTGTACTGGAAGTGAAGTGATTGGTTTGAAAACAAAATAAGATGATTGAAATAGTTTAACGTAAAGCTATCATAGTTCCATGGAAATTTTGTGATACGTGCTTCTTGGTTTATGCTCCAAATATGTTAAATCAAGTGATGTGTGCTCGCTTTTAGGTCGCTCTGGATCTATTAGTTTGGTTGCGGCAATAATACAATTTATTGGAAATTATTTATCCCAAAATTCAGGTAATTTAGTTTCATATTAGTGTTATTAATGTTAAACAGGCTCGCATTTCTGGAAGGATGCGATGCACTAATCAGTCTTCCTTAAAGTTTTAAAATTATTGCTGAAATTCTTTTGATATTTGGTCATGTGATTCATGCACTCTAACTTTCTTATGCCGCTGGCATAAAATTCTTTTGGTAGCTGTTGGAGCCAAGTTTGCACGTGAATCTTGATTTTTTCGTTAGAGTCAAATTTTTGCCACGTAGCGCTTCCTTCAGAGGCCCAAACATATGGAATCTTATGGAGCAAGATCTGGGCTATAAGGAGGTTGTGGAAGAATCTTCCAGCCCAGTTTTTAAATGCATTCTTGAGATATCAGTGCCGTATGCGGCCGTGCATTGTCCACGACGTTAAGTGCGAATGGCAGGCTTTATTTTGTTTTCCAGCATATTACATTAATATTGGCTGTTGATTGTTCTTTGGTCTTCCAGAAAATTATCACGTCAATGCAAGATTCAAGGAAAGAAGTTGCAATTTTGACCGGTCGTCCAGTTCGCTGCTCATCTCCAACACTTTTGCGGTCACTTTTAAACTGTTCCATCCACTTGTAAATGTTCGAACGGTTTAAACAATTGTTTGTTGTTGTTTTAACATCCTTGCATGGATCTCGCTACCGGTGTTAAACCCTCTGCTACTAAAAATCTAATCAAATCACGATGTTGTTTCGCGGTGCAATTCTCAATCGGACTTGACATCTTGAACTAACTAAATTATACGTTGTTTACAAAATCTTACCAAACAGCTGATCAGAAGTAATAACAAGGATGCCAACTTGAAATCCTAAAAGTTTCGTATTGAGTTATAAATCATCAATTTGTCTCGTAACTTATTGAATGATCCTCGTATGTTTCATGGTACAGCGAATCTATTTATGCCTTATCAAAAATAAAGTGCACCTTCTGAGTTGTGTTATAAAAGTATAATTCGTTGAAATATAATGAACAGTACTTACTTATTTAATCTATAATTAATTTGTGTGATAATCTCCTTAAATATTCTACTTTCTTGTGCGATTCATTATATTAATGGATGATCAATTATGTTGTTTATAAGGAGGTAGAAATGATTTGAACAACTAAGTTTGCGATATTCACTAAAACAATCCAACAATCAGCAAGGCAGGTTAAAATACATAAATATTTAGACTATTCCAAAAAAATCACTTTAAGTGCAATAAATATTCCGGCTTACCTTATATATCTTATGAATACTATTGCGCTTAAATTGGTTAATCCTATAATTTACGGCACTTTGCGAAATGAATCATCTAAATTCCACGTTCCATATTATTGTTTAGCATATCTTCATCACATCATTGACCTATACAAACGGGATATATAGATATAAAATCTATATGTAGGTATATACCTCTTGAATAAAAAAAGGAAATATATGTACATAAACTACTTTTTTCTTCTGTATTCATATTGCCAATTAGCGTACATTCGCCTCAATAATAGCACAAATTAGATTTTCATGCAAATAATCAACAAAGCAGAAATTTTAATTTACAAATTGATAATGTTTATACAAAATTATGTGTTTGAATTAATAATTCAACAGTTTATATTATGCGCGATTTTAAACTGGGAAAATTGCAAAATGTTTTACTATTGCTTTTAAATACAATGAAATTGAAATATTTTAATTTAACAAAGAATCTTTTTAATTTGGACGTGAATAAACAAAAGCAATAATAGATAATATTTTCAAAATTTCATTAATCATCCATTAGTGTGATATTTTTCTCTGAATTCATTGAATTTTGGGTATTAATGAAAATAAAACTACAAACTTAAAGCAAGATGCCAAGAATATAAAACAAATTCACTGACTGTCTAACAAAAGAGAAGAGTGGAACAAGACGGGGCACTTTAAGTTTGAATTAGAAAAAAATTCTCATTTTCATAAAAACGTATAACTAATTTTTACTCAATTTTTTTACCGTTATTTTGAAATTCATCGATTCTACCAATAATACTATTAAGGACCTATTCTGTCGAAAATGAAAATTCCTATTGAATTTTACGTAAAGTTTTTTTGTAAGTTTAGTTTAAATAAATTTGACGCATACGGAGATTTTTTTTATAAAAATAGATAGCAGATCTAACTTTAAATAAAAAGTTTCCTTAATATGTTTTTTCGTATAAATACTCTAAAATGGTGACTGATGATATAAACCAAAATGGTAGACGATGATTTCATCCAAAATGGTGACTGATGATATAGTTCACAATGATGGCTTCTCTGGACCTCATACATGACTTAAAGTGCACTCTTCTTCTTATGCAAAACCTGAGTGTAGAGTTTTAACAAAGAAATTTATTGACCTATATTTGGAAGGAGTTAAGTGGGCAGATATTGTCCCTTCTGATTTCCACATTTTCCGGTCCATACAGTCGGACTTTTTTTTGAATAACTTTTCAATTCGCATGAAAGGATCAAAATATAGCCTGACGAATGGATCGATTTAAGAGAAGTAGAAGTTTCCCTTTGAGGTATCCGATTATTTCCTGAATAATGGAAGAAGGTTGACGGTTTTGATGGAGCGTACTTTGAGTAAAATCACTTTATATATTATCATACAAATAAAGAGTTACCTTTTCTAGAAAAAAGGATAAGCACTTATTTATATAGCCAATATTTTTAACATTTGCTGCTGATTGAATGACACATGACGTTATTGATATACTTTTATGTTAATTTTTGCTATATTTTGGTGCAATTATTTATGAATGAAACTAAAATTTTAGACTAAACTAAAGAAACTAAAATTTTAGAAGCTGCTGTGCTTATACTTGACTCAAAATATATAGAAGATGAATTTCTTATTTAGAATTGCGGCCAAATGCAAGCAAAATATGAGTCTCTTATTATTTTATTGAGGAACAAACTGCAGAATGATTTAAATTATTTTTATGAAGACTGACAATGACTGCATATTGAAGATATGTGTAAATTGACTCTGTAAAGTAAAAATAACTGTAAAATTATTCAAAGTGCTTGCAAACAGAGTGTCTCTTGAAAATCTTATGGTAGTTTCAAGACAAGATGAAGATGACAATAAAAATGAATACTGAACTTTATGTGAACACATATCTGAATAGAAACTTTTTCAAATTAAATATCCGCGAAATGTAAGATCCTGTTTGAAAAACAATGTTCTAATTTTTCTGTATTAATTATTCTCAGTCACGAATAGCACTATGTATCTATCTTTCAAACATCACATCTGGCTTAAATGTTAGCTTTCCAAACAGTCGTTAGTTTTTTCAACGCCATCATCTTGAGAAATGACTACCGCTTCCATATTTTTTTAAAATTAAATGAAACCTAATTCAATCTTTTTGTCCCTCATGACCACCTCCTACATAGATTAACCATGACAAAAACCAATCTTACGAGTAATTTCTTTTGGAAATCACATTCGCAATTATCGTTCGTTGTATCTTTTCTCGACAATACATCGAGCACGAGAATTAACTCTGGAAATATGTTTTTCAAATGCCAAGAATTAAAACGTTGCAAAAACTTGATGTCTACATACATGTACAGTACATGGTGCTTGTATAGTAATGAATAGATTTCGACCCCCAACAAACAGTCATTGTACTATTTATTCTTGAAGAACATCAACAATGAGATATTTTTTTGATACTTCAATTAGAGTATTCAGTGTATAGTGTTGGTAATTGTGTGGGAGGTCGTTAGCAACATTTCGATAGAAACAAAAGACTGCCTACAAAACTACTATCGTGGGCTTTTTTTTAAAAATGCTAATGATTATTTGCATGTGAAAACATTTGGCAATATACAATTGTATTTAAAGATATGCTGATTTGAACTTCTACCATTGCTTCTAATTGTGGAGGTTGAAATTAAATTTAAATGTGATGTTTTAAGAAAACAATCTATCATTGTGAGCAGAATTTTCAATTCAGATAAATATCATAAACGTTTGCTTGAATGAAATATCAATGTATGTTCAAGGATATAACCGTGGAAATGCAGGAAGCAGTTGAGTTTCTCAAAAACAAGTTAGAGCATTTTTTTAATGCTGATATCTACACGTTTCTATATTAGTTCTGAAGTTAAATTTGGAAAGTAGCATTTTAATAAATCGCTCTACTGAACGAAATTAAATTTGCTAGATAGTTGTTCTAATTTTTAAAAATTAATCTCGTCTATTTGATATTCTTTATTCAGCTCCACGACAAACCTTCTAAATCTACAATCTACAATTATGCGTATATTTATCTGAAGGTTTTGCATCACATTCAACTAATATACAAAAAAAATTAGCCTTGATTATTTTAAAAAACTTTCAAATCAACCCCAGCCATCTAAGAATTTAAAATTGGGATTTGATTTATAGTGTGCGCTAAGCCATGATAAATGTTAAACTGGGGCAGAATTTTAATCTTTGTTATTGTGTTAAATGCTTATCTGGGTAATAATATTAATCGTGAAGTTCACTTATGACCTTAGGTTCACCAGCTAGCCGCTTGTTTTGACTTGAAGAACGTGATAAAAGCACTCAGACAGCTCATTCTAGGAAATAAACATTGTTTTTATGTTTGTTCAAAATGTAAATGCTGCTGGCTTTGCACTATTTACTGTCTGTGTTCAAAGAGACTAATGACGGACTATTTTTCCAATTAAATTAGAAAATAATTTGTAGAATTGAAGACCCCGGTGCAAGAAGAGGACCGCTCCATTTTTCAAAACTTTTCAAAAACAAAAAAGAATAGATTTTATTTTTATTTTTCGCATTACTTTAAACTTTGTCTCTAAAAAACTGAACTCAATGGTATTTTTTCAAAGTTAATTATTCGTCATGTGATATTTAGGTTTATGTATTGGAGTTGTCCTGTTTTTTGCTCCAAATACATGTGTTTTTATTGGTTTCCTTGGTAAAAAAATGAGAGAATAGTGAAAAAACAATCATATATTTTGAAAATAGTACAGTAGGTTACATGTTTGTTTTATGACAAAAACCGTGTGGCATTTTGATAATAATAAACTAAGTCTTCTTCCCCCGAAACACAGACTGTTACAATCCCTTTCCTTTATTACCTTATGGAATATTAGTTGAAGCGGAATCTTTCTTCCACACAAACAGAGAGAATATTTTTCTTCAGATATATCGAGCTGTCCTCTTCTTGCACCAAGATCGTGCTGGTTGGTTGGGGGTTGAGATACGTGGAAGTAACGAAAACCCTACTTACAATATTTTTCCTATAACTTCTTAGTTTAAAAGAGGTGTAAGGATCATGGATTTGTGTGAAACGTTCGTTTAAGAAACCGAGGAATAAGTTAAATATTAGCTTCACTTGTTCTAAACTAGGAATATTACTAAAACAATTTTATTTCACTGCTGTGAAAGCAGCTTTTTTAACGTCCGTGTTGTCATCCCAGCGAACATTATTAATCACAAATTGATTATGTAAGGTTTGTCCTTCGTTATTAAAATCTATAGATTGTAAAGTAGTTTATAAATTAATTCCTCGGAAGAATTGGACCAAAGCCGTCACTGGATACTGCAATCATAAAATATGGATTTGATTTTGTTAATTTTCGATTAAAATAACAAATAAAAATTTAGTTTTGTGAATCATCTCGCGTCTGAACTTCAGGAACTCCTTTAAAATAACAAAGATAAAGTGCGAGGATCAGATTAAGTAATAGATAAGATAAGATTAGTAATTTTTCACACCTGTAGTTGATATTTGTTTTGTTTCTGTTTAATATAGAAACTTCACTTTAAAAATGTCTCATTCAAATTAATTAATTTGAACAGTTTATGATTTACGAATAACATATAATTATGGTTTACATGAGTAGCGCGATTAAAAATTCATACTACTATTTTCTAATGTGTGAATATATCTATATGTGAATCTCTTTCAACATAATTAAGTGATTTTTTTCCTTTAAAAACTACTTTCCCGATCATGCATACATATATATGCATATTTTTGCTACTGCTTACGAATAACTATGTATCCATCCACATATTCAACTGATATTACATGTGAAAACTGATCTGCATTCATGATGACCTTCGACAATGCCGCTTTCAAAGCCAATAGCATATCATAACATATGATTAACCTCGTTTAAAAACCTACTGTTTCTATAGAATCTATGTACAGATAAAAGATAGACATGTCGATAGATGTCCACGATATTGTGCAACAAAGCCATACAAAAATCATGTTCAAATTAATTATTTTAAGATCAAACAATAATGCGTAGATATATAAATTTGTCACAAACCACCAATACACAATAGATGTATCATTCAATTAGTCAAATGATTCATTCTTATGATAAACATTAGTGTGAATATATTTCTCTTAATAAACGAGTTTATCTTATAGGAACTGGCTATGCGCCCACATGTTAATGTTGATAAAAAACGGTGATACATTTGAATATTATTTATATCTACCTAAATTTCTTCAGATTTCGTAGACACTTTTCATTTGAAATCATGAATCGATTTGAATAAATCAATAATTTAACATTTGAGCTATGATTTAACGGAATCGATGTCAAAATTTGATATTAAGTACCTATTGTCCTGTTGTTTCAATCAATTATATGTTGCTTTTAAGTGTTAATATTGCCACTTAAATGTAAGAACTATGTAACTCAATTTTCAGGTAATTTAAAACACCTGTATCTAACTCTAGAGAATACTGATTATTGAGACACTGACAGCAAATTTTCACCTGCTATGCACAGCATAACTTATCACTCGATCATCGGATTCCCGGGTTTTTTAACGATTTTCCAATTTTTTAATATCAAATCAAAAAAAAGAATTTTTAAATTTTTATCAAAAAGTTGATAAATTTGCTATTATAAAACAAATTTTAATCATTAAAAAAGATTTCGTTAGTTTATGAGTTTCTCGAGGTAACCACGGCGAGATATATTTTTTAAACGATTTTTCAATTTTTAGTATCAGTTCTAATTAAAAAAACGAATTTTTAAATTTTTTTAGTAAAAAATCGATAAATTTGTTATTATAAAACAAATTATAATCATTAACAATAAAATATCCCGACGTGGGTACCTCGTGATTTATGTACAGAATATCTGTGTAAAAATTGAAAAGGATGGGATAAATAGATTTTGAGTTAGAGCGTTCACCGACTTTGAAAAAGCTAAGTGTTCAGAAAAACGCGTTTAAAAGAAGAGAAACAGCCGATTTACAGTTTATAGCGCGTCAAAGAGCATAGTTTTAAAATCCTGTAGCTCCGTCAGTTTTGCTCCAGTCGACCTAAAATTTTAACTGAATACTTTTGAAGAGTTCTACTATACTATAAAAATATGCAAAAAATAAAATAAAATACCATACTCCCCCATTAAAGCGTTCTTATGTGGAATTGGTGTCACTATACGGTTGTTGCGCTAAACCTCTACATTAATTTTGGCCTCCAATCCAAAAAGGCCCCAAATATCGTTAATTATTTATGGAAGCCAGAATAATATAATACAAATACGTTTTTCTCTTATAGCTTGCAAATTTTTTCATGATCAAAGTTCTAGTTGTTCTTTCTTTTCAAGATGGTGCCCAGAGAATTGGCACCACGACCCCTAAAATTTGAACTTAGCTCACAGTAAGACACATTACACATTGCAACAAATATTTGTTTGCCTAAGAAAATGGCTCCGTGAGTTTTGCAAAGGGGGTTCGCCATCGGAAACCGATTAATTGACCTAAATGGGGTTTTCTCGTAAATTTTCCTACTCTTTGGGATGCAATAACTCTTGCCAGTGTACAGTGATAAAAACAAACAATACCGCAAATGGCTTGTGACAAAATTTTCTAAAAATGTATTTGAAACTTGTTTCACGGTAAACGTGAAAAGAAAGAAGTTATGGTGCTCGAAGGGTGATCCCCATTGATCGGGTGTCGTTTTTGGCTTGTATTTTTTCAAATATTTACACCACATAAAAGTAATGTATGCACAAGATGCTGAAACACAATTTTGCAACAATTTTTTTTTGAAAGTCATGGTATCCTAGACATGAAGCTGTCCCATTTTTTTTTGTTTTCAAGATGATGCCCATAGGATTGGAGCTGCGACTTCAGAAACTTGAAGTTAAGCTAACGATTTTATAGGTAATAAAATTCTGTCTGTCAACCCAAAATGCGTGAACGACGCCATTTTCAGGACTATTTGACTAGACTATAAATAATAACTAAATATATGTTTTAGACAGCAGTTATAGACTTAATTGAAAATTCATAAAAATAATTGCCCTTTCAGTGAATACGGTATATAACTCTTTTTTCTTTAATCGTATTTTCTTGAGCATGGCCTATAAATTTTGCTACTATATATTTTTTTCGAAATTTTTGAAAAAAATTCTGAACAAAATCTGATAGCTCAACTAATTTCACTCGGCAATGGTGTGCTTCATTGCAATTCATCACAAGTATTGTGTATTATAATGGTTACCAATAAAAAAACCTTTTACATCCAGTTGTAAATTCAAATCCAGTCACATCTTCAAACAACTAACCTTCGCAACAGAGCCCATAAAATTGATATTTACTTCCGTATGTTTACTCTCATGCTATTACACAGTTACTATACCATAGTGGTACCCACCATATAATACACTTAATAAATTCACGTATGCAAAACAAACATCGATACAGACTTCGATAATGAGATGAAGATTAATGAAGGATGTTGGCTCTGAAATGCAACCATCAAATGAATCTTAAGTATCTCCTTAAGTGTAAGGTTGGGCTTCGGTCTAATAATGAAATGGAACAATTCACGTAAAGTCTAATAAAACGTTACGTGAATATGTATTAACATTTTTAGAGTATACTTTACAGATATATGTACATATGTACATTTACATATTCATCCAAATAAAAAAATCAGAGCTTCAAATTAAAATTGAACAATCATTTGAATCTGGAGCATCGGGTGCTTGATAGATATTATGTGATGTTCATGCATGCGTGAATGGTGATGGAACGTCCATTTTTTCGGGGAGTATTTCGTCATTGTAAAAGCTATAGAAAATATCAAATGAAAAAGCAGACTATGATAGCGTAGCCGTTGTAGATAATTGGGCGTTAATACAAAAATTCCAAATCTTCTTTCCTCGTATATGAACTTGCAAGAGATCAGGGCGGATCTGTTATCACTTGGCTGTTGAGAGGTGGTTCACTGATTTTTGCAGAAAAAGTTGTGGAATAACTTGAATAACAATAATTGATCCATCCCCCTTCTCAAAAAAGTCGGTAACATTAATAAATAAATCGAAATGTTTAAAAATTATAAAAAAAACGATTTTTTCCTACTTTTCTCACTTCTAACTTTAAAACGATTCATTTTAGAGCAAAATTGTGAGAAAATAAAAGTTGCGTGATTAAATTTTCTATAACAAATTGCTCCTAATTTTAAAGAAAATGTGGCCTTGCAGCAAAATAGCAATAAATTTGAAAAAAGGAGAGGGAAAACCTTTTTCCTTTTTATTTCTTTCCAACACTTAAAGGGCATTTAGAACCTTCATAATTCGCCTACAAAATCTTTATAACATAATAAAACAGAACACAAATTTTCATCAAAATCAATTCAGTGAATTTCGCATAATAATTTTGCAATCTAAATTTATTTAAAAAAATCCAAAGTTTTTAAAATCTTGCAAGACAGAAACGAAAGCACATAGAGTTTGAAATTTTTTCACATATAAATGAGCACTTCATCTATCAAATGCACTTTACAAAATTAAAATCGGATTATTAAGGCAGCCTCAAGTATTTTTGCTTAACTTGGTAGTAAACTCTAAAACAGTGCTGACCGGCTGCGGATTCAGCCGTTGGAGCCATCAACTTACAAGATTTTAAAAATTTTGAATTTTTTTTAATAAATATAGATTGTAAAATTATTATGCGAAATCTGAATTGATTTTGATGAAAGCTTTTGTGCTGTTTTATTATATTGTAAAGATTTTCTAGGCGAATTATGAAGGTCCTAAGTGCATTTTAAGTGGTGAAAAAAACAGTGAGGCACTCTGGCAGTGCTCTTATATTTTGACATGTTTGTATTGTGCTCGCTTTAAATTTTAAGACAAACTTCCGTTCGTTTTTTCGTTCGGTACGCTTTTTCTGGGCGCACTCTCGCCTCTCGCTCACTTTTCGTTAAAATCTCCGTAAAGGAACCTAAACTTCCAACAATTTAATCACGCAACTCTTATTTCCACACAACTTTGCTCTAAAATGAGTCGTTTTAAAGTTAGAAGTGAGAAAAGTAGAAAAAATTCGAGTTTTTTTATAGCTTTTAAACATTTCGATGCATGCTGCGATATTTTCTTCGCTTCGAGCAGTACGACTTCGTTTCGGCACCGGCACGTTCAATAGTGTGAATTTGATCTCGAATTTATCCACTATAGCACGCACAGCCTGTCGGGTGGGATGATTATTACGGTCGAAAATTAGAGTAAGCGCTCTTAAAATGTCCAAACGTTGCTGGTTCCTGAACTTTACCATGATGAAAATATTGACTTTAACTAACGTTTTGACATTGACAGTTCATTAAAACAGTTGAAGGGTGCGTTCATATAGAGATACAAAATTGTTATGTCCCTATTGGAAAACCCTTTATTTATCTGAAACATTATTATTTTAAGTTCAACAAAAAAATTTGCTGAATGTTAGATAGGTTCCCGTATTTGATTCGATGACGCACATACATAAGTGGATATAATCAGCAAAAATATCAACCGGTACGCATGGCTTAACTTGCGAGATGCGTTCTGAAACTCAACAAGATACAAGATCATTACCGATCGATAGATGGATCTTGCACGAACGCTATCTAGCCTGGACTGTTCAATGCTAGCCAACCTGTTATCCACTTGATTGACTATTCAATGGCATGACATCACTAAACTAGCGAGAGGTGCTGATCGTGATAGAATATTGGATAGCATTAATCACCGCGACTACCTACGTTCACCTGGATCACGGTAATGTATGTATCTATCGTGTTGTGCTGATCCGTGATCTACCTAGATGGCCATTTGCTACAGCATATCGAAAGTTGCATATGGAAAAGCTCCGGTGCAGACTGAACCGAGCCAGACTCCAGCAATAAATGCTATTACATGGTTCTTAATATTCTGCTCACGCGTAGTATACGGTCCGCGTCACGACAGTCAACGTCGTTCGTTCGCTTGATAACGACATTGTTGATAATAGATTATTTGCTGCATCATAGTTGACCCTTATTAAAATGTAAAGATACTCATATGTGGAAACATGTGTAAGTAATCTTACGGCGACGGACCTGGGTGTATCGTATGTGCTGGGAAAATAGTTCATTTTCACTTCGACATTGTTTGAGTACGGATCGCGTTCATATTAGATTAGCCGCTTTGTTGCATGAATAACGACGCTTTTTTTCTTAGTGATTGTAGCGATTCTGATCGAAGAGTTTAGATACAAGAAAGTTTGTAAGCTTTCCAATGCGGTGCAAGCAATAGATAGTTCAATACAAATATTTACAGTGCGTTTTTGAGTATCAGTAAAAGTGTTTTGTGAACGCATTCCATTCATGAGTGCGACATTTTCGAATCAAGGTTGAACCTCTCTTTGTTGTTGCCATCAAAAAAGTGCGATTGGTATTGGATGTGAATAATAGAAAACTTTTTTCGACGGCCTACTAAGTGTTGCAGCTACATAGTATCTGTATCTGTGAAGTGAAATTCAATTATTGTGGGTGAGTAGGCGTCATCTTTATCTCATCCTGTTGAGAACGTTAAACAATGAGACACTTTTGTTTATTTAAATCCTAATCTCTGTTGTTTAGGCTAGAGTTGATACTGATTGTCAGACCCCCCATTAGAAAAGTTGACAGAAAATTACTACATTTAACACTGACTCTGATAATTTCGTGTGCGAAAAAATGGCATTGCATTTCAGTGTACATTCACTATTGCAAATGCAAATTGTAAATGAAGTTTTATCACGTCTGTCTGTTTGGCTATCATATCACCAAACATATTTTAATACTGGTATTTGTATTCAGCAACAGTTAGTGGAGCATTTTATGGTCACTAATTGCAATTTCGAGAATGGAGGGAGTATTAATTGGAATGCCGAAATAATAATGATTAGTAATCGTTCTGTAGTTTGGAAGTATTTGATCTTTGAATTTGGCGCCATGATGCAGCAGTTATTTATTGTTTCTTGCTTAGAATATTTTTTCTAACTATTGGACTTTCAACCTAAACCCGGAATATTTGACGGTATAAAGAAGACCATTTCAGATTGGTGCTAAGAAAAATATTTGCTTTACTAACGACGAATGCACGGAAGTAGTTAAAAATTTTTTTTAAACGATTCCATAGTTTGTTTTGAAACTTTACAGCTGAAGGTACAAAAGTCATAATTTAAGGCGCTACATCACTTAAGCAGTCGAAATGAATGGTTGAAAATTAAAAAAAAAACATTTAACACAGCAATTAGTTTTTATTTTAAACATACATTGTAGTTGAATACACAATTAAACACAATAAACACATGTAAAACGATGAAAAAATTGTGGGGATTCGTGCCGTCAAGTAGGATGTTCTTTAAAAAAATTCTTGACGATGATGGAAAACTTTTCAACTTTAATTGTAGCACTTGTGTGCCGCAAACATTAAAGTTGGCTTCAAACGAGCCGCACAATCAGCCACACTGCTTGCCGTACTCACATCGGTATTAGTTGATTGTGGACACAGCAGTGAATGTAGGAACTTAATCACAGGTATCACGTGAAGTAACTTGCCCGTATACAACACAAGTGTATAAGTCTGACTAAAATTTTGATGAATTTTTTTTTCATAATAAGGCTGACAATGTGACATTGTGGCTGATAATGCGGCTGACAATGCGGTTCGTCTTGGACGGGCATAAATAATTATAAGAAAACAACTTACTTTCACACGTGACAGTAAGGAAACAGAAGAACAATCGAAAGGCAAGTTTACGCATTGTAAAGTCAGTTTATGGAGGTTTGTTTAAGGGCCCTATTTTGTCTAGAACCACCAACAATTAGCAAATTTTTAGAATTTAATAAAAAAAATCGACGATAGCTTTTGACTTGAAACACTCGGGAGCGGTTTGCAAACGGTTTGGCTTAGGAATATATATGTAACTTTGGGAATGAATGAAATTTGACCAGATGTTCACGGTTCAGTGTTCAATTAACAGGTGGTGCGTACATTGAGATGAATTTGTATTGGAAAGTATTTTTTTAAATTTAAATTTACTATCTAACTACACAGTTTTCACATTATTAACAAGATCGAACTGCTTTCAGTTCTAAGGGCGATTTTTGCAAGTTCTAAGAACAGATTTTAAAGAAGAAGAATTTTCAGAGGTTCTGTATGAGATGCCTGGAGTATCGCACTTTCAAACCAAATGTTGGACCGTCAGGTGAGATAAGCATACCTCGCATAGAAATTCGTATTCAAAATCTAATCCATTCACGGCATAAAAAGAACAAAATACTTCACCCGAGAAGATAGATAGATGGCAAGCCTGAAAAATGACCATACTTCCGTATTGCTTGTCTTTACGCACACCTGAATAAAAAGATGGGAAAGCATGGACCTTCCTTCTGACTTTTATTTCGGTTCATTAATTTCACAGCACTCAGCATTTTTCTCTGAGGATAAATTAAAGATTGTCTTTTCACCAGTAATCTAAAAACACATTGTTCATCTCGGGTCCAGCATTCGACAAAAAATTCAAGGAATACAGTAATAAATATTGCCAGTAGTAATGAAAAAAATGTTATGGAACCAGATCGAATTTGCGAGCTGGACAATAGTGTGCTGATTTAAGGGATATAATTTTCCAAACCTAGCTCGAAAGAATTTCTAATAAATTTCTAATAAATTTCTCATAAAGTGACAATAACTATTTTGTTTAGGTTTTTGAAATATAATGACATAGTTTATTTTTATTGAAACCTCATACGTATATACTATCAAACCCATCACACATTAAAATTTTTATTAATAAGATCAAAAAGTTAAAATTAAAACAATTCAGAGTTGCAAACTGGCGCCTTTTCTATAACTTGAAGATACGCCACGTTGTGAAGAAGAGATGGCATATGTCTTACTTCTTTCTTGAAAATGTTCCCTTGATTTTCCAATATTCCCCAATTGGGTTCGTCTATTAAAAGTTTTTATAGTTAATTTCGTATTTTCTTACGGCTTTATGCTTCAATATTTCAATATTTCACCATTTTAGATTTTTTCCAAATCCATCTTCAAAAGTTCTTTACTCAATCGTATAAAGTTATTTGACGAAAAATAGAACATAGTTTTTTTTATTATAAAATATAGTTGACAAACATACTTGCGATTGCAAATGAATATATTCATAAAACCGTTACATCATTTCTTTACATAAAAAAATCAAATCATACTTTGATTCATGATCTGAACATTGTTAAAACTATCCTTGCCATAAAAATTGCTGAATCTTTCCTTATACTTAAAATATTTCTTTTTCAATTAGTAGACAATAAATTTTATTTCAATTAACTAAAACATTAAAAACCAATTACTCAGAGCGTATTTTTGGTACGGCTTAAAATGTTTTTTGTATGGTAGAAAAAAAACCTTTTTAATAAATTCGAGACCACAAATAACTCGTAAAGTTGGACAATGGAAAATATATCTTTTCATCCTATTACATAATTGCTAGTTTAACGTGAAGTAAAGCTTGATTAGCGTCCGCCGGATTGCAACATAGTTTAATAGCTAATTACTTCCCAAATCAATACAACAGCAGGTCACTACAATATTGGGATACTGGTTTGTAAAATACAAGTGAATTTTCCAACATTGACCTGCAAGTGAAATTTTCATTGCCAATGTCAAAGATTGTTTAAGTTTGTTGGGTAGCTGTTGCGAGTAAATGTTTTTTTTACTTCACTCGTAGACTCGGTTGTCTTATAAATAAATAATATTTAACTATTAAACATACAACAGTGTGTAGGATGAACAATTTTATGGGTGTATTTTTCAATCGCGAAATTCCATCATTATACTTAAAATGTTGCTGACCGAGCATCATTTAGGTGTTAATGGTTCGTTGTGAATTAGATATGACTTGAAAATTAATTCTTTTGAATAGTAAGTGTCACATGTTGTAACAACAAACAGAATTATTTATTGTTAATCGACCAGTATGTTAAAAAGTAATAATACATGTCCGACCATTTATATTCATCATTTATACAATTTATCTGCAATCGAAAATGATAATACTTTTATGGTTTTACTAAAGAAAAATGCTAATTTCAACTTGTGTCCCCAGTTGCCTTCAATAGAAGTGAGTTTAAATAGAATGTAATTTTCTATGAAAATATACTCGATGGGGTATGTTCAATAAAATAATGCAACTGAAATGCTTAATAAACTGCCTTCAAATGAGACATGATTTCATGATTTTTAATTAAGGTTCTGTGTTTCAATTCATCATAATTTTCACATTCTAAATTTCATTTGTACATTCATATTCTGAAAATCATTGAAACTTATTACTGAGCCTTGAAGTCAGGACAGTTGGACGATTGAACTATGAATATATATAGCTTAGCATATTCTATCTAGATTAATTAGAATGATATACGCATTGATTCTTATGATTGCTTATTCATAAAAATGCGCTCCTCATTAAATTTTTAAACGAATCGTTCAATAAACAATGCTGCGAAATTATTCAAACATATAACTTAAAGCCGCGATTATTATAATCCAAAACTCAATTCTGTGTATTTTTCCACATACTAAACTCACATGCCCTTTTATAAGTGATGTAATTCAATAATAACAAAAGAAAAGGCTCACAAATTCTGATTAATTATCATCCAAATAATCCTGATTTGAATAAATTTTTGTGTATTTTAACCTATGCAGCTGTTGAATATGTCTGCATCAATTACTTCTTATTAAGAATTCATTTATCTCTGAGTATAAAACTTAAAAAAATTCAGATCTTCAAAAGATACAAAATCGTATTTAAGCAAAGATAGGATACAAGTTCCTGATTAAAAAATATGATAGCAATGGTGAATAACATATTTTCTTGGTAGATTTTTTTTGGAAACATTTAAAAAATACACCTCAATCGAAAAAAGTCGATTTCAACCACCTACGAACATAACAATCAATTTTATCTGTAAAAATTCAAATGATCTGAAAAAATACAGATAGTTTTTTTCCACAAGTCGACAAGAAAACCGGATTGAATAATCGAATTGCAAATAAATAACATGTATAGCAATATAAATTTTTTTAAAGTCTCGATGACTACGACATTTGTTTATTTCTCAAGGTCAAAACCTTTTTTGGTAAATGTAATTGATTCTTGGTAAAAAAAAATTAGAAGCTTTTAGCCGGGCATGTAAAATTGTTTCTTGCGTGAAGCGAGATATTTCGCAGTTTAAATTGATAATTAGTTTCCTAGTTTTTATTGATAAGGGTCAAGTCTTCAAAAATACACTAGGAAATGAATCATCCTACCAACGTATCATTCGAATAATTGAGAATTCAACTGATTGTTTTCAACCAAATGGCCTTCAAAAACATTTAAGGGGTTATACCTATGTGAAGGCTAAAAAGACAAGCCTTTTTTCAGGATTTTTTTTCAAGGATTTTGAAAAGAAGCTTTTATAAATAATATATCAATATAAAGGGCAACTTTTCGGGAGTGCAAGTTTTTTTTAATTTTAAATTCAATACAAAATGGCGGCTGTAGTGCACGTCAAAGTCACTAGTATTTACAAAAGACGTTCCGCGGCCGGACAAGTTTCTCAGCCCCATCTGTATCTGGAACAATAAATTTTTTTTCATAAACTCTATGAGTTTTGCTAGTGAAGTACACACGATAATAGTTTAATATCAATTTTTCGCAAAATGGCGACCATTTAACAAAAAAATTGCATTTTCGACCCAAAAAAATGACTTCAATTGTTTATAACTTTTTTTAAACAAAACCAATCGCTAAAATCGTGTGTACTTCACTAGACAATCATATCAAGAAACTACAGTTATAACGGCAAGTCAATCGGATGAAAACTGAAAGAGTTTCGTTTCCGGACAATTTCAAAAATACACTTTCGAGATAAACGCGTTGGAAGTTTCAAAACCTTATAAAGTTGTGAATTTTCAAAATTTTACTATATACAAATTTTTTAACCTTTACTCTGCTATTCCAGCACCATACAGTTGGCCTTCCAAGACCGTGGATTTTACAACGTCGGAAATTGAGCGCTCAGCAGCCTTTATTCGCTCGGCGTCTGTTTCTAAGCAGAAATTGTAAAAATTAGGTCCTGCAGTCAATCCTAATGAGTCTCAAACGAATGGCGATTAGGCGGACGCCTGTTGCTGATCTTGCTGCGATTTGTGATGAACTACTTGCTTTACTGCCTTTACGGCCACTGTAGAGTTTACTACTCATTTCTAACACTTTTTTTATACAAAACAACAGTAAAAATATCAATCAAAACATAGTACTTTAACCTCAAATGCAGCGTGTAGTCGATCGAGTAAACAGAAGCTCTCCTAGCGTCGTATACGAAGGAACGTGCCCTATACAGTGTATATTAATTACTATATAGTATAAAGCGAGCAAATTTTACGTTTTTCGAGCATTGGAGTTGCTTCAGAAAATCGATTCTCAAAAATTTTCTGCAGTATATTAGTATTTGGACCCTTTTTGATTTCAATTCTAAGGATGTGTTACCATACTTTTAGCCAATAAAAAAAATTGAGAAAAAAAAATAAATTCACATAGGTATAACCCCTTAAGTATGTTATTAGTCCAGCATCGTATGTTTTCGTGAATGTTCTTATCAGTGCATTAAAAATGAAATTGTTCATATTCTAGATCGATCTGAAAATTTACTTTTCCATGACAATGCCAAAACGCCAGTCTAATTGTGATTTCAAAAATGCGTGTAAAAGTAAGCCAATTCCGCCGTTTACGTAGTTAATATTTCGTTATTTGTTTGCACATTGGGGTGTGGATTAAATATAATTAAGAACAAAGAAATATGACAACGAGAAGTTTCTTTTAAAAGATGGCGTACACAGAAAATGTCATTGCAATGTACATTTTGTAAGTGTCAGTGGTGAACAGACATTGTAGTGTGTAGCGTCGTAGTGGCGCGCTCTGCTAGCATGCAATCCAATCATAAGCTTAAGCTCCATTTGCAATAGATTTGAAAAGTATAGAAGTCTAAAGGAATTATCAAAGCCAGTCAAAAATAAATTTTCCTCTGAAATTCTTGGTTCATTATAACTAACTCAATAACTATTTGTTCTGTTGTATTGAAGCAGAATAATTATATGTATAGAATATTTTACTTGTTATCGAATGAATGAACTAATATTTTCAAATAAAATTAAAATTCGAGTAAAAAATAGAAATTTACCCGACATATTGATGATAACTCAATTTAGAAATCTATGAAATTACACTTACAACTAACCAATCCTCATATATTAGATTTTCATTCATTAATTTCCGCCGGTAACGTCAATTTTTCGATTGAAATGTTATTATTTGGGTGATGTAATTAACACGCAGTATTATCCGACACGTTCGTTTGATAGTATCATAATAAAATATATAGATTAAAATGGATATGTGAGAATTAGGACAGATGCTAGTGAATGATGGATGTGGTTAATAATTTCGTGTATGCTCCGCTAATAGTTATGAACTTTGCACCCTTCATCACAATAATTGTTAGAAATTAGCATTAGCTATTTACTTCCGTTAAATACTCGATGACTCTCAAAAAAAGTTGAGTTAGCTGTGTGGCCACAATAAATTAGATGTTGTTGAAATATGCATGAAGTTATTAGAAACGTTGGCGTAAGCTATTGAACTTTTTTAGAAGATTTGTGTGCAGAATTTGTTATTCAGCCAGTTGATTATCACTTGACGAGGATGTTCATCATGGAAGCAGTTTTATTTTGCAGTTTTTAAAACGGAACGAGAGATTTTTGGGTCTATCTTTTTCTATTCATTGGGATTTTTTTTATAATTTTTTTTTTTCATTTTTACAAGCGAGAAATCGCAGCGTTAGCTAAAATTTATTTCAATGCAGAACAGATCGAGGATTTCAATGTAGATTTTGGATTTTTTTCCCGCCAGTTAGCGGGTTGAAATAGGAGCTCCAGGGTTTTGCTGATTGGTTGCAATTTTTTTTAAAATTGTCAATTACGAAGAGTTAAGTATAGATAACCAAATGAAATAAAACTGAAACGATTTACTTCTTGCCTTACTACGAATAGAATAATAAATCTATGCACTTGACTACAAACGTTTGTAGTATGCTAGTCAAGCTTCTATGCACTATCCTTTTTCCATTTTTTACCTTCGCATCTCCTTTTGAAAATTGAACAGTTTGATCAAAGTGATTTAATCGGCTTGTTTGAGGATATTTAGGAGTTTTAAGGGGTAACAATACCCTAGGATTTTCAAAAAATCGATTTATTTTATTGGCTTAAATTTTACTGTAGGGTCATAAAAATGACATGTTGGTAGTTTTATAGCGTGGGAAAATTTCTGAGAAATTAACTGAGCGACTTTGCTGCACCGCGTCCCAGAACCCCGCGCACGCTGACGGTGAATCACGCGCCGCTGGGCGCAGCTGCTCGGGATAATAAGTAGTCTTGTTACCTACATCACGTGAGATATTTATAGTTTTAAAGAAGGCCTATAGATGTCGCTCATAAGACGCTTATGTTTTTTACCTCTTAACAGCTACAAAAACTTTAAACGCGTTTTTCTCAAAATCACTTTTTTCAAGCTTACCGGTAAGATTATTTTGGAACGGGTGCATGGATCCATTTGAAATTTTGACAGTAGCTTTGAAACACCAAAATGTAGAGATTTTTTAATTAATTGTTTATCTTTAATTTTACGAACAATTTACGGCTAATTTTTTTGTCAAAAATCGTGTTTTTTTAAAACAGCGCCATTTTGTTAAAAATTAGATTTCAAAAAATCTCTTACGCATTTCACTAGCTATTAGTATGCACTTCAAGAAAAAATTAAGTTTTTTGTTCTAGGGGCGACCGTTCGAGAGAAAAGTTACCGGTAACTTTTTAAAAGTGGATCACACAACAGCCGAATACGGATTTTTTTTTGTACTTTTTGAGCTATACAATATACTACCATAAACGGATTTGGTGTTTTTTAATTTATTTACTTACGAGAAATTATGAAAAAAGGAGGTCTCTAGAGTAGTGTTACCCCCTTAAACGGAAAACCGAGATTACTCAATGTCTAGGATTTTATCGCATGTGCCTTCTAGAAAAACTGCGGCAGATGGACCTCATTTATCAAAATATAAAGATAATATTCCATTAGATGACCCGGAAGAAATCACATTAACATTATATCTAGATTTTTCTTTACTCGAAATTAGGGAACAAGTTTAGAAATCAATACTACCCTAGAAACTGGATATTATCAAAATAAATCCATCCGGAACTTTTTGTTGCTTGTTAACAATAAAATTTGACCGTTGGCATAGTGACGCTAATTAAATTTACTGGACAATGACTATGAAAAGGCCAACAATTCCGGAAATCATTTGTTTTGACTGTGGTCCAAATAAGCTTGTTCGCCTTGTTTCGATTGGTGGGACATTTACTGCAGTCTTTTTGTCATAAATACAACTTTTTTTATATTTATATTTTAGTATTATTCCTACTGTATACGAAGATCTAAGTTTTTAACCTACGATCCAATGTGAGACTAACAAAACACAATATTGTCGCATTCTACACGGCCTATAATCAACATTTTTTTTTGAATAAGTATAGTTTTCTTTGGCAACACAAGCCAAACAAAATTGCTCTCTTTTGAATTTTAATCCATTTCTTTAAGAAATTGTCATGCATCACTCCTTCCCGACACTCCCTGCAAATAGTTATTTTTATTGAAAGAATTCCTCCAAGTCTAATGTGTTGTTGTAACTTCCCGAGTCGTTGTGATTTTGTCAGGGATTTTTGGAATTTAAGTAACAAAATTACAAGACGAACTGATTACTCACTTTATTATTCATTATTATTTCAATAACACTGAATACTACTAAAAGTTTAATCGTACTTAATTCATCACTGACTTTCACTAAATACAACGCGTATATACCCGACACACCGTATTGTAGTTTCGAAGCCTTCCACCGCAACGATTACTTGAACCGCTTTTCGCGTAGTTTGCGCTCAATTCTAACTGAACGATCTCAGTGAATCATTGGTTTTTTTACTGTGCTTGTGAAGGTCCGGAATAGTTCGTAAAAAGAGGGAGCTAGCGTCACCTATAAATCATCAAGGAATCAAATGAATGTTGGGCCGGCTTTCAACTTATTCTTCATAACTTTGGAAACTTTTCCGTGAAAAGTTTACAATCTTAAAATTTCGATAATTGTCTGTAGAAGCTGTTAAAAAATAAACTAAATCAATTGAATAAAAAAAAATATTAACACCATCAATTTATTTTCAGATACATCTAAAACAAAATGCCAGCTATAGAAATATCGCATGAACTTGAGCTGGATCCTCAGCTTCCCGATAATATTCAGAAAATTGCGGAGGAGCAAGGTGAAAGTGCTTATACAAAATGTGAATTGATACAACAGCTTCGTGATATGATTTATGGTAAGTGTAAAATATTTATATGATGTCGAAATAATGGATGAATTGTTTAAACGAAATTTTGATCATGGTCATTTAAAAAGAAGTTGTTAAAAATTAGTAGATGATGTTCTTGTGGATAAAAATTGAAGCTGCTCATCAATGAAAACTTAATACAAATAGAATATGACGATTATCACATTGATATATATTTCATTTCTCCTCAGAAAAAGGAGATTGCACACCCCACCGAACAGACGATGAGTTTCTTATCAAATTTCTACGTGCTCGATTCTGGAAGGTTGAACTAGCTTACAAGCTGGTGAGTCTTTAGCAAATCATTGCAATATCTCTAAAATATTATATACACATTTGAAATCCTTGCAGCTATGTCGATACTATGAATTTCGCCACAACAATCGCGAGCTTCACGAAAAAGTCCACCCTCTCGATCTGCTCGTTCTTGGCGATGACGATATCATGCAGGTAACACCGTACAGGGATCAATTAGGACGACGAATCTCGATTTACACATTGGGCAATTGGAAACCGAACAAACTAAATATTGATGAGATTTTCAAAGCGACACTTATCATGCTGGAAATTGGATCCTTAGAACCGATCACCCAAGTTGTCGGTGGTGTTGGAATATTTGATTTGAAAGGACTATCACTATCGCATGTGCCTCACTTGACGCCGTCCGTAGCACAGAGAATGATCAGTTTGATGGTGGTATGTATCCTTTTTCGACTAGCATATTTTGAAGATGGATAAATGATGCACAGAATTAATCGATAATCCTTATTGTAGACCGCAATGCCAACACGAACTACAGCTCTTCATATTGTCAACCAAAATTGGGTGTTCAATGCAGCATTTCAGATTTTTAAGCCATTCCTTAGTGCTCGGATGAGAGAAAAGATTTTTATTCATGGTTCCGATATGTCGTCACTACATAAACATATAAGTCCTGAACATTTGCCGGTTGTGTAAGTTGAAATTCGAATATATTAAATAAGATAATATAACTAATTTCAGCATGGCAAATTCTTTTCAAAATCTAGTGTCAAGGAAATTTCAAAATTATCGAAAAGACCGAACTTTTTTCTATTTTCCTTGATTGAACAAAACAAACATGAAATTCGCGTACGACTTGTAGGATTCATCAGTGTTATAGTTATTCTGTTTTTCGTGCATAGATTTCTAATTATTATTATATAATTTCTTACACTTGACTAATTATATTTCTATCCTGTTTGACTGTACCGCAAGCAAAGATAACCCATTGAAAAAATTTGAAAACCCACGTTAGATCATTTCCTTTTTTTAAACAAATATTTATTACGTTCAAACATTTCTAGATTTTCTTCTACGTCTAATTTTCTTCGTTTCTAAATTTTCAAAACTTTTAATTCAGTGTTTTCCCAGAACTATATGCTTGCTTACTTTTTAAAATTCTGTTGCAAGTCGTAGGCAAAATGTAAATTTAATTTTTAAAACAAAAATCGTCAAAAATGGGAAGCAGTTTAATATTTTTTTTAAATTATTTCTGCAATTTTCGTTTAAAACTATGCTTCCTCAATTTTGAAAACTCAACGACTTTTTATTAAATTTTTCAGATATGGTGGCTGTAATCCTGACTATCCGTACACTCTGTGGATGGAGAAATTGACGAAAAACGAAAAGGTGATCAAAGAACTGGAACAGCTTGGCTATGTTTTAGAGCCAAGAGACACAGAATAGCAATCTAGTATTTTTCATTTAAGAATTCATTATCAAATTATAGCCATAATATTATTAAGATAAAGACCGATTGTTTATGTTTTAGATATGTATTTGAATATGTGGATATACGACTTTGTGCATATAAGGCACTTAAATACATAAGTACATAAATAAGTACAATCACAGGGAAATATAATAAGGCGACAATCATACAATTTATGCTGAATGTTTACTATTAATTTAGTCTGTTATAATTAAATACAATTAATTGAGAGTATTTTTGTGATTAAAAAACAAAGAAAGATGTGTAGTGTAGAAAAATAAATAAAAAAGACATTACATTTTATTATCCTCGTATAACTGATTTTTTACTTCCGATCATAGCTGTGTAACAGTACGAGTCTATGTGACTTATTTTAGAGAATCAATCCTGAATGCTGTGTTGGCTAGCAATGCATGTGTTGTAGCTCCTCTAAATAATCTGGATATTATAACGCAGCTTTATTGTCACTTTTTCTTCCTAACTAACGGCAGATGGCTTCAGTTTTCAAGATTTAGTTGTCGTTCCTAATTTCCTAATAATCTCTGCCGCGTGGTCGTCTTACTGACGTCTTCATTCTTACTTTTCTTTTTGACATATGCCACCTATTATATCTGTCACTTTTTTTAGGCACCGCCACCTCTGATTTAGTTGCCTGTAGCTAAACCTATTATGAGATACAATCTTTTTAAAAATTACAAAATCTTTACATTTTGCAGAATAAAAAGTATTAAAGCTGTCGACGAAGCTAGGATTATGCCAGGTTTCATCAAAATCAGTTTTGTAGATTCACATACAGACAGACAAAATTTCTAGATATGATATTATTTGCTGTTACGAGGGTTGCTATTTATATTTCTGGCCTAAAATAAATAGACACTAATGACACATGAAAATCGATACACTTTTGCATGCGTTTAAACCAATTGTCAGAACATTTTTTCCACACCGTCTGAGACACCTCCAAAACATGGTTTTTGAACGCTTGAACGGCTTCTTCGGGCGTCGAAAATCGTTGTCCACGCAATTTGTTTTTGGTATAAGAGAACAAGAAAAAGTCGTTGGGTACTAAATCAGGACTGTACGGCGGATGTCCCATTAATTCGATGTTTTGAAAAAAGGTCAAAAAGGCAGTTGTTTGACGAGATGTGTGAGAGCTCGCATTATCGTGGTGAAGAATGATTCGAAGTAGTTTTTTTTTCTCTCTTCACGAAACACTTCGGACAAACAAATGGTTTTGTATCACTCAGAATTGATCGTTCTACGCTTCTCTAGTAAAATTGTTGCTACATGACCAGTTAGTCCAAAAAAAAAACAGGCGACCATTTGCTTGGCAGTGCTTTTTTTTCAACGTTGGGAGGTGGAAATCTTCAAAAGATACCGATCAGCTCCTGCCTCTCGGCATGCCGGATTTTTACCGACTAAAACCACCTCCGTCTCCTTCAATCACTCTCTCCATCAAATTTTCAGTAATTTTCCGTAGTTAAATTTCAGTACATAGTACTTCCCAGACGATAAGAAATCGGTATAAGGGATAGTACCAAATTTGTAAATTTTTAGTATCCTTTTAGTTAAATTGATCGTTCAGACTATATGTTCATAAATTATTTTATGTTATCTACATGTTTGGCTTTCACTTTAGTGGAGCTGATTGAACTTGTAGTTTACGTCGAATATTGATCCTGAAGGAGGTATTTTTTTAGTACTTCTTACACGAACTTCTTACACGAACAATTTTTGTCGGGTTTAGCTCGTCTTGAAAGACCCACGCAGACGACTGCTGTTTGCTGTGGTTAGTTCCCTTATATGAACATTCGATGAAATTCAACTTGTTTAATCACTTTTGTTTTATTTTGTTTACATGAGTCAATAAACTGTTTATTCGTTTATTTTACATTTACGGATTTTAGCGAGTGATACAAATTTTTTCCGTAATGCCGATCAGCAGGAACAGAGCGATATCATTGGAAGATTTCTACCTCCCAACATTGAAAAATAAATTGTTCATCACAGTATAATTAATAGAAAAATAAATTGTCTTCGAAAATAACGAACATTCATGACGTCACCGTCGCCAATCTCGGCCAATAAGACATTAAAGACGAATTTGATTGCAAGAAAGAAAGGATGCTATTTAGCAATGACCGCAGATGTATGCTATGTTTCACCAAATTGTATATTGTTTCCGTTATTTCGTTTTTTTTTTATTTTTCGCATTATTTTTCCAGAGAAAATGCAAAAATTACTCCAGTTGACATTACCACCAGCGCCTCCCAAATACCATATATCAACAGTCTCTTCACTTGTGAACAGCTTCACAGCCAATTGAGTCCAATCGTATCGGTTCACTTTTCCCTCTGTCAAATGAAAATTAACTTAAGTCCGGCGGTGTTGTGTTTTGTGCTGTTTTGTGTCTTGGCGGAGGGTTTTTCCTGCGAACCTACTCACATTTCCTGAACCTATTCGGTCTATATTGCACATTAACTAGCAAAGCGTGCGACTTTCATTTCAAAATGAATATCCACAGTGAAACAAACTAACGAAATTGACACAGGTCGAACGGAAATCGGTCGGAAAAGGGCCAGCCCTTTTTCGTCCTCAGAACGGTAAAGTTTTTTTTTTTTTGTTGAAATTGGGAAATGTTTTTCCAGTCTGAAAATTACATGTGAATTTTTGTTGACGTGTTGTGCTTTGTAAATTGAGTAGTTTGTGCGAATGTGCGATAGTTCGGCGAAGGAAATTAATTTGTTTACAATCGGGGATGGAAGTTTTGCTCGATTTTTGTTGCTGGGTTGAATGAAAAAAATCGCGGATATTTTGTTGTGTTTGTGCTTTAACAGGAAAGGTTTTTGTTGCCCGTTGGTCGTAATAACACCAATTTGGAATACTTTGTATGTCCCCTCTGAACAAGGTATGTGAAGAATTTAACTCTGTTTCCCTAATTTTGATTATTGC
This sequence comes from Oxycera nigricornis, assembly GCA_963942545.1. NCBI lineage: Eukaryota > Metazoa > Arthropoda > Insecta > Diptera > Stratiomyidae > Oxycera > Oxycera nigricornis. The sequence continues at coordinate 5,334,404 of OZ012661.1, forward strand.
ATCGTTTTCGATGGCAAGTTATGAATAAAACCGTGGTCAGAAGCCCGTGACCCTTGAATTTGTGGTTGTATACGCGGAAGGAAAGCCTCAATCGGAACGTAATTCATCCAATGAAATAATTTGAATCTTCGCAGTACCTTATGAACATCAGTGGATTGGTTTAAATATCGACAAATAATGAATGGGTGTCTATTGCTCCTCAGGGTAGTTTGTCGTAGCCTTGAGAAGTTTTCGCCTCGGGTGAAAATTGTTCACCTTGAGCGGCCGCAATGATTGACGAACCTATCTTCACCAAGACCGAGGGTCGGCGGGAGGGGTGCAAAACGTGTGTCCAAAGTGTTACTATTTATACTACATTTATGGTAAAAATGATATACATCATTTTTTATGTTTTGCCCCAAAAAAATTCTTTTATTGTTTTTAATTTTTTCAACTTCCAAACAAGCCTAAAAATCACTTCCCAGATCAATTTTACGGTTTCATATGATCTTTGGAAATAGTCAAAATATTCATTTTTTAAGTGGGGAAACACCCATAACTTCTCATAGGGCCGTGACCGCCGCGAACTTTTTATGCCATAATAGTAGATGAACCTCTCTCTTGCGATCCCCCTCACTCACATCCCCTTCGGGGTAGGGGGCCATAATCTTCACCTTTACCGAATGATTTTATTTTGAAAGAACTGTAACGACTTTGCATTTGTAGTTAATTCACAGGCTGTACATAAAGGATATTTTTAGAACTAGTAGAACTTCCGATTGGTTTATGCAATCATTACGACTGCTCTGTTATCCATTATTTTATGGATAGAATGGCAAATAATCTTAGGTGGACACACACATGGAGAAACTCTAATCAATTATCGGGATTTGATCTGAAAATTGATCGTTCAAGTATGTTTGTTTTTAGATGATTTTGTGATTTTTATGTTACACATAATCATGCATCGAAATAACCTCCATCGATGGCAAGAAATGAATAAAACCGTTGTCAGAAGCGGAGAGTGGTTATGGCAACCGAACACGAAATGCAACCCTAAATTTGTGCAATCAATAGAAAGTTGTCTCCAAATAAGGATGCCTAATGTTCTGCATTCGTACTCTATCATATAAATTTGGTATTAAAAGTGGACGGTTACCAGAACAGGAAACATTCTCCTATTTCTTCGAAGCAACGTTTCGAACTGATGGAAAAATTGGGTGAGAATCCTTTTGGGGATGAAACCCCGTTTACACAAACGGTTTGTACGAACCTTTGTTTAGCCAACAAGTCATATAATTTGTTTTACCTTTAAAGAAAAATTGTGGGGAAAACCTACAGCTATTAAAAAGAAAAAAATCAATAAAAAATCTGTTACAGAAAGTTGTGTGTACTCTTGATGAGCCATAATGCAATAAAATCTCAATAAAATTAAACACTTGATTTTTTTAACTCACAAAATTTTTATTAATACCACGCATTTCGATCCTTAGATCATTTTCAGGTTTAATACAAAAAAAAATCAAGTATTTAATTTTATTAGGATTTTAATAAAAAACCAGTTCATTTGAAAAATAACTTTAGACAAAACTGCGTCAATAATTTGTACCAATTCGAATTTTGATGTCATAAAAAGACATATTTCAAGCATTTTAAGGGGGGAGTATGGTTAATTTTACATATTTTAAGCATATTTTGACGATTTTTTTTGAAAATACTGTAAATATAAATTTATTTCTGAACAAAATACATTATAATATAATTATTCAAGGGTATTTTCTAAAATGTTGGTCCAAAAATATTGATTATTGAACCACTAATAGCAAATTTTCGTAGACACCTCAAAAAAGTAGTTTTGCGGTGCACAGCATAACTCATCACTCGATCATCTGATGACAAAAAAACACAGAAAGATTTCGTTAGTTTGTGAGTTTTCCTAGGTGACAACGTCGAGATATATATTTTTTAACGATTTTTCAATTTTTAGTATGTATTCTAACAAAAAAAAAACACGATTTTTTTTAAAAAAAATTATTAAAATTCGATAAATTTGTTATTATAAAACAAATTGTAATAATTAAAAATAAAATATTTTGATCTTGTGATTTATGTCCAGAATAAGTGTGCAAAATTTGAAAAGGATCGGATAAATAGATTTTGAGTTAGAGCGTTCACCGACTTTGAAAAAGCCAAGTGTTGGAAAAACGCGTTTAAAAAAAGGGAAACAGCCGATTTACAGTTTATAGCGCGTCGAAGAGCACAATCTTGTAGCTCTGTCAGCTTTGCTCTATTTGACCTAAAATTTTAACTAAAAATCTTGAAGAGTTCTACGATCGAATAAAATAATAAATAATAAATAATAATTATAATAAAAAAATGCAACAAAATAAAATACTATACTCTCCCCTTAAATATCTGGAAAGATATTACCCGGACAAAGCTAACGGGAAAACCACAACTGAAAATGCATCATATTGAGGTCAGATTTTCCTGTCCAAACTCTACACATTTTATGAGTACGAATGGCAGGACGTTTTGCCTGCACTACAGTCTCGCCGAGAACAGCCAAGAACTAGAGTGTGGACACTTTTCTCGGGTTCTCGCAATATTCTCGTTTTATTCCTTCGGTGTCGAAATTTTGTCAGGAAAAAAGAGAATTTTCAAGCGCGAATTCTGAAACATTGTGCCACGAATCGAGCGTCTACGAAAGAAGGAACCCATAAGTGTAAGACGCTTTCATTTTTTTCAACAAAGTTCCCTTCGAGAATTCTCGGCATCTGTTTAAAACAGTTAAGGGGGGGGGGTATGGTAAATTTTTTGATTTTTGAAGCATAGTTTTAATTTTTTTTAGCAATATGGTAAAGGTTAGTTTATTTACTGAAAGAATATACTATAGTACACATATTAAACAGTATCCAATAATTTTTTTATTGAAAATATTGAAAAATGACTCAGTGACTCTACATCCAAATAGACGTCCCAAAAAAGGTAAATTGCTGTGAGAAACATAAATAATAGCTGGATCATCTGAAACCAAAAAAAAAAACGAATAGGTTCTGCTATTAATGAATTTCTTGAGGTAACGCTGTCGAATTTTTTTCCTTTATTTCGTTTATTTCATTTTTGGAGTAATTTTGAAGCAAAAGAAAAACGAAAAAAATGTAAATTTATTTTCGGAATTGTGGTTTTTAATCGCAAAAATTCTTATATAAAAAAAATTTCGTCTAAAAATAAAATATCTCGACAACGTTACCTTGTAAAATGTTTACAGAATAAGTGTTCGAAATTTCAAAAGGATCGGCGCGTTATTTTTTGAGTTCCGAGTCTCGTCGACTTTAAAAGTAAAAAATCTCAGAAAACGCGTTTCAAATTTTTTTTGGAAAAAAGTGAATTTTTTTCCTCTACTCATACAGAATCGTCAAAACCGGGTCCATAAAGTGTAAGGCTATCAACAAGTATGTCTAGAGCATCTTTTTGTTGTTGTCTTCGAAGGACTCGACCTTCTTTGCATTCTTTTGCAGCTTTTTGATTAGCTCTTCGCGTGCCCATTCATGAGAGATCATCATCAGATACCTATGTATATTGTACAGCCCATAACTTCATCAATTTTACTCGAATCAACTTCAAATTTTGATGGGAACTCTTAAGGGGTCTATCCTCTTTTAGCAGTGTAAAAACGGGTTGTTTTCAATAATTTTTTAGATAGGTTTAAATTATAAATGTTGATAAAGGAGGGGTTATATTCAATAAATACATTCCCGAAATACACAAAAAAAATATTTTTTATTCATTTATGTGAGTTTTTATCAATGAAAATGCTGGTTGAAAAAATGTCCAAAAACGAGAAGGGTTTGCGCTGATGATGAAATTTTCGAGATGGTTGGTCTGAAACAAAAAAAAAAATCAAATAGTTTTAGGTTCAGTATGTTAATAGCTATAGCGCAAATAGGGCGATTTTTGATTTTTGCAAAATGGACAAAATAGCGGACATTTTTCGAAAAAATACGAAGAAACATGCTGTTTTTTCATCGTTTTTGGCCAAAAAACTACTTTAAATCAATATTTCGAAAAACCCGCGCTATAGCTGTTGTCATAAAGAATGCCTGGTGAGAATCGGTTCAGTAGTTCTCGAGATTACATCAACGCGGCGTCGAAAAACGTTGTTTCGAGAAAAACGCGGTTAAAGTTTTTTTAATGAAGAATCGCGCTCGGGTGACAAAGTGAAAGTTGCCCAAAAACAGTTAGACTGCTCCGATCTTTATAAAATTTTAATATCATTTTTCTGCATATATATACTTTCCAAAAATGCAATAAAAAAATCGATTTTTCGAAAATTATAACGAGAGTAGACCCCTTAAAGGACTATACAATAGAATGGAAAAATCAAAAATACATCGAAAATTTGATCATAGCCCCCCCCCCCCTCTTAAGGCTATTATTGAGCATCTTAAAAATGGCATCTCTATATCAAATTCAGTGGATCTGGTGCAACTTTTTGCGGTGTTTGATTACTTTTAAATGTAGGTGAAGAAAAATGCTGCCACTGTCACACGACAATTAGAAGAATCTACTCCATATTTTTCAATTCAATTAAATTTCGCTAGGCACACCTTCCACGTCAGTTCCCTCTTAATTACCACCAGTTCTTGTCCACATCTAATTGAAACGATACCAATACCTGGCACTCAATGGAAAATTTCGCAATTTCACTTCCTACATTTATCATGTTCATGCTTATCACGGCCTCGCCATCTCGCAATGAAAACCCGTCAGAAAAACGTTGCCATAATAGGGAAAATATGATCGTTTATCGCACGACATCAAGACGACAGACAATATGACGATATGTAGAAGAACAAGTCCGTAGAGTATTTAACATCCTTTCGCGACAGACAAGATCCTACTTAGATGACACAATCCATAATGCTTGTAGTATGTTGCGCGGAAAAAAAGAACAAAAATGATGTGTTAAATATCTCGGAATAGCTCGTGTGGAAATCACTGATCAATTTTCTTTCCAGATGATAGATAAAATTAGAAGAGTTCGCATTGCGAGTTGTTAACAAATTAATTGGATATTTACATGTGGCCGTTACACGGTCCACTATCGTTTGTTAAACGAGTTGCAAGTATATATGATTAGAGTATTGATATCTTTTCGCCAATTATCGATTGGAATCTCTATTTGATTGTCCAGAGATAATTTATCATCAAACAGTTTCTGCATGTCCCAATCAAAATGGGGTTAGTGGATCGAAGACAATAAAAAACGTGTCTTCCTTTTGAATGAATCATGGCATTGATGCTACTCGAAGTATCTGGAACTGAATGTTATGAAATATTCAAGCCCCAAACAATAATTACCGCTACAACAAGAACAAAACGATCAGCTCCCGGGAGGAATCGACCCAACTCAATTATCCTTGTCACATATATGTATCAATGAACACTTTACTTCTTGACTCACATCCAACATTGGCGTCACATTTGCCCCCTGAACATCTTTTCTCTGGGGGTTCGTTCAACAATTGAACCGTAAAATAAAGAAAAACTGAAGTGAACAACGAAATGGAGCATAATCTCAAAAAAGGCTGATGAGTCGCTACGGAATTTTCCACACAACAATCTTCGGTTGCTAGTGCGACTTTCCAATATGTTTGGTCATTTCGGGGACTCAAGATGAAATCCTCATCCAGGACGATCCAGATATTGCATACTTATAATGTAGGTTGGCCACCCAACAAGTAAGCTCTATAGTGAAAATGTATTTCGAGAGCTAATGCCATTTATTGATTTTCCCTTTATATTTTCTTCGACGATGATGCTGTGGCGTTAGTTGTAAGGGAGAAACAAGACGAAAGGAGAAGAGTATGATTTTGTTTTAGTGTCAAGAGGATGGAAAGCTTGAATGCGGTCGATGGTATTCCATGGAGCAATATGTTTGTGTAAATTATTATCACAGCTCGGATAAAATTTTCGAGAGTTGCAACGGTGAAGCTTAAGGGGATTTCACGCTTGAAATGATGAAGCTATTAATAATATTAGGGAAGAATGGCACTTCTTGTATATCATGAATATATTTTGGTTTGTCCACCAAGAAGATAGCGTGATTCAAACAATATTTTTATACGAAGTGTGATTTTCGACAAATTGTACCCGATATTGTCTTGCAACAAAAAAAAACCTCGATCCTGCCAGGAGTCGAACCTGGAATCTTCTGATCCGTAGTCAGACGCGTTATCCATTGCGCCACAGGACCTATACACCCTTGCACGTTTCACCGTATCACAAAATAAATTTAAATACATCACAGTCGCAGCTGTGCAAACAACCAGGCCACCGATACTTTTCATGAATTTAGTATTCAAATTTTATTCTGTTTGAGCGGCCAAGCTTATTAATGTTTTTGTTGTGGTACATACATAAATAGTTTAGGTTTTTTTGCGTCCAAAAGCCCACGTAGACTTCTTAAATCCCATCATTTTCCCAGCGTAAACACTGATAAGACTATGCCCCATTTACGAGCTCTATCAATCAAATCGGATTGCTAAACTCTAGAGCTTTGCTGGGAAGATTTTCACATACATTTATGATGGCGAAGCAACATACGAACTGCACAACTGAGTGGAATAGAAAAAAAAGTGAAGAAAAAAGACAATATAAAACGCATCATCTCATATTAATTTTTTTATTGATGCCTTCAATCATTTCACTCGTAATTTCATCAACATCTGCCGTCATTTGTGGATGATGAGTTAATTTGCTCGTAATGAAGACAACGCAAACAGTTTTTTTAATGATTAAAAACCACCGAAGATCGTTTTTTGTTAACCTTCAACATCGTTAAGTTGTGTAGTGTTGTGTGCTACAATGGATCGAGTTGCATTTTCTTTGAAACGATCCAGCTGGAAGTTTGTGTTGTATGCAGTGGCGGCTTTACCTTTGGGGCTAGTGAGGCTCAGCCCCACCACTTACTGATGAGCCTATATTAGTGCAAATGTAATAAAATATCAATATAGATTTCAATATAGTTTTCATAATTTAATTTCATTTCAAAATATAATGCAGCATTTTTTTCGGCCATGCTGTAGTTTACTTTCACATAGTCTTCTTGCTACGCACTGTAGAACAATTTGTTTTGCTCTTCGACTCGCTTCGTTGTGCCTGCACCGAGTAAAAGCTGAAAGTAAAATTCAAACTTATTTTCTCTTTGACAATTTTCCACCTTTAGTACGAGGAAGGGGCTACATGGATTTTGCTCCGAAAAAGAGTATTTTGATTTGAATGTATGCGTGAATTCTATGCTGAAGCGGCGGGAGTGTGCGTGTTTGAAATAACATGTGTATAACATACATCGTGGACGGGCTAATCATATGCAGCCCGTTCAGTGCTTCGACAACGTTTAGTCTTGGCATGGGCTGGATAATACTTTTGAGCAGGCATGAGCAACATTTTTTTAAGACGGGCCGAAGGGGGTGAAGGTGAAGAATTCAAATGTTTTTAAACAAATTTTTTTTATTCAGAGTGCTGAACTTTTATTTTTGGGGAAACCGATTACTTAAAATCGCTTAACGCTCCACATATAGTACCTCTTGGGTGGAGTGGAAACTCACATAAGAACTTATATTGGTAATGGAAAAATTCGTACCAGTAGCCCCACCATATTTAACTCCCACGAGCCGCCACTGGTTGTATGCCATCTTGAATGCTCGAATTTATCAATGATTTTTTTACCAGGTTTCAAATTATGCGATACTTACATTGTGGTCTGATTCACCAAAAAGTTTCATCGGTCAAAAGATTGAAGGTTAGAAAAAATTGAGGTTGAAAATTAAAAAAAAAATTGCATATAAAACTCGAGGGTCTTACAAGGAGAAGGCACTCAGATCTGGATAAAATTTGGCACATAAGTAGAAGATGTCAAGGATATTCGATCCCTAAATATTAGACCGCAACACATCCCCCCTCCCCCGATTTTTTTTAGAAATTTTTTAATGTTTTTAGCGTCGGTTAAGGATAAGAAGTTTTTGCATCTGACAGAAGCGGTGCAGTGTAGCGCCCCTAGCTCGGGATCTTTATATAGAACTGTTAAACAATTACGTCCTTCAATTAGAATTCAAATTAAAGTATACCTAGTCGTGCCATAAATATTGATACAAGATGTTTTAACTATAATAATGAAACTATTAGTTGGATTTTAATTTTTTTTAACCATTTAATGTAAAACTAACACTACATAATAAAAAATAAATTATTCAAAATGGCCACCTTTTGCTTGAATACAGCGCCGAAGTCTGTCAGGCCACTGGTCTATTGATTCTCGCACGACTTCCATCGGGAAATTGTCCACAGCTTTTTTCAATGCCTGTTTTAACGACTCCAGGTTGTGGTGGCGTTTTTTACAGACCATACCCTCTAATACTGACCACAATTTGTAGTCGAGAGGACTAAGGTGCGGTCTGTCTGATGGCCACAAATTAACGCTGATAGACTCTGGCACATGGTTCCCCAGCCACTCTTGTGTGGTTTTCGCCTTGTGGGCAGGCGCAGAGTCTTGTTGGAAAACCCATTCTATATCTTCAAATATGGTTCGGCTTAGAAGCTCCACTACCTTCATTACGATATCCGACGGATAGTTTTTGGCAGCTATTTTGACGCCTTTTTCACAGAAATGGATAGAAGTGACACCTTCATATGACACTCCCCACCAAACCATCACTGATGCTGGATAATGTCCTCGTTGAACCCTCGGGATCTTTTCTGTAGCCTTCTTAGAAGACCGTGCATATATCCTATCATTTTGGTTGTTGAAGGATTCCTCCACGGTAAAGATTCTCTCGTCGGTAAAAAGTATTCTTTTGTACTGCCCTGTACCGTATCTCAATAACAGCTGTTGAATTTTCGACCCTATTTCGTTTTAAAGCGGCATTGATGATGATTTTCTGATTGCGGACAGGATTTCTTGCGATTCTGGACCTTTCAGCTTTGATAGCTTGTGGCTTACGAGCCAAGCGAGGTTTGCCGGATCTTTTACAGTCTATTACATCTCCATTAGTAACGAATAACGCTATAGTTCGATACACGAAAACACGCCTGATTTTTAATGGCTTCAGTGTTTCGAAAATTCGGCCTTTCTCCATTCCACATTTGTGTAAATCAATCACAGCGATGCGGTTCTCTTTGCTAGACCACTCCATCGTAACGGCTCACGCTACACTGACAAGATTTGACGCGTTTTTAGAGCATATGTCAACAAGCAGGACTACCAACATAACAATAAGCTTCCTGCAAGCTATCATCCGCAAGGGCCGCATTTACAGTTGTATCAATATTTATGGCATGACTAGGTATGTTCTCTAATGTTTAAACAATCTCTAAATATTCTCCACTGGATCGTACCGTGTATTATCTTTCCGGAAAGAGCTCCGCATTAACTTCTGTCGCCCACCTATCGCCCAAGAAAAACCTTTTCAAAACCAGTTCTTCACATTCTACGTGAAAAGCATAAAATGAAAATACAATAGACAAAAAAACTAGCTTCGATCGGACATGCCCGCAAGATCACCATGAAATTAAATCGTTCTGCATTTATCTTAACTGTTTCTCACTTCTGAATTCCCAGACTATTTAACTCGCAAATCAGGTGATTTCCATAGCAAAAACAGTAACATTTTCAATGAATCTCGTTTATGCATTTTCTGAAAAAACCGATCGATTGAATGATTTCGATTTTAGATCAGACAACATGATCACTTTTTCGGATCCGCTCAAAACAATGTTCGTGCGTTCCGCAGACTGGCCCTAACACGAAATTTAGTAGATGGCTAGCCATGTGTTTAGTGACTACCTGAAAGATTACGGTGGAGTAAAGCAAACGAGAATAATCCACGAAATCTTCGAGTCAATCGTGTGTTGAGACGATCGCATACTGAAAATTCGAAGTTCACCAGTGAAAAGATACAGATACACCTACTTGGACCAGTTCACACTCGTGAGTCATGATACGGCGTGACAGCACGTAGATCTGCTTAAGTAGATGGTCCTGTGGCGCAATGGATAACGCGTCTGACTACGGATCAGAAGATTCCAGGTTCGACTCCTGGCAGGATCGAAGTTTTTTTTATAAAATATTTTCTAACAGAATAATTAATTTTCATATAATAATAGAAGAAAAATTTATTAAGAGATTTTTAACAAACAAAAATACTTGAAAAGCATCAATTAATTTTGCTTGACTGCGAAACTGATACGATTCGGTTGTGGGCAATACGTGCATATATGTGTATTGTAAGTTGATTGAATTTTTTTTCTTTGATATGAAATAATCTTATCGACTACACTTAAATCGGACTTAATTCAGACTTAATTATGTTTCTGACTATCGTGATTTTAAAATTTGTGAATTTTTTAAAAATGAATTTAGATTGCCAAACTATTATGCGCAATCTACTGAATCGATTTTGATGAAAATTTGCATGCTGTTTTATTATGTTGTAAAGATTTTCTAGGCGAATTATGAAGGTTCTAAGTGCATTCTAAGTAGAAAAAAATTAATGAAAAAATAGTTTTTTTCCTCTTGTTTTATTTATTGCTATTTTGAGGCAATGGTAAATTTTTTTAAATTTTTCAACCAATCATATCTCATAGAAAATTCAATTAGGCAACTTTTATTTCCACTCAACTTTGCTCTGAAATGAATCGTTTTGAAGTTAGAAGTGAGAAAATAGGAAAAAAATCGTTTTTTAAAATAGTTTTTAAACATTTTGATTTTTTTAACCTTTAAGTATGGACGTCAAATATTTATAACACTAGTGCGGACGTGAAGTCTCTCAGGCTACTATATAGCATACATTTTTTTTCTAGAAACTGATTCTGAACCGCGGCAAAACCCTATCTACATCTAAATATAGGTCTTTAATAAGAAAAAAAGTATTTGTAATCAATTTTCTTTACTATAATTATACAGAATATGAAAAATCAACTATCATGGCACTTTTTCAGACTTATCATTTTGAAACATTAAAAGTAACTAAATCTAACACTGGAGAAAAAACTTCTTTATCTACTAATTTAATATACGAACGTAAAAAAACATAAAAGCTCCTTCTGGCAACACAAATAAAAAATTCTGACAGCAGTCGTAATATATGTAAATTACTGGCAGTCAGCGCACAAAGGACGAGAACATTGCAGGCACACAGGCTTGCCGCACTCCACACAAACATAAGTGGTCATTCGGTGCTTCTTCGCGGGACATATTTTACATGCTCTTCTGGTTCCTTGACTGACTGGTGTCTTCAATAACCATATATTTACCCAAAATTTGAGCAATAGTTAATCATCGTCTGACTGATCCGAAGCCAACAATATATAATTCAATTCTTCTTCGAAAGATGAATCATCTAGTCGTATTTTTTGTCTCTGAGGCTATTTTGAATTAGAGCAACTCGCTTTACTACTTTCCGTCATTTTCCATAACAAAAATCTTAAACAAGCACCAAAACTATCAAAATATTTTATATGGCAACAGTGGACGTGGAGCCTAACAGGCTCCAGCCAATATTTCGATGATTTTTACTCAAGTGCTTTGCACTCAGCTACGCAACCCCCTCGCTCACTACTTTGCTACTAAAAGAGAAGCTAATGAGACGCTCGGATGCGAGGAGCGGGGGGAAGTGTGCGGAACAAAGAACCTAAGAACCGCGCGAAGCCTCTGAGACTCCACGTCCATACTTAAAGGTTAATAATGTTCCCGATTTTTTTGAGAGGGTGATAAGTCAATTATTGTTATACGAGTTATTCCACAACTTTTTCTGCAAAAATCAGTGTCCTCCCCCCTCAATGCCAACTGAAAACAGATCCGCCCTGGTCTATTTGGCGGTGTACGAAATGTTGTTCGAGAGACAGCAGAAAGGATTTTTGCATTGCATTGTCATTAGCAACGAAAAATCCGCTGACTTTAGGGTCGAGCAGACCGTTACCGAAACACGATCGAGTGAGTCGACGGATTGATGAGGAGTTGACTTGTTGTAGCAGGCAATGCGGATGGATGAATCCCGAAAATATCGTAGAAGTAGTAGTCAGCGTATAATAAGAATATAATTTTGTGATTGAGAATATTTTTCTCAAAGTTCTTATCATCGTTCGAAACAACAATTGTCGCTCAACATATATAGGTGAACGATTTGGTGCACCGCATATCCGTCTCGATTACTATCGCTGATTCTAGGATGGAAAGGGTGGCGTCGTTATATGGTGAACATTGTCCTCCGTCACATATCTATATGTAAAGTTCAAGGACTTGTTCGGTGGGAATGTTACTCAGTTTTTAATTTGAATTTCCTGATATTTGGCTGAAACGCTACTCCTACCAGAGTTCGTATTGTGTGACATTATGTGATTAATTTTGTCGGCATCTTCAAAAAGCGGTGAAGGTTCCTTAAAAATGTTAATGCGTTGCAGCTAGTTTGTGCTAGGCAATCCATGGATTTACTTATCTATCTTAACACTTGATGTTATGGTGGTTTTGAGGAAAATTGATCGATAATAAAGCGACTTTTTGGCATCGGTACCGACAATGAGGGCGCGTTTTGCGAGTTAGGCTTGTATATGTTAAATGTTGGGAGTGCGTATAGTAATATCTAGCTCTATTTTAAACTTACGTGTTTTCGCGACGAAGCGCTTTTTTGATTTGGTGTCTTCTTCTTACTAAACCTAAAAGTCACCAAACTATTTCTATCGCCTTCCATTAGCATACCAAAGCGTCACATTTTGAACTTTACATGTTAAAGTACGAGAAATATTTTGGGTGAATTATGAAAATTTTAGACTTAATAAAATGTAACGTAGAAATTACGAATACACTTTTGTCAAAAATCACAGCTTGGCATAATCGTGTATAATGCAGCAAATTATGTCCTTTTTACAGATATAGCGACAATATGTAACTTTTTTTATTTCCTATTACTTTAAAACTCAAAAAAACACCTCCAGATATTTAGTTGTTCAAATCCTATTTAATGTGAATCATAGGAATTCAAGACATTTTTCTAATAATATCGTACTACGTTATTTAAATATCGTTTCACTTTCTTTTACAGTGAAAGCGTACTAGATACTTGCACATATGATTTAATCGCCAAGATATTTACATTTTATCAATATTGACTTATTGATCCTATAATTACAGACATTTTCAATTAAAGCGAGTACACATGAATTCCAAAGGAAATTCAGGACCAAGTATTTATAATCGATTTAATGGATTCTTCACATTCGTGCACATTCACTTTATCCAACCAACGTTCTCTCTTTAAAAAATCGTATCTATAATAGTATCATGAAATCTTGCAGATTCCTAACAGATACTAATCGTGCTAATCACTATTCACTTTCTATTCGCAAATCCGATTAAAAAGATATTAAGATACCATCATGGGCCCTACAGATACAAACGCACTATCCGATTGCCATAGGCGGTCGTCCACGTTTCTTGCAGACTTGCATATAAATCAGGTGAAAAAAGTAATATACGTGTGCGGAGTAATTAGTGCATCACGCACACGTATCTATAAAAGATACAATATCGACAGGTTGATGTTATCAATCAATTGATACTTTCTATTCGAACTGACAAAGTTAATGAGTAAGTGTTGAGTTCACGATTGACTTGTTTGGGTGCTACCGCGCTTATTTGTATGTCAACGTCATGGGTTTCGATTTGGATCAATTGAAATGTAAATCGTTTGATTTCACTTTTTATCGGATTTACCATAAAAGGTATTGTAGCTTTAAATGTATGAATAAAATATAGAATTGGAACGAAGACAGTTGAGCTTACGTATCAGAATATTGTTTCAATTGCTTCATTTCGCCTGTTCCATGCAAAAATTAACATCCAATCATAAAAATTAATGAAAAAAACCTCTACATTGAGATCGTCCAATCTAATCCAAACAAGCTCCTTCCGCACAATCTACGTTAATAATCTTGACGACAAAATTTTTAAGTGGATAATGATCATCATTAAAGCACTTAACGACTGAATTATTTGTACCGAAAAACAACAAAAACCAAACACGTCATTCGACGTGTTCAAAAGATCTTAAATCAGTTTTTTATGAACGCCCTCTAAGAAGTAGTTATCCATGCCAAGACACTCACACTTGAAGCTGTAGGTGATTTGCCTTCCTTATTGCCTTCCACTTACCTTCAAGTACTTAGGATTCGTCTTCTCTACCACCATGTCATACGATACTACGTCTTAACAACGACCATCAATATTTTTTGGTGGGTTTTAATCGATTCGCTCCTTCGGATGCATATGAAAAATCAGTTCAAGTAAAAAAAGATAAAAGATATTTCACGGAGCGCTTGCAACAACTCTCAGGATTGAGTCATGTCGCTTTAATTAACGACGGCTAAGAAAAATGAGGAAAAAACGAAATGCATTAAGGAAAACCTCTTGGAGGTGCCTTCAAAGGTTTCGAAAAGATATCCGAACCATGGTGCAATACCAGAACTAAATATTGATTGCCAGACGGGTCTGACTTCAGAGACTTTCACTTTTACACCCTTTCGTTTTTGCCGAGTTTTTTTTGGACCTGAGCAACGTAAGGAGGGTCTCTTCGTTCGTTCATATAGCAAAGAGATTCGAAATTTGTTGTTATGAGAAAAGACTGTGATGATGATGATGATGTTGATTATGGTTTTCACATCGAAATTATGAGATTTATTTTCCATGATAAGTATCACGAAATTCACTGAAATATGATTGACAGAGGGATATTAATTCTTGGTGAAAAACGACAGCTTTTACGAAGACATTTGCACATAATTGATTAGGTAATTATTGCCTAGGTGATGTTAAGTGTTGATGAAATGTGTAGATTAGTTCGGCGGTTCCCTTCAATGTTTTTTAGTTTCATATTTGATGTCTTTGTGATTGATTACACAAACGTATGATTGTCTGAGAAGAAGCATTTGCGTTTGTGGTTTGTTAATGTTTTCGAAACAATGGCTTGGTAGTTGGAATTGTTCATGACAATCAGCTCCTTTGTATTGTAATTGCGACGAAAGCTAATTACAAATATTCGGCCATTTTTCAAAAGGTTATCTTCACATCTCGTCTGTTTAATTTTCACTATTTACTTTTTAATGATAATTTCTCTGAGTTCCTTGAACTTGTAATAAATGTCCACGAAGCTCAGAAGATTCTTAATCCAATTCATTACAACAGACAGTTTTAGAGTAGCAGTAACAAAAGATTCACCATCATCACAACTCTTGTCAATCCCCTCTACACCAAAAATTTGCATAAGATCCATTGCAATCTTCATCGGTGTTAGTATCTGACAACCTACAAAACCTTTATCACACGTTAATTAATCTTCGACTTTGTTTAACAAGGAGAGGCCAAGATCTCGTCGTCTCAGATTTGGATGAAATTTGTGCACATACATAAGTAGAAGACGTCAAGTATATTCGGCCCTTAAAATATTAGACTGCAACTACACACCCCCCCGCCCGTTTATGAAAAAAATGCCTTTTAAGTTTTTAGCGTCGCTTACGGATTAGCAAGTTTTTGCATCTGACAGAAGCTGTGCAATGTAGGAAGCAGCGCCCCTAGCTCACGATGATGAGGTCGTGTGTTCGATCCCTGGTCGATATTGTTTGTTTTTTAATAATTGTAGATGTTTGTGTGGAGTTTAAGGTAAATCAGCAATGTTCAACTACAAATACATTTATTTTTAGAAATCAATAAATTGTTCGTTCATTTAGATATGTAAATTATACTAAAAACTCATTGTTGAACGATTGGATTATTAAAAACTGTTGACGTCGAAGCAAAACCGTGGCCCCTCCTTGTAAGATCACCGTATCTTCACTTTTTGACATTAACAACGAATGAAACTTCTCAGGTCAGGAAAATTGATAGTATTTTTTTCGTTAATCAATATATTCTTCCAGTCATTTTGCAATGCCGTTTTCGACATTGATTTCCTGGCTCCAAACCAGTAAAAAAATAGTCAACTTTAAATTTTAATTGTTTTTATCTAGGTCCATCCAAAAATGCGCGTATCAATTGTTTTATTCCCAGGGCTGAATTTCAATGGATGTTCCTGAACGATGTTTATGAATACTCAATATTTAATGAAATTTCATTTATTTAATGTCTTGTTGACTTTTAGGACGCATACTCCATAAACAGGGAAGTTACCTTTAAGGGACGTACAGACATATTAATTTCGACCTCTCTAATACTAGAACGGTGGTTGTTTCAGTTCAGCGGGAACACGGTTAGCTTTCCTTATGTTTGATTTTTTCCCAAAAAAATGTCCGATTACACGAAATTATCAATAAAATAACGAAACACTTTTTCGCGCATAAACCGACTTAATCATCGTGAAGCAATTTTTTTCTTGACAGTGAAAGATACATTATTTTTCTCGTTATTCAATAAGACGACTAGCGAGAAAAAACAGATTAGATAAAGACGCACAAAAAACTATATTAAAACAGAGTATCCGTACATCTCCCTAGACTACGTGACTCCTGTTAAGTTCACCAGACATTGGATGCAGCGGCCTGCCGCGTGCGATACTGCATTATATGTGTGGTTATGCCCCCCACATGGTATCTAAATTCTGAGTCTCTATGATCAACTTTTTTTCGCTTGTCAATGGTCGAAATTGTTTGAAATTGCAAAAGATCATTTCAGTTGGTAATTAGAAATTGGATTTGTTAGAATTAGTTGAAAAAAAGAACTCAAATCAAATGGATCGTTGCAAAATATCCAATAAGGAATATAAATTCGATTGTTTTTGTAGGGTAGATCGATTTTTAATCGAGATAGTAAAGCGACTTGAACGTGAGCTCAGTGAGATAGCTACAATTTAAATGAATCTGCGAATATTCTTGCTTTAAAACCACAAACCATTTAAAAATTCTTACATTTATACGTTAGTAAAAATCCCTCAACCATTTTGAAACCGATCTGACTTCACAGAACCCAGTGACTAAATTACGCACTGCATTTCCACCTGAAAATCATACGCTATTATTCAACACATTCCTGCATAATAAAGTATACATACATTGTTGCATTCAATGCGCTTCAAACATATCGAAAGGTATCCAATAACCGCAAAATTTATGTAACTAGGTATCGTGCCCATTATTCACATTTACTTGAAGTTCATTCCGCGGAATCGTGGAAACACAATGTGCATGCATTAGTAGAATTCACTATTAGATGTCTATGAAGTCATAATAAGGTGATTTCTTGCCTGGAAATACGAAAAAGTGCATATATAAATGTACGGGATTGGTTTGCTTGCTGCTGATGTGTTGTAATACACAATTGTTCTTCGTGCATGGCTTTCAGTTCCACTACAATTGGCAAATGTCGATTATTGAGGTTTCGAGTCGATATAATTTTCAATTTCGTGACTAGCGATGTAATTATTCAAACCATTTTGAACACATAATACTTTACATTGTTTTCTTGAAATTTTTAATAGTCCGTGGAAGCGTGGAAAATTTTAAAAGCTACAGAAAATTTCTGTGTTTAAACACTGTCTCAATAAATTTCGAAAACAAATCACCCAAAAATCCAGCATTGTCATTGTCTCTACTTTGCATTCTTGAATGTATAATGAATAGTCAAATCTTCAAATACCTACAAGTCTTGTTTTATTCGATATAGCTGTCTCAAAGACCCTAAACTCCATGACGTTGCATACCATTTCCCAGTTAATCCTACACTCTAATCGTAAGTGTCCTGTCTGTTTCAACACACATCTCCGGATTACACCGTTTAGGGTTAAGAACGAACAACATTTGAAGCAGCTGAATATCTATCTCTCGGCTGCACATGATGAACATTCCTTCCACGTCGTCCGGGGCAAATTGAATGTATAGTTTTCCTTCCCTTATTATGACGGGGACGAGATGACACCACTACTTGGTGAGTGGCAAGAAAGTCATTTGAAGTTGTCGCCTCCATAATTATCATCGTCATTGTCATGCTTTTAAAGTGTACATACACACGCACATATGTATGAGCAGGCAGGAATTCACCACGGCAGGAAGTTCAAGCATGGTTCACTGATTTCTTTCATTTGGTGTCAATGTTCGATGGCCTCACCTCTCCTTAAAGTGCGCTGTAGGCTTGGTTGTCATATCGTATTCAACACAAAGCGAACCTTCCAAACCCTATAGAAGTCACCGTTGTTGTCGTGTTCATATGATATTGTCATTGCAGACGGTGGTACGTGGTAGTCCTGCTGTGTTGCTCGAGGAATGTTCTGACCCTCGCCTTTACATGATGTTGCTGGGAAGTTACGTTAGATATATCTATCTATGTATGTTGATTCTTTGCTGCTCAATGAATGAAACACGACACTCTACAAGAATAATAATTGTTCTTAAAAGTTTAACAGTTGCTGATGGTGATGTTGTTTGGTTCGATCATAGATTCAAATATGTTTGTAGTAGAACAATTTTTCTTAAAAGGAAAGAGATCCTGATGTATCTACATATGATGCGAGATATGTTTGGTGCACAAAGCCCATAGAATAATAAATTTCACGTCGTTTTGTCGTCATCAAATTAACGTTGAATCCAATAAAACATTTCAAACAAGACTACGATAAACAGATCGTCAGGACAACGTCTGACTAACACTTTCCTTAAAAATAAGGAGAAAAGTTGTACTTGACGATTTTATTTTTCCTCTTATGATAAATTACGACCTTAATGGGGGAGTATGGTTAATTTTACATATTTTGAGCATATTTTTAAGAATTTTTCATGAAAATACCATAAACATAAATTTATTTCTGAACAAAGTACATAATAATATAAATATTCAAGAGTATTCTCTAAAGTTTTGGTCCAAAAAGATTGATTATTGACCCACTAACAGCAAATTTTCGTTGAAATCTCAAAAAAGGCAGTTCTGCAGTGCACTGCGAAACTCATCACTCGATCATCTGATGACAAAAAGCCAGAAAATTCGTTAATTTATGAATTTCTCGGAGATATATTTTTTCCAATATTTTCCAAGTTTTAGTATCAATTCTAAGTAAAAAAACGAATTTTTAATTTTTTTATTATAAAATCGATAAATTTGTTATTATAAAACAAATTATAATCATTAACAATAAAATATCTCGACGTGGATATCTCTTAATTTATGTACAGAATAAGTGTGCAAAATTTGAAAACAATCGGATTAATAGATTTTGAGTTGGAAGTGTTGGAAAATGCATTTAAAAAAAGACAGAAACAGCCGATTTACAGTTTATAGCGCGTCGAAGAGCAGAGTTTTAAAATCCTGTAGCTCCCTCAGTTTTGCTCCAATCGAATATAAAAAATATGCAAAAAAAATAAAAAATAAAATAAAATATCATATTCCCCCCTTAATGGGGCAGTCTGTCTATTCTTTAAAAAAAATCGAAATTCTAATAACATGATTTTTAGGTACCACATACAGTTCTGTGAATAATTATAGGCCCAATTTTGAGTCTCTCATAAAAAGTGGAAATTATTCCAAATAACTGTGAATTTTATTGGATAATGCCTTTTAGAAAACATGGTAGGGATGAAAGGTTGATTATATTCCTTTCAAAAATAAAATAAAAAGAAACAGACTTTCCTCGCTAAGATGCCCTACAAATTTTCTATGGGGTTCAGATCGGGACTAACGCTGGTCATGCTAATAATTGAACTCCGTAATCCTGAAACCGGATTTTGTGGAGGCAGCCGTACGGATGGGTGTATTATCCTGCCGAAAAATAATGTTTTCGTCTTCCGATAGCGTCACAAAAGGCAGTAGATAGTCCTCTAGTAGCTCCTGATATCCGACAGCATTAAGTCTACCATTGACGAAGGCTATTTCGCTCCTAGCATGTTTTTTAAAAGCTGCCCAAATCATCACAGAACCACTTTCCTGTGCTCTTCTTGGCATGATTCTCCTATCCTTTCGTAAATCGTGCCCAGTAGTAATTAAATCCCTCGTCGCTGAAGATCACATGATCTCAAATAGTTCCGTTTTGGATGAAATTTGCGGCGAATTTCAGTCTAGCTTCGATGTGAGGTTTCTTCAATTGAGGTTTCAGCGAACATTTGTGATATTTAAAGTATTTGGAGGATGCAGCCCATTTTCTAACTAAGCTCGGATCAGATTGCAAGGTAAACCGGCTAACAATTTTCGATGATGAAGCTCCTGTAGTCGATAGTTGTCTTAAAACTGTGCGTTTCACACTAGGCGAATATTTTGGATTTTTCCCCATAATTCTTGATTCCAGGCTTCAACAAATTTTTAACTACACTCTGCGAACTTTTACTCGCGATTTCTCTCTGAGTTTTTCCACTGTTCCTTAAATCAGTAATTCTATGTTTTTCAACATCACTTATTTTTTTCCACGGGGCATTCTAGGGATCGACAAAATTTCAAAACTCTCAAAAAATACACTTGCATGTCTTCACAGTGGTAAAATGCTACATAAAAATTCAAATCCACTTCAGAAACACTTTTGGCAAAGTTAGAACAGCAACTGAGTTTATAATTATTCACAGCTGAAAAAGGACACTTTTGGAATTTTTACCATGTACTTAGCGTGGTTGAAAGAAAGGCAAAGATTGAAAGGATTTCCTGGGAATTCCAAAATAACATGCTCAGGCAAAAAATTCAATTCGTAGAAATGCTTTGGGAAAAATTCAAAAATATAGAGGTGTAACCGCTGTTAGTAGAACTTATTTATTTATAAAATTGAAATTGAAATTATTTAAAAATAAAGTAGAATAAAAGGAAAATTTGTGGGTGTCTCAATTTTATAAATCAAAAAATATGTTTGAGTCTATAATTATTTACAGCACTGTATATGAAGAATTCGTGTAAAAACTTTTATTTTGGTCGACAAAGCTAAGAAATATGTAGATACAGCGATACAATAGAGCGTGTGTGAGCGCACTCAGCAGGTGCTTAAAATTGAAACGCGTTTTTCTCGAAACAACGTTTTTTGACCTGGTTGACACTATTTCAAAAAATATGTGTTTACCTATTGGACTGAAATCTTTACTGTGTATTCAGCACATGTGTAGTTTAAGACCCGACCAGATTCAGAATTTTTTATAAATGTTTTACGACTTTATTAAACAATTTAATTGCAAAAAAGGGGTCAAAAATCCGCCATTTTGTTTTTTTTTTTCGTCCAAAATGTTTAATTCTGTTACGGGCGGGCTATAGCCAATCATGCCATCCGGATTTTTTGTTTCAGATGCTCCAGTGAGGAGATATCATGTCAACCAGTTTTTGGGTGCCTCCGTTGTAGCCGCCATTTTGTAAATAAAAGTGACAAAAAATCTTAAAGTTCAATAGTTGCTGGTAAATATTTATATGAAAAAAAAAATATGGAAATTTGGTCCAAAAGCTCAGATTGCGCCCTTAACGTATAGTCATTTCTATTTTCCAATCTTCAACGACACTTTTCCTTTGTTTACGTCAAATGAGGCAAATCTACTTTTATTTGTTATTCATGACCTCAACACTCATCCTGGAAAAAGGACAATACACTTGAGAAATTGAAAATACCAAACCAACTACAGAAAATACCAAAGTGACGCCTGAGATCTGTCTTACGAATTTCACTTTCATAGAATCGGTCAGACATAGTTTTGCGTCCACCACACTAAAAATATGCTTCCCTCGAAATGGTGGCGACATCACTATCGATTTTGTGTACAGGTCCCTATTGTTCGCGATATCTTGCAAGGACATCTGACTACAAGACGTTTCCTTGAAAACAAACCGATGTAGGGAAGCGGGGAAATTCAAATGTATCGACTCATCGAATCACAGTGTGTAATATCTATAGATATTTGCAAAGAATCTGAATGAATGTTAGAGATAGAAAGAAATTGGGTGGTGGTCTGGTCGTTTCGTTTTCCATGTAATTTGCAATAAATCAGTCACATTTGTCGATTGTTTGCCATGAATTGTTCGAGTGATTCATCCCGTGAATGGGGAGCAAATAGTTTGTGGTGACGACCATGAAAAAATCTGTTCCTTTTTCTTTATGATGATTAAATTTTTGTCAAGGCGATGAGTTCGCAGAAACCGAACTATATTACAAATAATTTCGGTAGTATTTATCTCTGTCAGAGATATGAATGTTTTATAGCTACATACGAGTACATGTGGTGGGGATAGATGCTTTACAAGATTGAATGCTATTTCCAAACTTCTTACTAATGTTAGTCATTTTTCGCTGGTAGCAAGAAGCAATATCTTGCAACTGTTATTCAAGTCAAAACATTTTGATTTATCATTCATTCAGAATATGATCTGAACCGAAAACCCTTGTGCAAGGCCAAGTATTGTTGGGTAAACTTGAACTCTGTTCAAGAACATCATTTCCCAAAGTTTGTGTGCGAACAGAATGACGAATACGGTGGAAAACTGCAAGTGAAAAACTTACGATGATTAGCCTCCCTTGTTGACGTGGGGCAAGTGAAATTGGATACTAGGCTGACTCATTTCTTCTATTTTAATTCATAAATAGATTCGTACAGCGTATGTGGGATAGAGCACGCTATGTGTGACCTAACGCATGATCTAAACCCCCATTGCTCTCATACCCTCGCAGCTAGAAGAATGGATTCCAATGTGTACGTATTGTGCGATATTGTAACGATATATTCTATATCGCGGTCATATATCTATGCAATGGCGTAATTATTAAACATGTTCTCGGTCCGTTAATGAATTGCTCCCCCAGGAAACCTAAATTGCTTTGGAAAGCCAATTGCCGGTGATTTGTGAGATTCACAAATCATGACGGTGGACCCTGTTGTACTGCTGCAGAGCAGATACCACTTTAAACATGATGACACTATGGTTTCGAGTGTTGTGGAGTGGATGGACCCACTTCGGGGTATGTAGAACTTAAATTGAGTCAATGATCAATTAAATTGCATTTTGGGAATGTCTGCGCTGAAATTCCAATGCCAGTCAAATGAACGATTTATGTACATACGTACGTATGCATGCTGTTTGCTCGATTAAGTGATTTATAATGTAGTTTATGAATTATATGAGAACTGAAGTTGATTTGACATTTATCAAGTTAACTTTGTGTTTGTCCCTGAACTTGAAATTGAGCTCATGTAAGAGTTGACTGTTAAATGGTGATGATGCAGGAGTTACGCTGATTTGAGAATCTTAGTGGGTAGTGACCTTTGTGTCGCTCTATCACATGTCACGGTGACCGGCAGTGTTGTAATGCGATCAAATACATATCAAATTATCTATTGATTGAGTGTTTGCAACACCTGAATGGATATCTCGGTTTGAACCCTTCTTTTTCACGATTTAGCAATTTAAGAGGTTACATAGGTCTGGTATTCTCCAAAAATCAAAATCGAGGCAGCGCGCACGTACTGACCACGCTATATTCAAATCTCTGTAACTCCGGTAATATTGCACGAATTTATTTGATGTGAATACTCTTGAAGTACTATGCTTTCATATGGAATAAAAAAAATTGATCGATTTTTTGAAAATACAAGACCTATGTAACCCCTTAAGAGAGAAGACCTACCATCGGTATAGTTGAAGCTTTTGTGGTTGGTTTTTGTTAATACACGTCTAAAATTACAGGGGCTACTATGGTGTTATTTCACAATTTAGCATATGTCAGCCTACTTAATTTGTTTCTCAAGCCACTTAAACCTTTTTTCAAATCGATAAAACTTTATCTTAAGGCATTTAAAATTTTCCCAAGCCACTTTAATTTTCCCCAGGCCACTCTAACTTTTCCCAGATCATTTAAACCTTTTCTAAATCCATTTAAACCTTTTCTAAACTGTTTAAACTTCTGTGTCTGTTCTGTGTCTTCTGTGTTTGTATTTCATCGAGCTTGTCTAAAAAATATTATTTGTTAAAAATGCAATCATTCTGGAACGATTTATCATCAACCAAAAAAAATCACATAATTTTAATGCCAACTAATTTAACTCTCCCCACAAAAAGTCACAAGACCACTTACTCACTCTTCAACAAGTTTGTTGCCCAACAAATGCATTAATTGTTGTCTATAAACAACAATGACCGCAACAAGACATTTCAATTGACCTAGAAAGCAGCAAAAAAATAAAGAAGCAAACAAACAACTCGAAAGTAAAAACTTGCAGAAACCGCAACAGATAACTAAATATTGTTGCATGTTCATTTCTGGTGTACTATTTACGCTGGCTTCGAAAAGCCAGCAACAAAATAACTTGCCATCATCATCCAAGAAGACTGTTTGTACATCTTCGGCAAGCAGCAGCCTAACTATTTGTGCCTATCTCAATTCAATTTGAATATAGCGCCAGCCCAGCACCACTACCACCCGTTCATTTCTTTGACAACAATTCACTCTCATCCATTTATTTAATCACAATATTTATGCAAGACATCTGGCCGCCATTCATCGGCCAAGAAAACGTACTTTGGCGTCGTCGGATTTTGTTCGTGGTATGAATATGTAAGAAAATATCTCTTAAAAAGATTCTAAAAGGCAATTAGATGAATTTAAACTTTGTCCCGAGTGCTATTCGTTCAGATCGAGTACGCTCAAATGATGGGAAATAGTTTCCTATTAAAATAATCGCAAAAAGCTGACAGTATGGTTTTCTTTCAATTTTTTTTATAGCTGATTGCTCACTTCTGGAAAATGTATTGTGTGTGAACTATTTATTAGTAATCATTTTACTGCTTCCTACTAAACTTTGTATCTCTGATGGAAACGAGAATTTTCTGGATGAATGCAAAAAATTAAATATGAATACATGATTACAAGATCCAATTAAAAGAACTCAAGATGATGCGTCAATTATAGATTGAATAATATATTCGCCAGTGGATTGGTTTGAGGAACTCAAGCTGTCGGCTTTTAGATTGTAGTAAACAATGTGTAATAATATGTGTGATGTTTTACGTAACAAGCATAATTCCTTTCACTTTGGGGGCCTTTTAAAAACATTGGTGCCTTACGCAGACTATCATCAGCGACATCGCTTTAATCCAATCAAATTCCAGAATGTAGACCCAATCATTAACGATTAAATACACTATAAAGCCCTCAATAAATTCAATTTGACGATTCAAAAACTGACATCCTTCAAGGCTGCGTCGTGTTCATTGTGTGTATTTCACTGGAAACTTACTGAAAAAATTATCTTCCAAAAGAGAAAGCGTTGCGAATTGCGATCTATCTTAAACCGATCTTCGTTGGATTCATCTCAAACCGCAATCGATCACAGGCTATAACGCCTCGTTCAAAAGTCATCATTGTCCTTATTTATCCGGTCGAAAGATTTATAAGGTCATCATATCACAGGCAGTCATTTATCTTGTCGTGCCAAAAATTTAAAGATCTTCACATGGCAATACGTACGATCCTGTGTATATAATTTGTAGGCTTATTTGCTATTGTCATTCGGCAAATATCTTTACTATCTATTGTAATATATTTCGAAACGGTTTATGACTTAGTTGTTTTGCCTGCTTTCTTCAGATGCTTTCGGTCAGCTATTGTTGCCAGCTCAAAAGATGCTGAAGATACATACATATGTGCATGTAGAAATAAGATTGTTTGGATGATCTGTGGCTTATGCTTAATATTTCCGTGCAGATAATTTCATTCTCAAGATTTCGGCTTTCTTTTGAGTAATTGTGAAAAATTGAAGTCAATGGAAGCTATTAAGCAATAAAAATGAACGTTTTGATAAATACATACGACGTCAATGTGCGGCGGATTAAGGCCTTGACGTGAATATGTTGACGAGTTGATGATGGATTTTATCTAACAGTTTGCGACTAAATCAAATCATTGTCGAATTGTTCACAATAATTGTAATTAGCTAACAGCATTACATCGCTTCAACAGCCCAAATTGGGCCAAGGCATTCTGGTAATGTAAGAGTTATCCCATTTACTAAACCAACGGAACACTAAGATGTAAAGTAGTCAGTTACAACCCCGTCCGTGATCAATACCCTCATTTGACTCAAGTAGAAGGAACTAATGACTCGGCAACAAATTCCATATCTGAAAACTACTAGTCGCCAAGCAGCTTCGAACCTGGTATTCTGTGCATAAGAGGCAAGCGCTCTAAGTACTAATTTACATAATTTAGTTCGACTAAAACTTCATTAGTTAAATGCAAGAAATATACGATTTAGAGAGAGTTACATTATCTTTATGAGTAAGTCTAGCAAAAAATGTACGAATTAAAAACTCAACTATAAATACAAAGTGAGGTTAAAATTCTATCACTGACTGTATGTTACCGAGAAAGCGGCAATTTACATGACCCTTTGATAAAGACAAACATAATTGAACGAAAGCATCTTTTTATGAGAGACAAATCGAATCTGACATATGGGATGGTTATTGAAAAAAAACTATTCATTGGTTTTAGAAAACAATGAAAGAGTTTTGCCTGCAGTTAATGAAAGTTTGTGAAATCACTGTGTTGAAAATTGGCGTCTGGTTTCGGTAGAAATTCAACGATCATATGTTATAACTGTAGTTGTTGAAATCGACTCGTCATAGTAATTAATATATATTTATTTGAATGTTTGTCAAGTATTTTTGCTTAATCAATTTGTGTAGTCTTTAAAGAGGTTTAATTGCGTCTGGATAACATTTTCATCCATCCATTGCAACCAGCGAACCATCATTCAAATATTTTCTGCCTATTGTGGTCATTTGAAGGGACCAGAGAATGTTTTAATGCAACAATAATAGGTCACATGGAATCTGGGACATTCAAAATTATGCAGGCAGACAAATTTTGGCACCTTATCTATTTATTGCCGAAAGTAAAAGTGAATCAGTTATAGGCAGACAACTGTTGAACAATTTGCTCGAAGGATTTAATATCCATTGAAATTTTCTACAAATAGCAGAGTAGTTTTTAGTCAAACGCACCCCCCTCCCCCTTAAATTGTTCCAGTTACGAAAAAAAGAATCAAGTTGATTGTATTGCTTTAAAATATCAGACACAAGTTTAGAGAAAAACAATAAACAAATATCCTCAATGGTTTTAAGACTTTACTAGGCGATAAAAAACTTCCGTCATAGTATATTGCAGTAATAATAGTTTCTATCGCTACCAACTTTAGTACTGTATTCAGAATAGTCCAGTTTACAATTATGTGGTGAATATCTTATTATAATTTTTACATCAGCTTCCCGATTTTTTACTGGTTTCTGCATATTTTTACCTTCCAAAAACAATTTATGTGAGCTTCACGTACTTCGACCACATGCTAACCGGTAATTCCTTACAAAAACGATAATTTTCAAATTCATAATTTTCATGCTTACCAAAAAATATAATGCCTCCTTCCCACGGCCTCTAAATTCACGCGCCGTAAGAAACGTATAGCTCGTATTGGCGCATGCAAGCGCGCCCACACAGTTCAGAAGCCGTGGAAAGCCGATTTCACGACGGTTTCGCATATTTTAGATCGGCTACGTGTCAAAAAATTGTAGGTGCATAAGTTTTCGCATATTTGACAATTTTTATTTCGATTTTCACAGGTGTGGTATCAACACTTATTTTGAAGATTTCCTACAACGGTTTTGCATTTCTGTAGAGGGTTTCAGCAAATTTTACATTAACTTCATCATCGTCATCAATGACGTTGCAGCCCAAATAGAGACGGCTTATAGATCCCTCCAATTATCTTGGTTCAGTAACCACATCTTTCAGTTCCCTATGCCATTAAATTTACGCTGGTCAAAAAACTGTACGTGGTTTTTTGTTTATTGAAAAATTTTAACATCAGTTTTCGTATATTCGATATTAACCTCAGATCACACCCATTTGATCACAGTTTTATTCTTTAGAGCACTTCTTCGCTCTAAAAAAACACATTGAACTCATGCTTCTGTGTGTCCGCTTACATATTCTTGGCGACCCAAGTCTAGAAAATATCATTGCATGCTATTCTATGATGGCTACCGCTACTTGCAACTTTCGCACATTGTCTCCAGTTTTGCGCGCGAAATTCAATTGTGGAGGTGCAATTTTCTGACTCCTATATTCTATTTCTGCGATTAAAAGTATCTTTAATGTTGACTGAGGATATCTTCTGGAAAGATGCCTAAGTCCAACCAATAAATACCTGTTCAGATATAGAAATGATATACATTTCCGTAATTAAATTCAAAGTACAGACCAAAGTACAGACATGAACCTCGCTTAACTTGTATCAGAATAATTTTAATATAACATAAAACTATTTTTAAGAGTGATTTCGGTTGAGGGTCACTGTATGTTGAAATATAAGTTTGTCAATCGAAAAATATCCATGTATATTTTTCTTATTATTTATGGTCGTTATCGAAATATCTAACTTTTTTGTGTAAAAACAATCAACTTTACGTCTCCTGTCAATTTCACTCGAAATTCATTAAAGAAATTTTCGGGCATACTTCTTTACATCACAATCCGGATGAGTTACCGCTTATCGATCTGTACACAAAGAATAAGTATCTGCAGGCTATTTCAGCCTAAAACTGAAAAGTATGATTAACACCACCCACCTGCAAGTGTAGGATATGGTAGTCACCATAGTCTGCATGTTTAACAGTTGCTTTGTCCTTAACAGAAGGAGCAGTAGAAGAAGAAAAGTCGGTTTAAAAGGATGTTGACCCATTTACCTCGTTTCTTAAGAGTTGCACCAAATTGAAATATCTTTTGTCGGGAAAATCCATTCATTGCAAAACACTTTTTTTTACTTTGTATATATATATATTTGGGATATAGATACGTTCAAGTGAATGGAAATGCATGCCACAGTGAATTGGTGAATGTGATAATAAATTAAGTATACTCTTCGTAATGCATGACGTGGTGGATTGCATCGTGAGTAAGTGACAAAAACCCCATTTATAGAGAAACAGTGTACAATGTTTTTTGCATTGATGCTGTTCAAGATGACGATGATGATCAAGATGATGCAATTGGTGATTGGGACGAAAGTAAAAGGGTCCCCATTTTCGGCATTGTGTAACAATATTGATATTGATTGAAAGTAAGCTGTTAGCTGTATTATGTAAAATCTAATTTGTATTTATTTTATTGTTTGCCTAATACTTTATTTCGACATATTCAACCAATCATCAAGACAAATATTGACAATAAGTGAATCCATCCTAAATCATCTTACGGCGAAATGCATAAAGGTATAAATTAACTCACGCGATCATTCCATCTGAATTGGCGACCATTTAGATAGATATCTACGAGATACTAATGAAACGGGAAGTATTTTGTCATGGGAGTATGTACATTGAATGGCGAGCCATATCAGGAAATCGACTATATGCACAAACATGCGTTCATACCATTCACATATTAATATGTCTTGAGAAGCCGTTTTGTTCGCTATGCTATATCGTCTTTATTGTCACTGTGGCAAATGAAATCTAAGCAATCGGCTTGAAGAGGGAAGACTCGAGAAAATGGCACGGAATGAAAGAGGAGTCAATTCCATGTTGTTTTCTGGACAATGCACTTCCTCCTTCTTCTTGGTCGGTTGTGTTGTGAGCTCTTTATTAGAATGCTTAGTTTGCTACTTCATATTTTATGCACTAGGGAGTAGGCACCAAGAATTCCATATTGATGTCTTAAGATGTCCATGGATAGGTTTCCTTCTCATATAAAGCCATTTGAAGTGTTCTTTGAATACCAACATGCAAACTCATAGTGAATGTAATATCAGATTGCTATTGATTAATAGCTCCTTACAAATATATTAATTATAAGCCCATAAAATGCTACATGGGAATATAAACTCAAGCAATCTTTCGATTCAGGATGTCATACTTCTCAGAGTGGCACACTGGCAAGAGGCAGACTTTTAAGTATCCATTCAGGATAAGTTGAATTAAAAACACCCACCGCGGTGGCCAAATAAAACTGAACATTCTGAAAAACGGGAATCGCCTAGAAAACCCAATTTTTATGAATCTTATAACCAAAATTTACCTTTTAACTGTCGGTTTGTTCAGGTTTCGTGACAGGGTCGGCTTCTGTCAGTCGATTATTGTAGTTTGGCCGTTGACGAGGAAATATGCCACCACAGTAGGATAGTGAAAAAACTGATTATTGTTGCGTTAAGCAACGAATGGCTGTCCACAATGGCTATATCTAGAAAAAACGCGAAAGGATCTCTCCAGCGGAAACCAGGAACAGGACTTCGCAACAAAAAGAAAACCGCGGGAGATGATCGAAATCTTAAAAACATAAGCTTAAGTGACCCAAAAAAACAGCTAGAAAAGTCCACTTGGGCTTCCAGGAAGCCACTGGAATAACGATTAGCGATAGAACTGTTAGAAGATGGCTACAGTTATGTTGACTTTCAGCTCGGCGACCCCGAAAAAAACCAACTTTTACGGCTAAAATGAGGACACAGTCGCGATTTGAACCCAATCGAGAATTTTTTGACCGAACTGAAACGAAATGTGGCAAGTAGTGAACCAAAGACCAAGGAGGAATTCAAAAACGCCATTAGAAAACGCTTGGAAGGACGGCATAAGCATCGAATACGATCAGACATTGATAAAATCCATGCCTCAAACGATTGAAGCTGTAATCAAGGCTCGCGGAGGATACACAAAATATTAGTTTCGGTGATTAATTAAAAAATATTTTTCCTACCTACCTATAAGTAACTTCCCATATAAATTACAATCCTATCCTATTAAGAATCCAAAATAGTTGATAATTTTCAATTCAACAAATTTCGTTGCTAAAATGATCATTTTCCTGATAAAACATAAAGTGGCTGTACCTTATAAATAAATAATACATTTCAAGTATAACACTACAATTGAAGAGGTAAAAACCCGGTTCGTTTTATTTATAATTGAAGGTCATTATGTAGTGGCGGTAGGTGGTGATATTCAAAGGTGTTCAGTTTTATTTGGCCACCACGGTAATTTCAAAATTTTCCTTTTTTTAATTCGCCTTAAGGGGTTACATAGGTCTTGAAGAAAAAAACAACAACTTTTTCAAAAAATTATTTTTTAAAAACCAAAAATCTATTTTAAAGTTTAACATTTCAAGAAAAGGTAAAGAAATTCAGCTAAAAATATTAAAAATTGTCAATTATCCTGCAGTTTTCTTCGTCCAACTTTTTTTTTTGCAGTAGGCAGAATATTTCGGTGCAGGTTCATCTCAAATCAAAAATTCAAAAAATTCTGACAGTTTGGCTCGTGCTTGAACGAAGGAATTGCAAAAATTTAAAATTTTAAAATGAGTTTGAATGAATTTTCGCCCCATATTTTTTTTGCATTTTCCCGATTCTCATCGTTTTTAAAATATTTTTTTCGCATAAAACAAGAACGAGTTGACCGAAAAAAATCCTTTAGTTCAAGCACGAGTCAATACTATAAAGAGGAACTGTGCAAAGTTTCAGCAAAATCGGTCGATTCGTTCTCGAGAAATCGTGCCTACCGCACGGAAAAACAAAGTTTCGAGAAAATCGCGTTTAAAGTTTTTTTTACCGCGATTTAATGAATTAAAGTTATTTTTTAGCGACTTACATCGAGTCATCGATTCCAGGTCCATACAGTAATTCGTTCGCCTCATTTGCGATGTTCAGAGCATCCTTTTGATGTTGTGATGTTCGGTGAAAAAGAAAGGAGCTGATTTTACGCGCTGCATGCGTATAATACGCTAGGTAAGGCCTACCTACTGACCGCGCGGTATTCAAATCTCTATAACTCCGGTAATATTGCTCGAATTTACTTCAAGTTTGGTGTGAATACTCTTGAAGTACTATACTTTCATTTGAAAATAATAAATATATAATAAAATATATATAATAATAAAAATTTCGATCGATTTTTTGAAAATACAAGACCAATGTAACCTCTTATTACTACATCTTGTATTCTGGTAATAAATGAATAAGACAATTTGTCCTAAAGAGTTTTTGTATTTTTCTCGTTTTAATATTTCAAACAACTTGAATTTCCCTCACCATTTTCACGCTTCAAAAGGAGAAGCTCCAGAACATTTGTCAGCCAAACTGCACAGCTGCATTTTCTACAAATGTTTTACATATATCTCTGTTACCACCCTTTGGTTGTTCCAATCAAAACCATCATGCGATACATATCAATAGGTTCAATTAATCACAACTACGAATCGATCGAATGTTACTCCATATGCCCAGGAGGCTTTGCAAGTAATGAAAAAGGAGCCAATCTCATCGATGGAGCTTATTGAAATACTCATGCTAATATAAATTACTTAAGAAAAACATTCAATCTTAATCTGTTGTGTTTAATTCAAGTTTATCATGCCTTAGGGTTGAAATGGGCTAATGCCAAGTAAAAGAAGAAAAATCAGTCACGCAATTGGACATCTTGTGCACAATCAATTCAATAACACTCAGGTTGGTTGGCGAATAAACGAAAAGACTTGGGCCCATGCAATCTATTGACCTCGCATTAAGATTGCATGCAACATTTGAAAAAATGAAGAAGAAAATAGTCCGGTCTATAAAATGCCCTTGGATTTTTCTTAATGATATCTTTGGTAGTGTATTTCGATCGATAGAAAGATTGTTTTTCTTTTCAAAACAAAAAAAAAATCCGCAGGTGGTAGTCGTTGAGCGATTCAATGAAAGGGTTGAGAAAACGTTGAAAATGTGAAAATAGATTGCACATAGTGCTCGCTTGTAAGTTGCTCTGCAATATGTACTATGTCCAAAATATGTTATGAAATCGGTTAAATTTGGTTGTTGACCTTCTGACAGAGAAATCGATCTATTGAATTGAGGAAGTGCGGAATTGAATTGAAATGAGCTACATTACGTTAGGTTCGAATTTTCTGAATTTACAATAGACTTTCTGTTTATTGTTGCACGTTCGATCCCAATCGGGTCTAGCTTTTGCACTTAACACCTCATCAATGCAAACTAGGTTCAATATATTGGTTTAATTTTGCCAATCGAAAAAGTATGGATCGTTACAAAGATCTGATTCGAATGTAGGACAGAAAATCCATTGAAGCTGTTCCGAAACCAATCTAGAAAATCATCTTCATCGAAAGATTTCAATGGTTAAAATGAGATAGATACCGTAGTTGTAAAGTATACGATAACAAACATAATTTGAAGCTCATTATACATATAGTGAACGCTTCGTATCCGATTAGATATGCTGTCTTGGCGAATTAATGCCAAAAACAGTTTCGAGACTACTTGGCAAAAAAACAAGATTCCATCAAATTATTTTCGATAAAAAACTCCTGTTGTTAAGTCTGATTAAAATTAATCGAATACAACACCATCAACTGGTTTCGAAAAAAAACATCTCGAGTACCTTCACGCAAAGAAGGCCATGTGTTTCAATCAAAGAGGTCTTGTTCCGTACAAAACATGACTAACTGTTCCGCATGAGCTCTGATTATTCCATACAGACTACCTGTAGCGGTTGAACTACACTTCATTGTTGAGGAGTGAGGTGTATCTTTGTTACATCCATAGATACATATGTAGCTGCCATTGAGATTCTATGGAGTATAATTAAAATTTATGAAAACCGATAAAACCATTCTTCTGGTAATTGACCGTGTGCGGTATACCAAATTGGGCCTCTGCCACTGTACTATCTCACACGCTATTAATTTTGGCATCAAATTATCGTAAACGCGTGCCAATGCCTTTTCAGCTTACTGACCTCCATAATTTACATTAGCCATGTATGTACGTATGTATGTCACGGGGGAGGGGTTGTTTAATGTTGTTGGGCGTCTTCAACACATTTATTGAACGATACCAACCATACATTATGATCAAGCGTATTTGTTCATATTTTGAAGAAAAATGAACGTTTTGACCCGCTACAATAAAAGCAGGCATAAATCTTCCAACAATCATGTGAAGAAAAAGCACTCAATCACGAAAAGTGGGTGAAAATAACAGAAAGTTGAAAGAATAGGGCAAGCACACAGACGTTCGGCAATAGTATTCTATAAGATACATAATGTAGATAGCAGTATCTGGAAAAATATATATATGAATATTCTGAAAAGATGAAGATTAAGTAAAAGCAAGAAATTTTCGCCCATCAGCCGGGAGTGCATCAAGCCCATTTGCGATGGAAGAAGATTCATGACTCGAATGGTAGTGGATAGAAAATTGCAACATTTCGTATTCACACATTTTCCGCGTTCGATTTACAGCAGAAAGTAATTTATCATTGTCTGGAAGCGTCGTCAATTTGTTTAGTGTGCAAGAAAATCCAGGCTGAAAATCTAGGTCTGAAAACTTTACGGGGCATAATTTATCAATGCTGAAATATTCATAGATATGATGATAAATCTGGGATGAATTATATTTTTGTTAAAAAATTCGCAGAATTGTATATCCTGTAACTGTTCTTTAACGCTACGAACAGAAGATAACAACAATGAGACACCAAGCTTAACCAAAAGCAAACAGATCGTGTTCTAACGTCAAAATTAAGGGGGGAAATATATGTAAAATTTAAAAAAATGCTAATTTCAGATTGATTTAAAAAATATATTTTGTTTACTCAGAAGTTTTTAAACATGAAATCCTTAAAGTACATGTCTCAAAATACTTGAAAATATTTTTTTTTATAATTTTTCAACACAAAATGGCGGAACGAATAAAAAAAACACCAAAAAAAGTCTCGTACAACTTAACATCATTTCCAGAAGAAGAAAAATATGTAAATGAGATGTGAAGTTCATAAGTTGACCAATAAGATTTATAAAAAAATGTAATTTTCACATTATTTTTAGATTAAATAAAAAAAACATTATTTTTCAAATAAATTATTATTTTTCAAAAAAGTCGCGTTTTAAACATTAATAAACAAATTATTTCTCCGTAATTACAAATACATGTAGGTTCAACTAGTACATAAGACTCTTTTGTAGATGTGGTATAAATTTGAGCCAGATCGGTTCAATATTTTTTGAGATATTTTGTACGGAAGTTGAAAAAGTACGTTGAGAAAACGCGTTTAAAGTTTGCAGTAGATAAAAACCGTTGATCATTAGTTTTTATTATAACTTACTCATTAGTCAGCGATTCCAGGTCCTATTTCCCTAGAATTCCAGATTAATAAGAATATGGTAGGGATACACAATTATGTAGAGAACCGCCCATAGCGCCGGAGAGAACGCGGGCGGTGTGCTCGACTTACTGGGAAACGCTGCGCTGCCTATAACGGACTATAATTTGAAAACTAATACTTCAAAACTTTGTTTGGCGTATTCTTAGAGTATTTGGGACATTTTACTGTGAGAGAAAAAATCGATTTTTAGAGCAGTTACTTGTATTTCCCCCCTTCAGGGTGAAGTATGGTTTTTATATGTTTTTTATTATTTCGATAGTATGACTCTTCAAGAGTATTCAGTAATTTTTTTTAGATTGATTGGAGCAAAACTGACGGAGCTACAAGATTTTAAAACTCTGCTCTTCGACGCGCTATAAACTGTAAATCGGCTGTTTTTTCAACACTTAGCCTTTTCAAAGTCGGTGAACGCTCTAATACAAAATCTATTTATCCGATCCTTTTCAAACTTTTTCACGTGGTAATCACGTCGATATTTTACTTTTAATGATTATAATTTGTTTTATAATGATAAATTTATCGATTTGTAAATAAAAAAAATTGAAAAAAACGTTTTTTACTTAGAATCGATACTAAAAATTGAAAAATCGTAAAAAAATATATTTCGACGTGGTTACCTTGGGGAACTCATGAACTAAGGAAACCTTTCTGATTTTTTGTCATCAGATGATCGAGTGATGATTTTTGCTGTGCATCGCAAAACTACTTTTTTTGAGATGTCTACGAAAATTTGCTGTCAATGGCTCAGTATTCAATATTTTTGGACCAGAATTTTAGAGAATACTCGCGGATAATTATATTATTATTTACTTTGCTCAGAAATAAGTTTATATTTACAGTATTTTCAAAAAAAATCTTCAAAATATGCTCAAAATTTGTAAAATTAACCATACATTCCCTTAAATCGCTCATCTAAATAAAATTATTTTTAATTAACACCTGAAATCATAACTCAGCGCATCTTAAATGCACAGTTTTTACACAGAAATATTAAAGTTATAGATTGAAAATTAATACAACAATACATTTTAAATGAACATCTAAAAGACATTAACATGGTTACTTCCAGTGTGCGCTAAATAAATTTTATTACGTGTACATACATATGTAGGAAAAAGATACAAAGATGCTTCTTGAAAATGCACATGAGTCGTGTTGACCGCGAATAAACATCAATCAAGAAAGATAAACAAAATACAATAGGAAATATATGTATATCATTTCATAACTGAAAGTGCAACTACAGCAACAATCATAAATATTACTTCAACAATGAGTTTTCAGATAGATGGAATTTCCACCGTTACAAAATTAATTTCAGTATGAGCAATGGTTTTTTCAGTATCATTTTTCTTGTTTTTGTTTTTTTTTCTCGTCTCTCAACAGTTGCTCTTTGGTCGAACAATTAATTTTTAAGTGCATGGAAATTGTAGTTATTAGTATTTAATGAGCTCAACCAGAGTTGGAGCAGAAGTCAATTATTAGCGTTAAATGTTTTTTGTTTAGAATTTATGCTTGTAAATTTATTGTGAACGATTATTCAAGTGTGCAGTAACACAAAATGATTTCTAGTTAATGCAGAATCATAACTGGGACGAAAAATTTCCAGAGAATACAGTAAAAGAACTTATAAAAGTGTTTTTTAAACTATTGGGAATGAAATACATAACTTGACAAAGTTGTAAAAAAAATCACGAAAAAATGAAAATTGAGCCATTGACATCTCGTTTACGAAAATCGATGATATTTTGCCGTAGGCGAGATAAGCTTATCTGGAATCAAACAACAAATTTTGGATGAAGAATTCCAAAAAAATGATATTTGAATTTTCGACAACGTTTTTGTATCAACAAATTGATTTTTTTTAAATTTCTATGAATATTTTGGTGATTTTCTACTAGTAAAACGACTTGTAATGAACGAAATTAAAAATCCCAAAATGAAATGATTGAAACTACCAAAAATCTTTGATGCGCAAGCTAATAATCTCAAGCGCAAAACAACGTTAAAATTTACATTAATTTCGATTTATTTAAGGAGCTATATCACAATATTTTTTGCAATTTTTTTCAAAGTGGAAGGAAGCCATCGGGAGGGGTCGAGAAAGAGCTCGAAACTTTAATGGAAACGATTTCTGGCAGATATATAACCGTTTGCATCTATTTTAGAGGGTTCAAAGGATTTTTTAAGCCAATAAAAAATAGATTTTTTGGAATGTCTACTGTGGTGTAATTTACATTTGCACGAAAACATCGCAAAATACCAGTACTATCGAAAAATCTTAGTTACGAACAAACCTCAAACTATCCCAAACTTCCCTACGTATCAGGCTTGCTGCTATATTAGCGAGTACTTTCGGCCTGCCCTCTAGGAATGTCAGGGTCACGCGCTATTGGATTGGTTACTTATCGAGGTGCCGCCACTTTCCCATGCCATTAAATTCGGAAGTTTTCCAGTAGGTCAGTTCAGCTCCCCATTTGAGCCATAACTGTCCCGCACGATTATTCAAAATCAAAAATTAATTTCTAATAAACCACCGTTCAAAATAATTTGCTTTTGCTTAAGCAATATCCATCACACTTGTATTTCAACACCATTCCGCCTCACATGCCATTCCGCATGGTGCAAAGAAAATATGCAGCATTTCATCAAAATTTAATTAATTACATTCATAAAATTTAATAATCATATTCACATTTCACATAATGGTTTTATCGTTGTTTCTCCATTGCAGATGCATAAATGATGGACGATTGAAATGAGATACACGTTTTTCAATAAGCAATGAAACGGTAAGTAGGCTAGAATCCAGGTTAAATGATGTGCTGCACTGTATGTGCCAGGCACATATGCGCACATACGTGATGATTTATCTAATTGCGGATTAATAGAGAAAATCAATTTGATTAAACTGGATAGGTGATATAAAGTGTTATCTTGAATGCGAATCGGGAAAAAATATTTAATTAATACTAAACGATGCCATATTTTTATTTGCAAAATAGAAGTAGGGTAGATAGTATTCGATGAGAGAAGAAAACCGAACTTGATCAATCGTTCAGATTTGTTTGGTGAAAATTAAATTATGTATAATCTATTCTGCTCGGAAGTTTTTGATTCGTATATAAAGTTAAAAACATAATTTCATGGTCAGCATTGTGATAAAAATTGGTAGCTTTCTCGATAATTTGAATATTGATTTGCACATTCGTTCTAAAAAGTTTTTCATACCTTCGTCAAAAATTTCTAGCGATTATCGACGTGAAAGTCTCGGACTGTTGGTCAATAATTTTCGCTTTCTTTGGTAGAGAATTAGTTTTAGTGTTCGATGTTTTTTTTATCTGATCCGTTCTGTGTTTTATACTTCATAGTTTGTTCTGATACCTACTTTTGCTATTTGCAATGAAACCACTCAATCGAGAGCATCTTAGCCATATTTCTGCAAAAGATAAAATATTTTCGAAAGCTTGACGACAAATCGGATGACGACACATAATGTATGATAAGGACACAACCTACATGTGCAGAAACGCTTGAACACATGAAATTCTGCAGTTCGCATATATGGTCATCTGGACTAGACTCACGTACCATTATAACCAGCGGGAAAAACGATTCATCAACAACTATTGAAAACCAGTCAGACACACTCGCGCCCCAATACGAATTTGCATTTTCGAAGACCTTCTGAAGATCGTCTTAGCCAAAAGGTGAGGTGTGCATGCAAGCATGCATGCATAAAAGACCGGTTCGAAAATAATTTTACATTGAATGTGAAGCAGGTTGAAGTGAGGCGCACAGGTTTTATTCATTCTGTTTGTTTTATATTTATATAATGAGGGTCGTGTAAGTAAGTGCATTTAGTGTAGGTATCCGTTTTGAATCTAATAATGGAATTACTTAGCAGGACAGGGTGAACATTTGTCGTCGGAAATTTTAAAAGTATGTTTCTATTTTCGTTAATTTTGCGGGATAATGCATCAGCACATTTACACGTTGAACGAAAATCAGGATTTTATGACCTTGTCCCATTCGTGATTTGCAGACAATTTCAATATGATACTTTTCTCCAATTTATAAAGATTGTTAGTATCGATTGTTTGGCAGTTTAAATACTCATAATTAAAGATCCCTCAGAGAATCTATTTCACTGACTGTTTTTTTGTATTCATTTTAATTTTTTTTTACAAAATAATGCATTCCAAAATTCTGCGTGATGACGATGTTAAAAGTTCTACCCTCTTTTAGCAGTGTAATAACGGGTTATTCTCAATAATTTTTTAAATAGGTTTAAATTACAAATATTGATAAAATGGGTTTTACTCAAGACTTACACTCCCGAAACACACAAAAAAATTTTTTTATTCATTTATGTGTTTTTATCAATTAAAATGCTGGTTCAAATTTTTTTGAAAAAACGAGAGGGGTGTGATGAAATTTTCGAGATGGTTGGTCTGAAACAAAAAAAATCAAATAGTTTTAGGTTCAGTATGTTAATAGCTATAGCGCGAATAGGGCGACTTTTGATTTTTTCATTATTGACAAAATGGCGGACATCTTTCGAAGAAATACGAAAAAAACATGCTTTACCTTTTTGGCCAAAAAAAAATTCAAATCAAAATTTTGAAAAACCTCCTATTCGCGCTATAGCTGTAGTTATACAGAATGTCTGGTAAAAATTTGGTGAGAATCGGTTCAGTAGTTCCCGAGATTACATCAACGCGGCGTCGAAAAACGTTGTTTCGAGAAAAACGCGTTTAAAGTTTTTTTTAATAAAAAATCGCGCTCGGGTGACAAAGCGAAAGTTGCCCAAAAATACAGTTAGACTGCTCCCGTCTTTATAAAATATATATTATATTTCTGCATATATATACTTTTTAAAAATGCAATAAAAAAAATCGATTTTTTGAAAATGATTAAGTCTACCCCCTTAAAGCGTTTAACTTGACAGTGTGCCGAATATTCTTATTTCTGGCTGAAAACTTCAAACATTGTTGCTACAATTACTGACCACCATTGCATTCATGGCTAGCCACGTTGGGCGCCACCCTGGTTTATTGCTTTTTGCCGTGTTGGCTATGAGACACGAAGAGAACGCAAGATTGATTCTAGGAACAAAGGATGATCCTACAATGAACTATGATTTTGCTTCAATTTCAACAGTTTTTTAAAATAAATCTGTTGAACAATGAGATTTTAGTATAATTTATGTATATAAATGATCGATTAATTTGCTGATTTCTGAAAATAAATGTATTTGTTGTTGAACATTACTGATTTATCATAAACTAATTACATCCACAATTATTTAAAAAAGCAATACCGACCGGGGATCTAACACACGACGACGACAATAATTCAAAAAAAAACAATACCGACCGGGAATCGAACACACGACCCCATGATCGCAAGCTAGTGGCGCTGCTTTCTACACTGCACCGCACGTGTCAGACACAAAAACTTACTAATCCATAAGCGACGCTAAAAACTTTAGAAACGTTTTTCTCAAAAAAAGGGGGGGGGGTTGTTGCGGTCTTATATTTTAAGGATCGAATATCCTTGACATCTTCAACTTATGTGCCAAATTTCATCCTGATCTGAGAGGACGATGCCGTGCCTTTTCCTTGTAAGTAAAAGCGTTTTCTCTCTATTGTGACGGACTATTGTTTTGATATGTTGTTTCTTTAAATTTTTACAACAAACTGAAAAGTCAAATTTCACGTGAAGAATGTGCACATTTTTTTAAAATCTCAAGTTTTCTGGAAAAAAGAAATTAAAAACTGTCTCGAATGACTTACACTTATAATTTAAACTTTCTTCAATTTTTAACGGTATTTCGATTCAAGATGACGATATGATATTTTCATTGTTACATTGAAAAGAACCACAAATTTTAGGGGCGAAAATTTTGTTTAAAATGTTTCTCAGATCCTAGATAATCTTTAAATGATACATATAAACTTGATACTTGTCTATATTCTTGAATACGTAGTGTTTCTTCAGTCTTTATTTAAGAATTTCTTGTGAAGCCGACGTTGAGTGTTTATTGTTTTCGTATATTAAAATATTCTATTGTTCTTTCGGCAATCTTTCGGTTGCGATTGTTAAAATTATAGTTATTTATTTACTACTGTTCCATTTATCATTTGGTAATGATTTTCGAGTATATTTTTTGGCTCATATATACGATATGTTATAGCAGAGATATTGTTCCTATTTAGCAACTATGTCTGGTCGAAAAATTCAGAAGATTTTTCATTTTTCATTATTTAGCCAAAATTTTTAGCGACCTGCACAGTTACAACCTGACGAAAGCGATGTCCTAGCTATATTTTCATGATATTTTTTGGCCAATGTAAAACCCCATCACCAAGCATCTGAAGCACAGTAAGAGATCAGTATCGCAGTTCAAGCACGCATGCTAGCATAGTTTTCATAAGCTATCATCACTACATGTAAACCTATATAAATAGACGGAACTTCAAGCGAGTCAATCATTCAATCACTTGCTGGCATTATAGTATCTTTATTTTGAACTTTAAACCAGGGAATACGAATTATTCGGTCGAAATAATGTAATATATTCATTTCAGGTTCCACCAGAGAATTCTCGTGGAGTCTAGTTGAACAACTCAATCATCATGAACTGTACAGCTTGAAGTATTTAAATAACAGAATAATTTTCAAAAATATGTATTTAATTGCTATATCTACACTTTATCGGGTAAATACACTTCGAAAACAATTCTGCATATGTACCTACCCTGTACCAACTTCAACTCAATTTAAGTCGGAACGCAAAAAAACAAGAAAATCTCAACATACATAGATTTTGAGCGTGAGTTTTCTGTAATTCGATACATGTCTGCTCATATGTAAAACACAAACACTATGATAAATACTCGACTTGTGACAGGTGAAAATTCATCTACTGAAATTACAGAGCACATTTATAAAATATCTATAAAAGTACACAACAGTGAGAATTGAAAAAAAAATACAATTTTATATACAGAAGAAGAAAAAGAAGCATGAAAAAAACACCCATCCACTACTCAAAGTGTTTCTTCAACTTCATTATCTTCAATTTCAGAGTACGTAGTCATCGTCGTGACGGTCTTCTCAAGTGTCTCCACACGATTAAGAATACCTAAGTATGTTAGGTTGAATATGTTTTGCGGTAAATATGCTAGAGACGATGGATGCACCATCACCACCTACCAATCTGCCTTCGTGTTTTTCAAATAACACAGGAAAATATTTAAATGTTGTTTACAACGTTTCGCAGAGTTTTCAATAAGATTAGATGGGAATAATGTGTACATTGTGGTATTTGCAATGCGTGTATCTTTTACTATTGCTAACTGTTAATGGTGATGCGTGCTTTCGAACTAATTGAGTTATTGTATAATTATGTGTTTTCCGATTTGCATAAATCGTGGTTGGTTAAGTAGTTGAAGATATGCCAGGAATGAGGTAGGTGGTAACGACTTCTAGGTGAATCTATCGAATCGAGGTGATTTGTGTGGTAAGCAATTCGTCCCTGCTATTCCGAAGGTCTACAAAGACCATCTGTTAGATTGTTTCGGAATAAGAATCTCGTAGAACTAGAAGAAACTTCTCGCCGCCAATGTCTTACACCTACTCGAAAAGCGGTCATAGATAATTAATCACATTAACCAACGTCGGTACGAACCTCTTCAAAGAAAGTCACCTAAATTGCTTGCGAAATTCATGAAATTATTGAACTTGTCGCGCTTGACCATCAATTGGGTTAGTAATGCGAAACCTTAATAACAATTCCATTTCTGTAGCAACACTATCACCGACCTTTCTTCCAACCACTTTTACCATTTTCTGCAGAAAGTCAGCCAAGACCTAATTCCATGTGAACATTCCTTATCAAGCATGTATGTATAGTATGTATCTATGCATCATCCAAGCAGCTATGTATCTCGTTGTGTGGATTTTTTTTGTTGCAAACGACAACAATAATGATTTTCATCTACAAACAACATACGCGCGCGGTTTGAATAAAATTAGATAAAAATATTGCTGACATTCATTCGACGAAATGTTATCGTTTTTGTTCGGTTTGTCCTGAAGTCATTTTCATCGTGCAGTCGTTGTTGTTTCCTTACTGGTGGATCATTTAACTATCATCATCGATTTGGATGAGATAAGACAGTAAACGGTTTTTTCGATCCATCTATGGTTGGCATCAGACAGAAACATTGAATGGATTGGTCAACGCCATCCCATTTATAGATACACTATCTATATGTGAAATGCAATGCTTGAAGAACGAGTAAAACAACCGTAAGCTGCAGTTTAAAGTTGTTGTGGTTGTCTTCAGACAATTGTACTGGTCTACCATCATCATTGGTGAATGGTTTTATGTGCATGGTGTATTTGTTTTGCTACTACATGGTTTTGAAGTTGTCCACGAATTGAGTTGTAGTGCAATTTCATAATGGTCAATATTTTAGGTTTTTTTCCAAAAGGATTGAGATTTACCGTTGAATATTAATTCCAAAAATCTTTCAGCATTCTCTTCCAAACCAGCGTAATCATCTAGATTTGAATTTTACTTTGGATAGTAATTCTGTTTAAAAACCAACTCAACTTCTTTCGCAAAATAACTGCTAACTTTTTATTGAAAGAATACCACAACTACCAGTGATTTCGCATCACAATCACCACTTATTAAACCGATTGACATCGAAATCAAAACCATTACCTAACCCCATAAAACTACATATAAACGGTCTAATCCGCGAGCAACATAATAAAATCGGTCACGAATTTCCACGCCATTTATGTATGTTACTATTCTACATTTAGATTTCTTTTATTCAAAGTCGAATTGAATTCATTCAAGTGCACTTGTTGCAATTTTCAAAAATAAAAACCATTCAAAAATAGATTGAACTGGTTCACAATAAAAAAAAGTGACATGACATCAACACCGCATAGATACAGTAGCATGCTATAACACTGTGGCTAGAAACATACTAAAGATAAA
Source organism: Oxycera nigricornis (assembly GCA_963942545.1). Taxonomy (NCBI): domain Eukaryota; kingdom Metazoa; phylum Arthropoda; class Insecta; order Diptera; family Stratiomyidae; genus Oxycera; species Oxycera nigricornis. The sequence continues at coordinate 5,378,593 of OZ012661.1, forward strand.
TTCTCGTGACGTTCTTAAAGAAAGTCGTTGCACTGGTTAATGTCGACGACCACAAACTGTTGTATTATGCATAGTATCTATTTTGTATCGGCATATGTGTATCTATCTGTATAAAAGCTATGGTCTATAGAAATTGTAGTGATTCTATGGACAACACGTGATGGTGGACAATGTAGGGAAATATCTGAGCACGTCCTAGTAAAAAGTGGAACAATCTTTTTCTTGCACTATAGCAATGTGTATGCTCATAAGTATGTAATAACTTAGGAATAGGTTCAACCGAATAAAACTGCTGTTTTGTGGAGGCATTGACGCATTATGGGTAGTGAAAGAAGTTATTCAATTGTATTAGGAATGTACTAGGCTAAACGTTTTAATACGGCCCATACAATGTTATTGTAAATAAATTCTGATTTAAATTGTGCACAAAATTCGATTTTTGACATTTTTTCCACAAGTCCGCCATTTTTCGTTATAACTGCTTTGTTTGAAAACGACGGTAGATACGATGTGAGAGACCTTGCTTTTTAAAGTCCCGTTAAAAAATTTTGTTTCAGATCTATCAATCCATAGATTATCTATCTGCCGTGGAGTAACGATTTTTCCAGAACTTAATTTCAGCGCCATCTATAAAAGAGACTAATAAATAAAAGAATGTTTTTTTTGGTATTATTCAAATATGAAATAATATATAAAAAGAGATTCATGTTAATATATTGGGTTATATAAAAAGTCTCCGCGGTTTTTGCCACTAGATGGCGTTGATGCCCACACATCGGCCAACACTAATTCAATTGTGTCAAATGAACATGTGTTTGAAACTGAAGCTGACATTTCAGGCTACATTTTTTGTGAAGGCAGTTCTGTTATTCGTCGTTTGTGAAAAAAAAGTTATATTGATTTGAAAATGAGTGAAATATCTGAAGAAATCCGCTATGTTATACTTTTTTTGCTATAAAAAAGGTAAAAACGCTGCAAAAACATGCCGAAAAATTTGTGAAGTGTACGGTGAGAATGCTGTACGTGAACGCCGCACCCAGATGTGGTTTGCCCGATTTCATTTCGATGTCACCTCGCTCTGGTCGGTCAATCACTGAAAAAGTCGATGAAATTTTGCAACTGGTGGAGCAAGCTTGGCATGCAAGCTGTCAGAAGATAGCGGAGGCACTGAACATCAACCACATGACAGTTTGGAATCATTTAAAAAAGGCTGGCTACTCAAAGTACCTCGATGTTTGGGTGCCACATGAATTATCACAAAGAAATTTGATTGATCGAATTACCATTAGTGAAACGCAACGAAATCGAACCATTTTTGAAGCGACTTATTGCGGTCGATGAAAAGTGAATTAAATACGAGAATATTAAACGAAAAAAATCATGGTCAAATGCTGGTGACCCTCCACAAAGGACTTCAAAGCCTGGATTGACGGCAAACAAGGTTATGGTGGGATTGAAAGGGAATTGTCCATTGTAACAGCTGACACAACCTGGCGAAACGGTCAATTCGGTCTTTTACTGTGCACAACTTGACCTTTTGAACGAAGCAATGAAGAAAGAGCGACCAGAATTGGCCAACAGAATTTTTTTAGTGAATAGCGTCTCCATAACGGGCCATCCATATATTACGTAACACTTCAAGGGGGAGGGGAGTATTTGAAAATGTTAATAAGTGTGTAATGGGTAGTGGGTGGGGGGAGGTAAAAGTCTCTGAAAATTGCGGTACGTGAGTCATCTTCCTCAAAATTTTGTCTATCCGTTTAATAATTTCAGGACTTTTTGTAGCTTCTCGTTACTGCCCATTGTTTCAATCTTTCGCAAAGTCAACATACAACGAACAGTCTTGCTATTGCACTTAGTTAAATGAATTTCATTTCGTCATATCCATCAAATCATTCTAAAAAAAAATCACCAACACAATTAAATCCATATTAAATACTAAATCATTCATTCCAATCATGCACTTGACCTACATTCAAAAAGACGTGCTGTCTGGCCATTTCTAGCCAACACTTTCGAAAATCACATATCCTCTCAAATCCATCCGAAATGATATGGAACACATCATACATACTCGTATGTGCATATGTACAATTGAAAGAAACTACTTTGCACCGTGATATCTTGGAGTTTATCTCGTTGCGTTGTATTTATCATTTATATTTAAGTATCGCACATCTTTCGTTGATGTGCCATTGAAGAAAACGTTTCTTGCTGATCTCATTTCGTGAACAGAATATCATTGAAATGATGGTAGCCTTTAGACGTCAGTCAGTTCTTCCAGTTGACGATATTCATATGTATGTTACATATCTTAGTGCTTGTCGTGTTGTATCTTATTTTCTTTAAGCAATGCTTCCGCGTGGAAAACAATGAAAAAAGAATCCAGCCAGATAAATTTTCTATACGCATTGCACTTCAGCGTGACATAAATAAAATATTTTGGATGTTTCGTAATCAGTTCTTAAGATGAATTTTGACTGGCATTGTTGAAAGAAGATATAGGGAAAAAGGCCAAATTGAATAGTTTTTTTCCAATTAACGGATTATTTCTTTATACAGCATTTTTAAAGATGATCAATAATTTAAAACCAGGACTCTAGAAGTCTAGAAAGTCTAGAAACTGTTTTAAAGAGATATGGTATTTTTATTTCTAGAAAAAATACTTTTGTTTGTAGTATTTATTTTATTTAGTATCCAAAATTTTGGTTCAAGACCTTTGTCTGCAAAATCCATTGAATCATCAAAACCATGGTACGATTCCAAAATATCTCATTTTATTTTCATCTTTCAACTCCCTGCGATGTTTCATTTGATTCATATATGTATCTGTAGCGATTAGTCCATCAAACCCATGTTTATATATGAAACCAAACAGTATCTGAATTTCAAATAACCAGACATGAAATTCAAATTCTTCATTTCCGTTGCTTTTGTTCAGACCGGGAATATTTCGTGTGATAAAAGTTTTAAATATGTATATGCGTTCCATTTACAAAGACATTTTGGGGTGTTAGTTTTCAGTCAAGCAAATAAAATAAATCTGTTGTTGGTATCTATATCTATAGATGCATGATATTAAATAAATTTTAGCAGGATACCAGTTATGGAAAGTGATTTGAGGTGAATGTGATGTTGATGATCTAGACCCTGATCTTTGCAACATATTAAATCAGATTCGGTTTCAATAGCAATACACTAATGGCACACTCGGCATCATTATCAAGTTCTACTTCTACTTCATTATGAAGTAAGATTCAATGAAATAATGGTACACTAACAAGGAGAGGCCACGGTCTCGACCTCTCAGTTTAATAATTTCAGATTGTTGTGCTCGATGCGAAATCCTTGCGGGATGGTCATATAGTCATTCGTTCCTGAAATCCAGTCGTTTTTGTCTCTTTGCCTCAGTGCCAAATTAGGTAATTGGCCAGCAATAAGAAAAAAAGGGGGGGTGTTGCGGTTTATTATTTTAAAGATCGAATATCCTTGACGTCTACTACTTATGTGCCAAATTTCATCCAAATCTGAGAGTTAGATACCGTGGCCTCTCCTTGTAAATGTACTTCATTGTGTCTGACAGTTGAACTGTCATTGAACAAACAAAACCCAGGTAGCATTTTTTTGTTCGGCAGCTGAGCAGTCAGGAACTGAATTATAAAATTATCTCAAATTTTGTGTACTTAATGATATCGATTTACTTACGTGTGAATAACAATATGTACGAGTTTCCAGTCTATCATTCAAACATTTAACCTTCAAATCGTTCAACAAAGAATCAAATCGCTCAACCTTAACCTTAGGATAGTTCAACATTCACTACCAAACGTCGAATTGACTAGTAAGATTATGTTCACTTCATTCGGTTTAACCACAGATGGTACAGTTTTCTATCTGTGTCGCAGCACTGTCACTAGTAAAAATCGATCTACATTGGCGGGAGCTCTGGCTTTCAAAAGAAGGAAGTCACATGAAAAATAAATTTTTGAGGGGTATAATTTCGCATAGATTGTCGCCTTTCAGGATTCAATAATGCGCACCAATGTATTTCTATTGCAACAAACGATACCGCAAACGACATTGTTACAATTTGTCTTAAAGTAAGGTCAATAGTATGGAAAATGCTTTCCCATCTTTTTATTCAGGTGTGCGTAAAGACAAGCAATACGAAAGTATGGTCATTGTTCAGATTGTGTGAGGTGTACGACCATTTTTCATCGATATTGTTCGCTTGGATGCAAACCGTAGTCTTTGCTTCTTATAAGAAAATTTCTAAATGTTGCACTACTCAAGAAGTTGCTACGCAATAATATGGATATATTTACTTATAATTTAGAAGCTAAATTATATCTCTTAATCTCCTAATTTACTCTATACTCCGTCTTCTACGAAAATATATACCGAAACTAATTTCCCGTATCAGCATTTCTCTATCCTCCTATGAAAAAGACCATTAATCTAATTCGCGATCAATTAATTCTTTTGGAACATTGCCATCATGCATACATATGTATACTGCAAACATTTCTAAAATAATGTCGTTCGGTCCCATCCACCATTCTCTTTCCAGTATGCATCCCTTGTTGCAACCAACCACCACTCGGTTCTGGCTCTTTCTCAAATTATCCCAAAATACTTCGAATTCCGTGAATACTATGGAAAGTTTCAAATGTTAAATCTGCAATAGATTTCAGCGCAAACAGTCAGTCGATCCGGACAAATATGTTATTATGTAATCGTGGCATTTTCGGTGTCCAGCAATTTTCGAAACAAGAACAAAATCCAAAACGTTCTGAAATCAACATCGATTTCGATGGATGGATGTATTTATAAATTTCGGCAAAACACAATAGAGGCTCGTGAATTTATAACATTAACAAGACTAGAACAAAGATTAAGGAAATAAGACGAAATAAATTGAATGGAAAATGTTTGGAATTTATTGCGAAGCGTCATTTGGTCCATTTTGTCTTATGTTAGATCAATTTGTTTTATTATTGAGATGGATTCTATCAAGATAGTTGAAATTTCCCAAGTGCCAGGTCCAATTCTAGAAAAGAAATAAAAATTAAATGTTGGAATGGCAGACACGGAATGAAAGTGATAAAAAATTAAATTAGATTAATTCGATCATTTTTAGTGAAAAATTTGATTAGATTCGTTCGAGTGCCAAAAATATTTGTGTTATTTTTTTTTTGAAAATTCCGAACAAACATTAAACTTCTTTCTATTTTCTAACATCAAAATTACATCCGATCTTCATTCATCAAAGCCCTCGGACGTTAACATAAAAAAAAATCATTTATCAGACAATATCATCACCACCACCAGGGAGCACTAAAACCACCCCAATGAGTGAACCAAACATTGAAGAAAAAACCAAAATCTATAGATATGTCTGTTCATAAATATATTTGTTCGAAAAGATACATGTATCTTTTTCAAGATATTTACGAACAGACATCAATTAGTGGATCACTAGCGAAATTGCCTGCGAGATAATTCACGATGATCGCTTTGCTGATCTAGAAAATTGTTAAGATGCCCCGAAAAAATATATAGATTCACTTGTTATACAGTTGCAGGAGATTGTATCGAATTCCCATGATCGTCTCAATTTGAAATGTATAGAATGTTATTTATTTTTTTATTTCGAATTAGATCATGCGAATTTATCTGTGCTGAAAATTTCTGTTTTGAAATGAAGTGTAATAATGTCTGATAATTCATCAGACCTCTATTATTCTAGAGGGGAGGCTGCAGTGTATCGAAAATTTAAAAAGTATTTTATGTAGAAACAGAACTTTCACAGAAGTGACGGTTGTAGTCCAATTGCTTCGCGGAAGTATTTGAGGTTTCAAATTGTTAGGAGTATTTTTTTACTTGTACATATTATTGCGAAATGAATCATTTTACAGCTTAAGAAATACGAATAATATTTTAGAAGAATTAATAATTTTTGAGGTAAGCTTTTCAAGAAAAGGCAGTGGGGCACTGTGGGAGTGACCGGTGGGAAGTTTTGCAAATGATTATTTAAACGTTAAAACGTTGTATATAGATAAATACAAGAAAAATTCAGGAATTAATGTGACAAATTCAAAAATCTAGGATGCATATAATATGACAAAATATGAAATTTTTTATTGCTTTTATTCACACAAAGTAACTTAAAGTAAAAAAACAGAGGAAGCGGGGATTTGAACCCTCTGCATCGAGAGCAAGAGTTGGGTGCTCTGCTCACTGAACCTGCCGCTCTACTTTTATAATTGCACATCATTGCTGTGTATTGTGCTCACTTTGAATTTTAAGACAAACTTCCGTTCGCTTTTTCGTTCGGTACGCTTTTTCTGGGTTCACTCCTCTCGTTCACTTTTCGATAGAACCTCCGTAAAGGAAGCTAAATTTCCAAAATTCCGAATTTTCTGAAATTTTTAATATTTTCTCAAAATTCTACGTATTTATCTTCAGTTTAAATTTGAAATCAATCAGAATAAAATCGTTTGAGTGCTTAGAAAATACGCGTCTTACAAATTTTTCGGGAAATTCAGAAACAATTCATGAAATAAATTTCAACATTAACAAAAGAACTAAAATATTTCCTTTAGATACTAGGGACGCAATTGTTTAACAGTTCCATAATATCCCTGGTATCTACTATATGTCACAATAACTGAGCACCATAGCATTTATGGCTAGATACCATGAACGTTACCCTGGTTTATTGCTTTTTGCCGAGTTGGCTATGAGACACAAAAAGGACGCAGGATTGATTCTAGGAAGAAAGGATGATCCTACTATTAGCTATGATTTTGCTTCGATTACAACAGTTTTTAATAATGAATCTGTTCAACAATGAGTTTTTAGTATGATTTACATATCTAAATGATCGAATAATTTGCTGATTTCTTAAAATAAATGTATTCGTAGTTTAACATTGCTGATTTACCTTAAACTAATTACATTCACAACTCACAACTATTCAAAAAAAAAACCAATACCGACCGGGGATCGAACACACGACCTCATGATCGCGAGCTAGTGGCGCTGCTTCCTACAATGCACCGCTTCTGTCAGATGCAAAAATTTACTAATTCATAAGCGACACTTAAAAGAAGCGTTTTTCCCCAAAAAAAAGGGGGGGGGGGTTTGTTGCGGTCTAATGTTTTAAGGATCGAATATCCTTGACGTCTTCTACTTGTGTGCCAAATTTCATCCAGGTCTGAGATGACGATGCCGTGCCTTCTCCTTGTGTTTCAAACGAATCGATGTATATTTGCCATGAATTCCGTTTTTTTTTTCAGAATTGACACAGTTTCTATTTTTTGAAATACTCACACTAAGAGGTTGTCGTCAGCTTGCAGAAGGTTCAGAATTTCTACTTTTGTCATGGTAGTTTTTGCAGAATAGAATCAAACATTGTCCTTAAATCACATCATTCTATTAATAAATATGATGCATGTACAATAGATCAGTACATACACGAATAATTTATGTTGCTGTGATCATGCCCTCAAACAATCTGTGCGTTTTTCTTCATTTTTCATGGTTGAGCTCAATTTTAATTTACAGTTTGAAGGTTTTTCTTTTGATAGGAAGAAGGCGTTTAAATTGTCAGAACAGACTTTTCAAGGTATTTCCCGAAACGAATTCCCACAATTAGGTTAAATATAATAGATGTTTTTTTCTGTAGCAAAGCATCTACCAGAAAAACAGGTTGATACAGCAGCTAAAGATAAGATACATAATATGTCGGCATAGATCTCAAACTCATTTTATACAAGACGGTGAAATTAGATCAGTAGTTCCTCAACCAAATGAATTTCAAACAAATTTTCCCACATCTAACCTCATTTGAGCTACAATCGTAGTTGACTACCGAAAAATTATATATCTCACAAATCATTGTTCCAGGGGAGAGGCTCCACTGAAATTCGCTTCCTTCAAATGTATCCGCGGTTCGGTTCAGATACGAAACAGTAGCAACAATCTATCCGCAGCTCACTTAGCTCCAGCTATGCTGGCTAGCTAAGCTGTAAGTCGATGTAATGTAAAGCAATTTAAAGTCGGAATAAAACGCGATTTGCCCCATCTCCGCTCCATCCCCCGCCCGATGGATTTTCATGAAAAGTTGGCACACCCGAAGCAAGTTATAGCAGCTGAGCTGCTTACGCGAACTTCAACAAATTTTTCTTGGATCGCATGGCGCGTCAGTCCAGTTCCATCTTAGCTTCGAGCGTGGCTAGATAAAGATATTTCGCGGACGAGACGAGGCACCCCCAGCTAGCTAGCTAGTGGCATCAACGCGTAGTGGAAATTGTCTTGGACTTGGCTGGTTTTCGCGGACGGAATCAACGGACGACATTCGCGATAATTGTGATTCGGAAAGTATGTATTTCGCAGCCTCAGATAGATACGCGCAAATATAGATAGATAGATGCATTTGGGTGCAACATATCCAAACTTTAGGTTCGGAATTCGAAACCAAATCGGTAGCTATGGATAAATCGGATGTAATTTTTATTTCACAGCATGTTGAAAATTAGATAGTGAAACGCGAGACGCAACAGTAGTGATATTAGCCGTCCGTGTACTGTCCCAACAATAGTGTGTGAATTCACGCGCGCGCGCGTATCTTAATTAAGATACTTCAGTCGGCCACAATACACCATTTAATAGTGCTCCGTCTATTAGATACATGTGTGCTTGGGTCGCGAAATTAGTTTCGATTTTCACTGCCTAGTGAAAATTTTCGTAAATATTTTGATTACGCACCGCCGTCCAAATCGCTCAGAGTTTTCTCCGCCCTGGAATTGGACTCGACCCAAATTGCGAGGGAGTGAAAACACCTTACACCGAGCTGCTTGCTGTTTGCAATACGTTTTGCATTATTGCAAAAAGATAGATAGGTACAGATGCATAGATACATTGCACGATAGTCAAACAATTCTGCAATAGATCACACGCATGTGTAACATGATATCGGGGCCTGATTGGAGTGCATTGTGTGTAAACAAAGTGATATTGAATTCTATCACACCTGTTTGTTGTTATATCATGTCATCTAGGTGAAAAACGCCATCCGACATATCGTGTGTGCGTATGATGATCTATTGTTCACATGCTTGCAAAATGGGGGGAAAATTGGAAAAGTGAAAAATTTTTACAATGCATTTTTTGAACTGCATACGAATATGTTGGTGAATAAACCTACTGAAGTGCAACCCACATTGAAAGCATACTAAATATGAATAAAATGTTGTTTTCTGCCACAATAAATGCTTAAATAATTTTTTTATCTGTTAGTGTCTGCCAGTGCATTTTTCTTTGAAAACGTTGTTAAATTTGCGGTTAAACGTTGGGACCACATTTAATGCGATCGTTAAATAAATTACAAAATCAAATAAGTGATAAAAAATGGATCACAGGAGGTGAGTTTCCTTCAAACAATATATGTTAGTATTTTTTTCATGAGTTTTTCAAATTGTTTAAATAATTCAGTACATATATACATTGGAAAAAATACAATGCGAAACCTCAATTATTTTTCGAAAATTGCTAAAAATTGCTGGGAATTATGTATCCCTAATGTTGGCGTATAGAAACCTCAAAAATTATGTTCATCATCATAGCAACATTCCGGTGTTATGAGTTGAAATGTGGAAATAATCTGCAATGACTATGGATAGAGATCGATTGTTACGAATATATTGAATATTCATTTAATATTGTAGCTTACGGATAATTCAGCAATCGCATTGAAATTATTAGCAATTTGTAATAGATTATAGGTGGCATAACTTCCATTTTCTTCACATAAAATGTATGTGTTTGTAATATCGAACAATTTGATAAACGCGATTAAAAATGACCAATTAGGTTTAAGGGATTTGCTCAAATTGTTGAAATTTTCTTTTCTGCAAATCTTTTGAATTTTTTAAAAATATTATTTAATGCTAGCTGCGCCCACAACTTCATTTGCGTGTATTTTATATTTTTTTTGCATAGTTTGCTTATTATCATCATCTCATATCTTAAGAAACATTTGAAATTTTCCGACAAGGCATAAATATTTGCACCAAAACTATCAAATCAATACCCTTAACTCAAAATATCTTTAATCATTATGAAATAAAAAGCCATTCAGAACTATGTGAATCAAAAATCACAAAATACGTTTGTTGTAAACTTCATATTTCTGCTTGAATTCATTCATTCAATCACTTTTCTTTGCGTAGAGGACTTGTTCGCTATCGAAAACACAATGAACTTGCACCGTTGTCTGTCCGCTTACATGTTTCCGGCTACTCAAGTCTAGAAAATTGGATGTCATGCCACTCAACGAAAGATGTCGCCACTGGTTCCTTTGTAGTGAACCCATTGTGCATTATAGTCAGTCTTGGGCGCCAAATTTAATTCTGAATGTACAGTTTTTTGATTCTTGTTGAAATTCGTGCATTTGCCAGGATAAAAAGTATCTGAAATGTTAACCCAGAACATTTCTTATCATTTTGTCAGGTTTCTTTAAACTTCGTCCACTGTCCGTCCGCTTACATGTTTCCGGCTACTCAAGTCTAGAAAATTGGATGTTATGCCACTCAGCGAAAGATGTCGGTTCCTTTGTAGTGAACCCGTTGTGCATTATAGTCAGTCTTGCGCCAAATTTAATTCTAAAGGTACAGTTTTTTGACTCTTGTTGCAATCAGTTCATTTTCCAGGATAAAAAGTATCTGAAATTTTGACCCAGAACATTTATTATCACTTTGCCAGGTTTCTTTAAACTTCGTCCAGTATTTTCGTGTAATGTATAAATAGATAGTCAAAATTGCGGAATTAAGTTCCAATGATTCGGGACGGTAGCATCAAGAGTTGCCAACTGGTGGCATTCTTAGATCCTGTTGCATTGATCTGAAGCATACAAGAGAATTTCTTTGTCAATAATTCATGGATAAATTTAAAAAATTTTTTTTTTTAAAAAAAACAATCACATCGCGAATTGAGACACTTTTTTAAAATACCTTCAAATTTGGACTATATTTTTTATTCGTTTTCCCTTCGCTAAAATATTTTTTCAGTTGATTTTCCGAGACGTTTAGTTTTCATCCAAAAGATGTGTTATTGCAAATATCTTTGCGAAATTTTAATTTTGTTTCCTTCAAAGTAATCCCCATCAGATATTATACACTTGTGCCAACGTTTTTTCCAATCTTCGAAGCACTGCAAAAAATCATTTTTTGTGATCTTGTTCAGCTCCTTCTTCGATGCCGTCTTTATCTCCTCAATCGTGACGTAGCGTCGTCCTTTCATGGGTTTCTTCAGTTTCCGGAACAAGAAAACGTCAAAGTCAAAAAGTTATGACCCGCAGGAGCAAATTTGGGTCGTCACGAACAGAATCCCACAGCTCCTTAGCAATGTTAATGCGATGTTGTTTCTTGTCGAAATTGAGCAATTTTTGTACGAAGTTGGCGGCGACCCGTTTCAAGCTCAAACCATTATTAAAAATCGAATGGCACGAGCCAATCGATATGTTTAGGGTCCTCAGCATCTTCTCTAACGGTGGTTCGACGATTCGCCAATACTATTTTCTTTACTTTATGAATGTTTTCGACTGTCGTTGACGTGTTCGGGCGTCTGTTACGCTGTTCGGACTTCTTCGCTTCATCATATGCCACAGTCAACATTCGGAATGCGCCTACGCACTTAAAGTTGTTTTTTACACAAAATTTGATGCGGAGCCTTTGATCCATTTTTTGGAATAGACAAAAATCGAAGACAAGACAAAACGCCCAAGCAAAATAGCTGTCAAAAATTAACTAAAGATTCAAAATGGTCGAACTTGTCAGCATAATTGAGGGACATAAGTACCAACATAACGCCATAAAAATATCAAAAATCGAATACACGTAGCCCGCGGGGATTCAAAATTTGCATTACTTTTTGAACAGACCTCGTATATCCTATATTGAATTTTCTAGAAATAGTGAGTTCTTCCTTGTATGCTTTCTGTGGAAACGGAAATTGAAAACGTTCCGAATGTCTTTGAAAGTGTTCAATTGAGTATCAACTCTTTATCTTATAAAGGATATTCGATTTAACTGGTTTAGCAAAATCAATATCGTCAAGTTTTCATTCAAATAAAGTCTACAAAAAATTTGTTTGTTTTGTAACCAAAAAAAATCATCGCAAAGTACTCTGCAACGCCATTTCCAAATGAATAAATAAATCGCTTCGTAGCCTCTTGAAATTTGTTGACACAATTTATACATATTGATAAGAAACTTCTCGTTTATCTTTTGATTGCTACAAAAATAATCAAGACGCTCTATTTGTATTCGTGAAATTTTATTTAATTTAGAATAGCAATCGTATGTTAATTTGTTTTGGTTATCAGTAAAATGACAAAAGTGTATAGTGAAGGTTCAATTTGTTGAAAGCGTTTTATAGTGTTTTATTTGGCAAATTTGGTGTTTATAAAATCGCTAAAAAATATCCACTTCCTTGGACAAACATGATTTTGAAGAGCTACATTTCAATGGGTTATGCAAATATTGAAGATATTTTTTTTGAAGACTTAACGACAATTTGAAGTGTGAAATACATGATATTTCATTTTGAAACTAGTTTCCGATACGTGAAAAGTTCACAAGATTCACATACAAGTCCGCCCACCTGCCTTGACGCTAAAAGTCAAATTCCGTCTAACAAATCACATTATTTTCTGTCTACCATTCCAACAGATCCATAAAAATCAAAAGCCAGAATATATTTAGTGTTTATTTCAAGTAGGTATTTATTCATTCGGCGAAAATTATTCATCGGATTTTATTGCGACGAAAAACCAGTAGGCCGCTGACCTGTTGCTTGCATATGAAACACTACCGCAAGAATTTTACGTGCAGGTGTAAATATCGAGGAGTTCCACACGTTCAATTCTCACATATGAACGCGACAATGTTTGTCTTTCAGCAGCTCAAGCGAAAATACCTGTAATTATTTGGGACCCACTCCTCCAGCCAGTTCAAGAAAATATCAAGGTGTTTCATAAACAAAACACGTATGGCGGTCGGTCGTTTCATTTTATTCATACATTATGCATGTACCTCGGAAATAAAATACCGGCTTCCAAAATAGGTCGCATACTAGTTTTTGGTGCTGCAGATAATTCCAATAAATATTCCAAACTAATAGCTCTGGGGTCATAAAATAAGTTTAGAAGGTTCTTGAGACGGAGACGTGAGATTTATTTTGTTTGTCGCCTTACACTTAAATCACAACCCTTAAAAGGTTTGCATCCAAAATTGATTGACTGAGTCAGAGACTAGTGTCCAGCTATGGTCTAAGAGTACAATCAGTCAATAAGTCATCACCAAGAACATCAGAAGAACCATGAAAGCATTTATTTCAATGCCATTTCCATTTACAGAGACGATCGTGATTTAAATATGGAAATTATGGGAATCTACGTAGGAGTATCTCAATCTCAACCAATGATTAATGGAACGAAATAAGATTTCATCTGATCTTCTCCAGATATTTAGTGCAAAACAAGCTCTTTTTTTTAGAATAAAAAAACAACATGCATCCATTTGTAACGTGGGAGCATCCCATTGTGTTCTGCTTCCATGCAAAGCCAAAATGATGTGCGCCTCATTAAGATTGAAACCGTTAAATCACTTACTACTATTGTACTATTCTCCTGAAATAGTGCACAACTTTCATCAATTCCCATCGAAAAAAAACTAAAAAAATTTTGAAGCTCCAAACAAGAAGACCCCACAGAGAACAGCCACCACAAAACACTTTTTTCTTCGTCTTCGAGAAAAGAACACTGAAAAGCAAGAACAGTTCTTCGGGTATCTTTCAGATTGTGCAGACCAAACGAAAAAGAAAAGATTGTCCATGAAGAATAGGCGGAGCGCGAATATAATGAATTGGACGATCCAAATCAATTGAATTCGACGATTTTTTCGCCACATTTATTTCAATAGAAAAAAAACTTGAAGATACTTTTCTTTCAAAAAGATATTCACATATGGACATAATTACATACGAATGGCGCCTACATAGCTTTTTGCTGTTTGATTTGATTTCAAGTTTATTGAATTGTTTGTTGTTTTGTAGTTGTTGTTGTTTTTCCGCGTAATTTCTATTGGTTTTTATATTATTTCGTAATCGAGTGATGGCCGTATGAAAGAATCGTGTCAAATGTTCAAGTGTAAATGATTTTGCAAAAATTGTTTGTGAAATTTTTACTTCGTAGCCGTAAGACGTGAAAAAGATGAAATCAATGATTGGTTTTTGTTTTATCCAGGGAAAAAAATATTGTTTATATCAATAGTGGTGTAACTGTTTACGGAGTAGCTAAAATAATGATTGGCTTTTATAGAGTAATCAAAAGAGTACGTAACGAATTTTGCTTCTGGGAATGATTATACACTGAAATATAGTCTATTTTGCAATCAAAGTTTACAATCTAAATTTTACAGTTTATGACCGGCAAATTGCTTTTTCTGAATGGATCTTTATTTTTGGAAATTTGTAAAACGCGAAATGTTTTCTACTGCCTGAAATGACTGCAACTGTTTTGTTCGTTTGGGAGAGTGGATATTTTGTTGCTTGTATTTTGTTCAAATCTCTGGTAAGATAAATTACCTAATTTAAAATTGTCGATTGAAATGAAAAATCAGTTATTGAAAAACCAAGGTGGTAATTAATAAAGATTCGTTTCTAGAAAGAAAAATTCCGGCTGCTTTTCCCAGAATGTTCTGCCTAGATGCCTAGACCCAGTAGCTACATCTGTACCAGTCGCGATAATGTTCACGATACCTTACTTGGCACAATAACGACGGGAGAACGTCAAGAAAAACTAAAATTACACACTTCATTCCGTACAATGTTTTCGTTACGCTCGGATTGCCAACCCGAAAACTATCCGCAGAATGATGTAAACTAAATAAACGTCAGGTGCGACCGCCATCTGACTAGGGTCAGAAATCGCCACAGTCCGGAGGAACGGAACGCGCGAATTAAGTTACAAAATGGGGATCACGCGGCTTAGTAATCGAAAACTCGGCAAAGGGATCCAGTAGAGTTTTAAATGGAAATTAAGCCATCGAAACGCTCTCGTTTGGAAATGAGTCTTTCAGAAACTGGCTTGTTTGTTGGATTTATTGGTTTTGGAAACTTAGCCATTTTGGAATTGGAGGTCGGCTTTCGGCGGATTTTTGAAAAGTAAGTCACTGTGAAAAGTCAGCCGTTTTTTTCTGTAAGAAAGTCGTTTTTAAGCAGGAAATCGGAAACGCTTAATGCTTCTTTTTCACATACATTTCCTTAGATTCGTTTCCAAAAAAATTTCGGGTGCTTTTCCCTGAATGTTCTGCCTAGAAGGAGGAATTACCCAGTAGCCCGTCGTAATAATGTTCACGATACCTAACCTAGCCCAATATCGCCTAGAAAAATTAAAACTACACACTTCATTCGGTTCAATGTTTCGGTTACGTTCAAATTCTCAACACGAAAACTGTCAGCAGAATTATGTGAATTTGAAAAACATCAGAGACCACCACCATATGACTAGGGTTGAAAATCGTCATAACCCAGAGGAATGGAACGCGCGGAACTGAAAAACACGTTTCAATAACCGAAGACTCGATAATGAGGCCCAACGAAGCTTTAAATGAAAGTGGAGCTGGCGAAACGCTCTTATTTGGAAATGAGTCATCCAGAAATCAGCTCGTTTTTTGAATTATTAGTTTTTGAAACTTTTCAAAAAAAACATACAATGATCGAGAAAAATCTTCGTTTAGGAGTTGGTGGTCGGTTTTTCAAGATTTTGCTGAAAAGTAGGTCACTTTGAAAAGTCAGCCCTTTAAAAAAGACCTTTTTGGCGAGGAGTCGAAACTGCTTATTGCTTTTCGCAGAGAAAGAGTAGATCGTCGATTGGAAATCTGATATTTGGATTCATAAGAATGCAGCGACAAAGCAGCCTAGTGCACATACAGTAGTACCATCACATACTTAGGATTTGTTGACAAATTGTCAGTCGCCGTAAGTTTGTCGCTTTTCAACAATTTAAATTAAATTCGTCAGTATTTTTTTACTTAAATCTTATTAGGTTAGGAAAATTTAAAAAATGTTTGATACTGTCGTTCGCTGATTGGGGCAACGTGGAAGTAACTTAAGTGCTACTTTCAATTTTTTTCATATATTTTCCAGGCTTACTAATACATTAAAAACCATAGATTTGTGTGAATTGTTCATTAAAGATATCGACGAAGTAATTTCACTTAGTCTGCTGTGCTGTGCAAGTATACTTTTGAGGGATGCATTATTTTATGTTCATATTCACCTCGTTGGGTGCGTCATTAATCAAAAATTTATTGTGTAAGTAATGATGTTGCTAATGAAATAGTTGTTTTGGTGCTGAAAACTAAATTACTTCCCTTGCGGAATTGGGCTAGAGCTACCACTAATTTTTTCTGGATTTTTTCAATGATATTCGCTAACTAATCAACGAACGGCACATAATCAAGCAAATCTAGACTGGAAAGATTAATGAAACCGAAAATAATTAATGTGTCTCGCCTCAATAAATTCCAATACTTAATACACTGATCTAATCAGATCCATATTACATAATTAATCTGCAACAAAACAATGGATTATATCGCCACATGACGATTGTATTGTGTGCAACATCATTTTGTCAACGAAAGATTAAATCCGATAAAAAAAGATACCGGCACAAACGAAACTCTATTTGGGGTAGGTTCAGGTTCGCTCCTAATCTTAATCGGAACCCGTGGTCCATAAAACATGTTTACGGTAGTATATTGGATTTAAGATAGATCAACGATACCAACAATGCACCACATCACACAAAGATCGAAAATGGATTTAATATGAAAATGAACAGAGAAAAAACCAATTCCATCCAAGCTGCAGGCCATCATCCATCCATCGGACAAATAGAAAGTGCAAGTGAATATCTTATGTAAAAGTGAATGTTACTGCAACATGTTTAGTGCTGTTACAGAAGCTTGTTATGTTTTATTTACCAGTTGGTTGCACTGTTATTTTTTTATACGTTTATTAGTTTTCGTCCTCTTTTAGCCGGGCCGCGGCACTACAACAACCGGTCGTCGGATGTGGTACGTATTGGCGCGAGTGTGGTCGCTGGCCTTAAAGACCATGTAATCGGTCATGTTTCCATACGACCACGTATTGGCGTTAATTAGCTTTGACCATTGTTGTGTGCCATGCCGTCCATTCGATCGTTAAAGAACTCATCATTACTATCATCGCGTTGGAGCCGCTTTGTGCGGGATTAGAGGCAATAAAAGCCTTCATTTGTGCATTTAATAACCGCAGAAAATTACCTTTTCTCGGTTATTGACGGTTTGTTTTTGCAAAGTGATTTATTTTCTGCAATAAAAAAAATGTAAGGAGCTTTGCGTCTTGCATGACGTCCTTTAGCAATACTTGTTGCGCGTAATAAATGTTGCAAAATCACGCTTTTGTTTCTATTCCAAGGGTACAATTTTATGGAAATCTGATTTGGACAAAGACAAACGATATTGTGCAATATTTTCACAACGAGCCCAACTAAATCGATGGGCAATATTCACGCTCTGCATCCAAAAAATGAATTTATCTACTAATCCTTGATTACAATCTTCGATGTGTTTTTTTCGCATCAAGAAAAGAATTCATTCGCAACACTTGCATAACATTACCTCAAATGTCTTTGCCCGAACGACTGAACGGTGTCCAAAAAATGAAATGATCTTTTCTTTCAAAAACCACCTACCGTCGTCATCGTCACAACTAGCTACCATCGAGGTAATTTTCTCTTCTTCATAGTCTGCATGTCTGCAGATATTACAAAAGAATCCACCAAATGTACATAAAAAAAAGTTCAACAAACCAACGAACAAACAAAATGAAAAATGAGGTCAGGTTTAATTTGAAACATCTCATAAATAAGACGAAAATAAAAATAAAGACAAAACCGAACGACAAAAACATTGATTCGTTGTCGTCGTCGTTGTCGTGTGAATGGACTTATTGAAAAGTATTGAAAGTGATCAAAAAAAAAAGTTAGATTGTGGAGAAAATTTGATTAGAAAAAAGATGCTGCACCGCGAATTATATATAGAAAGTGAGAGTTGACGGGCAATTTTTAATTTAGTTGCGATTGCAACATATCGAGGACTATAAAGTGGAAATTTCAACATTTTCCGGGACAGATTTTTCCAAAGATTTTTTTTTATATTCTAGCCGGTGGACGTATCACGCTTTTATAGTGGCAGATGAGAAGCAAAAGGGAAAATAAACTTCATTTTCAATTATAAATATATATTCGAGTGCCTTGGTGAAATTTTTTCAATAAGCTTAAGATTGCGTGTCGCAAGATTTCTTTGATTCAGATGTAGGTTTTTTTTCTCGACAGAGTTGATGGAAATGGTATTTATATATTCCGACGGATCTTTGAAATTTTATAGATAAATGTTTTCAAGATATTTTACATTCTTAATATACATATTGAAGTTTTTTCTTCTATGTTTTCAAACGACAGTGAAAATGGCTTAGCGAACGTTTTGCACGCATTTTAATTTCGCATAAAAAAAGATGAGAAGATAGTTTTTTCAATAGATATTATTGTTTTTGAAATGACCGGATATTGTTTTCAAAATTAATGTTAATTAAGAAAGACTAGGAAGTTCGCATGAATTCATAAAATATATACATATACTTTGAATTGTAAAAGATAAAGCAAGTGAAAAGCGAAAGTTGAGATTAACCAGCCGTAGGCCTCATTCATTTGAGCGCACTGAAGAGGTACATGATCGGGGCGCTTATGGTTGGCAAGCGGGCAGAGTTAAAATTTAAGTTGTTTCCCCGGCAGAATTCGGTTAGAGCCGTCATTGGTTCTTTGGCTAATATTTTCAATAATATTGGGAGGAATAGAATTTCAAAATGTGAGAGAATATTTTCTGGTTAGTAAAACGCTGTGTGGATATGCGATATTCAATGTTTTTCGCAACAATTGCTATCCATCTACGAATTAATTATTTCAAGTCTTTCTTTTAAGATGATAGACATGTGTTATGCATTTTTATGTTTTGAATTCAACTCATCATCTCATATGTAGGTCTGTGGATTTTTTTCAAGAGTATCATTTGAAGTGCTTAAGAGGGAAGCGGCACCATTGGTAAAACTAATTTCAGGTTTTTCAAAATATTTTCCCTGAAGTTAGATCTACATATTTCTTGAAAAACTTAAAAAAAAGTTATACCACTTTCCTGTCCGGGGAAAAAAAGCCAAAAATGCAAACGTAAAAAAATATTGACACAACATTTGCATCAACAAAATCATAAACGAGCAGGTTTATAAAAAGAGGGATGTTTATGTTTGCTTCGATCAGTCTTATTTGTAACTACCTTCTGACCAAAAAATACCCGGAAATTTGAAATAAAACGCAAAATTCTAAATCTTCATCAATCTTTATTGGATCACCTTCAAAATATGCTTCATTTGAAGCAATACACAAATGCCAACGCTTTTTCCAATCATCAAAACATTTTTTATAGGCACTCTCCGATATGGCTTTCAGGATCTTGAGCGAATTTTCTTTGATGAGGTTTATGGAGTCATACCGGGTTCCCCCGGCAATTTGAGTTTGGGAAACAGGAAAAAGTCATACGGAGCCAAATCAGGTGCATTAGGCGGCTGGTCGATGATATTTATTGAATTTGCCCGATCCAGCATGTCTTCAGCGACCTGCTGTCGATACTGTTTTTGGAGAAAATTCAGCACAATCGGAACGAGCCGAGCGGCGATGCACCGCATGCCCAATTGGTTGACCGAAATCAAACGAGCTGATTCACGAGCAATGTTAAGATCACGTGCTATCTCTTTAAAATTAGCATGATGATTTTCGAGCACGATTTCTTTAATTTTTTGGACGTTATCGTCAGTTGAAGACGTCGATGGCCATCCGGAACGAGGTAAGTCCTCGACGATCTCCCAACCGTCTTTAAAAGCTTTGTACCACTCCTAAACCTGAGTTTTCGATAAAACAGTCTCATCGTAAGCCTTTTTCAGCATTCATATCGATTCGGCACACGAAATTTCGTTCAAAACACAAAATTTGAGACAAACTTTTTTGTAATATTCGCCTAATTCAATGAGTTGCTATAAACAAACTGGTTGACAGATCGCGCTCATTTTTTGCATAGTAATTAAGGACAGTCCTACCAACATATAGAAACTATACTTGCAATACTTAACGCGGGCAATTTAAATGAGAAATTCCGGGTACTTTTTGATCAGGAAATAAAACCGATTCTATTCAAAAGAATTGGTGAATTGACGATATAATGAAGTTACGAGGATTAGATAGCTGTCCTGAAAAGTGACATTACTAAAATTTCTAACTATTTTTTCGACCACTAAAATATTGCTAGTTTTTTCGTGTGTGTATGTTTTAGTGATATTAGTCGTTAATGCAATCATAGCGATACAATAAATTTGTTGACGAACGGTAATTATAGAAAAAATGTATCTTCAGAAGATAGAGACAAAAAATTTATCGTTTCAAATACGACAAATTTTTTTTTGGTCGGAATAGAGTCAACATGAGTAAATATTAAAAAAAAAAATTATTGCAATTTTCTAATGAGAATAAGATGCAGATGCATTTTTCATTTTGTTAAATCTTAGCTCAGCTGCTTCCTCTCTCTGAGTTAACAACTGCACTTCTCAGAAGTTTTAACGAAAAATAAATAAAAATAGCTAAAAAATTGATAGTCTCTATGCTTAAGCTTTTGTGCAATACGTCACATATTAATCAGAACATGTACAATTTTCCTGAAATAATAATAAGTCATATCTGTGACAGACAGTTGCTATGTCGCAAAATCATCCATAAATAATCAGTATTTATTACAAATTTAAATATTATTATTATTATTAAGTTCATTCACTTTGCGCAAGCAAATAAATCACAATAAAATCACAAACACCATTTTGCATATTTGCGTAGGTGTATCTTAAATGTTAAAATGCGCCATAAATTCATTTTATCTAAAACATCTTGCAGATGTATTTGGAACAAAGAGAAATTTTCTTTGCACATAATATATAAGATTTTCCATCATGTTGTGGCATTACTACCACCGCCCATACAATAAAATTATTAGTTGTGTTTTTTGAAATTCTTTTCGTATGCCGTAATCATTTGATCGGGTCACATTCATTTGATTTACCATAATTGCATTTATTTTTATTTTTTGAACATATTTTTGTTGAAAAAAATGGTTGATGGCAGTTTGCAATTAACTAAATTACATGTGGCATTTTTTTAAACAATGCCTAGAAAATAATTAAGTGAAATCATGCTGTGAGTCATTTGCAATTATTTTATTTAAAATAAAAAGAAATTCTCACGGTTCACAATGTTTTCATGACGGCAACAATAATTAACATAAACAGATAACAGACATCCATAAGCATACAATTGTTTTTTTTTTTAATTCCATTTCGAGAATAATGCAGACAATCCTAGTAACTAAGTTGGTTGAAAGTTAGTGCCACACATAAATAGTGTTGATGCGTGTTTCGTTTCTTATTCGCATCGCGTGTATCCATAAATGTAATCCATTTATAGTTAAGTTAACTTTGCCTGGAGGTATTTTTCGGACTTGGGTGCAATATTTATTTAGTTTTGCGATAATTTACTGGGTTTTAGTAGTGTAGGATTTTAATTGAATTTTATAGGTGCGTTGACCATAGTCAAACGTTTGGGGGGCGTGAATTAAAGATACTTTCATGATGTAATGATCCTAGATTGTTTTGGTTAATTCGCCTCCTTTTCTGGACGGCTTAAGTGCGCTTCGTAGCAGATTGTAACGTCTGAAAAAAATATCTCAACCACACGAGAATTATTGACGATTTTGAATAGATAATAATCGTGGAAATATTTTGAAAAAAAACGTAACTTGAAATTTAAACTTAATGTGATATCCCAGAAATATATACTTCTAACATCCGATTTTCACCTCATCCGAGCTGCCATTTCGAAAGTCTGCACACGTAACGGTGGCCATCATCAGCATGGTCATCAACATCTTCTCTATTACCAACAACGAGCCATGCTTGTTTACCCAACAAGCAGGACGATTTGCAGCAAACAAAAGTACCTACTTATTTTACATTTACGATGATGACTTTGCCGGCACTTAATTTTATCAACATTCAAACGATCTATGAATCATTTCGATTCAAACAATTCCGGCAACCGAATCAGATTCACGCGAGACTGTTACTCGAAACCAAGAAAGAGCCTATGGCGAAATTGGGTTTTTCTTTTGGCGAAAAGAAAATCAAGGTGTGCCACGGTACGGGTAACTATGTACGTTATGTTACGGTCTGGTCCCGCGACACGGGGCATGAAAATCACATAGATACAATATGCAGTCCATAGAGTCGGGGAAAAGTTCAGAAAAGATAGTCACAGTTTGCGTTGAAGAGAGGTGGACTACCTTTTAGTAGGTGAATGAAGGCACGGAAGCATGAAAATAGATATACATACCTGCCTCCAATTCTAGTGATATAATAGCATGAAACTGTTGTTGCAAGTTTGGTGATAGGATTAGCTTATGGTCGTATCTTTTCATCTTGTTTCGCTTGTTTCTGCTCTGATGGAAAAGTGAATGATGTATTTTGTAAATACAAATTCAACAGCAAAGAGAAAAAATCTAGAAATCAGGTGAAAAATGTTAGAGCAAAGACAAAAATTGTGTTCAGAATATTTTTAAATTAAAACGAAAAAAAGTTGTGAGTACGTCCAATCACTGAATACAATAAAATGAAATTATTTTGGACGACTGTGCCTTTTATAATTGGTCGTCGTATGTTAGCCATGATCCATCCATTCATAATTTTAGTTTTAATATTGTATAGCATATAGCGTAAATTATATATTTATTCTTCTATTATTTCCAGATCTGCCTACTCATGATTGCTCCGAACAATAAAAACACTCTAAATGTCATCAATATATTGGTAAGTTGAAATCATTCATTCAAATTCAATAGAAATATTCCTATTAAAGTTTGTAGCATTTCCCGTTCAATGTATGTATTTTCCAAATCAAATTGGTTATTTTCCAAACCAATTTTTCGCTCCTCCAAATCCAATTGGAACTTTTTTCATTCAATTGACATTAGAAAAGTGCCAATTTGATGTGAAAAAGTATCTATGTTGTTTGGAAAATCAGCCATTAATTGATTTGATTCGGAAAACACCTAAATTGAACGGGAAATGCTATAAATTGAATCATACATCACCATTTTTGTTCGAAAAATAACTAATTTGATTCGAAAAACACATAAATTAAAGGGAAGATGCTATAAATGGAATTTAAAAATTTTACGAAAAAATTTCTTAATTCATAATTTGTGAGAAATATTTTTTTATGAAGAGAAAATCGTAAAAATAATTTTTTTAAGCAAATAAAATAACCATACTATATTTTGGAATATTCTTGCAAAAATGTACAAGGATATGAATATTGGTGAAAAATGTAAGGATTAAAATATCAACTGGATAAATTCTTAAGGAAAATTGAAATTAAATAGTGATAAAAAAATCGATTTAAGGGTTTTTTTAGGATATGATTTTCAAACAAAAAAAATTAACCATTTTTTCGATAAAAAGAAAAGAGATATCATTTTGAAATTTTGCACAAATTTTAATTGGTACTTTGGCTGAACAGATTAAAATTTTTTTATGGTTTTACAATTACAATTACAATTACAATTTTTTTGAAAAAAACTTCCAAAAACTACGGTGGACGTGATTTTTAAGGTGACCGGATCGATCATCTGGCGAAGAAAAGCAAAACGCGAAATTAATCCTTGTTTAAGCGCCTATGACAAGTACCGGAATAATTTTTTTCATTAAAAGTTAACAAAATGGCGGCATTTTTAAAAAAAAAAAACTATTTTGATGGTGGAAAATGGAGTGAAAATCGGAAAATTTGATACCGATCATAATGATTCCACTACCGGCTATATCCATGTATGTGTACAACAACATTATTAAAAAATCAGATTGATCGGTTGAGTAGTTTTTATAAAATCGTGTCCGCCAGCTCAAAAAACATGAATTCGAGAAAATCACGTTGACTTTTTTTTACGAATCACGAAGCACTTTTCTAATAAATCATTCGAAGTTAAATCTTCGCATATTGACTTCAAAATTTCTTGATCAAGAGGTGGATCATGTTTATAGTTTCGTATTTCAGGAGAGGGGAGTCAAGAATACCGAAACACAACGGTGCGTCAAAAATGCTGACTCACGCCATCATGCTATACACGCTTGAAAATACTTTAAAAATTAAAATATCATTATAAATCCTTTTCAATCGTATTCTTGATGGAACTTACTAACGAAATTTCTAAAAAAATTTTTTTGGCGTTTTTGAGAAATTGTAACCTAAAAGAACCCTTAAGCATATTCGATTCCCCGGTTAAAAGCGATTTGCTTACAGAACAAGCCGCGAGGTGCGACCCTTGAGGTCCACACGGTCAACTTCCCAGTAATATCTACATAAACATCAACAACATTACAACAATGAGAGGTATTCATAGCAGTAACAGGAATGAGTTAATATGAATCATATCGTCTACGGGAGGGTCCATTGATTACGTAAGGTTTTTGGTCGATGAGGACAGATTGAATATTCACGCGGATCAATCGGTGGGGGCCTTTTTGGTGTTGAAAAATTTTGTTGGTTTTCAAAATTTAAGCAATTTTTTTAAATTAAAAGAATATAAAAACTTTTAAAAATCTGCTCAAATTATGCAAATATCTTAAAACTTTGATTGAATTTAAAACAATTTTTTTAGAATAAAAGAAATAAAGTAATAGCACTCGTATGAATCCTCTTTACATGGTAACTTTGAATGATTTTTTTTATTTTTTATTTAGTTTTTTCATAATCATGGAACGAAATTTTGCCGGTTTCTCTCCAAAAACTGATAAGAATGTATAAATTTTATAAACTGGATCACTGTGCAGTGCAAATCAAGTTGAAAAATATTTTCTATGAAAAAAACAATAATTTTTCGCATTTTCTTCTATTAAATTAAAAAAACGGCTAAAACGAATTTTTATAATGTTAAAAACTTCACAAAGATGTTAATACACGTCAACTGACACCTTAATGATGCAAATATTATATTTGGTTCGTGAGATATAGTGAATGATAAAAATGACCTTGAAAATCATGATGACTTTTAACGATTTTTTATTTTTAATTTATTTTTTTACGTAATCATGAGAAAAAATTTTGATGACGTTTTTGCAAGCATTGTTTGGAGTATATAAATTTTATAAACATTGATTACTAAGACTTGACAATAAGGTTAAAAATTTATTGTTTTTGAAAAAAAAATCTAATTTTTTGCACTTTTTTTAAAAAAATTTGAAAACCGCTCCAAGATTTTTTTAAAAAATTTGACAGAATCACACAAACGTCAATACGCGTCGATTGACATATTTTTGGAAAAATCGTATGTTTGGTTCACGAGATATAGCGCATGACAGAAATGACCTTCAAACGGGCAAAACAGCAAACCCCCCCGACCGAAGTTTTCCAAAAACTAATCAGCTCTTAAAATTGCAAAGACGCTTTGATTGACACCTTAATCAAGTCGATCAGACTTTGTTTACCTGAGTTATGCTCGTAGAAAAAACTGTCCACGAACGCACGTACGTACGTACACACACACACATACATACTTCTTTCTAAAAACACTTTATATATACTCTATAGACCTCAAAACGTAAAGAAAAGTTGAAAATTTCAATTTCGATTTTCGAGGCGATTACAAGAACTTCCCATGTACTGGGAAGTTAAAAAAGGTGAAAATATCATTATAAATCCTTTTAAATCTTATCGTATTCTTGATGAAATTTACTAACGAAATCGGTAAATTTTTTTTTTTTGATTTTTTGAAAAATTTTAACCTAAAAGATCTCTTAAATGAATCTCCAGAATAAAGTTTTTCAAAATAAATTCTGGAGTTTTTTTTGGGTTTAAAGTAATGAATAAATTTTTCAACTTGAAATGATCACTCCATCATCTTGGGCAGGAGTGGACCAACGCAAGAAGAAATGGACATTTTTGATATCTCTGATTCCTTGTTGTTAGCTTCAAGACAGTCATTACCAGGCAGTCCATTACAAAGCGATGTATTGGCTGCTAAATCTGAATTTTTTTCCTTCAACGAATTTTCACTCAGTGGCATCTCAGAAGAAGAGAAAGAAAGAACTTAGCATCTCATCTGTGCATTTTCCAGAAGAGTGCAAATTCAAGGCTCCCTCCTGGAAAGCCTTATGGAAATATTTGGAAGCAACGTTAGCAACATGGTCAGCTTCATAAGGTAATCAAAATGGTACCCAGTATTCTACACATAGAATTTGCCCTCAATGAGGGACCTTCTCTTGTATTATAATATCACAACGGATCAACTGAGGTCGTACCTAAAATCTAAGCTCAAAATCCGAAATAACGATCAAAATAAAATCCTAAGCAAACGCCATCATTTTCAATTATTTGGTTCTGGATTTTAATTTGAACATTTCCACAAAGTAAGAACGTTCCGACTTTTATGTCCTCTTTCGAGGATGCTAATTTCCATATTTTCTCACTCCATTGATAATTTTCACCGTAGGTTTTTTATTGTAGCAAAAATCTGGATCTTAAAAAAATTATAGACAAGCGTACAATATTGTTTATAAATTGTTACGAAATAATTTTAAAAGAATTTTCACGAATATATGGTTTGAAAACAACAACCATCGTTACCATAATCGTTTTGAACCTATTAAACCCGGAAAACCGCTCGAAAACTATCTTTGGTACTTGAAAATTAAGATCTTAATGGGCAATCTATCTACTCCGCTGAAATCAGTTGAAAAATCAAAAAGATACATGCACCTAAATGCTAGTTGGAAAACATACTAACGAGAACATTATTAATGCCAACAATCTTTCATGTTTCATTTACACGATTGATGATTACACATTAACAATGGCACGGTAAAAGTTTGCAATTTTTGTTCTTTTTCATTATTTTATTCAAGCTTTCATTTTTCCTCATTACGTGTTGTTATTTTTTTTTGTAAATTTTTGTATCCTACATTTAGGGTACGAGTAGGTAAGGTACACATATGTCTGTACGTGCTTGCTTTCCCGTTTCGATTCTCGTACGTATGTGCGTGCCACTTTGCGGATCGTTTAGCAGTCAGTGCACAACTGTGACACCGTTTCGCAGATAAATTGTTTCGCTACAATACAATTGCTTTACGCAAAATTGAACTGTTAACTCCAAAAAAAAATTGTTGTTGCTATGTTTCGCCACGTGTAGAAGTGAACTCTTTGCCAAGACAATCATTTAACCATGCTGCGATTAATTATGTGTAATTGGGCAGAAATTCGATGTAATTTTGATACATTGCCTGTGTACGAGTGTACATGATTGTTGTTATTTATAACGGTTCAGTTGCATTGAGATCCATACGTTGATCGAGCGCGGGATATAGCATGAAATCTGTAAAAAGACAATGGAAATTACCACAATTGAGCCCAGATAAGTGCGGATGCATGTAATTTGAAATGAATTCGGCGTGAAAGCTAGCCGATCTATAAAGTAACGGAAAGATTAGACCGGGGAAAAAGTAGTTAGCTTTGAAATACGCGTCCTTATTAGATTCGCGTGTTAGATACGCAAGCTCGCTACGTATTCCGCCAATCAATGGCTGCGACCACAGGCGGTCGTAATGTTCGACGTACACCTGCCGACAATTGGGAAACCTTACAAGACCTTACAACCCCAACAAAGTATCTTTCGCCTCGAAGTCAGTTATGGCCAAATCAATCATTCACTTACGATGCCTCGACGACTTTTGTGCGGAATTCAATTAAAACCATTTCTTACCTGGAACTTTTCAATTGGTCGCACTGCGAAACGCCAAACCTTTCGTCATGATGAATGTATCTCTTATCTGATTTCTCAATTCTCATATCGTCTAAACTTTTTCAATATCTTTTCTCGTTGAAGATATTCATCAGCAAAAAGTTGCATGCATATGAAATAAGTTCAGATACATTTCTTTCGTTGAAGAGCGAATGGAAACAAGCATGAAGGTCATGCAGTTTGTGATAGGCAGGCCAGACACACTGCGCCAAATTGAATGTTGTGAGGAGACAAGATGAAAAAAGTTCATTTCGAGAATGAAAAGTGTATTAGGAAATGTTTTGAATGTCGAGGTCGAGAGGTGCTCGACATGGTTTTTGTAGTGATGCAAGTATAGCGGTAGGAAAATTAAAAAAAAATTAAAGCGAGAAATCAACAACTGAACTTTAGGTAGGTTTATCAAAAAACATTGAAATGATTTGTTCTGCCCTCAAAAATTGTATATTGTTCTTTCAAAACTTGATCGCGTCATGAATTTTGAATAAAAAAGTTTTATTAATTATTTCTAAGAATTTTTCACATGAAATTGCCGAGGAGAAACCATTTTTCAAAAAAAAATCTTTATAATACCATAAGTATATGCTTAAATCCGCCGTTTGGTCATAGATG
Source organism: Oxycera nigricornis (assembly GCA_963942545.1). Taxonomy (NCBI): domain Eukaryota; kingdom Metazoa; phylum Arthropoda; class Insecta; order Diptera; family Stratiomyidae; genus Oxycera; species Oxycera nigricornis. The sequence goes on from OZ012661.1 coordinate 5,407,248, forward strand.
GCGTGAGTGAGCGTATTAAGCTATCATGAACACGCCATACTTTTTTCTATGAGTTTGACATCTGTCAACATTAATCAGTGCACATTGTCAGCAATTTCATACAATAACATACATTCTTTTGGTAATCATGTCTAGTATTGTGTCAGAAAAAGAGCATATGCGGGAAGTTCTGCTTTTTTGCTTGAATCTAAAGAAATCGGCTGCCAAATCGCATCGAATGCTTATAGTTCATTAAAACGATTTTTTTTTGAAGTTTTTTCCATTTGAAAAATACGGATTCCAAAAAAATTTCTTCTGTCTTCAATAATACAAAAAATTGTATGAGACCGTCAAAATTTCAATACATACATTTGGATCAGTAGCTTCCGAAAAAAACTCAAATGTAGGGATAGTTTTTTTACATAAATCTGTTTGGGATCTTCTCCTTTTAAGTGAATTTTTTGAGCACTCAATTTGTCATGAATTAATATTTGCTTAAAGATGCAAACAGTTAATTCTCAAAGATTTTCAAGACAATCAGTTTAAGAACGAGGCAATGATCGTTAACAGTCATACAGACGAATTCTTTTGGCCTTTCAAGCTGAAGGGCTGCCATATATTCCTCCCTAGAACCCAAGCTTCCAGTCGAGCTTACCAGGCGTCGTATGTATCTAATCGGACCCACCCTTTCCGATCCTACTGCATCAGCGCATAATAAGCGCGGATAAGCTCGCCACCCGATGTTTACATTTTGGCTTCACTAATTTTTCATATCCTTTTTAAAAATGAATGGTCACAGTCCCTGTTAGACAGCCCCTCCTCCTTAAATCGGCGCTTTCTGAAGATATTCTGTTTGCTTAAGACACTACTAGAAATATTTTCGAAAAAACTTAATCTTTTATTGTTTCAATGAAATTTTACTCGCATCAGAAACTATTTTACAACAAAAAAAAATTATTTCAACGAGCAATGGATTTTTCGTTATAATAACAAAATATAAATGCGGAAATTTTTCCAAAAGAAATGTGTTCCATGGCATTTACTGTATTCTCTTCCGATGTTTAAAAAAATTAAATTGTTATTAATTATTAATTGTTTCTAATGAAGAATTTTATCGTTCAATCTGAAAAACAATGCTAAAAGTTTAAAAGACAGATATTGTCCCCTGAACTCTAAACGAATTGAAATTTTCCTGTGCAACTGGAAAGGAGGGGGAAATTTCGGATATCTAACCAAGCAAGTAAATTAGGATCAGAATTTATATGCATAGCTATGAAACACATTTGAGGAACCTTCTTCTGGTTTTTATGAATTAATAATGCCAGATTTACGTATTTAATACTGTGGAATTGAAAATTTGGAAGCAGTTTTTTTTTCCTTTATAGACAACTTCTCTTTCATTCCATTTGCAGCAGAACTAGCATTCTTAGTTATACAATCAGAGTCCATTTGAATTTATTAGCTGCGTGCTTAGAAATAATAATAAAATATTGCCTTTATCAACACAGGAGCTCTGTTCAATCTTAAAACTAGACACTAATTAAAAGATTTAAATCTAAAATGATCTGCCTTCACATCCAGTCCAATCACTTGCCACTTTATCTCGAAAGATTGAGATTCAAGATACAAATTGTGATAGATTGATTATTTGCCACCGCTCTCATACCAACGTGAAGAAATCTTGCACAAAGTGGATCCGTTTGATTAACCAATGATGATTGATGGTGTTTGGCCATACTTAAAGGTTACCACGTTACACTTTTGCTGTTGTTTTTGTGAAAGCACTCTAACAAGGCACGAAATTGTTGTGCAGTTCCATTTGTGGAGTACCTTCTTTTTAGGGGGGTGAAAGTGTTCTTTCTCTGCATGTGCTCGGGGGGGTTGGGCTGAGTCTCTGTTGAACTGGAATGATTGCTACGAAACTATGTTTTTGGTTTTTATACGCTTTCAATTTTACGAGAAAATGCCGACAAAGCAGTGATAGATACTAAACGGAAGAATGCTTCACGCATTTCAACCAAGAAAAAAATAGCTCACCTTAAAAACCTAACCGAAAGAAGGCGTTCTCTGTGCCTTTGTTTTCACGATTCATTTTCACATGTATGTAACGCGAAAATATTTGAAATTCGTGCTTTTTACGATTCATTAAGCTAATCCAATTAACAATAGTCTGGGCGCGTAGTAGAATTTAAAAAAATATATATGGTATTATGGCACACACATAAACGAAAATGACTTTCTTCGAGAAACTTTTAAGAGAACAATCTGTGAAAGCGATCACAGTCAAAACTAGCTACGATGATTGATGAGCAAATCCAAGCAGAGTTGTTAACATGATGGATGGCTTTCTATGTCGATTTGTTGATACTGATGTAAAAAAAGCAACAAATTTATATCTCAATGTGGGGAAAGAACGAACGAAGACACTTTTTTTATCAGAAATAAATCTATTAAATCCTAAGACATTTATCTTTTACAAAAAGAAAGTGCACGCTAGCTTTATGCGGTCCTTAAATATAAATGCCACATGATGAATAATTCAGTGTGATTAATGCAACATAATTCTTAAGCTTCCGTAAATATGTAGGAGCTAAAACAAATGGTTAATCACTTGGGACACTTTCATTGCTATGATGTGATGAAAAATGCATGGAAATATCTTGAAAAGTTGAACTTCTTGAAATGTATCTGCAGGAATGAGAAGACGGTTTGCACAAAAGTCTAAAAGACCATCATCAGCCCATCAAGATATGCAGCATGCTGACACAAAGTGGGAGCAGACTGAAATAAATGCAAACTTTCAAGATCTGCTAGATGCTGGCTTAGGGGTAGGGCTCATAGAAATCCCTTGTATAATACGGAAGAGAAGTATCTATCATCTGAATCGGCAGACATACGTATGTAAATATGTCGGACGATGTTACGTGTTTCGTTTGTTGAATAAAATTGTTAGAAGTGTTGTCGATATAGTGTTTGCACATTTTTGCAAATATGCAATTTAGGTATGGAAGCTACTCGTAAAAAAAAACTAAGACTTGCTAGTCCCTGGTCAATTACCGTAAAAACTATTGGTTAACAATACCACCCTCTCAAATAAGAATGTCATTCAAGAAAGGCACTTTCCTATTATAAAATATAAGAATTTCATTTCAACCGCTTGAAAATATCTCCAAGATATTTTTACAAAGCAGAAAAAGGTGCTAAATTGGACCCAAAAACTAGGTAACATTTACCCCTCAATTCTTTCGAATTTTATCGTTCTAATTCAAGAACGAGAACACTTCTCCTTGAAAACAAGATCATTATTTCATTCCACAGCTACTAAAAGGGGGCATCTGGGAATACATGAATAGTTTTTCTGTGTCTCTTCGCGCAAACAAATCTAAAAATAATTTTCGTTGGCTGTTAATTTTAGATGAACTTTTTAGACAAGTTGACGACAAACCTATAGTGATAATGGTGATGTTAATTGACCTTATCTAGAGACTTTTCAAATTTTAAATAGATACTATTTTTGGGATTGTTTTTTTTAAAGAAATTGAGATAAGTTTCAATCTATGACCGTCCACAATATCAATTTAGACTTGATAAAAGGAGCGAACTCTATAGTTTGACTTTTATTGTCGAGACGAATCAAGTAGAAATAGGAAAAAATTATAAAACGGATTCCACGTTCTTCGGCCGGGTTCAATACAGTTAAATTTAGAACTTTTTGAAATGGAAACTGACAGAAGCAATCATCGATAATGTTACTAAAATAAACTGGGATTCATTAGCTCTTCGTAATTTGAATAAGTTGATCTAAAACTAATCTCATTGCACACATTTTGGCCTAGAATCATAAATCAATAGTTTCATTTCTAATTATTTTATATTAAACAATACCATTTAGTACGTCCTCCGCTACGCTACCCAAACATGAGGGCAGCACAGAGCTGCCCTCATGTTTGGGTAGCGAATTTTTCAATGTATGTTATTCCCTTAAGGAAGTATTATTCTCAACTTGTATTATATGAAATCCCAACCCTCTCACTGGAGAAATCTGTCTTTCATTATATCTTAAAATTGGTGACTAATTATTTCCTATAGCTTTTCAAAGTATTGGGTGTATGCATTAAAAACCGAACTTTTACAACAGATGGCCCCACTATCGCATGCGCTATAACACTCCAATGACATATATGTCATTTTGAAGTACCATCGGTCAGCTGTCAAAGTCACAAAGACAATATGCTAACATTGTGTGCGCATAAGTTTTTTTACTCTCATGGAAAACTTTGAAAATTGGCGAAAAAAACGAAGTATTGTTGGGATACCTTTTTACCAATTTTTTTTTGTCGAAAGTCATCATTTGTCGGTGAATGTTTATGGCGACGATGTTCTATCCAGAACACAGTGTTTTGAGTGATTTGAACGCTTCGAAAGTGGCGATTGCAACATTGAGGACAAAGAGCGCCCTGGTGAAGAGAAAAAATTTGAAGACGAAGAATTAGAGACCCTCCTCAGTGAAGGCTCGTGCCAAACGCAAGATGAGCTTGCAAAAGCAGTAGGCGTGGTACAGGCAACCATTTCCAATCGTTTGAAAGCGTTATGGTTCATTAAGAACGTAGAAAATTGGGTGCCACAAGTACTGAAGCCAAGAGATTTCGAAAGGTGATTTTACATGTCTGAAATGCACCTCGAACAACAAAAGAAAGTCGTTTTTGCACCAAATTATTACTGGCGACGAAAAATGGATACATTATGATAACCCGAAGCGCAAGAAATCGTATGTGAAGCTCGGCCAACCAAACAACAATCAATTCGTTTGAAGTTAGCATTGACAGAAAAACGGCCGGAATATGTGACCAAGCAAGAGTCTATAATTTGCCATCATGACACGTTGCTATACAGGTCAAAAATTACCACCAGAATTGACGCCATCCGACTACCATTTATTTCGTTCAATGCAAAACGCCGAACGAAATACCGCGCGACGATGGATCAAAGAAGTAAAACGGTCTTCACGGTGCTTGGTCGTCCGCTATACCAGTTATTTTATCACGAAAAAACGGCTTCCCACGGCGAGTAAAATCGTCTGCCCTGAAATGAGTATGGTTCGCAGTGACGTGTGCCGGCTATCAACTTAATTAATAGGTGATTAATTGTTATTGGAGTTGAGAACGAAGGTTACAAACAGGATATTTTTATAGATTTTTTGTAGTAATATGAGTCTAGGCTTTGTTCAGCCACACCTCAAATCCTTTCAAAGCATATCCTGCAATGAACACAGTAAAAAAAATCATAAAGATTCTCTGACGCAAGCAGATAGTATATGTATAGTATATCTTTTTCAGCTAAAAGCAGCTACTCGCCTTTTTTAGTAATTGATTTCGTATCCATTCTATTTCATTGCACAATCAACTTAACCTTTACCGTATTTAATTGCATTTCTCTTCCTCGTCTCCTTTCAGATAATTTCAACGACGTTAAGCCAAGTTGCCATCATCGTCCACAACATTAAATAGCCTGCGTGCCATTTTTAGGCCCGTCAGGCATATTTAGGATCCGTGATTGCTGCCTCGGTTGAAGAAGCCTTGCCGGGGATCTCCTTCCAATTGTGGATGGTCGATGAAAATACAATCCCGTCAAGTGGAAATGGCTCTTGCTCGTGCCATCTAGGCTGGAGGTGGATAGGCTGAGTACGCGACCGACAAGACACCACCCTCAACAACAGGCATTAGTGGTGGAAGTCGAACAGCAGGAAGCTATAGCGTAGACGTTAATTCGACTCATATGGCCGCCTCCGGGACAAGTCGAATCGGTGCATCGAATTCTTTAATATCGGTACCCATGCCGTCACCATCATCAGTTGCTTTTACCACGGGTGGTCATCATGCCAGCACGAATATGAACAGCAGCCATCTGCAACATAGTGCCGATGGCGGTGGAAACATGTCGGGCAATGAAAGCGAATCGTCGGAGTTGGGTCATGATCTAATTGCCGGAGCTGGAGATAATAATTCGATTATGAACTCGTCACAAATATCGGCAACATCAAATGATTCTGTTTCGATTGCGAAAACCAATCTGAATATAGCGCACAATATTGTTGGGGTAAGTGATTGAAAGATTAACCATTTATCGAAGTATATCCTTGAATAATTTAACAATCTATAAGACTGTACCATAAATAAGGATAAATTTTCACCGAAAAAGCGATCCTGATTTAAACTGAATCCGATTAAACATATCATCATGTATGTATGCTTGTTCGTTCCTAATGATTCCTGATATATTCGCTAGAAATTAATAGGAATCCGCAAACGGCACGAACTTAGGACCCATTATATTTGAATTTCCCTCCGTAAGGGTTGATCAAATACCGAGGGTGAACTATAAACGAAAGGTGCTGGCGATAGAACACTTAATTTCGATCCAAATGACTGTGAATTAACAGCCAAAACGGGTGCGCGCATATAAAAAGCCTATCATGTGCAATGATTGCGGGGGTATCCGGATAAGTGAACTTCTCTAACTGTTGAGCGGATAAGTTGTAAGGGTGCGAAATCGTTTTGCAATACGATAAAAAACCCGAAACGTTCTTCAGACTTTCGATGTGTGCATCGATATATGTTTGCTTAACACTTCAGCTAGTCGTGGTGATTTATTTGCTGAGGAAGGAAAGCGTGCTCATTTGTTTTGGATGAAAGGTTTTAATTTCAATTGGTGAAATTAAGGATAAAGTGGATTCTTGGGAGGGCAACTGAATAAATAAAGTCAATTATGAACTGGTTGAGTAACATGTCGAATAGCAAATTGGTTTCGAGATAGAGGATATGGTCGTTGGGCTAAGACAACTGAAGGGGATGTCTTTAAAATGCTAACAAGGAGAAGACACGGCATCGTCCTCTCAGATCTGGATGAGATTTGGCACATGAGTAGAAGACATCAAGGATATTCGACCCTTGAAATATTAGACCGCAATGCCGCCCCCCGTTTTTTGAGAAAACCGGCTGTCAAATTTTTAGCGTCGTTTATGCATTAGTAAGTTTTTGCATATGACAGAAGCGGTGCAGTGTAGGAAGCAGCGCGACTTATTCTCGATCAAGAGGTCGTGTGTTCGATCCTCGGTTGGTATTGTTTTTTTTCGAATATTTGTGGATGTAATTGGTTTAAGGTAAATCAGCAATGTTCTACTACAAATATATTTATTTTTAGAAATCAGCATATTGTTCGTTCATTTAGATATGTAAATTATACTATAAACTTATTGTTGATCGAATGGATTATTAAAAACTTTTGTAATCGAAGCAAAGCCATAGTTGACGTTAGGATCATTCCTGGTTCCTAGAATCAACTATGTGGCCTCTTCGTGTCTCACAGCCAACTTGGCAAAAAGCAATAAACCAAGATGACGTCCAACGTGGCCAGCCATAAATGCTATGATGCTCAGTAGTTGTGGCATATAGTAGATACTAGGGACGTAATTGTTTAACAGTTGTGTTGCGGTCTCATATTTAAAGGATCGAATATCCTTGACGTCTTCTACTTATGTGCCAAATTTCATCTACATCTGAGAGGACGATGCGGTGCCTTTTCCTTGTAATACTCAATCGGAGCTGATGTAATATTGGTGGTAATAATGATGACGAATAACAAAGTTCGGCACATTCAAATCACGAATCATATACAATGTTGCAGCCGATCTGCGTCAACTCTTGTTACGTAAATCTTTTTTTGCGCAATTGATAAATCAATCAATAAATGGTCTCATTTTCATCATAGATATTTTTCAATTCGTACACGTACCACATCTAACATTTTCAACCCCCTCAAACATTCCTCGGATTTTCAATCATCTTACAAATCACATAGTTAACTACACTTGTCGCAAAACTAATCAATCTTCATCATAGTCACATCTTTTGCATTTTCTACACACATTATCGAATTGACGAAAATTGATATTTGTTTGTTTGTTTGTTTTTTAATTCGTCGAAATAAATATAATATCAACTTTCACGACTTGTGCTTCAACTGCTACTATGCGATTCTTGTCGTCGTTGGAACGGCAAAATAATAATATTGTTTTTTTTTTGTCGCTGTACCCTAAACAATTCACCCTAGCCACCCAAGTAGTGAAGGTGGCGAAGAGTAGCAAAGGAAGCCAATTTACAAATAGAGGATTGTCCTATGTCGACATTTACATAGGTGAGATGGCCGTGGTCTTGCATACTCAACGACTATGTCTATTAAATGTTATTTTAATTGGTTTTAATTGACTGAGAATAAGTTGCTCGAGTGAATTGATAGAATGAAAAAAAAATTGAAAATAAATATACACAACGTGACATTGCGGCTAGAATTGTTCAACAATGTGATGACTTCATTGGAAATTGTTCTGGTGAGGGTGGGTTTTGTATGGAAACTCATTTATTATTAATTAATATGTATTCTGTTGTTGAGTAATTTTGTATTCTAGTTGCAATTGGATGAGTAGTTGTAATTAACTAAGCACTAATTGTAGCATATGAATTAACTGAAAAAAGAAGAATTTAAATAGGTTTGTTGATAACCGAATTTCCATAATGTAAAATGTATAATTTATATTTTTCAAAATAACTAAAATTATTATACTATTAACGACGGAAAACTCCTCAAGTATTGGGTTGAAACAGAATTCCGTAGACTTTTTTACGGAATGGTTTTATTAAAAAAAAAAAAGAAATTATTACAACACATCAATCAATATTGTATTCTCCGTTATTGTGTATGACCTGTCTCCTGCTTTCAGTTAATTTTTTGGTGCCTTTTCGCCAGAATCCGCCGGACCGGATCTCAAAGAGGTTGTTAAGCCAGTTTTTAAGGTCCTCATCATTTTTGAAGGTTGCGTCCTTCAGTTGATTCGACAGAAAGTGGAAGTGCACGGTTCGGAGAGTACCACCAAGGGTGAAGCACCTTCCATTCGAGTTCTTGGAAAGCGGATTTCACATTTGTGCAACGTGGGGTCTCCCGTTGTTGTGAAGCAGTATGACTAGGCCTTGTCGGTGGGGTATTTTCAGCTGAATAGCCTCATTCACACGCTGCAGTTAGGCTAAATACTAGTCCTTGTTGTCCGTACTGTTCTCGAGCATCTCCCAGTGCACCAGACCCTCCCAGTCCCACTAAACGCTGATTATATATTTTTTGGGATGAAGGTTTTGCTTTAATCTCAGTTTGGCGTGTCCTTCGAGGCTATCCACTCCTTCCACTGCTTCATATTGACGTAGAGGCACCATTTCTTATCTTCGGTGACAATTCTGTAAAAGAATCGTTGCTATTGACCACGTGTTCTTCGGTATCAGGCAAGATGTCGAGCAGCAATTTGCAAGCAATTTTCTTTGTGTTTTTCAGTAAACTCGTGTGTGTCACACAAGCTCCGAGGTTTTAAGGAGGGAGTATGGTTAATTTTACATATGTTAAGAATATTTTTAAGTACTTTTTTTGGAAATACTGTAAATATAAATTTATTAAATGGGGAAGCGTGGTTTCGGGGTGACGGACGGCATCCTCTTCAGGTGCTGTCATTTACCATCCGCCACCAGACAGCACGACCACGGTTAGGCTTATTGATGGATTAAGCTCATTATACTACAACTATTTCATAAATTATTTGTATCCGCGCAGTATAACGACTGCCAATTTTATGTTAGCGTATATTATGCATACGTAGCAATTCTATGTAATCATTTATTTTGGGTTAATGTGCAAAAATAGTGTTAGCAAAGTTGCGAACCAAAAGCACACTAGTGGGCGGTGTTGTCGACTAGACACGGAAGTTCAAAACCCAAAATAAATGATTATATAAATTTATTTCTGAACAAAGTACATAATAATAGAATTAATCAAGAGTATTCTCTTAAATTTCGGTCTAAAAATATTGATTATTGAGCCAGTGACAGCAAATTTTCGTAGACACCTAAAAAAAGGAGTTTTGCGATGCTCAGCATGACTCATCACTCGATCATTGAAGACAAAAACCAAAAAGATTCCGTTATTTTGTGAGTTTTCCGAGGTAACAACGTCGAGATGTATTTTTTAAAACGATTTTTAAATTTTTAGTATCAATTCTTAGTAAAAAAATGATTTTAAAAAAAAAAATTATTAAAAAATCGATAAATTTGTTATTATAAAATAAATTATAATACTTAAAAATTAAATATTCCGACGTGGTTACCTCGTGATTTATGTACAGAATAAGTGTGAAAAATTTGAAAAGGATAGGGTAAACAGATTTTGAGTTAGAGCGTTCACCGACTTTGAAAAAGCTAAGTGTTGGAAAAATGCGTTCAAAAAAGAGAAGCAGCCGATTTACAGTTTATAGCGCGTCGAAGAGCAGACTTTTAAAATGCTGTAGCTCCGTCAGTTTTGCTCAAATCGACCTAAAAATTTAACTGAATACTCTTGAAAAGTTGCAAAAATAAAAACAAATACCATACTTCCCCTTAAGTTAAACCAATTGATTGAAGGTGGCGAGAAATTGGTATCGCATTGCTATCCATATTTTTGGTAGATTCTCGTCATGTTTGACGGCCGTCTCCCTTAATACGTTCCTCATCGAACTAAATAGGTCGACCAGAACTAGGTGCGTCTTTTTTATCTGTTTAGATGTTTTCCAAATTTAGTATAAAAGAGAGGAATAATACCTTAGTGTTGATAGCAAATATAAAAAAAATTGAAAACTTATGACATATTCAGATGAGCCTCCCTTTTAGATGGTTGCAATTTTTACTTTCCTCTTTTTGGTCATGAGAACCGCTTCATTTCTTTGCTTCGCTTGTGAGTCAAACCGCATTCCTTCTCCGGCTACTTATCGTCAACTACTTGCGCAACTTTATCCACTAAACCGATGATTGTTGCTTTCTATGGAACAAGGAGATGTAGGACATTGTCATATATTATATTCCAAAGGCGGCATCCGATCACGGAGTCCTGTGACACGCCCGCGATGACTGCGTGTTCTTTTTCCAAAGTCTGTCCTGCACTGAAAGGATCTATTCGAGAGATAGTTGTGGATGATCTGCTGATATATCTAACCTTGCCAATGTATTCTGCATTTACTATCAGTTCGCTGAGTTGTGGACGTTTTTAATATCTATCGTAATAACTGCATAGTACCCTTTAGACTCGAAGAAATTTTAAGATAACTATATTGTCTTACTAGGACGTGTTGAGCTATTTCCAGATTTAAAAAAATCAGAATCTTCCTGAGAAAGATTCTATTTGTCCTGATAGTGCCATGATTTTGAACCTCTAATTTAAATTCCATGAAGTCCATTCACAATTTCTAACAATTCGAACCGTATTCAGCCAATCCATTAAATTTTGTGCTATGCGAAAACCAGAACACATTTTTGAGGTAACTCTTGATAGTAGTATCCTCAGAAGTACCTTTCGTCAGCCTTTTCCATATGCAATTGTCTCCTTCGCAATTATCTCTTTAAACATTGATTAACTTCCTAAATAAACCAAATCCTCTTTGCAATCATTTATTATGCCCCTTGTCCGTTTTTTTGATTACAATTTAAAAACACTCTAGCACGAAACTCACGGCAGTCAATTCGCAATATTAATCGTGTTAATGCCGCCATGCTCTAGGCAAGTAGAAAATTAAAGCACACGCCATTCAACTAATTGACGAAGAATTCAGTGAAAAAGGCAATGGAAATCCTGTTGCCTTGACACGCTAACTGCCCGCATCTAGCGGAAAAGCTATTTTCAATGATTAGCACACCGTTTACCAGCATTAAAGAATTTATGAATAATATGGCGCTTATGAGGGGAGTCAACGCTCTAGCAACTTGAAAGGGGCGAAACTAGCCGCTGTCGCGTCAGCAACAAGTCTAAATGGAGGAGACATGACTAATAATGCGTTTGGCTTTAGTAATAAGCTTACGGCGTAATTTAAGAAATTCATGGGTAATACGACAAATAGCTTGAGCAACCGCCCACCCTCACCTCGGCGTAATGAAATGCTAATGACCTGATTATTAATCTGCGGATGATGAGATGGTTTTCAAGATGTTGTGGATTAATGTAGAAGTGGTTGCGTTGTAAACGGTAAGGTGTTGAAAAGATTTGAACTTCTTTTTGGCCTCATTTTCAGACAATATTATTTTGGACTTATTGGAAACTGTGCCACTTAAATTTCGGAGGATTTAAAATCACTGCGTAGCTTAATTTTCTGTTTAAAGCTATTCAATTATAGTAATGTTAAGACTCGATTTGGGCTGGCGTCCCTTTGGTAATGATAACAGCCAAATCAGTTCTGTGTTTCATATATTACATCATATATAATTCATTTTAGTCCTTTTATTCAAGTTCGATTATTTTCTATTTCAGAGTTCATGTCGCTTCCCGAAACTCGAAGAGTGTGCCCATTTCCACTATGAACGTGTTCAGCTCGGACCAATCACTGTTCGCCTTGCCGATGACAAATCGGATCTCCTCAACACAAGCATAGCATCACAATCGATAAGTGGAGATGTGAGCGGTCCGACGAATGTCTCGAACTATGCCAACACGTATCCTTTCCCGTCGCTAACATCACAACAATATGCCAATAGTCAATCGTCACAATTGCGATTCTTCAATCCCGCCAATTGTTGGTTCATCATGAAAGTGATAGCAAGTCGATCGGATCCTTTTTTAATTAAGCGATCCTTCGATAATGTTCGTTTGTTGGATGAAATGCTTCATAGATGCGTGTATGATCGGAAAATCAGTGGATTGCGAGATCTGACGCAGTTGGACCTGAAAACTGAGGAAGAGGTCGAGTATGCTGTGGCGAAATATTTGGAGAGGTTCTCCAAGATTGCTTCGGATTCGTTGACCTGCGGCACGGTATTGACGTGGTTTCAGCTGGACAATAAGGGCAGACGCTTGCCCCTGGCGGATAGTGAAACGATGCGAAGTATCAACACACCGGCGGTGGGAGCCGCGTATGGTGTGCGAAGGTAAATTTCCATTATTCTGGAATTTAATTTCATGTTTCAAGAGTTCTAATTCCAAACATATGCACCGATACGTTCTGTATATTCTTCTAAAATGACCTGTATTTCTTTTAGGTACATTGCTCAAGCATGTGACGAAATTTCCATTGAAGTGGGCGACATGATATCTGTTATCGACATGCCTAGCCCCGCCGAATCAGTATGGTGGCGTGGTAAAAAATCGCATTTACAAAAAAGCCACTACGAAGTCGGTTTCTTCCCGCAAAGCTGCGTTGCCACCATCGGTGACAAAGTTCCGCGTCACCTTCAACTTCCTGCGCCACTTGTCGGTCAATTGGACGTGTCACCGACAAAACCAGTGCTTCGCAAGCACGGCAAACTGATTGCATTCTTCAGAAGTTTCATCCTGTCACGTCCTTCACGTCGACGACTGAAACAGAGTGGAATCTATCGCGAAAGGGTGTTTTCATGTGATTTGAGTGAACACTTATTGAATAGTGGACAAGAGATTCCGATGGTTCTGAAGTGTTGCACGGAATTCATAGAGGAGAATGGCATTGTTGATGGGATCTATCGATTGTCCGGGATCACATCCAATATTCAGAAATTGAGACGAGCATTCGATGAGGAACGTGTGCCCGATTTGAATCACCCTGAAATAAAGCAGGACATACATGCTGTTAGCTCGTTACTAAAGATGTACTTCCGCGAACTGCCAAATCCATTGTGCACTTATCAGTTGTACGGAAATTTTGTTGAAGCAATCAAAAGTCGAAGCGATACGACGGAACAGTTGAGATTAATGAAGGAGACTGTTTTGAAATTACCACCTCCGCATTATAGGTAAACATCTAATTGGATTTTAAATTTTTATCATAATGAATCACATTATATTCGTCTATTTCTGCAGGACATTGAAATACCTAGCAACGCATTTAAATAAAATATCCCGACACTCGGCCAACACTGGGATGACTGACAAAAATCTGGCGATAGTTTGGGCTCCAAATCTCCTTCGCAGTCCTGAATTGGAATCAGGAGGTCATTATCGATATCGAATTCAAAACTTTTAAACAATTACTAACAATATTTCGTTGCAGGTGTCGATGCTCTTCGTGGTGTGGGCGTACAAGCTGTTGTTACTGAGTACCTGATCAAGAATTGCCACCTCATTTTTGATCCTAGCGACGAGTTCAACCGGAGCGGTGGCGATCAACGTTTCGACTCACTTACCGACTGTGAAAGCTTACTAGTCGAGCAGCGTGAACATGACCAATCATTGTCCTTGGTGGAACGTCCCAAGAGCTTAAGTGCTGGTGGTGCCAAGCTGATCAGTTTGGAGGAAGCGCAAGAGCGACACAGTCGTGTGGACGGACTCGATCCAAACAAATCGATACCAATCAATGTGCCACCACCGAATATTGGTGCATACATTGAAGTAGGAGGCGGGCCCTCTAGTCTTCCAGATAAATACCATACTGTTCTGATGGTTCCACGTAGCTGGCAGAAGCGGAAAACCAACTCATGGAAGTCTTTGTTCACAAGGAATCCGAAGAATTCGAACAGCAACAATGACATTAAATCGATGAGTGTGTCGTCGCCGATACAAAAGGAGCCTGAAATCAAGCCTTCGTTCTCGGAGAGCGTTGACAACGATCTGGACAAAATACACACGGCCGCTGTGAACGGACAGTCACAGCCTAAACCAAAATCAATAGATCTTTTCGATGGCAAGGCAATGGATGTTTGCGTGCGATCGAACTCCATAGATAGCCTCCGCACTGCCGGACATTCCCGTTCAGTGTCTCATGATTCGTATTTCGATCTGCTGCAATCACCCTTAAGAGCCGTTCCTACGTGTCCATCACGGGAACTTTCTGAACTAGGCTTGAATTTCGATCGTGAGGAGCCCGAAATGAGAATATTCTCGGAAAGCGAAAGCTTAGTGAGCAGCCCGAAAGTAGGGAAGGAGAACATACCGCCTAGCAGGCGAGTAATGCGAGCTCGTCCCGAGGAATTCTCGAGTACAACAAATAGTGTTAATCCCAGTCCGAAAAAGCAGCCACGACTCAACTTCCTAAGTCCTGGCGATGCACCATCCAATTTATGGCCAACTGTAAAAGAGGAAACGCAAGCCGATGAAAGTTGTTGCAAACGCTACAAACTAGAGGATCAACTTCCTGATCTACAGTATATCGATTGCAGTACACCGGAACACACAATCCTCAATTCGAACACTGTCTATACTAGTGTGCAAGTTCACAATCCGCCAAGCTCTCTATCGAAAAGTTCTAGTTACAACGATGAGCTAGGCAACCCGACGATGACCGATATGAAAAAGAAATCCGTGACAAATGGCAATAGTGGTTTTATTAATGCTCTGTTTGATGGCGGCGACACTATGAACATTGCGTCGCGCTATAGCTACCCGATTGTACAGGCTGGTAGCAAGAGAAAGGACAATGAGCCGGTGTTGAAGGAACGTTTTAGCTATCCCGGCTCCGGCGGTAATAGAGAGAATAAATATGTTTGTCGAATGCCAATCGTGAATGATGTTAAAATGAATTTCGCTGAAGAGGATAAGAAAGATTGTGGAGAACATATTAGGTGAGTGATAGTAATAAAGTTTTTTTGAAGATATTTTATGCTTGTACAAATTGAAAAATATCAGCCTTGCAGTAAATTAAAAAAGACAAAACCGTGGGTCACATATTTAGTAGACAGTTTTCCTTTGTTGAAGCATAAAAATCATACTTAACTTCAACTGTATTTTTATAATTGCGGTTAAATCGATTGTTTGGCATAATATATATAATTTACCATAAAAAAGCAAGCAAGTGCAATGACTCTCAAACTCCAAGAAAAGAAAGTTTTCTTCTAGATGCGTTCTACGATTTTATTTTTCTGTGACAAGCATCAGATTGGCGACCCATAAATATATTCTAGCTTTCAGTACAATATAAATTGTACAATAAAATCGTTTAGCTTAAAAAGTTCCTTTTATCTATTTTATTTTCAAATTTTTAGTGTAATTCTTTGTTCAGTCTAATTTTATGTGAGCGCAAACATTTTCTTTCCTCGAATATTGTATAAGCAGAGGTCCATGTAAAGGGGAAAGGTGTTTTCCATTCTGATTCCATGCAATCCTCGGTACGATATAAAGCATTCCAAGTCTGACTTGGAGGTCGGAGTTCAATGAAACCAAGCAGAACGTCAAGTTTGATGATTAATAATACATTCCACTAAAGCATTAGAAATGAGAAGTTGAAACCGGGATTTAAATGACAAATTGTCTGCTTGAGATACACCATGGCTGATGTAAAATCAGCAGATCCTCAAGTCCCACGGTGGAGGGAATTAGTATGTAGTAAGCATCGAAATCCAAGGATCAATGGTTGGAATTATTAACTTCCCACGATACATTGTAATTGGTCCGAAAATCGAAATCGAAACAGAAATTTTCCACATATCTTCACGTTTTAAAGTCTTAAAAGTATTTTCAGAAGGAAGTATATATCCTATCGACTTAATTGAGGTGTCTGTTGAAGCGTTTGATAAATGACCTGAGCTGATTAGTTTTTGGTAACAATCTGTTCGGTAGTTTTTTTTTGTTTTGACACATCCACGATGTTTCTGTCATTCATGATATGTCACAAACAAAACATTGTATTAACGTCGTTGATGTGTCAATCAAAGCGCGGTAATATTTTAATGAGTCTAAAATTTTCAACCAATTTAATACAGCCGTTATTTTAAAAACAAATAAAATCTGATTTACACTTGCAACGGTCAATACTTAAAAAGATCGGAGACTTTAAACGACAAAATATAGGTTTTCTATAATTACAAAAAAATATTCTTATAGAAACACACAGAGCCATTTCACTTACTGTAATGTCCTCATCATAATTTTTATTTAATGGGTTATTATTTTAATTTTTATTTCCTAAGTTCGTGTAGATCTCAAGAGCTAAATAAAATCCTTTGATATACACACAATGCCCGCATGCAAACGCATCATCGCAACCCTCGAGAGCGCATGTTCCTAAAACGTTCTGCTACAAGTTCCCTATATCGTGCGTGAATATAACAAAAAAATGTCCTAGCCGGATGCTTTGTGTCGATATAACTCGCAGGCTTGGCTGGTTTGCATTGGTATAAAATGTATTTTGAGGCTGGTTGAAAGCATACTTACCTGGCGTAGGGGTTACCGTGATCAACAAGGCGGTTCCCCCGGAGTGAGACCTGTCCATTGCACCTCGGTTGGGTTGACCTCCGCGATTATCCCTAATGCGGATAACTCGTGCGTGCAATTTTTGGTAGCCGGGAATGGCGTTCGCGCCGTCCCGACAATAAATTATTCTGAACAATAAAATTAGCATTAAGTAATGCGTCGGTAGTTTGACGTGGACAAGGTTTCGGTGAGCCTTTCCGCGTGCACCACTAATTTCGTCCTCGCACGACCTTACTAGGGTTGCGGCATTAGTGATTCTTCCGTTTCGTAAATCCATTATACGCGGGGATGGGTTAGCACTAGTGCGGACACTTTTAAAACAAAAATCTCTTTTCTTTAAAATACGAACGTTTTATTCCATTTTACGTCTGCACGACTAGAGTACATAATTTGGACTGCGCCGCTACCAACTAATTTTCGACCGAAAACTAAACATGGAAACTCAAATTGAATATAAGTAGCAGGTAATAAAATTTACCGCGTCTTAAGAATGCACTTGCTTCATAAGATAAACACACATGTTAAGGATTCTTACAGGGTTCTACTTAAAAAATATTTTAAACATTTTTTTTTAATAGAAAGAATATCGTTTTGAAATTTTTAAGGTAACTTTTTCAGATTTTTAAAAAAAAATCGTCTTACTGGATTTGTTTAAAAACCTTGAAAAATGACGATGTGAGCGTCTGGATGATCTGAAAAACAAAAACAAATTATTCTTTGCTAAAGTTGCTTTCGCATCAACTAGATTGTAGCATTTATTTTAAAAAAAAAATGGCAGCCATTTTTCGAAAAACTTGATTTTTGAGGGTGGAAAATCGCTTGAATATCGGAAAATTTCCTTCCAATCAAAATGATTCTAGTTCATGCGATAGCCATGGAAAAAATAATAGGTGTGAACAAATTTTTTTAAAAGAAGCTTGTTTTTTGTATGTTTGTTTATTAACTCTCAAAAATAACAAAAAGCTTCACAAACTCTTAAAAAAACTTCAAATTTAGTTAATTCATAAAATACGCCAATTTTCATATGACCAGAATAATAGGTGTGGTGTGCCCAAAAAAACTTAGTAATTAACATTGAAATTTCGGTAGTTAGGGTCCTTTTTATGCTGAATTCGTTAGGACCCATCTAACACCCTGAATATCCGCCATAATTCTTAATGACTCTTACAAGTCTTCCGAGCATAGACGATATCAAATTCCGACAAGTTTCTACAGGAATATTGTACCAAACTTTTTGAATATTCTCCCATAACTGCGTTTTGTTTTCGCAAACCTCTCGTTTAAGTACACCCCAGAGGTTCTCAATAGAATTGAGGTCTATGGATTAACTTGGCCGCTCAAGGATGTTCACAATATGCTCTTGAAACCATGCTTTGACCAGAGAATATTGTGTCATTTTTTCCACCCTGCAATCCGCACCAGGTTTTATGAATCGACGCAAAGTTTTTCCTCGTTTTTGAATTTGCAGTTCTAAGCAGCGGAACTTTCCGGGCAATCCTATCGGGTAGTTTTGCACTTACTAATCGCCGTCGAACGGTTCGTGATGATACCAAATTTCCAATTTCGCTGACAATTGTCCTGAATGATTTGAACGGGTCGCGTTTAGCTATGGTAACTATACGATTCTCGGTCACTGGTGAAGTTTTTTAGGTGCTCCACGAGTTTCAATGGATATTTTCCTGTTTCAGAGCACTCGTAACAACAATTTTCAGACCGTCCAATTGATGTAGTAATGAATTTGTAGGTTTTCCCCTCATCTCGGAGCTGAAGAACAAGTCTTCTCTCCTCTACACTGCAGTGAGGTCCACGGCCAATCTAATATTATTAAAATGTTATAATTGTACCTTCATGTAGTTTAATATCTTCAAAATCTCACCGTCTGCAACTATATAACTATTTAAATTTATTCATTTTAAATTTTCGCCAGCGCGCACCTTTCGTCCAGTTCAATTTTGAAGAAAACCAGGCGGGGTGCCGAAAAATGCACGACGTCGACGTGTGTAAAAATAATTTTAGAAATTAAGATATCGTTCTGAAATCTTTTTTTATAATGATTTTAATGATATTTACTATTAAAATCCGTGATATTTTTTTGGATATTTTTTAAAGTTTTTTATGTGAACCCCTTAAGCGTTAATTGCGATAACGCGGCAAGAAGTATCTTCGCGATAAATCATCAAGTGTCTAACCACTTGGGAAAAGATTAAATTTTTTGGATATAAGAGGTGAATGATAGGAGTTTCCAAGTTAGGATAGGTATCGTTGGTTGAAGTATCGTTAAGAATAATATTAGTGAGGGAGAAAAGTTAAAATATAGCTTCCATCGATGTAGAACGTGATATGAAAGGCTTCTGGTTGAAAAGGATGATCGTAGTTTGGTGTGTAGTAACTACACTGTCTCAAAAACACGTATTTATGATTGAGTCGTTTCGAAATGCCTCGGATCGAGATGAGAAGGTTTTGTTTGTCAGATACACATGTTCAACAGTTGGGCATTTCCTTGGCATATCCTGTCCAACAGGATATTTATTGTTTTTATATGAATATTTTTTGCAAGTATAAACAATAATTTTGTATGTAAAGGCAACTCGTTTAAGGATCTGATTTTGTAAAGAATTGATTATCGCAAGTACAAACTTAATGAATTTTTTAAAAAAAAAATTCAATTTTTAATAATTTAACTTTTCCGTTAAGTTGAAAACACCTGTCGTGAATTAATTGAAAATTATATGAAATCATAGAAATAATAGTCCGCATCAATCGATACCACAACCGCTGCGTTAGAAGAAGTGAAATTAGACAATATTATTCGCATCAACTTGTGTCAAAAGAAAAACAACATACAAACAAATATACAACAAACAAAAATACAAGAAAAAACTTAAACAAAAAATCGTAAATTTACTTCCAAACACAAAAGATCATCAACGGTTTCCGAGATAATAGCAAGAAAAATATTTTCTCTAACGAGAAACATTTCCTGCTAGTCCTTCATTCAAAAATTGAGCGTACTTTCAGCAACTCATGTTGACAAATTGAAAAATTCCTGCGGCCCGAATAGCTAAGAACCACTTTTTTTATATATAATTTGAAAAATAAATTTATTTCTCCCAAATATCGTAATTTGTATCCGAAAATCTAGTAATCAGCAACAAAATTTCTATCAACTTTCAGAATAACATATTCACATAAGCTGGACAAACCGAAAAACCGTTACAGCTATTGCGAACCAACATCTGCTGATAATCAAAAATCGTCATTGAGCTTCATTTTGCGTAGCAACTCGGCGGATCTAGTGAAAAACAAAGGCGACATGGAACGTTCAAAACTCAGCATAGCCACGCCGTCGTCACCGATGCAAAGTCCACGATATTCATTGCTGGTGGGTGAAACCAGCTCGGAAAATAGCAGTGCTGTAAACACGCCCGTCTACGATATGGACGTAGTTGGTGGCAACCATCCAATAGGGATTTGCAGCATTCGCGAAGCTGGTATCAATGGCCGGAATAATGTCGGCACTGGTGGAGCCGACGACGATGTTTGCACCGGCAACAATGGACAAAATTGTGGCATACGTAATTTTGATACCAAAGATTTTAGTTATATAGTATCCGAGGATAGTTGCGGTAATGTGAGTATCCTTTGATTGTTGCATTTACTTTCTTGCTTATCAAAGATCATGCCACGCTTATCGTTTCAGCTCAACTCACAACTCTCTCAAAACACAAGCGATAAACGTGATATCTCAGCGCTAAAGCGGGAACTTTCCTTGGACTTGGAGGGAGGAGGCTCAAAAATGTCCGTTGATCTCACCGACATGTCGTTGTCGTCGAACAACAAACACATTATAAATATTCCGTCGTCGCCAAATAATTCCAATTTCACGCATACATCAGACAATACTAGTCAATCGATAACACCAAGCGAATTTGGCTATCAACATCTGAATCGACCGTCGAATGCCGTCTCGCTGGAAAACTCGCCGAAATTCGATGGCTACGAAACGATGGAGCACGCCTTCATCAATTACGACAAGCCTCCGACGCATTTGTCCCCGTTGAAAACGAAGGCGTGCAGCCCCATCAAGGCGACAATCAACATTACGTACAATATCAAATCGCCAGTACACAAAACATTTAGTGGAAGTGATAGCGGCAAGGATGACTACGAAACGGTCAACGTGGACTCGTCCAAGAACACACAAAAGCCTTTACTTGAGACGAGCTTCGACGAGAACATGGTCTATGAGCAAGTGAAATTTTTCAAATCCTCTGTATCAGAGGTGAATCAGATGCTTATCAATGGGAACAATGAATATGGTGATATAAAGTTGAAGGTGGAGCCGCAACGCGTGCCGGACCTCTCGGCCAACGACGGCCGCAACAACATGGGCGAAGTCAACAGCAACCTGATAGTCGACGACGCTCTGACTCCCAAGGCTGACTACAACGAGTCCGAAGACGTGCTGATGTCCGACAATCTAGATAGTCTTGAACTCGATCAAAACTGTTCACTCTACGAAAATGTGGAGATGCGCAAACCGCCGAGTCTCTACGAAAACGTCAAGATCAGCCCGAAACCGATAAAAACATCCCCAAATGCAAGATCTCAATCGGCCCCTGTAACAAGTACCAGCAACCAAAACAAAGCCCCAACGGCGAATGCCCCGCGAAAATCAGCACCGAATTTCAGCGTGCGACAGTTGGCCACAAAGTTTGAAACAAGTCCTGTTGAACCGACGACGCCTGCATTCGATTTTCGAGGCTCCAAGAAGCCTGATTCGCCTGGGTCGGCTGGAAATCGCGATGCTCCATGCTATGTTCGGGCGAAGAACAATGCGAAGCAACTGAATAAGTCGGCGCAAATCACAAGAAGCCTCGACGAAAATGCATTCGTGCGAGAGTTTGGACATCGTCGCTTGGAGGATGTAACGAAAAGCGTGCAGCAAATTGAGAAAATCGACGATTCGCGAAGAAAGTCTTTCGATTTCGCCCGACCCAAGTCGCTGAATCCTCCAAAGCATTTGCCTGAATTATCAGATACTGACGCAGTTGAATTATGCAAAACATCACCGTCAAAATATCCTTCGAACAAGTTGAAGTTGGATTTAGAAAAGGTAGACGAGGCGAAGACTGCCGACGTGAAAATCACTCCGACAACAGAGAATCGTATTTCTTTGATACAAAACAACGTGGACATCAAATCGATCGTGAGCGAGGACGATCGCAATGCACCGAACCTGTCTACAATGAAGGTGCTGAGTGGCTGCAAACTGGATCGGGAGCGTATTGAACGCATCAAGGAAGAACGTCGGTTGCAACTCAACGAGAAATACCGCTCCGAATCGTTCAAATCAAAGTCCAAGACTGAACTGCGTGAATTCGTGCGAGACGAGAAGCAGCAATCCGAGTCGTTGCGCGTGAAATCAAAATCACGGGGCGATGTACGCTCGCTGCAGAAGGATGTGGACAATTTGAAGAGTTGCGAATCATTGATACTGCCAAGTAGGATACGCAGAGCTAGCGATGAAAAAAATCAAAACAACTTGCAGGAGGCCTCGAAGATAGTCGGGGTTGCAGCACAAGTTGGTGAGATAAATATGAAGGGAGGCGGTCAAATGCAACAGCAGCTAAAGAAGATGCCGGTAGGAACGGGTGCGGGCGAATTTCAACGTGATCGAGAAGTTCCCGAAGTCCAATCACCGCCCACGCCAAGGAGCACTATTATGTAAGTGTGCAATACACATTTTAACATTAAATTTATCATCCTTAACTTGATCAACTACTTTCTATTCTATTTGCAGGCGTGAGAAAATTTCACCGCAATTCTCAATACGAGACGTAGCCGCAATGTTTGAGTCGCGGTCACAAAATCAATGAGAAATCTCATCGACACTTCGGACTTAATCAAATTCACAACATGACAACGTTCGCAAGGCATTTCCAACAACCGATCTTACATTTATACGTACATCTTTGCTGAAACCAATAAAGAATAAAGACAAAATTGTTATAATGTTGCCGGAAGTCAACGTTTTACATTGTATAGATAATGTTTCGTTTACAATTCGAACTAATTCACAAAGAACAAAATGATTTAGTCAAGATTTAGATTAGAAGCTTTCAGGTACATCACATCTAGAAAAAGAAAAATTCGATTAAAACATTCTAACCAAATTTCTATCGATCGCAAATTATCGAACTGTACTTTAAACCAGAGGTAAATGTCGAGTAGTTGACAAACATATAAAACACGTGTTGCTTTGTGAATTCTTCACAAAGCTAGTTAATAAACAAACAATTGTTTGTCTACAATATATTGCTAAACCAAATTTAAAAATATACAAGTAGATAAAAACAAAACTGTATTCGTTCAAGCTTTGATCGCTAACAAAATAAAATCACCAAACTTTAATACATATTTGATAGTAACAATTTTCTCATTTCTAATCTCGCTTTTTGCAAAATAAACTGGCATTTTTCACTACACACGACACTTTAGCAACGAAAGAAGACACGAATCGTGGTCTGATTATGGAATTCTTAATTCCTGATAATTTTTTTTTGATTTCTTGACAATATTGAATAATAATAGATTTTGTTAAATAGTTTTCGTGAATTTTGATACATTTTTTTTGACTCTGATATAAGTAACTGTAGATGAGTATTTTTTTCACGTTTAGTACGGTTAATTCTCACTTTTGACTATGTTAGAAAATGATTAATTTATTAATAAAACTCGCAATAAGTGCATATGTTGTTATTTTTTTTCATTTTTGTTTTGAATATTTTCTAAGTTATATGGTGTGTGAACGTCGCTTATAGCTAAAAGAAAAAGAATTTTTTAAGAGAAAATCGAAAGATATTTGATATGATAATTGCTTAGCAAGTAGTTGACTTTATAATAAAATAATTCTGTACAGTTTATTGAATGAGAGATGATTTTTTTCGAATTGAGAATCGACGAAAACTGTTTAGAGATATTATTTGGATTCAGAAATGACAGAATTTTAACGGAAGAACGTTTCAATGGAATGTTTAGTTGGCATTCGTAAAAACTGCCAAATGTTCTCATTTCGGTTGTATTTATCTTCCACATAATGATAATTTTTTTCTTCAAATTACACCCAATTTTACACCGTGCACTTTGCACAAGTTCAACTGAATTTGTAAGAAGTTTTGTATCGATAAAAGAATTATTAGTTTTTGATTGTTTCTTCATAAGAAGAAAGCAAAAGTTGATTGACAATGAATGGAATTTGTAATAATTAATAATGCGACAAGAGTAATAGTTTTTGATAAATAAAAGTTAGGTGTTGTGCGTTTCGTATCTTTTTTTTTTGTTCAGTATAATATTATTGAATATGATAATTCATATGAGACGAGAATATTGATTACGCTTAGGCATTTAAGTGGATTTCTAATGAAATAAAATGATAATAATTGAAAATGGTGAATGTTGTATTTATTTTCAATTTTTGTGTGGATCTGCCAGAAATCGTTTTCTCGAAATCTCGAGCTCTTTCTCGACCCCTCCCGACTGCTCCGAAACGACTACCTGCGATAAATACGAGACCTGCTCGTCGGGTACAGCATTATGTCTTACCATTCGACTTTTAACTTCTCTAATACACTCATAGATGTTGTTAGAAACATTTTCAAGCATGTTGAAAACAAAGTACGTTAGTACAGCGTCCTTTGATGTTGAGACAATACGTAAATTTTAATTGATCAGTTAACATTTCATTATGGCTTGGCCATCCGACAGAATTCAAACTCGTTAGAAAATATGAGAAATAAAATCTGGGCGACATTATTTTATAAAATGACAACTGACGAAAATCCACAGCACAAAAATGCTCAGAGTCTTGGTGCGAATGGAAGAAGGCGCAAGCAACGGGTTCCTTCGACTCCTTTCATAATAAGCCGGCATTATCGTACGAAGTTTCTGAAGCCATCAGACCAATCTACGAGGATTTGGGCCACGACGAAGTGCTGAATCGTTGCTTGGGAGACTACACGCAGAACAGCAACGAAAGTTTTAATTCAACAGTCTGGCACTTGGCTCCCAAAAAAAGATTCAAGCGGCAAGAAAATATTACAAATAGCAAGTAACATTGCTCTTTGTAATTTTAGTGATGGACTGATAAACGTTTTAAGAATAATGAAAGTGATGGACATGAACATTGGACCACAATCCTACAACTTTTGCTTAGTGGTGGACGCTGCTCGAATACACCACGCGGAGCGTCCTTTGACGGACGCAGCTGGTGCGAGCCAGCATAAAAACGTCCAGGAAAGAACTAGGAGGAGCCTGGAAGGTCAGCTTTACGGTGCTGGAATAGCAGATTAATTGTAAAAAAAATTTATAATCAAATTTTTTATTTTATTATGTTCGAAACACGAGTCAAAATTTTAAACGCGTTTTTCTCGAAACACGTTTTTGCAAATTGGCACTCGGCATAACTCAAAAAGTTTTCTATTTTTTCACTCCAAATTAATATAACATCTTTAAAACAACATTCCCAAAGAAATACGTAGGCGATTTTTGATAAGTTAATATTTCAATTTTTTAGGTACAAATTATTGCCCGTTTTTTGTTAGTAAAATGCAGTTTTTTTCAAATGCTTGCCAATTTAACAAAAATGAGTATTTTCAAAATCCCCTACACATTTTTATAGCTTTACTTATGTATAGTTTATTTTGTTTCAGATTAATTTTTGGTGCACTTCTACTGCGTGCGTCGGAGCCCCTCCAAAAAATACTGTTCCGCAGAAACGGCTGTTGCTCAGCCATTTTGTTATATTTTGTAACAAACAATTTTTTTTGAATCTTCAAACATGCCTAAAGAAATTTTGCTCTCTACTGTGGTGTAACCCCTCAAATCCGTAAGGATAAAGTAAAACAAGTAAATGTAAATTCATTAATAATTTTTATAAACCAGAAATAATCTTGCTAATTTTTTATAGAAAATTTTGATTAAGTTTTAAAGAAACGAAAAATCTACAGGTCTTGGTGTGCTCTTGGTCAATATGAATACATCAAAATTTAACTAAGCACACCTACCCTGTCCTTTCTACCTTACGAACTAAACATGAGGCCATGTCGACCTGCAGAACTATGAACATCTTCATTATATCCATTTACAATATGGCCTTAAAATGACCATATTGTGGGTGAAATTAGCGATATGCATAAATTTGTAGGCCTAAACCGTGCCAGACTTTAATATTACTAATTTATGGGGTCTTTTAGGTTACGATGTTCAAAAATAAATTTAACCATTTTTTTCAATAGAAAGAAAAGAGATATCTTTTTGAAAGTTTGTACATATGTTAGTAGGTACTTTGGGTGTACAACATTTTTTTTAGATTTTTTTATTGTTTTTTTATCAATAACAATTTAAAAAATCATTAAAAAATAACAGCGGCGTAATAAATAGACGTAATCGAAAAACTGAATTTATTTTCCAAATAACGGTATTCCCGTATGGTCTAGTGGATAGGATAAGTTTCTAAGAAACACATCGAGCAAATAAACTCACGGCATAAATGAAAAAAAATATGATGAGTCCCATTAAAGTTTTTTTGAACAATTTATACTTAATGAATCCGAAAAAATGTTGTCTGAAATTGGAAGAAACTTTCTCAACAATTTTCAATTTAAAATCACCAAAACCGACAAAATAAACATCCAGAATTTAGATTTACTAAAGAAACTTTAGTAGTAAGACACATACTTTCATGCAATTTAGCTCGGCGTCCGAAAGGGACGGGCTGCGCCCCTACACATGCTTAAAGTGTGTCAGTTCGGAGAGCTGGAGAGGGCAAAAGTATATCAGTAGAAGGAATTAAAATTGGGCGTGTTTAGAATTCCATGGGAATTTTGCTAACAGATTTGATGCCATAAAAATATACTAAAATAACTTTTTTTAACGAAATTTTTTTATTCTAAAATTAATTCAAAAAATTTTCATAGGAGTTAAACCCTTGTAAATTTCTGAAAGAATTTTTTTTGAAAATTT
Organism: Oxycera nigricornis; assembly: GCA_963942545.1. Lineage (NCBI taxonomy): Eukaryota > Metazoa > Arthropoda > Insecta > Diptera > Stratiomyidae > Oxycera > Oxycera nigricornis. The sequence goes on from OZ012661.1 coordinate 5,434,458, forward strand.
CAAGAAAACTTTATTGGATTTTTCCAGTGGTGAAATATACTGCTTTTTAACTGTAGAAATTTTACGATGAAAGTATTTCTAATTTTGTGCAAACAATTTTGATATAAATTTATTGGAAAAACTGAAATTTTATTAGACAAAAATTTAGGAAGAAGATTTATTTGAAAACTATTTACCAATTTTCGATTGTTAACCAGTTTTATTTCATAAGCTGTTTTTTAATGATTTTACAGTCTTTTTAAAATAGACACTAATAGATTTTAAATTTTATTTTAGGATTAAGACAGATTCCCAGATCTAATTGAATATATTTTTTATTGTTCTTAAAAAAGGGGAAAAACAAAAATTGACCCACTCAACAATTTTCCGATGTGTCTAGATCATCCTCAACACACAATTTGATGTATTTTTCAGGCTCGAGCTCTTCAATTCCTACAATACGCATTCAATTTGTTATATCCGCCTATTTGTGCTCCCATTGTTCAAACATTACATCCTATAAACCTCTTAACAACTCTCATCACTTTTCCGATACACAATATCAATTTTCCGACCTCAAAACGGCAAAGGATCCCAATCAAACCTTGTTGATAGCATTCCAGCTAAAGCCATCCAAGCTACCCCTCCTCGTCAACTCAACTACACACAATAGGGCCTAAATGACGAGCATTGCTCAAGTTAGAGCCCAAACTCAATAAAATTCTCTAACAATAATTTTCCAATGAAAATCCTCTTAACCCAAATCGAAAAGAGCGCGCAATGTTCAAAAGAACGCTAAAACGAGCTCCCTAATCTGGAAGGACAGAACAGAACTATATACGTGAATATACATACCGCCAACATTGTATCCTTAAACGAAGTTTTATTATAGCCAGAAAGGGGGTGGAAATTGCCGAAGGAAACCAAAGAAAATCACTATATCCGTCGCATCCACAAAAAAAAGATGTTCTGCAATGTAGCCATAACATACATAAGGCACGAGTTTGGTACTTTGTGCCAATTTTCGTAGAATTGAAGGATTTCGACAATCATTTCCTCATTTCTCAACCTGGAAACGAGAGCTGGGCACCCCTCGGAAGGATTGCCTGGCGAGAAGGGTGAGTTTACACGACATCCCCTAGAAACGACGTTTGCGCATCACATCATTTTTTCGATTGGCGAAAAATATCCTCGATACGCTCCGCCCTTACTGGCAGGAGGAGGACTTGCCTGGGACAAAATATTATACTCTTTGTGGCAAATTACATATAAAAGGAGGTGGCCGCCACCATCATCACCACCACCACTAGTATCCTTAACCCAGTAGAATTGGTACGCACACATAATAACGACAGGATGTAGCCGATATTACAGCCAATTTGTCGCATTAAACGGGGGGCAAAATAATTAATGGCGGAAATATCAAATCTGGAAAACGTTACATGCTATATCTGGGCATCCTTTCGAGTACATTTATATCTTTTCGAACGGATTTTATATGGATTGAGAAGGATACGCGGTTAGGGGTTAGCACGGAGATGCTTTTCTTCATAATGACTACCGAACAGGATGTTTTGGGGTTGATTACGACATGCTGAGGAGGCAGATGTGTGGGGGATGTATGTACATGTGATGGAAGAGGAGCAAATTATAAAGCTATTCATGGCGTTAAGTATGCTAATTAGGCCAGAGTTGACCGCTTATTATAATTTTATCATATTTTACAGGACTGGAATTCGTTATCGTCTAGACTCAATTAAATAATTTCGTGTTGTGGCTTTTCTCGTAATTTTGCAAATTATTAATGAAAGTTTGAATTTTTGAAATAAAGGACATGTTGTGGGTAGTTAAATGAAGTTTTATCATTGGTAAATGAGATTTTATCATATGATTGACTATTGTTGTAATACAATTGCCACCTTGTTTTGTAGGAATACATTTTTTTTCGCTCAGAAGCAATGAATGTGAATGGATGAAATGAAAAAATGAAAATGAATGAAGCTTCCTTTTGAATTTCATACTTACTTATACTTATTTCCAGTATTTTGAAGTGCTTGCAACAAGAAGAGGTTAGTTCAATTTTGGACAGTTGGAATATTACCTTGAAATTTTAACTTTAAAGGTTCATCAACAGAATTTTACTTCGTCCATTTGGGACGACCTTAAATTGCAAACACTAGCAAAACATCGTAGAAATACACCAAATACTGCTGAGCTACCGTCGAATGCAGATTGAAAAGATAGCCGCCTGAACACGGTTGTACAACTGGCCCAGCACTGGGCCAGTGCTGGCTGAGCGCCTTATAGCACAGACCGAGTCATGTTCGCCAGAAGAAATTCAAATCATGCAAGGATTTCCAACATATTTTCTTTGGCATTCTCTTTACATTTCAATAATAATGCAATACCGTACATTCGCGCATCGTAACTATGCAATAATGTAATGAATTTGCACTGAAGCTCACTATTGAAATTCCTGCGATTTCCAATACTGTCCCAGTGCCAATTTCCATTACTGGCCCAGTGCTGTAAATTAGCGTGCACTCAAATGCAGACTGTTTGCTGCTGGTTGTATTTACACTGTTTTTACCGCATCTTTCTTCGCAATGGGCGAAGAAGGTGTGTGAAAGATACAGCAAATTAAATTTTCGCCATGTTTGTCATATACGTGCTACTCATGCTGTTCGAGATATTGAAAAATGTAGTGTGCGTCTTCTTCTCAAAACTGCGGCCATATTCACCACTATTGGGACGACTTGCACATTATTTCTGCATCTCGAATATCTATTCTATCAAAGCATATCACAATAAAGCGGTACAAATGACTTTTTTTATTTGCAACGCAGACTGAGTTTTATTTTGCAGTAATAACTCCGAACACTGGGCCAGTGCCGATCACCAGTACTGGCCCAGTGCTGGGGGTTGGCACTGGTCCAACACTCGAATGCAGTACTGGGCCAGTACTCAGCCAGCCCTCGCCCAGCACTGGCAGCTAACCGTTGGAATTTGATAAAAATACATGTTTCTATGTCAAGATCGAAACGCTTCAGGCTACCATTCTAGGTTCATGCATGATTCGCCTTCGGTAACTCAAAAATATCAACGAAATTTCCATTCTTTAACGACCTCAAAAACGAAAAGCGAAGTTATTAAAAAATACTTTCGACAACTTTTTCAGGACTATTTGCTTCAATTTTCTTTCCAATTTTTGATATTAAATTAAAAATTTCATCAACATCAACATCCTTAGATATTAAATTCAAGCCGGAAAACCACTTTTCACTAATTTCTACAAATAACAATCTCTCGTAGAATAGATGATTATCTAAATTCCACGTAAATCCGATTAAGCTTTACAAGCTCGCTTCTGTAATGTACACGCTGTTATCAGTAATGTACATTCCGCTCCCCAATTAGTAACTTTGAAGGCTGCGAACGCCACTACTCGCCCCGCCATTCCATATCCTTCAACCTCTATCGTTATTATTCTCAATGGCTTTCTAACAAGCTTCGAGGAAAATTCGAAACAGTTTCTATTGCTAATTGCTGTCAAATAGACCAGAAATACTCCATCAGCTCATTTGAACAAGCTGACTCCCACTCACCCTGATGTTCGTCCTGCTTCATTTCATCCGAATTGAATCCTATACAACGGCGAAATGCCTGCCTGATGCTTCCTGGAAAGGGTGGACGAAGGTTCTTATACTACCACACCACTATACACTTCGTATATCCTGACGTAACCACCAATTCGTGGTATACATGAATGACGACGATTGCTTCCAGCCACCCTGGAACAGCATATGAGAGTTCCGGCCGCGGTGGAAGGAGATGCATATTACACTGAGAACAGAGGTTGAGAATGATGATGATGATGACAACAACATCCCTCCTGGTGTTTCCATCGTGCCAGCAGCATCATTGGCGAGAGATGAGAGATACCGAAACATTCATCCCTTTATAATGGCCACAATCCGAAAATTAGCAATGTTTTGCTGGGCTGTTAGGAAATGGAATAAGAGTTGTAGATGTGTGCATCGGGACCAAAAAAAGGATCAGGATTGTGGGGCCCATCAAAGAAGAGGGTGTGGTCAACAAATATGCGAATATTTACACCCCTTATATACTATAACGGTTGCAGTGCCGAGTGTCCTATAACGAGACAACCATCATGATCATGGGTTAACTACTCCAATCATGATGGTTTTATTGCAAACGTTTACAAAATCGCATCATAACGTGACCGTTAGTCTTAGGGTTAAGTTCTTCGTCGTAGCTGAATTGTTTGCCGTCAAATTGAAAGTCCTGTGGTTTTTCGCTTATTTTGAACGGATCCGCGAATCGTTTAGAATGTCGCTTCAAACAATTGACGGTGGTAAAAAATCAACGGTGGGTGCATTAATTGCAAAAACACCTTTTTCCATTGAGAATATTTTGTGCCATAGTAATAATAACAATAATATTAATAATAACAATAATAATATAGTGTGCAATGACAAAATTGGTAGTGGAGTCAGTGTTAATGGTAAAGTGCCGAAATTCTCTATAAGTGACAAATTAAACTCGCATGGACCAAAACTTAGTTTGAATGGAAGCGATGTTACAGGACGATATAGTAGATCCGCGAACAATGAGCCCGTCCACGGAATCAATCTTAGCGGTGACGACGAATATCAAAGGATAATACAGAATCAAAGGTATGGATTAACAGAACCGCTGGGGTAGTTTTGTGCTTCGTCCTTTGACTTCTATTCGTTGTCAAGACCGAAAGTCTTAGTTACAAGGATAGTTGTTTTGGCGACGGAGAAATGTATCTTGAATTCAAAGTAGTATTTTCATTTTCATTGATAATTGTTACCAAGTGAATCTTTCTGGCTTCCATAATCAGTCTGAAAACAAAATATCTTTTTGAAAATCAAATGCGACACCCTTTAATACCCTTTAAGTTTATAGGATATCATAGAAATGTTACTTCAAAGCTTATCTGTAAAAATCTGATATGTCTAGGAGATGGACTCAAGATTTTCACTTCTAAATCTTGAAAGCAAAATCGGACCGACGGGAGGAGTCTTAAACAAATTGTTTACACTGAACTTGATGATATAGCTTCTTATTGTACGTCTAAATAATTGTTCCTTCTAAAAACATGTTTATTCAAAAACGAAAGCTATAAGAAAATGTCTTACTAATACCACAGGAATTTTTTCTCATCTTTAGTCTACCTGTGGGAATAATATATTCATCACAGACTATAAAGTTTCGGTTATTAACGTGGAAGGCTGCCCTGATGGTTGAACTTCACGGTCTTCTTAGGACACGAGTGTACTAGAACGTGCGTGTTAACGCCCCGTCACATAAATGAAGAAGGTTGCCTCTACTTTCCAGTAATGGATACCAATTTTTTCTTGAGTACATTTGCTCATGCAGATTTACTAAACAAAACTAGGCACACCTAAAATTTCTGCTGATATAGGGATCATAGCACCTCTGTTAATACGCAACAGGAGCAGTGATAAGCAAAATTGGTCTTGGTCTTGCAGTCTTGTTCGTGGAGAAAAACCAAGACCGAGGTCATATCTCCAGTAGCAAAACCAAGAGTCGACTCACAAAACCGAGACCAAAACTTTACTTGCAACGTCAAGACTGAGACCACTGAGACTGTATCTCCAAGAAGGGTCTCAACACTACTGATTTTCTAAACACCGAATTTAGACAAAAAATAGCAACCAAATTCTGAATAATCAAAGCTTTACAAAATATTTGAGTGTAAAAATGTAAGTCTGTAATACTTGCAAACAAAACCAGGACTTGAAAGACTAATCCTTTGGATGCAAGACCAGATCGTACCTGAGTTTAACGTGCTTTCCCCGGCCTGTTAAGCCACAGGTTACGATTAACTCGCACCAAAGCCCACATATACGTGCTAGTCAGTAGTCCATAACTTATGTTATGAGTACTGCTTTTCCGAGTATGGGTACCAGAGCTTGCCTGGACTCCTTCATAATCCTTGGTTTAGATTCGGACCTATCAGCATCCTTGCCGCTATTTGGGAAGCGGCACCCCTGTCGTAAACGCAACAGCACGCCAATGCACCACGATACAGAAGGGTTGCCGAATAGCTCCAGTCCAAAACTGTATTAGAAATGACTGTACCCGCTTTTGGATGCCAACCAAAGCCTCCAAGTTTCAACCTCCATAGGTTTCTCACCGACACCGGCAGGGACAAGTCCCTGGGACCCCGGATCTCTTGGTACCAGTATACCCCTGGTGAGGTTTCGAAGAAGCACCGACACAACCTCATTTGAGCCCCATAGCAAAGCTCCGGATTGATCGCTGTATTTTAGGTCTTTTCATCATCATCATTTAAAAGTATGCCACCCTATTTTTGTCACACCTTTATCTCAGCCTGCTGTTGACAGGATGTTGTTCTGAGGATCGGTCAGAATCCCTCCTCCTTTACACTGGCTTGGAATAGTTCTCTTTACGGAAAGCGGAGTTTGGACGCAAGACCAAGACCGAGTGTGCAAGAACCAGAGCCAAGCCGACCATAGAATCTTGTTTTGATCATCACTAATTCTAATCCTATTTAGTAAGCCATCATTTAATTCAGAAACCTGCGATAGCTATCATCATCTTAAAATATTGTCTAAAGAGATTCGAAATGAAGCAATCCTTCCTCTTTACACTAGCTAAGAACAGTGTACAGGGTACGGAAATAGGTGATGTTTAAACAGGCTAATAATTTATGATTTTTTTAGTTAAAGTGTGTTGCATTTATTCTTATATACTTGAATTTATTTAAATTCACTTCTATATTAAAAACAACAAAAACAAAAATACTTTTTGTACTCTGACCATAGAATAGCAGTTAGTTTGAGGATCCTTTGAGTGAATGAAACATGTAACTCTGAGCATAAAAATTCGCATTACTTAAAAACGCATTTTTATGCTCACTTTCTACGAGGATCCCTTGGGTGATAGTCATACGACGGTTGATCTGGATTCCCTGTACGTTTATTGTGAAGTAGAAAACGCTGTGGACTACGATAAGAATAATGATTTTTCGGACGACAGTGTGGTGCTTGGACGGTTGTTTGCTGTCTTCGACACAATTTTCTACCATGTCTTCTGGTTCACAGTGATGTATGTAAAGCATTTTGAGCATCAGGAGGCATGATATCAAGACTTGAAAGTGCCATTAATTGATCAGATCGCAGAATAGTATCAGAAAAAAATGGAGTTGGTTCAAGATAAAAGCTGTATATCCAAAACTCTTCCACCTGCATAATTGTTGTCTGAATTTTTAATAACCGAATTTATCTCTTATTTATATCTCTGTTCCGATAAAATTACTTCTGTTTTTTCAGTATTTTAAAAATTCATGACAGTTTTTTTCGACGGTAGGGTTTTTAAACTCCTAACCATCAGAATAGACATAAGGGGAAAGAATTTCTAAGCGGTTTTATTAAAAAAAAACTATTTTTTGAGCTGTTGAGCACATTCTCTATCCAAACGGCGCATAAAAATTAATGCGCTGTAAAGAAATCGCGAAGTTCGTTGCTATCGTTTTCTATTAGTAAATGAGACTTCATTTTAACAATGTATTTAACACTAAAGTGGACTTAACTAAAATTCTTCTGCTTCTACATTCCTCTTGCGAAATGCGTTTCAATTGTTTGAATTGAATATTTTTAAACTACAAAAAATATTTAGGCGATGCACACAAGATTAGAAGAAAAATCAAAAAAATAATCCGTTCAGAAAAAAATACAAAAATATCAGTAGTGAAAATATTTCGTGTTGTTATGGACCTCGTTAGATAACGATGCATTTATCACGAAAGCTAGAGAGACCTCATTTATGTTAAGAGGGTATTCTAGCCTAGAGGCACGAATTTCGGGCGTTTTTTCGAGCTCTGTACAAACAAAACAAAGAATATTTATAGTATTCATTTTTTATCATTTGTTTATTGATCCTATACATAAAAATGTAAACGAAAAAAATAATTCTAAATCAAAAAATTTATGAGTTTGTTAATTAGGGGGTCTAAAAAACAGAGTGTCCTGGCGTACATGGTTTCAACACTTCTGATCATCTGAAACAAATATATGCAACGATGTCGTTATGATATGAACATCGGACATGCCAAAAAAAAATATACGATATGGCGGTCGTTTGAAGAAAAAAATTGTTGGTATATAACGATTCCAATTTTTTTAAAACAGTGAAATTAAAAACTTTGAAATTTGGTTGGTTCGTGCCATAGACAGATGTATAAAAAATGATCACACAAAATTTGAAATGCATCAGTTCGGTAGAACTCGAGATATCGTGCAAGCCAGTTTTAAAAAAGTAGTTTCGAAAAAAATGCGTTTAAATATTCCCGAGCTTCTGGGCCAATGGCGATTCCCATAACGCGTAATATTTTTAAAATGGGTATAAAACCTTCATTAAAAATACAAACAGCCAGGAAATATATATAATAAGGGTACAGAATACGATAAGGTTTAATGGGGAAATTCATCCGCAGGTAGTCGGACAGCGCCTACCATCTATTGTTTATTCGTTCCGGTCGTACCAGATTAGATGCCGCGTCACTAAAATAGCTACAACTCCTTAAATAATCGGAGTTTTGAAAAATACTTTCAAGGGCATATTTTTGAATGTCTAAACAATATGAAGAAAAAAAATCGTTTTTTTTTTCAAATTTCTAGACTAGAGTACCTCCTTAAACTGAATTAATTGAGTCAATTTTCAGTATTTTTTTTGAATGGTTTTAGTTCTGACAATGCTTATCATAATATCCTAAATGTCTTTGTGAATTTATCAAATAATGCAATCATAAGTTTTTCAACAGATTCAAAGTACCAAGCGATCGTCTTCCACCACCGCAACAGCAAATAAATGGTGGTTCTCATCCCCCTCCCGCCACGTTTAATCATTCAAATCCTGGAATTATTTATCCAACGGCAGCCTATAGTGATCATGGTTTCCTTCAGATGACATTAGGATATTTATCGCCAACTTCAACAGGATATAAATCAGTTGATCCATATTTTTTATCGCAAGGTATGATGTGTGTATTTGTGTTTTTTTTTCGTGAAAGACTAATTCATTTATGAAATGCAACGTATTTAGTTTAAAGATAAATTAAAGTGTCTTCTGTTACCAACCGTTAGCAGCACGGGCGGTGTCCTCAGTACAGCCTTAGAACTTGAATATCATGTATTTAATAAACATTCTAAATTTCAAGTATTTTCTTTTTAATATAATAACTTTTACACATTCTATAAAAAAATTGACCTCATAAGAAGATGGTATATAAAGTACATTGTCCGTGCCCTGGTGAAACTCTTGAGAATTCGTACTCTTAAGGACTAATATTGCTTGAAACTTTTCAAAAAAAAAATATGACTTCGTGTCCTTTAACAGTTTTTTTGGACAAACCCGTCCATAATATTATCAACACTCAATAATCAAAGTTTCAATCAATTTTCATTATTTAATCATAACTTTATTAACATCTAGCAACTTTGCTTACACTATTAGAAACTTTGTCATGCTTTCGCCATCACACATCGTAAGAGTTTTCTTAATTTTCGAAATATTTTCCATACACAGGTCTTTTTGGTGGTAACCATTTGTTTACCAGTAATGGATGTCCTGTTCCGGAACTTGCTCTCGGCATTGGAATGGGTGTTAGTGCATTGCGACATTGTCGTCGACGTAAAGCACGAACTGTTTTTAGTGATCCACAATTGACCGGATTGGAGAAAAGATTCGAAGCCCAAAGATATTTATCGACACCGGAACGAGTTGAATTGGCCACCGCGTTAGGACTCAGCGAGACACAGGTGAAAACCTGGTTTCAAAATCGACGTATGAAACATAAAAAGCAGTTGAGGCGACGTGACGCTAATAATGGTATGTTTTTGGGATTTAATTTTTTAAAAATTACTTTAAAGATGCATGAAAAATGTGAAGTTTGAATAAGCAACCAATTACGGTCGTGTTGAAAAAATTCTCATTGAAAAAATGGGTGAATTTGAAGACATTCAATCCTGGCCGGCTGAAGAATAGAAGACATAGATATAATTTGAGACTATATTTTATGGAAACATTTTATTATAGGAGGCCAGACGATACTTTTCTTCAAAAAATTTGAAGAATGTCCAACGCCCAAGAATGTTTTAATTTCAACAGTCTATCGAAATTGAAATTATTCCATGCTCCTTGTCCCGAGAACCCATAAGATTTCGTCTATTGTCTCTCTATTAAACGGTCATGTCCAACTTAAACGTAATGAAGTTTTCATAAACTAATTGGCCCGGCATTAAGGCGGTACTTCTTGAAGCTTTCTCAACAATAAAGTCTACAATATTTTAGTCCATCTATCGCACGCTGACATGGAAATTTATAAGCAAACTAGAGCACTTGAGCTTCACAAAATGGGAATCTTTTAATTTATTTTCGGGAACAATAGTCCTTATACAAGTGTACCTCTATGTATATTTGCATGAAAAGCTAAGTACTGTCTGTGAAAGCGGAAAGTTTGTCCTTTCTCAAGAAAATTGTCTTAAGAGCCTCGTAGATGACTTACTAAAGTCTTAATTGAATTTCATTCTAACTTGGCAACACAACAATGAGATTTCCACTTCACATTTACATGCAAAATATCACTAAGAAAATTAAAATTTTACTTGAGGTCCTTTGTTAAACCGCACTACGGTCATAAGGACACTTCGTAGCTTTTAACACAATTTCATTCTTTGACTTTTGCTTTTGCAAATGCGACATTATAAGACAGTTCTTAAGTTGTGTGTTCGGATTAGCTTGACCCGTTTTTAAGATGCTCTGCAATTATGTTATGCGATCCTTAACAGATATTCTTTAAAAAAATCTTATGTTTTTATTATTTCAGAGCCGGTTGATTTCTCTCGCAACGATTCTGGCAAATCCAGTTCGAATACAACGTCGTCTACAATGTCCACGATTACAGCCAATTCAATCGCCACCCACTCAACCGATTCAGAGAAATCCTATCAAAATTATCCTGGATCAGGACAACATCGCGGGCATTCCTACGAGCTGTTGCGGTCACTATCAACGGTTTCGGATGAATCAATGATTGTTGGCAACAGGACGCATTCGATTAGTGACCATGAAATGGTTAGCGATGATAACTCCGATGACGATGGTAGCGAAGTGGATATCATGGGTGATACCAAGGAATACATGACGTAATGATAAATGATTTCATTGTGAAATCAAACAATTTTCAATGGAATCGTCCTATAATTGATGGGCAAGTTGCTAGTCCTCTTAATATTTGTATGAGCACAACTTGTAACATGTTAGCTTGCTTGTAGAAAGAACTACGTATCTTCCATTAGTGTATATTCTGTCGGTAGATTTTAGATTTTCAATTATTCTAAAGTATACGAATTGCAAGTGATTTTGTTTGTTGTCCTTACGCGACAATCGAACTTAAGCCTGCGTGGATTTGTTTGCGATCATTACTCAGAACTTAGCAAGTACAAGTGATGGCGCACACAATGAAGGTTTCTTTAAAGTTAAGTGAAAAAAATATGTATGTGTAAATAGTTTGCATTATGTCAAATATAATGAGAAAATCTAGTCATGTTTAATTTGAAAACCATTACAGATGAAAGCATGTATAAAAAAAAATTCCAAATATTGTAACCACTAAATTATTTAAAACAATCGTTTAGCCACAAATTTCAACGAACAAAAAATTTACGACTAAACATTTCAATTTGAATGAATAAATTTATGGGTTGAAAAATATATTTAAAATAAGCTTAAGTTTGTTGTTCATTTTTCGATTTCCTTTTACGTTAAATTTGATTTTTGGTCCAACACTCAAACAGGATCGCCGTAAGATTCTTTAGTATGGTTGTGACTAACATTGATACACAATATTCCATTTCCACATGTATTTTAACTATGACGCCTGGATGTCTCCTTAGTTACCCGCATCGCAAGGTTCTTAAGGGGTCATTTAAGTAACGATTTTCAAAATTAATATTTCTTTCAATAGAAACGAAAGAGACATCATTTTAAAAATTTTAACATATGTTAATTGATACTTTGGGTGTACAAAAACATTTTATTAGATTTTTTTTTCCATAACAATTTTTGTTAAAAATATCAAAAAATGACGGAGGACGTGGTTTCAGGTGACTGGATCATCTGGGAAAAAAGGTCAAATTAATCCTTGGTTAAGTGCCTATGGCAGGTACCGGAATGTTTTTTTTTTCATTAAAATATAACAAAATGGCTGCCATATTTTTTCAGAAAAAACCTATTTTTGAGGGTGGAAAATTGAGTGAAAATCAAAAAAATCGATACCGACCATAATAATTCCGCTACCGGCTATAGCCATATATGTGTACAGGAACATATTAAAAAATCAGAGTGATCGGTATAGGTTTTTTTGAATCATGTCCGGCAGCTTAAAAAACATGAATTCAAGAAAATCACGTTTACTTTTTTTTCGGATTTTTTTTTAAAACGCTATATACCTCTACTCTGCTATGCGTGGGCCATACGAAATTCCTTCCTCCTTTTCATACAGTTCCTGACTAGCTAATTATGCATCTCTGCAAGCTGTTCTGATTTTTTTGAAAAATTGTAATCTAAAAGACCCCTTAATGATCCAAAGAATTCAAATCTAAATTGAGCGGATGTCGGAATTTTAACAGACCGAACAGTCACATTTTTCAACAAACACAGAATTTGATGTATTCCCAAGAAGGTCTATGCTGACTATTTGTGAGTTCTTTACAGTTTTTTTGAAAAATTCTTCACATGAATCATACAACTCAGTGTCAACTATTAGTTTCCACAAAAATTCTGTATTGAAAACTGAAACGAATTAATTAAAATAATCTGACCAAACAATTTTCATAAATTAATTTTAGGTTCAAATAAGGATGTTTCAATGCCAATGAGTGAGGCAGTAATGATTGACTCACTTGAAACTCCATCTGTTTACATGGACGGAATATTTATATGTAGCAGTGATGTCTTACAATTAGATTAACTATTCTAGTTGTGTGTGTTTGACGGTGCGGTGATTTTGCAGGCGATGCTGATATATTTTGCTTCGGCTTTGAATTATTGGTGATGTTTTTTTTTGGTTTTGATTTTCCCGTGTATTGCAGGAACAAATAAAATCGTGAAATTGTCTCAGTTACTCGCACAAATTATTACTGAGAGTTTTCGAGAGTATTTTTGAAAATAAAGCCATAATTTTTTTCGATTATGATTTTGTTCACGGCATTTTTCTTAGATTGGGAAAGCTTTTTAAGCGTTCATCCTATTGTGCTGCAAACACATTTTAAGGGATATAATTGTAACCATCCTTTGATTGATGTTATGACTCAAAAAACAATAGAAAATACAAGAGAGATTTTTTTTTGTAGAATTTCAAACGTGAAACAAAACAAGTTATCAACATTAATACCTACAGAGGAATTTTCTGGCAATTGAATCTATACAATCGAATATTTCGAATAAAAGTTTAATTCTTTGGATTTTATGACTTCTTAGTAAATTTATTTTTGGTAAGAAAAAAACGGCAAAATATATCTAAAATGAAACTTATCTAGTATATAAAAATGATAATCATGCAAAACTCAGTTATTGTATTTCGTACAATTTTGAAAGAAGTAACACGCTGCCAAACATTCTTAAGGTTACCAACCAAGCTTTCGAAAATGTTAAAGAAAATAATGTAAGTATCTATTTAGGTCTTATGTAACTTCACTCTCCATTGAAATTTTATTAAAAACTATAAATTGAATAGTATGTATTATCTTGAAAAAAAAAACTTTGAGCAAAAAAACTAGGAACCATATCTCAGCCAATCAAGAATAGTCACTTTTCAGTCCAATCAGCACTCTACTGCACCCTTATCAAAGGACACCACGAACCCCATTTATCAAATCTATCATCATACAATCAAAAAACGCGGCCCCTCCTCAAGCGGAATCGTTGAAAATGAGGACCACATTGAAGTCTACACTATCATCGCAGGATAATTTAATAAAACCTAAAATAAAATCTTTGGGGTTCACAGAGCAGATTGATCCCTAATATTTGATAGACGGTATATATTCAGTGACATACGTGTGGAATAAATTTAAAAAAACGTTGGGTCAAATATAATGGACTGATACCAGCCATGGATATTGGCGGGATAATTGAATTCAAAGTCGCATCCATGTTTCTTTAAAACGCATTTTTGCGGAGGTGTGCAAGCCAATTGTTTAACAGTAGCTTGGACGAATTTTTAGACAATGTCCTTATTGAAATTCATCAAAATACCAGCTAATATCGCTCAGGTTTACTTTCCGGCCAAACGAATTCACGTCTGTACAATAGATGGACTTAATTGGATTATCATTCAGCGCAGGTGTTAAAGCACCTAACGGCTATACATCCTTTTTCATTAGAACGAAAAACAAGTGAACAATTTGTTGGACGTATTTGATTTTGATGTTATTTTGAAAGGATAAAAAGGAAATGGATTCCAGCGTCTGCTCTAAATAAATTACTACAGAGAGAACAAAGTGATTTTATCGTTCATTATAACAATAACTGAGCTGCATTGATTACCTCGTCTTCCACTCTACCAAGAGGCGATTTTTTCATTAACTCTCATAGTATATTTGTCTTTCATCATTCACAATGCAAGTTCAAAGAAGAACTTACACACCATCATAGTCTATTTGCAGATTTATTCCTTAGTATTTTCCTGTACATCGCAGGAATTTATGGATGTATACACGATTTATAGCCTTTATGGATAACTTCCATTCACTAAGCGCTCTTGCTCCCCACTTTATTGGAAAAAAACTCCGCCCTTTATGCAGATATCTCTTTTGGATATCTCCATGGTTACTTCATCCATGGCAGCGGCAAAAAGTTAATAAAAATCTTGAAGCAGATAGAATTGAAGGTGGGTGGAGGATGAATGGTAGGCAGGATACGTTCATGTAATGGCTTATCACCATGAATTACAGCCATTATGATCATTAATTTTCTGTTGTAGTTAAAAATAAAATACGAAAATCATTCATGTACTTCGAAAGTCATTTCATAGGGGTAGGTGTTACGAATTTTTAAATTTCAACCTATATTTATATTATGGTGACAGATTCAATCAATGAGCTATAAATATCTTTTAGGGATTCAGAAGCTCATTAAATTATAAATATCTCTAAAGGATTCTGAAACTCATTAAAATTTAAATGTCAAATACTTTTAAAAAGGCTTTTGTACGGTATTCCCTGAGAAGGATTTATTTAGGTATTCTGGAGTAAAACGGTGAAAAGCAGCTTTAAACATGTATTTTGTAATTGTCCAGTTCTAAACAGATTTTTTTTAAATACTTGCTACAATAGGAAGTTATACAATTCTGTGGTGATTGAATTGTTTCCTTGAGGCATTCAAGGAATTTGATTTTTTTTGGTCTAGAATAATTGTATATACTTTGAAGAATATTCGACGCGTTGAACCATTTCCAAATATAAATTATTTTCGAAGTTATAACAATTTGAAGTGAGCGCGGCAGAGTGGGTTCTCATCCAGGTAGCGTTAGTTCGGCGAAAAACCTGGTGTTCGTATCAGAAAATGAAGCCCTATGGAACCATCCAGTTTTAGAAATATTCAAATCTTATTCCTTAAGCTTGTCGATTTTATCAAATGTTGTTTAGAAGAATACACCAAGAATAACAACAAAAATCGACCGATTTTATTTGGTCCATGGCTTCAAAAATGTGAAAAATTCTACAAAAATTATTTAGTGAAATCTCAAGCGAATAAATTAAATTTTTCAGGAACACTGCTTGTTTCTAAGTTCCAAATAAAAATACTTTAATGTTCCGGACTCTTGGATCCTGTGATACTAGATTTATCTCTTGCAAGGTCACGTTCCTTTCAGATGTCACCTCGGGTGTACCCCATATCAGACATAAGACTGATCACCATTCTCGGGTAAGCAGGACGACAGTCCTGAAGATTCCGCAGGATCTAAGGAGTACAGTAAGCTTTAGAGCTCAAGCATTACTTCAATTTGTCGACCAATTATATTTTCTATACCATTGTAATGAAGTCCTTTATATTATATTTAGTTATTCGATTTATAGAAAGTTTAATGAAAAAATAACAAAAACATGGATTAAAAACTTAATCAGCGAGAGTTTTTCTAAGGGTCCTTCTTGCTTTAAGAAACAGAGTTAACCCCGGCTGAGGTATAGATTGGTAGGCTAGGCGCGCACAACACATGTTGACACGCAAGCGCTAGGCCATGGTAGGGCGGGCCCAAGCAGCGAGATCTGCGCCAGGCGAGCTCCGCTGAAGCTCGTTTTCTAACCGGGAGTAGTATTTTGTTGTTGGTACGCAGTAATTTTCGTTTTTTTTTTTGAGTAGTTTCGGAGTTTCGATAGAAGTAACGTAAAGGAATTTTTAACTCTCGAGTAGGTTTTTAACGCGATATTTTCTCGGTATGCGCGCGAGAGTTCCTTGGTAAAGTTACGTAGATGGTATAGCCTCACAAGATGTATATTAAGTTTTCTTTTGTGGTAGATTTTTTTTGCCGGTATGTAATCGGGCAAATCAATGGCTGAACCTCTGGAAAAGAAATTCGGTACTGATGCTAGAGAACGCACCCACGACATTACACACCGAACGGAGCTGGCCTGCCAGCAGCCATGACTCCTCCAGCTGAGTAGAGGCCGAACCCGAATTAGTCTGAACGACACAACCGTTCACAACCAACGAGACGAAAGATATCGTTCGCTAAAATCATCCAATTTTATCACACCATAACAAATCTATCCAAAATATTTTCAATTTTTTCATGTCCTAGCGAACATTTCACCTGACACAAAACTACCTAAAACCATTGTTAAGGGTATTATTTAATAAAGATCACAGCGTGTCTTCTAAATCTACAAATAAAATATCTACAATGACCTCACTACCAAATAGCACGCTCAAAGATATTTTACACCTAGTTACACCCTTCTTCCTGATGGGACGATGCGATAGTAACACCAAAGAGTTTATTGAACTTTTTATTGAATTATCTCAAGCCGTGAGGCATCATAGGTAAATTAGATCAAAGTAGAATAGCGCATCAGATTAAAATTATTCACTTTCTTCGAACAGCATTACCTTGACTTTATATAAAAAAGGACGGTAGGACTTCAGTTAACCAGCAACCAAACAACAAAGAGCATACAAAGATTTAATTTCGCAGTGAAACGTGTGTCATCAATATTTCCATTTGTTTCACTATCACCATTAATTGAAATCTTTCTTTGGGCTTTCGTGATAGGAACCGGGTTGCGCGTGACCACCAACATGCATAGTGAATTTCGAAAGGATTCCTCCTTTTTTTACACAAGCCCGGGGAATATGTCACAATCAAAATATGTATGTAGCTATGGAAAAAGTTGAAAATTGAATTAAACGGACGTGTGCTCTATGCGATAGGAAACGTGGAGTCTGAATTGTAGGTTGATTAACCTATTCGATTAGGGCTACGAATCAAGGAGGGTATCGACGCCTTTCATCATTCGAGTCAATATGTGTGCGACAATAATTGCAAACACTTGTTACTCATTTTAGGATTTTTACGAAAAAGGATCACGCAAAAGGACGCTTAATTGAAGCTTACAATTGAGTTTATTTGGATAGCATGGGGTTTAATGGAAAAAAAAGGATTTTTCTTCAGCTATAAGTAATCAAGCAGTCATTTCAAGCATTGAGTGGTCGAGGATATATTTCCATGTATAACTTTCTGCATTTAGTCATTACTCAAATTCTTATTCTAGATTCAATTACATTTTCTAGCAAAGCTTCCTAATTAGCTGAAAAATATCTTCAACCCACATATTTTTGCTTCTCGACTGCTGCCACAAAACTGGTCGTAATCCGATTTGAACACACTCCTTCAGATTTCCCAGGGAAAACAACATCAAGTACCCTCAGATCGTGCTTTCGTTTACGAGTCAACGAACAAATTCATCGCTGATTAGTTGGTACAATAATTGACGTCACGTGTCCTATCTTTCCAAACGTCCCAGGACTTTTTATCCAGGATCTTTTTGTTGCTGTTGTTGTTGGTGTTGTGTTAAATTAAAAAGTCTCATGTTGTCGGTAAACAAAATTGCCAACGTTTTTCTTCGTAGCTGCGTGCTATGGCTATGGCACAAACAAGACATTTAAGGGGATTAAATATTATATGCTACATTATTACGAGGGTAATTGAAAACGGAGATTTAACCAAAGCGGCTTTCGATTTGTGCTATTTCGGAAAAAAAGAGGTGTGCAAAGTGGCAACTGTGAAGGGTCCTTCAGGGTACACCACGTTCTCTAAGAACGTGATCAAGTATTTGAGAAAGAAAGAGAAATGTTGATAGCCAAGTGATGGTAGTTTATGATGGTGATTCTCAATATTTTCTCATAATGATGGTGTTAATTATGATTTTTTCGCGAAGATGGGTGAGAAATTAGGACATTGTTTGTTGAAGTTTGTTGAACCCATTCAGCAACCCATTTTTTCAGTTGACTTATGCAGATTAACGTGATGAGTTGAACGTGGAGTTTTGTATCAAAAAGTTTAGATCATAACTGAAGCTTTTGATAAAACCATGTGCAAAACACGTACCAGACCTGACCCACGTCGTGGGTGACCCATAAAATCAAAAATCAATTACCACTCCCAGCGTCACTTTATTGTTTGTATTCTTCCAAACAAATTGTCACCAGTACTCATGATGCACTGCTCAACAACTGTTCCTAACAAATATATCATCAACAAGGTTTCTTCCGTGTTTTTGTTTAGTTTAGGACGTTGACGTTGTCCGGACACTATTGATTTGTAACGTAAAAGAATGCTGACAATATCATCAGTTAACAATGTTGCCTAATTATTTTGTTGGCGGAACAACACCCTTCAAATATACTGCCACACCTCCGTCATAAAAACTTCGTCACTATTACATACAACTCTGTACTCCCAATAAGTATTAATAAAATTTTATTTTCTCCTTTGTTGCTTTGGTAATTATTTCTGAATACACTAAACAAAACCACCCCAAGATTATGTAAACTTTCTTTCCTGTTTTCAACGGAAATAATCGTAATCACGTGCTTTTGAGAAATACGTCAATGGACTGTGAGCTTAGCTAACAGTTTTTTTTTTATTCAAAAGAAATCCGATAACCGAAAGGCACCATTTTTTATTTTGATATCTTCATCACTAATCGACACCTGGCACAATAATGTTTAAGTAAGTGATACTAAGATGCTAGGATCATTTCAAAGCAGAGAATATTTTGGTTCCGCTGTAAGATGAATGTTTAGTTATCTAAGTTATTGGGCATTTCTAGGCTTAGTAAGGATGTTCAATAAAAATTAGTTTTCGTTGTGTATAAAGTGCTTTAACACGTTTTCATACAACTCTTTTTTAGTATACAATTAAATGAAAATGATGGCACCCTGTGTTATGTTTTTTTTCTACAAGTGAGAGCGTTGGGTGATTCCTTATTGCTACGAATTTTAATAAAATTGTCCAGGTCCCGATTTGGACTATTAAATCTCCGAAACAGGAATGGAATTGTAGTTGACTTTAAAAATAGATGAAAGATCAGCACAGCATTGTTTGAGGTCCTTTTTACTTTTATATTAAATGACAAAGTTGATATTTATAGTTATCATTCAGGTACATGCATTTCAAATTACCTATTGAATCAGAAGTTCATTGATGTCCTTAAACACTTCATTCCCATCATACAAAAAATTCTCGGCGATTTCCTAGCGAGTTCATTTTTTTTTAAATATTAGCGTTCAGCTCCTTTCAATGGGGTTTAAGGTTAAATGATGTCATCTACTGAAAAACCGCTTCAATATACCTCTCACCCGCATCCATCGTCCCCAGCCCACGAAAAAGTCAATCACATGATCATTATTCCTGTAGAACAATATGCACTTGGCTATGTGATATACAGAGTCCTTCTTCTTAGCCACACATATAAAATTTCCTTCCTGTTCTTCCAGCCCAGAATAAAACAATGACGACAAAGTGAATTTCTGGAATCACCTCTTTAGCAAGTTCTTCATGTCATGTTATTGGGTTGATGAGGACAGGATGACAGCAATATGATGCATTACCAGCTCGGGTTTACTTCTTGTGAATAATAATACTCACGTGGTGAGGAGTGAAAAATAAATGGTAACGGTAGCAAAACGACAATGACGACACAATGATGTTGTCATTGTCCTATTGTCTCACATTCCTTACTAGTTCCTTCTTAAATCTTCGACGCGGATCACATGAGTTATAATACGTGCAAGGCTCGGGTGAAATTGAATAGGATGAGGGCGTCAAGGATTTCAAAGAAAATCATGATGTCGACCAATTAGCGGGCGATCATCTTAACGTCACTTGGTCTCGTGTGTAATATGTCGTTTGAAGAAATCCGCTTTTGTTCGTCATATCCTTTTTCGTTTCGTCGTCGACAGGCGTCGATTATGAACGTGTGCCAGTTTAGGTTGCTATTCTCATTTTCTATTGTAGCCTCTAAAGGGCAGTTAAGATGTTAAAATACATACAATAGGACATCATAGGTGAGCAGATCATAAGACATATGAGAAATCACAATGGGGAATGCAGGACTTCGGTACAAAAATACTTGTTGAAAAAATTAGCTTTGAGTTTTATCAGCTTGCGCACTTATTTAATAACGTAAAATCAACGTTCTAGTCAAAAGGATTAATTACTTCAATTAGGCTAAACCTTTTGACTGACACCCATTTGAGTGAGGGTTACTTCCAGGACATTCACCATTTAAATTTAACTGGAAGCATTTTCTGTGAAACATTCTAAATCCTGCCTATTCTCCCGATAAACCACATGCCTAACGGTTGCACGCTTCTCGTAATTCGATACATTTTCCCTTACATTTAATGATTACTACAAAGCGGTCCACTCTATAATTTTCTTGTGATCTACGGCAGCATTACAATTTCGCATCTGAAAAAGGGGTTTGAGGGGTGGCGTTTTCAGTCCATTCCTTTCAACCTAAAGTCCGTGAAAGCACGCAATTATTGCTCGGTCAAATTGAATTTTATCGAGCAAATTGTTGTCATTATTCGGTTTGGATGTGACCTTTTTCATCAACCTCTTGCCGACTGGCCGACTAGTGTCGGCAATTCATTGACAGATTCTCTAGTTATTATTGCCAATAATAGCACTTGATTTAATAAGTTATACAGACTACTTGTGTTTCGGGGGATCGAGTGCTGTCTATGAGTTATCTTTATACTTCAATCAATGCACAATTATCCACCCCTTTATCAGATTGGGTTGGTGATGATTCTTTGAATGGGATAATTCATTTAAGTCAATAGTAGTACATGGTTAAGAAGAATCGAAACTATTATTTATGAAGAGTGATTTATAGTTTATAAAGTATAGGGTTTAGACGTTAATTTGTATTTCCGAGGTATTATCCCTTGGATTTAGGATCACATCTTTAACTTTGCAAGCAACTGAATTATACACATTTGGTATAAAATGCATATGATCTAAACTGATAAGCTTTGCGCAAGGTTCTTCTGCTCTAGGACAATATTTACAGTGTATCGAGTAGAACGTCGATAAATCAAACTTTTGTAACATAAAAGCCTCTATTAATTAATGAATTTATTTGTTTTTTTTTCCGCTGCACCACTGAAATCTCGTTTACTTAAAAAAATAGAAGCGCTACAAGTTAAACGAATAATTGATCACTTGGCCCTCAAAACATCAAAGTTATATCTTAGGGAACTCTGTAACTTAGAGTGTATATCTGTATATCTCCTAATTCATAGTAAATATCAATGGTTTATTATTTTTATATAATTATTTTTTGTGAAAACGAGAAAACTCCAATAATTTTTTGCGATAAAATCTGTATAGAAAATTTATAATAATTTATAAGCATTGATCGCTAAAAATGCAAATTAGGTGGAATTTTTTTAATAAAGCCAGATTTTTTACTTTTTTCACATAATTTAAAAACGACTATACTGAATTTATTCAACATTGGATAGAATCATACAAATGCTATTACGCTTCGTTTGACATCTCAACGGTATCAATACAATGTTTTCTTTGGGAGATAAAACGGCAAGAGGTTTAGGTAGGCGTTACTTCCACTAGGAAGGCCACTGAGGCCTCAGTAAGCAAGAGGGTGCTGGCAAGCCGCATCGTTGTTGCCTGTTGTTCAAATCATGGACTGTGGAGTAGCTCCACGTTAACCTCCACCAGGACTTTTCTTCGCGAAATATGGTTCAGAACAAAAATGGTTAGGTCGGAACAGAAAAACTGCTCAAACGAATCTTAGGAAAATTACAGGTCAGTGCTAGGACGTTTCGATTGTTACCTTAACGAAGTCGATACAATTTTGCCTCTGTGAGATACCGTTCGAAAAATAAATAAACTTGAAAGTACATACGTATTGTACATACGTACGTACGTACACGTATACATAATTTTTTCAAAAAAAAAATTTGGAAAACACTCCCAAGCTTTTGAAACGAAAAGTTATGTTGAAAATTTCGATTTGGATATTAAAACCGATTAAAATAATTTCTCTACATATTGGGAAGTTAAAAAAGTGTAAATCCATATGAAATGTGAGTAGAGTTGGATTTTTTTTTAATCTCCTCAACCGTAGCATATTTGGCGGTTGAATTTCGTGGTAACTTTCTTTCTTTCCCTCATCCACCACTTGGCGAGCTGGTCGGGGTATAAAACTATTAAATCGTAATCGATACTATGCAGTCTACATTTTGCCATCCTTTGCGGAATGCATTATCTCAGTAGCTTCTGGTCGAATAGTGCTCAAATTGGTGAGGCCTTCGGCTTGTGAAGAATGCAACATTCTTTTTATATGCATGAAATTATTGAAGTTTCTATACTATCCACTTTTGACATTCGCCTTTCAGGCTTATTTAAACTTTCACATTATTTTAAAATTTAAAAACTTGATTGTAGTTGCTAAATGAAAGCAGAACTTCTTTTACTTAATCACGCTAAAAGCCAGCACAGATTCAAATACATTTTGTATGAAGAATGAAGTGTGTAAAATAAAAACTGAAAGTTAAACTAAATTTTTTTTCGCTTCTTAGAAATCGACATGACAAACTTTGATTCGGATTTTAGTGGCGGATTACAGGGAGTTCAATGCAAAATTTTGCTGATCGCCCGGAATATTCAGATTACCGAGATCATACTGTATGGTAGTAAATTAGATGTATTTAACGATTTTTTTTAATTTCACCCAATCATGCACCTGGTAACGATTCCTATTGCTAGTCGTAGAATGTGTCTAGAAGAGAAAGACTACATCCACCATCGACCACATGTGTTGAAAGGATACATTAAAGTCTGTTGAATAAATTTTGTAACAAATTTGTTGCTTACTTTCTTTTAATCTGGAAGTTCTTGCAGTTTTTGAGGAGCCACAAAGCAGCCCCTTAATGTGAATTTTAAAAAATATCTCTCCATACTTTAAAACTTTGATAAAAAATGGAAAACGTGCGTTTTCGGATACGGCCTCGCCAAATCCTCCATAGATCGTCATTTGTCATATTAGGAACTTGTCGTCATTCTAAAAAACAAGGTCCAAGGTCCAATGTGCTGCAAATAAGTGTTAGGCAATTAGCTCTGACCGCTCCGGAGGTTTCATCATAATGCAAACAGTTAAATAAAAAAGCCAGTTTAAACAATAGCACACGGAGAGTCGATCCAAACAACTCGACACGCTATTTACTTTAATAAAAATTGTTTGCTGCCCAAACTTGGTCGAAGAAAAATGTAAAATCTGTAACGTTTTCAGTGGATTTTATTAATTTTGTTTCATGGCATTTGATCGTTGTATCAATTTTACACCTCTTCTACATCTATAGTATAAAAAATACCCCTTTTATATCTACTGTGTAAAAAAGGTCTAAAATTGATTGCATGCACGAATGGCAAAAAATGAACATTTCAAACGATAGTTTCCTCACGTAAAATAGCTTTAAAGTTGCATTCTAATCACTACTCATTTGAATATTCCTTTTCCCGATGCATGCAAAAACCCTGAATTCTATTATAGTGTTTAATGTTCTTTTTCGTATTTTACTCGATTCTGTTCAATTTTCGTGAATTTTTTTGCAAGTTTGTGGTTGCTCCACTCTTTATACATCTCGTCGTCGTTTGTTCTTCCGTTTTTGGTAGCCAATTAAAAAAAACAGAAAAATTCAAAAAATTTACAATTTTGCCGAAACTGTAAGTGGCTCTATCATTTTTCACTCATTTTCACAACCAACAATTCATTTAGCCTATCCTCAAACCACTCCTCGACATACCAGTTGCTTTGCCATTTTCAAAATCACCTCCATCATCGCATCCCACACCCATTCCACTCAAATCTTATCATTCTGTTCGTATCTAAACTTGATTCTGACAAAGGAAACATTTTCATTTGTTTCCGCACTATGGAAAAGTATGTATTGTAGCTTTATTATTTCATCGGTTCCTGTGCAAATTCAATTGTATTCGACATGAAAAGCTGAAAAGAAAAACTAAAACAGAAATGAAAAAAATTTCCCATACCGGGAATCGAACCCGGGCCTTCTGGGTGAAAGCCAGATATCCTAGCCACTAGACCATATGGGACATATGTTATACTAGTTGTGCCAACAGCATTTTAACGGTGCTCCCATGCAAATGACTACTGTATGAATAAAATTATTCTACCCTTCCTTACAAGCCCTCAAAATAAACATTCAAAAAGACGCACGATTTGGCCATGATGTACTCACACGTCGTAACGAATTTATCGATTTAGAATTTGAATAACTGCAACTTACCTGTTCGCAAACTAAACAATGCACATTTTCCGATGCTAGGAACATTCAATTTGCGATTGTCAAAAAATTGAAATGATTTATTCTTCACAACAAACTTTACACACCGACGCGCTGAAAATTTGTCTTCTTCTTACTGCTATGTCGGAGAAGCTTGCAAATCATTTTAGAGGTATTCTACGACTGACAATGAGAAAGCTCGTATAGTTGAGAGATTATCATGTTTATGAATTGTGAAGACGGGTTTATTAAAAATAACCGTCAATCAGCCGTTGCTCATTTCTGGGTACAGCATAGCACGACCGTTACTGAAAATTGTTTGATTTTTAAGACGACGCTTACGGAAATAATAGAATCATGTAAATATGACCGTTACTTGTAAATGGATGAATTATTTGAATCAAAAATTCGTTTACTCGTAGCTAAATTTCGTGGCAAGTAAATGAATGTGATTTGTAGGTTTGACTTTATTAGAAGAAAATTAATAAATTGAAAGTGTGCTTTGGAAATATGTAAAAATATCCTGAAACTATTTGATTTCCTGCAATCATTTGTTTTTGAAGATCTTTTGTTTTGTATATTTTTAATGGTTAAACC
The DNA here is from genome assembly GCA_963942545.1 of Oxycera nigricornis. Classification (NCBI taxonomy): domain Eukaryota; kingdom Metazoa; phylum Arthropoda; class Insecta; order Diptera; family Stratiomyidae; genus Oxycera; species Oxycera nigricornis. The sequence goes on from OZ012661.1 coordinate 5,459,970, forward strand.
AAGTCTTGGTATTAATTTTCAAAAAACATTGTTAACCGCAAATGAAACGTTATTTTATTGTTATCTAATTTCAGAAATTCACCCAGAGTTTATTTGCACTGATTGAGATTAAGTTAAAAAGCTATTCGATGCAGGAAAAGCAGTTAACTAAACATTTGACCCAATATTAGTTAATTGCAAGCCAATAAAGAATAATATCAATGCATTCTGTCTTATATATGTGCAGTTGTTATTTGTTTGCCTACTTGTCCACGCTTAAGGAGGAAGCTACCTTTCGAACAATTTTTTATTGGTAAGTTTATTCAATTTTTCATATATTGAATTATTTCATCAAAGATTTTTTTATTCAAAATGGTGAAATTATGGCCCAGCCTTTTGGAAAGGGTTATGGATAAGATCTAGCAATTGGTGGAATTTTTAGAGGAAGATGTATTGATATGAAACATTTCAGGGATTTATGTGAAATTATGAACGTTATGATTGGTAGATGAACCTTTAGAAAATTGAATAAGAAAAAATCGTGAATTGAGACATTTAAAAGTATCTCGAAACTTGGAGCATATTTTGCAATTGTTAACTTGCCAGTTTCCAATGGGAAGTTATTGTAATGGGGTCAATTCTGCGAATCCCAAATTTTGACATACATATTTCCACGTTTTAAGGTCTTTAAAATCCAAATCCATCGTTTTTAGAGAGATGCCTGTAGGTGTGTGTGTGTATGTAAGTATGTGCATTCGGAATTGTTTTTTTTTTCTTTTCAGCAGCAGCAGTTTTCAGCAAAATCGGTTCATCCATTTTAAATTGAGGATGAAGAAACTGGAAAAAAAAACAAAAAAATGCTTAATTTAAAAACTGTTGAACTATTACTATTAATTCGTGTAGATCCCAAATACCTTCATAGTAATATTATTATTATTGTGTGTTTTAGCAGAGGCGTCTTCCTCTACCACAGCTTTTATGGCTGGATAAAAAATAATAAAAATATTAAAAGTACTTATAATAATTCAGAATAATAATTTTTAATAATAGTAATTGATAATAAAAACAAATTAAACCTCTTTTATTCACTCCACTGGGAAGTCAGTCGTGTGGACTTTAAGGGCACTTAGACAACTTTTTTATAACATAAATTCAAGTTGACTATTCGCCGACTGGCCGATTATCTAAATGTAACCGGGCAATCGGTACATCCCTAATAACAACACCTTCATTTTGTGGGGAAATTAAATAAAAAAAGTATATCTCCCCCTTAAGAAACTTAAGCGTTTCAAGACCTCCATCGCGCGCAATATATGGGAGAGCCAAACCACCCAACGAAATAGAAAGTGATTCCACGGGCGCCCACATTAGACAATTAATAAATACATAGATTTCAGTGGGCTCGTCTCCAACCGGTTTTTTTCCAATTTTATATATTAAATACATGCGCTATCAGTGGAATGTACAGGCATGCGCGTAATGTTTGAACGACTGATATGGTGTACGTTTGCTTTTTATATACATTCACTCTTGTTTACTGTCGTGGTTCACCTTGACTTCCATGCCTCCACATGTTGAATAATTTTGATAAGACTACATGCACACATTTTCGTAATAAAGTTGATCGAAGCGAGACCACTTTCTTGTTTGCTGCTATTTGAGGTAATTATAAATTTATTTGGAGTATTTATATTTATACTGTAGTTGAAACACGTTTGCATAAGAAAATGTTGAATATAGCTAATATTTATTTAGCTTCAGAGAATTTAATAAAGACGAAGTTTAAATAAATTATAATAATATAATTATAAATTTCAATTTATTATATAGTCGCTATAAATTCGCATAAAATAGGACTTCCGAAGCTATGAGTCTTGGTGTTCTTCAAAATGAATGAATCATTTGCAATAAGGACCTTTTTATTGCCTTTCTGTGTACAGCGATAGATACGGGATAGTGTTATCTATACGCCACCTAAGTTTTTCTTAAGAAACAACACGCGTAGAACTCTCTAAAAAATTTCTATATTACTAAAAAAGTTTACTGAGAATTTTCATTCGCCACCAAGAAATATTATCCAATGTTTAAAGGAAACGATAAAGTCCATGCGAAAAAGGGTTGGTTTTAATTTGATTTGATTTAAATTTTATTCTGTGAAGCTCAAAATTGTATTTCAAAACCAATAAAAATATGATGAATGACTTTTTATACATAAATACAATATAACGTTGAAATCACTTTAAATTTCATTCAACGAAAAAAAAATATTACAATCCAATTTGAATCAGCCTCTAAAGAATTAACAAAAATTATCTCATATTTTTTCTATCCCAACTAGAGTATCTTCCCCAAAAAATTACCAAACCGGCTTCATCGTCATAATATTTCTGTAAAAAAAATTCAAAACAGTCCAGACATGCCGTAGAGCAGTCTTTAGCGCGATTTTAATAGTGTTGTATCGTTCGCTTGAGAAGGTTAGTCAAATCGTGGCGGTTTTTCCTCTCATTGTCAAATTATTTATAGAGTCCGGAAATATTTTTAGATACGTATCTAACATGGAATTCATATAAGTTGGGGCGGGCTGATTAGAAAATAGAGGTTTTTTTAAGGTCGCATCGGGAATATGGTGGTAAAACTTATCATATCATATAATTTGAACTATTTTCGTAATCGGATGTATAATATTAGTGATTAATTATGCCACATAAAGGTGTTATAATGGTGATGGGATCTACTAATTTGGTGTCAACTAATTATTTAATTTTCTATCTATCAGAAAAAAAGAAAATGTACGACTATTGGACTGTGATATTATTATATTGAAAATATCTGGAGAAATTGACTAATTTTATTGAGACTCAGTGTTGTTATATCAAACCTGTCTTGAAATTTCATTAAATATTACTTCCTGCAATCAATATAGTATCTCCCCGACAAACAAGAATAAATGTTTTTTCCTTAAATTTGCCACGAACCGAGGTGAACGAAACAAGTTCAGATTCGTACGAATGGAAATATGCTTCTATGTTTCCGTGAACATCAACGACATATACATTGATTGGACGTTTAATGTGGATCTTTTTGAAGAAAGTAAAATCAGCGACGAAATCTGAACAGAGGATTTAAAATAAAAAAAATTAAGTGCTCATGGATGCAAGTGTGTATATATGTAGCCACATTTGAATTTCAGGCAAAAAAGGACATAATAACAAATATTTTTATCACATTTACTGTAAATAATTGAGGAGTTTCATTGCTTCTTTCTCGCTTAAATCAATATGCTTAGTAAGACCAAAAAATAATAATGTCTTATTTAAAAAATTGTGAATTTTCCAAATGCGAAACAAATCATTCCGAAAATCTAGTCAGGACAACACTTCAATGGCTTCATTAATTGAATTTATCTCTCATATCAGCTTGTGTTCATGATAATATGCGGCGTTAGGGGTTATCAGTTGTAAATATACAGATGTATATATGTTTGTACATAAACTTGATAACGAAAATCATGAAAGGACAGTCAAACTGTGAGAAATCCAAAATAAAAAGATGGATTCGTAATTGTAATTCGATAATATTTGTTATCAAGACACGAAGTTTAGTGAGGATTGTAACGGAACTGATATGTTTAGTAGTTAACGGATAGGGAAACTATTGGCTACAATCCATTCCAAAGTCTATTCCGCCTCTACTTGAATATCGAACGAATACTAATTTGGTTAGTCGAGAACGTTTACGCATGTGCTAATCGCGTGTAGCGAAAAGTCGAAGCTTAACAATATTTAAAATCAATCATTTTCGTCAACATTTTTAGAGTTGGAGTAAAATATGAACTAAAAAGCTGTTACCGTAGCTGCCAGCAGTGATACGGGCGATATTATCTCCTTGGAGATCGTTCAGCTATTTTTTCTCGGTGGATTTCCTTCTTCCTTTGTTACTGACCTCACTAGCTTCGATTGCACATTTCCCACATCGTGGTTCAATTTTCGATCTTCAGGTTCCTTCAGAATTGCAAGACTTTCTTGCGCATTTAATTTTCTGCAATCTGTTTCTTCTTGAATCACCGCTATATTGACCCAGACGATGTTGTGTCCATCCCCAACGATGTGCCTGGCTGGCTATCAATGACTTCAGCGACGCAGGGTCCCTTCCTCGCAAGTTCCGCCTATCTTACATGCTCCTCTCATCATGCAGGAACCAATCTCTGATATAATCCTTGGTAATATCTACATATCTCTAACCGTTAATCGTTATTTTATATCCTAAAGCATTTATAAATATTTTTTCAAACACAATCTCATCAAACACTAATTTTTTACAGAGCATTCTTCGGCTGTATCTTAAAGAAAAGTATCATTCAATATGGGTGAACGTAAGTCATGGTGTGGTTTCTCATAATTAATAACAGTTCATATGCATGCATGCCTACTTAATTTTAACACTAATTTATTGTCAATAAGCATGTCACCTTAATTAACTTGTATTCTATTAAATCTATTAGAAAATGGCTAAGTCTTTTTTAACTTTTGTTTAACAGTTTTTTGGACTTTTGAATTTATATCCCATGAAAAAGTTTCTTTTCTAATTCTTTATTTTATTTCTTCGATCCCCCATTTAGCCGACAAAATGACACAACAAGGACCTGCCTTCGATGTGAACTGTATGACATTAACCCGTTTCGTTCTGCAGGAGCAACGTAAATTCAAACATGCCACAGGTGATCTGTCCCAATTGCTTAATTGCATTCAAACCGCTATCAAAGCTATTGCTTCGGCTGTACGAAAAGCTGGAATAGCTAAACTCTATGGAATAGCAGGCGATACCAATGTTCAAGGCGAAGAAGTCAAAAAGTTGGATGTCCTCTCCAACGAATTGTTTATAAATATGTTAAAGTCATCGTATACAACGTGTTTGTTGGTTTCCGAGGAGAACGAAAACATCATAGAAGTCGAGTCGGACCGGAGAGGCAAATATATTGTTTGCTTTGATCCTTTGGACGGTTCATCAAATATTGACTGTTTGGTCTCGATCGGATCAATATTCTCGATCTATAGAAAACAAACGGACGGCGAGCCAGGACTTTCAGATGCTTTACAGCCGGGACGAGATATTGTTGCGGCTGGATATGCTTTATATGGTTCGGCAACTGCCATCGTTTTAGCGTTAACAGGCAGCGTCAATTGCTTCACGTACGATCCTTCTATCGGCGAGTTCATATTGACCGAGCCCAATATGCGTGTGCCGGACAAGGGCAACATTTACTCCATCAATGAGGGCTACAGCGCCACGTGGGATAGTGGACTAAAGCAATACATCGATTCTAAAAAGGATTCCGCCAACGGAAAGAAGCCCTATGGTGCTCGTTATGTTGGTAGTATGGTTGCCGATGTGCATCGAACAATTAAATATGGAGGCATATTTATTTATCCCGCGACACAGGCAGCTCCAAATGGTAAACTACGTCTGATGTATGAGTGCAACCCGATGGCTTTTATTATAACCCAAGCGGGTGGAATGGCGAAAAATGGAAAGATCGATATTTTGGATATTGTGCCGCATAAAATACACGAACGCACGCCAGTGTTTCTAGGCTCAAAGAAAGATGTAGAGGAGGCAATTAGCTATCAAAAATAAATGTGGTGTTTTATACCTTGTGCTAATAAAATTTACAAAAAAGTGATAAAGTCGGTTCACTGATAAGTTTAAGTTGGTCACAAGCACTTAGATCCGTGTGTTCACACCAAACTGATTGTGAGTGACACAAAATGGTGTGAGCTCATGCCAAAAATTCCAATTGATGGGATTCTATCAGTTATGATTGAACACACCGAAATGAGTGCGTTGCTCGATTGATCAGTTCCCAATTTCTGAATTGGCCGATGAAGTAGGCAGTGAAATGTTCGATTGTATGCTGTACTCCAGAAATAATTCGTTTTTAAAGTGTCTTACACTTTATATATTGCATCGAAACGTTCAAACAACATAACAAATTCAACCACTTACATAAGAATTCGCTTTATGCTTAGGTAAAAATGAAAATCCAATTGGTACAGGTCCCTGCAACATTTCACTCAACTTTATCCAATCAGCACAGTTGGCGGAATTCATCAACGTTTCCATGTCATCACGTCCGCGATGCAATTGTGGACGTTGATTGATTTTCTGTGGTGGATTTTCCATCAAATTATATGGAACATATCTATACAGAAACGATTGCCACTCTAATAGAAAACGACGCGTCGTCTCCACTCCCTTTATATCACTGCCCCAATGTTCCAGGCCGTAGTTGACGTATTTGCGAAGCATCTCAAAACGATCTGAACTGGTTGGGTCCCAATTCTTTTGGTCTTTGATCTCTTTGAAGATCCATGGCTTGATGAGAGCACCACGACCGATCATTACGGATGAAATGTGGGGTGCAAGTGTCTGACAATCAAACAATCAATGTTTAATGTTACATAATTTAAAATGCGAATTCTGGTTACCTTTTTGTCGATATAATCTTCATATGCGAGTATGTCACCATTTCCGATTACAGGAATTCGTTTTACAGCCGCTGCACATTTTTCAATGTAGTCCCAATCCGAATTTCTAGTGTAGCGCTGCTCGCGTGACCGACCATGAATCTATAGTAACTCATATTAGTGGTATAAATCTTATTTGAGTAGGAAAACTACTAAATTGAATTTTATAAATAAAAATTACGCTACCGTCACTGCCGCCGCGCCCCACTCTTCCATTTTAGGAGCCAACTCGTGCGCCACGCTCTTATCAGCATAAACACCCGTCCTGGTTTTAACAGTGAACGGAATATCATCCAAAACGCGACTGCAACTTCGAACAATCGTTTCCAAAATGTTAGTTCTGCGAATCAACGCGCTACCGCCTCCTTGCTGATAGATCAACTCGATCGGACAACCGATATTCAAATCAACATAATCAATTCTGCATGTTTCCTTCAGAAGTTGTGCGACTTGTGTCAACAATTGCGGACTATTGCCGCAAATCTGTACGCCAAATACATCCTCAGACTCATGACGTTTGGTTAGAGCCCATTCTTGATTTAATCCTTTCACAAGCGGCACAGCACATGCCATTTCGCCGCATGTGATGTCGGCACCGAACTCTTTGCAGATGCGACGAAACGGAAGGTTCCCGACCGTTGTCAATGGGCTCAGAATCAATTTGTTGCGGAAATCGACTTTCGGGACTTTTATATCGGAATCGTCTATAGCACAACCCAGTAATTTTATTGAAGTGCAATCGGCGTCATCGTCTTTGGTTTTTTCCCTTCGCATTTTGTCAACTTCTTGAACGACATTCGTTGCTTTGGTGAAGTCGTACTCACGTTTTCGCAATGCGATTTGCGTGTCTGAAAAGAATTATTTGATAATTTTATGTTGCTGAGAAGATTCGCTGCCACGAAAAAACTCCACTTGGCGTTTTCTTGACAGTTTGGATGTAGTGTAACTTATTCGTGGTCCTTATTGCATCGATTTTTTGATTTATAAGAAAATGTTTCCAAATAATTCAAGATATGAATGAACTGTATCGACGTCAGATATATTAAGGCTACGATATAGGAGCAAAAGAAAACGATGTTTCTGTAGAGTTTACATCTAGTGCAGCAGCATGAAAACTGTGGATTGGTTGAAAAAAAAGAAGATTGGGACGGCACAAGAAATCTACAGGATGATGAGAACCATTCAGATTCTCGTATGCAGTTGGCTTTGCAACTAATGTTTAAATCAGCTACTTCCGTGAGGCTGTACAGAAAAGGTGAGCTGAAGGTTTGCATGCGATTTCTGGACAGTGCTGGGCAGTGGCACAGAAAGTGTTGGATTGTTTCTTCCTCATCCTCTGATCTGCAACTTCGGCAGAAATCATTGAAAGGGACACCTAATCTTTCTGCGTGTCTGCCGATACGACAGTGTCCCGTCAGTACGGAAACGATGGATCTCAGGGTTCCGCGGCTTGTGTTGAGGAGCTGCTTGGTGCGTTTGGAGCACAGTGCGTGCTAAGTTTGCGATTTTTCGATGTAGCTGGTGAGCGAGTGAAGAGCTGTTTCAACTGATCTCTATTTGTGTATGCATGCTGCGCATTGGATTAGTATGATTAAAATCAGGGAAGTGGAAAGGTAGATTCTTCTGTATACATTTTCAATCCCTCTTTTGATGATAGTCCGAGACATGATGCTTAACCACGTGAGCATCGAAAGCCACAGGTCAGTAGCCTCATCACACACTATTCATTACTTTTTTTCTAGTAATTTTACCTCTTTTCAGACCTAGAAATGCTCCCAAACTCACCTCTGTAGACTCAATCTCACCTATATTAATTCCATTGCATATTGAAGGCTTCGCACTTGGATCGTACAGCGCCTGTTTCAAGTTATTCAAACTTTCATCTAGATGTGCGGACGCGAAACGGCACGTAACGCCCCGCTGGCAAAACCCCTTTGTCGAGTAAATATAACAAAAATCGCCTGCAAGTCAATTCATACATTTCATTCTGGCTATTCTATTCGATTACATGCATACTTATATCCTTGAGCTTCGTCTTCATGTATTCCTCCACCGAATGAACGTATTTGCAGTTGGGATGGCTGCATTTCTCCTCGACATTAGGTCCATCAAACAGTGAGGAGCACAAGTTCAGCGTCCGATCTTCTTTGAACACTGGCCGATCCTGGAATCATTTCAAAGATTCAATATTGCATTCAGCATGAAGAATGCTCGATTCAGTCTCACTTTATTCTGTCCACGACGTCTTTCCTTCTTTCCTCTGTTGTCCTTGCTTCGTTTCGATGGGTTGTCCTCTGACTGACTATCCCTGTGGGAACGTTTCTCGCCTTCCTCGGATTTGATATGTGATGCCGACTTTCCATTCGATGTTTTCAACTTATCGTCTGGCAACAAATACCTGAGTGGATGTTGGATAGTTAGAAATGCTTTATTTGTCGTCGTTTTCGGATCTAGTTACGTCAGCATATTTATTATTCTAAAGAACTCTTATCCATCATTAAATTCAACCATGAACAATATTCATCTAGATGCAACAATGAAATAGCCTTTAGCCTCTCATTGCAAACGAGGAACAAAGTTTTGCCATCTTATCGCAATCAAGAAGCGATATAGCAGTTGCTTATTTAAAGTAGATTCGTATTTCAAGTGCCTATAAAATTCAATAGCATAAACTTTCTGTTCTTTGTTCCTCATTGGTAATGCCAGCAAAATTAAGCCTAAAAGAAATGTAGAATTTAGAGTTAAGAGTAGTTACTCAGATACCACCGACAGAATCAAATCGTTTCGAAATAAAAGTTTTTTTTTCATTTTTATCGAGTGTTTCAATAGAAGTGTAAGAAGTAATATAAATTCTTACTCGGTTTTAATGTAGCAAATGCCCGGCTCCATGTCGCTTGATTGTAAACACTAGGTGGAAATGTCAACGACTTGTTTGACACAACAGCACGTGGGCGTTGAGCGCCCTGTTGCCACATTGCGCAACCAGTTTCATTTGGAATGAAGATCTTGGGAAAAATGTATTTATTTCCAATATCAAACAATCAATCGTATCAGAAAATTCAAAAAAAGATATAGTGTATACGAGAAACCAAGTTGAATTTAAACGAATTAATATGGACAAGAGACCATATTACTCGGAATAGACTGTTTCAATCAGCTGACTGTTGTTGTGACGGCGGGTGTGTGCCTAACCTCGAAGTGGAAATGTTTTTGCGGTGTTATTGTTTACTAGAGGTTTAAAGTTAAATAAATGTGTATCTGTAAACTGTTGCGTTGCATTTGAATCACAAAGTATTAAACTATCTTAGGACCAGCAATGGTGCATTTGTGCCACTTTCTGCTGAGCTCAACGAGAAAGGTGAGTCCTTTTCCCCTACCGTCTGCAATCGTAATGAAATATTCGTTTCGTTTCGTAGTCAATTCGCAATCACCTGCGTGGGAAGTTCATCGATTCGCTGCGACTAACCATCAAAGGCGGCCATGGCGGCAACGGCCTTCCAAAATACGGAGGCGTCGGCGGTCAAGGGGGCTGCGTCTACTTCGTCGCGAGGGAGGAAAAGACCATGAAACACGTCTATCAAAAGTACGAAACCAAGCGAGCAGTAGCCAGTTCCGGCGAGGACAGTAGCAAAATACGCATACTCGGACGTCGGGGACTGGATGCGGAAGTCGAGGTTCCGGTTGGCGTTCAAGTATTCGACGAGAACGGCTCGGTGTTGGGCGACTTGGACACGGATGGAGCGACATGCCTCGGAGTTGCCGGCGGGGTTGGCGGATGTGCAGGGACCTCGTACATTGGCAAGCCAGGCGATGCAAAGACAATTACGTTGGACTTGAAGCTGATAGCGGACATTGGACTGGTTGGCTTCCCGAATGCCGGGAAGAGTACTTTGCTGAAGGCCGTGTCGAATGCTAAACCAAAGATTGCTTCCTATCCATGTAAGAAGATGTTGCACGGTGTTTCGGGCGGCGATTTGTATTTCATTTGTTCTAGTCACAACCATTCGACCCCAACTGGGAATGATCGAATATGAAGATTTGCGGCAAATTTCGATTGCCGACTTACCGGGTTTGATCGAAGGAGCACATGCCAATATAGGTGAGTGATCTGGAAGCTAATCAATGCTGTTATTCGGAAATGCTGGATGCGTAGTCGACGTAAGTTCTTTTCGGATCCAACTTGAGCCAGAGCGTTGAATCATCACAGTAAATTAGACGTTCCCGATCAAGATTACGTCAGGACAAGAGCAGGATTTCGAGAACATAAAGACACTTGGCGCGCTGTAAATCGTAAACTATCAATCGCACAGAAAAACATACGAAAACTCAATCATGGTAGGATCGACGGTTTCCGAGATAATAGCATAAATAATGTATTCTTTTATGCAAGGCCAGAGCTAAGAATTTTTGCATTATGTATCCCAATTCTGCAGTGACCGCGAATGGGTTAATTTGACTGGACTGTAAGTTTCGTTCGACCTATCGTTTACCAACTGGCTTTAAAGACAAATAGGCTAGAGCCGATGCTTTTCAATTCAGCATCTGCGGTTTCGACTAAGGTGAGACCTTAGTCCCAACTCGACAAAAAAAAATTCCAATCGGATTGAGATGGTTTCTGAAAGTGAAGAAGAAGTCACAAATAACGAGACCCCAAATGATGAGCACTGCTATTATTTCGTATTTGTCTATGTGAATATTCCTGGTGTTGAAAATCATATCAGTCTATAATCAGATCCTGAGTATGTTACAACTATAATTATGGCAACGTCTGCCACTGCACCGTAGTCGATCCTGGGTATGAAGAGGGGTGTGAGAAATTTCTTTTAAAGGGCGCCACCCGTTTTTGCGCCGAGACTGTCCTGTCCGCGAATCCGCAAATGGGAACTGGATTCGTAACGACCCAAAACCACCGAATTTTATTTGATTGTTCCAACCTGTGTAGATTTTCTTAAGATCATTTTAAGTAACAAAGTTGATTACGTTCTTTATTTTCAATTAAGTCCAATCCTAGCTCCTCTTTTTCTGAAAACAGAAAGGCTTCTTGGGATCGGCAAAATATAAAGTAACTGTTGACATTTCACTCTTCACTTTCAGGAATGGGTCACAAGTTCCTCAAACACATCGAACGCACGCGCCTACTCCTTATGATGGTCGACATTTTCGGGTTTCAATTGAGTCCCGCCCACATGAAACGAAATTGTTTGCAAAACGTTTACGCGCTCAACAAAGAATTAGAAATGTACGACGTGAATTTACTTGAAAAGCCGTGCGTCTTGCTTGTCAACAAAATGGATTTGGACGGCAGCCACGCCGAGTTCACCCGCTTCAAGACACAACTCAACAATTTAGCATTGGACGTAGACCAATGTCCCGAAGAGATACGCCCACAGAGGCCTATCAGTTTTGAGCGAATCATTCCGATATCTGCACGCGATGAGATTCGGATAGACAATGTTAAAAATGAATTGCGGGACGTGATGGACGAATTAGCGGAAAAGCAGTTGGAAAAGAAAATAGATCCGATTCAAAGACCGCGAACGGAGCACAGATTGCGAGAAAGAGGGCCGAGGCTAACGTGAAGGTGTTAAAGATTAAGAGTATTTGTAAATATATGTGAAATTTCGATGCGATCACGGTTGTTTTTTATTCTTCTTTCGTCATGCATTCATTCGATCGACCAATGTACAATTGTCCTTTTATCACACCAATTTGAATTTGTGGTTTCGTATTCAATGGCAATTTACCACATTTACCACTGAAGGTATTGCGATGCGACAATAAATTTTTCACACATGAAAAACTCTTACCGCAATCGCACAGGAACGGTTTTTCGACGGTGTGAGTTGTGATGTGCGTGACAAGACTTTGGCGGTATGGAAACGCTTTTGAGCAGATCTAGAATCAAATAAACTGAAATTATTTGTACTAATTTACAGAATTTGGGGCACTGACATGGCATTGGAAGGGTTTTTCGCCGGTATGCTTTCGCATATGCACAACAAATTGTCCTTTTGTTCGAAACGTTTTGCCGCAAAACGAACACAAGTGTGGAAGATCGCCGGTGTGTACACTTGTGTGCATCTTCAATGACGAAAGACTGTGATAGAATTGATTGCAATCCTTGCATTGATATTGAGGTGACGCGCCACAATCTGAATTTTCGTGCTGTCGAAGAACCGATCGGCTGGCACACTTTTTACCACATTTCGGACAGATATAGCTTGATGACGAGCCAGCGGCAAGAATTTGATCTTTAGTTTTTGTTACAACTGTGGTTGCGTTCCGGTGGGATCCTTTCGAGTCTGTCAATTGTCTTGAATTAATATCGAGTCGTTTACAATTCAATAAATTTCTTACCATGATTTCGTAAATGTTTGTCGTAAAGACTGTGAATACGAAACACTTCATCACAATAAGGACACTCTAAAAGACCATTGCTTTTAGTTGCAACTGCATCAATCGCTTTGTCACCATCGCTATGTGCATTCTCCAGATGCTCCATTAAAAGGTCAGTCGAGGAGAATTCTATGTTGCATAGTGAGCATTCATAAATTTGTTCTGTCTCGAGGTAATCCATGTCAATTTCAAAACACGCGTCTGGATCTAGTTTGATCTCTAGTTTAGTTGTTTTGCCAGGTTCCTCTGCATTAAGTGGTGGATTCCTGTTGATCGTGAAATAAGTTGGTAGCTGGGTTCCTTCGTAAGAAATCATCATGTCCTGCAACGAATCATTCTTTGAAGATTGAAGTTTTCTCTTAACACTCGCTACTCACTTCTTCAAACGTTTCTTCGGCGGAATCGAGAAATTCCACTGTATACTGTTCAAGTTCTTCGTCGTAATCAATGCTATCGGTCGGAGAAATTTCGGTAGCCTCCGCTGAAGGTTTCCCTGATATAAAAGCAGTGTCTTGATCGGCATTGAATTGTAAAGCGTTGATGCAATCTTCGTTCGTTTGGTTTTCGACTGAAATAAATTAAATCAATTATTTCCGAACAATTAGGGAAATAATTCTTCTATTTGCCTTCTGTAAGTCCTGCAATGCTAGCTTCGCGAGATGTCTTCTGATTTTCTGGCAGAATTTCAATGTCAGCTTCATTTAAATTATCAGCGTCCATCTGAGACTCCAGTGTTTCAGAATCAGCGTCCAAAATCTCAATTTCATAGCTATCATATTCTGGTTTTGGGTTCGCATTTCCGGCTGAGGAACGATTAGATGTATAAGAACTTAGAACTCTCTAGAAAAAGGCTTGGTTGGTAGTAGTGGCACACTTAGGCCACGATAGGCCCATTGTGGTACCACAGAAGATACCACAGAACCTGCCGGATGACGAGAACCATCCAGATTCTCGTATGAAGCTGGCTATACAGCTAATATCTAAATCAGCTACCCCGCGAGATTGTCCAGAAAGGGCGAGCCCAAGGTTTGCATGCGCTTGCTGGACAGTGCTGGGCATTCGCACAGAAAGTGTTGGATTGTTTTTTCCTCATCCTCTGATTCGCAACTTCGGCAGAAACCATTGAAAAGGACACCCAATCTTTCTGCGTGTCTGCCGATCAGACAGTGTTCCGTCAGTACGGAAACAAAAAGGCTCACTTACCTGTCTTTGTTTTCGTTCGAGGCACAATAAGTTTGGTTTCCTGACAGAACTGAGGCAGCCCGCAGGTATATGGTTTGGCTTTTCTGTGTTTGATCAAGTTTCCTATGCAAGAGAATGTTTTTTCGCAGTTCATGCACAAATACGGCTTGATGCCCGTGTGAACGGAAGCATGTGTGACTAGACTTTCGCGATATGAAAAGGCTTTGTCGCAAATCTGGAGTAGAAAGAAACTTCTTGCTACACTCGGCAATCGGATCTATGGAAATTAATTACATTGCACTTAAACGGCTTCTCCTTTGTATGCATCCTTTCGTGGACTTTCCGCTCGCCTGCACTTCCAAACTTCTTGGCGCAGAATGTGCAGGAAAATAACTTTACGCCTTCGTGGTTCACCATGTGCGCGGCTAGTGATAGTTTAGTCATGTAGCATTGACCGCACATGTTACATTTGAATTGCTTCTCAGTGCCGCACTTCGAAGCACTGTGATTTTTCATACTTTGCCTCGAAATGAATTTCTTACCACACTTTTCACAAATCTTACCGACAGGTTGCTCCCTTTTAATATCAGCAACAAAACTATTCGCATAATTGTTGTACTGACTCACCTAAAACAATTTAAAACATATTTTTTACTACATGAAAAATTAAGAACCTACTTTTCTGCCATGAATCGTTCTTCGATGTTTGGCCATTTCATCCTTCGAATAGACGATAAAATTACAATGCTCGCATTCATATTTTTCCAAACACGAACGCTGCTTCCGCTGTGACGCTTCTTCCGATGCACTTATTTCGAAAAAATCAACGCTTTCCTGTTTTTGCTCATTCATTTCACTGACAATTCCGATAATCCCATCAGTTTTAAACTCCTCGTCAATCGTTTCGTTCATTATTCGATAATATTAATTGTGTTTTCGTTGCCAACGGCTGTGACGTAATTCGCGCCTAAATTAGTTAATATAACTGCCGGAACTTTGATAATTTGTGGTCGGTCTACAGTGCAAAATCCGAAATTTTACAAAGTAGACGTTGTATGACAGCTACACTGTCATGGCAGATGACATTTTCTCTTGCCTACAATTGTACCGAAGCTGTTTCACAGTACACACTTTGATGACTATAAATGGCGGGAAATGATGGTGAATGGTTGACAAGTGAGAAAACAATGTTAGTTTGTGCAAAATCCAATGTAATCAATTGGTTTGACTTAATTTCTAATGATTTGACTATTCTATCTTGAAAGTTACATGACCAAATTCATACTGGTGAGTAAAAAATCAATGATCATTGAATCATTTTAGATAGAAAAGCATTTTTGGTGGTGGGCGTTTGATAGCGTTTGGGATCCCATATAAAAACGCAATAATGCCATTCGAAAACTGAGAAACTGAGAAAAATCGGTTCAATGAACGCAAATCATTGTTTCTTGGTCGAATTGTTTAACGTAGAATATTCTTTTACCTAACAAGAATAAGGAGACCAAACTTAAACCCTGGATCAAAAAAATCCTGATTATCCTCAACGCAGCCGATTACGTCATTTTTGGTGAAAATTGTTACATTTTCGAGAAGAAAATTCATTAATTCTGGTGGGGAAGAGAAGATGCAGAATCTATGGAGCGTAGAAGGGAATAATTTCTCATATGCGAACAACATACTGCCCAGCATTCTGAGACAAAGAACACGCATAATCTCGGCCAGCGGTCTCAGAGCTGAATGTATGAAGAAGGTAATAATCAAATGAAAAGAGATTTCCAAGTAATTAAGACTTAAGTAAAGTATATTATTAAATAATAAATTAATCTGTGTCTGATGTGGGAAAAGCATTTTTTCGTTAAGGAAAAAGTTCAATTCACTTGAAAAAAGGTTCTTTCATTTGGAATATGGTTCAATTTAATGGAGAAATACGATAAATGTTTAAAATTTTGCTTGGGGAAATTCACAAACGATTCTACAAACCTTTCTTCGGCCGTTCGCTTAACCCACCCCGAACAGCGTTTGCCAGCAGTGGAAACAACGCCAAGCGTCGGCAAAGTCTCGGCGTATAACGAATGGTCAGCTGTCAGTGCTGGCCCAGTACTGGCTGAGTGCTGGCCCAATACGGCACTGGAATTTTTGGAAGTGTTAACGCCCAGCACTGAAATTTCAGAAATTTTTACTAAACTTGGTAATAAACTCTAAAACAGTCCTGGGCTGCTGCGGATTCAGTTGATTCCTGAGGCTGCCCTAAGAATCCGATTTTAATTTTTTAAATGCATTTGATAGGTGAAGTTCATTTGATAGGTGGTATTTTTAGGCGAACTATGAAGGTCCTAAATGCATTCTAAGTATAAAAAATCAATGAAAATAACTTTTTCCCTTTTTTATATTTATTGCTCTTTTGCGGCAAGGGTTAAATGTTTTAAAATTTTTAATCAATCTTATATTGCAGAAAATTTTATTACGCAACTTTTATTTGCACACAACTTTGCTCTCAAATGAACCGTTTTAAAGTTAGGAGTGTGAAAAGTAGGGAAAAAGTGATTTTTAATTTTTTTTAAACATTTTGATTTTTTCAACGTTTTCGACCTTTTTGAGAGAGAGGAGAAGTCAATTATTGTTATACGAGTTACTCCACAACTTTTCCCGCAAAAATAAATGTGCCCTCCCTCCCCTCAACGGCCAAATGTAGTTGTTTTTTTACAGATCCGCTCTGGTTTATAATATAATCTAGAAGCAATTATATTAATTCCAATGTGTAATATATATAGGAAACAAACGCAAGAAGTCACATCCTACTTGACTATCGCATTACTTACACACGGCACAACAGCACTCGCATATTGTTCAAAAACTGATTTACTGAATAAAAACTCCATTATCATTACGTATCCAACGTTCAGCATCCTTCGGTTAAGATTGAACAACAATAATATCCTCTTCATCTCTTCAACATTTCTACCAGTTGGATCCATCATGTTGGCGAGAGCAATGATGAAGACTTGAAGAGATGTGAATTAAGTATTCCATACATATCATCGCAACAACGATGAGAAAGGATCGAGAACATCCTATACGCAATTCACCATTCATAACACACATGAGCCATCAATGCTGAATGCACTTATGGCCAAATGTGAAAGTATTCAAATCATTGAGCTTTCCTCCTTGCGCTTCGCAAACAATCAGCTTCAGTATATCAAGTTTCCAGAGTGGTTTCACTGGTTCCAACCCGTACTCCGCCTATAATCGACAGTCGTCGTTTCCAGGAGTAACCTAGATGTATTTATTAGAATATCTCGGCATTCATCAAGCGACAGACAGTTGGAGCGCTTCCAATATTATCCTGAAAATCGTGAAAGATCTTATTTCTCACTGTGATGTGGAATATTGACGGACATCAAAAAGAAATTAGATCCTCGTAAAATATACTTGGTTGGGGGTGGAATCCAGATCAGACTAGAAAGAATAGGTAGTGGTGTATTTCGCCGGTAATGTTCTGTCAATCATTTCATGGGAAAGAAGGAAGCACGCTTGCAATTGACCTTCGCGCGTTATAAAATTCGTTGGTAACCGAAAGTAGTAGGAGGCCACCATCAAGGATACTTACGCAATAATTGTTTAAGAAGAGTGTTTCATAACAGTTCAGTTGGAGAAAAAAATTTTTGGTCCGGAAACTACATCTCCACTCTTAATTGAACTTCCGTGTACATGACCTATTCCTAAAAATTTAGACAATTTATTATTAAGGTTCGCATCAGATGATTTAGTAAGAATATGGAACAATTGTAAGACACCCATGAATCGAAAATCACCTTTCCATCGAAGTGGACTTGCAAACAACTGTTCCAGCACTAATGGACAAAAATAGCTACCACTTTCCCATAATTTATTCAAGGAGTAAATAATATTAGGTAAGCACCCGATGAACTATAACCAACTCGGGATTTACTGATTACTTACATAACAATCCCCATCTTCATCTTCAGTCAGTCCAGTCATCGACATTATTTCGAAGGAGAGTCCTATGTTCTTTATTGACTACGTCAAGAAATTGCCCATCAATATGTTCACACTTCCTTGCGGATGAAGGCTCTTTCAGTTATTTATGGTGCGACATTTCTTAAATTTCCAGTCATTCTCCACGTGCCTGATAGTTTGTCTCAATCGAAATCCATAGCGTACGCCATTTATTGTGTAAAGGATATAGAAAATGTCTGCATCGAAAAAAGGAGGCGGCATACTATACTCTGAAATTCAATTCAAACCTTTTAAAAAAAGACTAGTTGGTGTTAACCAACAAGAGGATAACGACTTTCGTCGTATCCCTCTGTGGCTTGTCGATTATTCCAATCTAGAGTAATCGATCAGAAGGACAATAGGCTAATGAAAGTCAGCTGAAAAAAGGTCGATCTGATTTTTGATGATTTCGACAAGACAAATATTTTTTTTTACTATACCCTTTGCGTTCCTTTTGTATAAGTGCTTATGATGACTACGATGTTGAAGTTGATGGCGGATTGAAAAAGAACGGCAGAGGCATTTGAATGAATGGCTTAAAACGTGACCTCGGAAAAAGGAACTTATCGATTCGGCAACGATGTCCTTGAGGTGTTTTTCATTTGTCGTCGTTTTGATAAATCACTGGCATACAGGCGCAACATAAAGTCCATAGGGGTGACATTAATGACGTCAACAACAATCGTAGTAGGAGTTTTGTAGAAAACATTACGTTGACAATGGAAGGTGGTGGTCATGTTGAGATTGATGTTCCCATATGCTGAGATTTAGGAAATATGTTTCATTTCACTTTAATGATTTTTTTTAGTATTAAAGTCTGGCAAATTTTGAGCGTGTGATAATTTTTCATTAAATCAATTCAAGGTGAAAAACATAATTCAGACTTCTGCTAACGACCATAGTCAAGCTGATGGAAAATATCTGTCCGCTTGTAGGTGCGATATCGGCTGCTGCGAATTTTTTTTGCGATACGCCACTCTGCAATTCAAGAGCCACATTGCATGCTGCTTTTTTGCATTGATTCTCCGATTGAATTTCAGAAATAGAACAGGTCATGCTATTTGAGGCATCCGACTTAACGTATGCAGTACAAACAATTTAGCTAATTATTGTTTATAATCGTGACACATTAGACCTCATTTCGAAGCAGATTTGCTTTATAATGAGGCAGCAGTAATAAAGCAGAAGCTACACCATTGAAAGTAAAATGATGTTAAAGAGCTATCTGCACTTTGTCGTCGTTTCGAAACTCATCTATACTTTATACTTATTTACAATACTACAAATGTTGTAACGAAAAAGAATGCAAAGCAAGTATCCGCGAAGATATCGTTCGAATCACTGGAACGAATTTGCAGAGAAATGTCATTTAGTTAGTGACAGTGACAGTTGCAAACCAACTTTTAGAGTTGCCATACATTTTCCAGTTAGAGTAACAGCTGTGGGCAAAATAAATAAAGTAGGTCGAATTTTACTTGTCAATACTAACTTTGACAGCAAATTTCGAACAATTTTAAGATTAAGCTGAACAATTTGTAGGTTGAGTTAAACTATTTAAGGTTAAATGCTGGACCGATAGATTATTTTCTCTTACCCTAGAAATTCAAATAATTTCTTAACAGTGAGTGCAGGAAGTGAGATTTTAATATTTCAGATTATGATATCTCAACTGTTTGACAAGGAAAATTGCTACATGGATTTTCTTTACACATATTACAATTCGAGGTCTAGTATTTTACAAATACTATGTAGTTGAGTAGTTAACTCAACATAGGCGAGTTAACTACTCAACTCCCATTTTCTTGGAATTTGTAGTGAAAGGAGGTCAAATACTATCTAACAGTGCTGTACATTGATCGTTAATGATTTTTCCTCCAGACTATAAGAGTACTGACATCGCTACAAGTCTTTCCCTGCATCCATCGAAGCTTCCACGAGCGACCAATTATCACGCGACTCCAGATTGGAGTACGTATGGACGTTGGTATCATTTCAAGTGGGATTTATTTGATAAAGAAATCTTTTCGAAAATTCTGATATTTGAAATATTCACTGCATTTTTAGAGACGATAGTATATGTTAGTACATACTCTTTTCAAGCAGCATTGCATAGTATTTATATTTAAATAACTGAACAAAACGCGTTCTTATATGAAGACATTAAAAAAAGACAATAGCTGTTAAAATATAATTTACACCATTTGTCATTTGAAAAAATAGGCGGTATTTTACTGAAATAGCTTTCAAATAGTCTTGTCATTAACTAGAATATGTTTATTATGTGTGCCAAATCAATTATCATTAGTGAAAAGTCTTGGTTTTCTATTTCTATGTTTCGGATTCATAGCAATAAAATAATCCTACTACAAAATTATGTTAGTCCCATGCTCATATGCAGAAATAGATCGTCCTAAATTTCCCTCTATCTTCATTGTTTGAATAGAATAATAGTGGACACCACAAGCAGACGAAAGCTTGCTTTTGCCGATAATGACAAATTAATGGCTTTTTGTAAGTTAGACTCAAAAGGAAGTAAAAATCAATAAATTTGTTAGAGTATGTAACTCAAGGATATGTAACTTTTTTAACGTGAAAGAAGCTATTTTTGAGATATGTTGCGTGAAATGTTTTTATGGTAAAACGTGAATGCTCCACGGACTTTTAAAGTCATGGGTAACTACAATGCGGTCATTACTTTCCACGTACAAACAAAATTACTGTCGAAATGCAATGAAGTTCCAGTTTTTGTTTGCAGAAAGTGCACGATTTCTTCAGACTTTCAGGTCGCAGTGAGACCCATCCTCTGTCGATCTCTGAGCTTCGGAGCCTGACTGTCTTACACATCTCCACGTCGAGATTCCTAGATAAAAAGGTATCTCTAATAGCTACTAGAAACCTGACTGTACCAACAGAACTCCACGCACGATACAGGTATGAAACTACATCCACAACGTTTACATTCACTGAAAGGTCTTTATAGCATTCGGCGGAAGCTGTTTTCTGCAGCTCCTGTAACCATGGCACTAGATTGCATCCACCAGCAAGGATTCGCAGTACTAAAGAAAACATACTTCCTGGTCCAAACTATCGATTATGCCCCTTTGAAAACACAACGGCATCTTGGGCAGATTAACAAACTCGGGACTCAAACTCTTAACAGGACCAACCAGTAAAAGGTTCTCACCGCTACTGTGGTTTTCTACCCTGCACTTATCGTCATTTTAAAATCTTCTCCACAAGGATCTCAAAACTAATCATTCCTTCCTCCTTTAGATTGGCTTAGAAAAATTTATGAATTTCCAAGCGTAAAGATCCAACGTTTTCTATAAGCAGGATTATTATATTATATATAAGGATTATTCTCTGTGCTACTATCGAAATTATTATTTTAAACTGTACAATATATTCACAATATTCGTTTTTTCACTTTTATGGCCATTTAATCGCTTTCGTCCTTTTTTGTTCAATAGAAAAGAAGGATTTGATAATTTCTATTAATTTTCAATCGATAGCTCATCTCAGTTCAGCCCGACAAGCGTACGAAATAAAATTAGAACAGATTACGATTCTAGTGTTCCTTAGATCGAATCTTCTCGTGTGTGTATCTTTGCTGATTTATACGATTCGAATCAGCACAATTCCCCAAATCAGGTGATTTGGAAAGGATGAAGACGATTGAAAACCAAAAAAAACTGGTATGTTTCTAGGTACTCCACAGATGAGTCAAAAAAAGAAAAAAAATGGAAAATTTCAACGTTTTCTAGGTCATGTTCGATTTATTGTAAACATAGTCGAGAGTATCTTTCGATAAAAATGTGCCTCGGTGGTTGTTCCTAGATTGTACAGTTGCTATTTTATTGAATCAGAGCCAATATGCTCGAGGGATCTTTATTTAAGATATTACATGTAGTTAAGGCGGATGCTACTGTTTGGCCTAGCTTCCTTGTATATTAGCAAACTTTCAAGTAAATATCTTAAATAAAATAAAATAAAATAAATGCATGTGTACATCCTTTGAATAAATTGGCTTTAAACTTTAAATGTAACAAAAAAAAACGGGTGAGCCAATCCTCGACATTCCGTCATTCATAAATAATTAATGGGGCTCAAAAGTAAAAAAAGTTGTAGATACTACAATCATCAAGCCGTTCACGGAAAACTTCCGTGTTTTATAAGGACATGAATATCCATGCGAAAAAGTCACAAGCGGAAGGGCTCTCGACGCTTGAGTCAAAAAGAAACACACAGAAAATTATAGTGACGACAATGATGACTGGCCTGTAAGGACTAAAAAGGCTTTAACAAAGGCAAAGAAAAACTTAAGGACGATGTTGAGAAATAAAGCTACGGGAGGATTTATAATAGAATGAGAGAAAATATGACTTGTATTTTTCTGAACATAAATGGAATTTCAATGTTATTGTAACCGCTAAAGTATGATTGTTAGAATGAACCACTTGTGTTGAGTGGTCGTATTTTAAGGAAGCATTTTTATTCGTAATCCTAAAAAAACTTAAATTGCGATAGTGATTGTTTAAAGAAAAATTTGGCTGTCCGCTTCATAATGTTGGTGCAAGTCATTTTAATGAATGCAACCACAACTTTCCATTTGCTGCTGTTTGAGGTTAGGTGCCAAACATTTCAACTGAAAGAAGCTTAAGAGCGGATAATTACAATCTATCTGTTCAAAAAATTGTGTACTTGATTATTCAAAGAATTCGTTAGGTATCGCTGCCATCTGACCGGGCGCAATTCTATCATATGTTTATCCACCATCGGTTCGTTTCAGTCGTATGAGAAATGTCACCAGAAGAAACCATGAGTAAGTTTGATGCCAAGAGGATCGGGGCAGTCTTATTGTGCACCCAGCCATAAGAACCCAAATTAATTGTGCAGCAAAAGCATTTAAAAAGTCTTAAAGCAAACATAATCAACTTGTGTGGAGTGGGATATGCGTATTCAAATTTCATTCTGGGATAATTTTCTGCATGGTATTCCGATACTTGTCGAGTGTCTTCAAGGACAAACAGTCCTTACTACTTAAGTAATTTTCGCTTCTAGTCAGACTTTTTTAAAGCTGTAACAGCTGTCAAAGTCAATTACATCATGTACATCAAAAGTCTCAATAAATTTATCTGAATCTGAATCGTATTTGTGTCTGCATGGTGCATAACACACGAGACAAATGAAAAAGTGTAAATTTATGTGCTGCGATCGCCAATGACGACATTCAAAGGCTTTTATGGCTTATTGTCTTTGCGCAGCCTGCGAATTTGGGAGAATAACCGCGGATATTTTTATTGATATATGAATGTATATTATTCAATGTTTCATCTTCTCATTTTCTAATTGAACATTTTGAAACCCTACGATTTTATTTATAAATTGTTCGTGAGCAAAATTTCCAAAGAAGGGATCTATAATAATTCCTTCTGCCACTAACTGATTAGTCTGCTCCTTAAATTGCACAAATAGGGATTCACGAGACACAATGAAGCTCTGTTCATTTAAAGTGCTATTCGAAATTGGGTCGACTCCCTATCTTTTTTGGCAGAAAGCTTCTACATAAGTTTCGATAGTATTTTGAGTAACATCTACACGTGAATACGTGTATACCTAACTAGCTTTGTATAACGTTTAACTGAATTTCCGCCAAACGAAAGTTTCAATCGTTTAACGGTAGCATTACAAAGCGTAAACGTGGCGCATGCTTTTGAATTGGTTCGCCCCATCCTTTTGCCTAGCATAATTTCTTACCTTTTCGCCACAAGCCAAACAATATGAAATAGGAGCGTAGTATACATAGTATGTGTTGGGCATACACAATGGGGGTTGTGGATGAGGGTTGATTTTGAAACGAGGAATGTCAAAAAGCGAACTTGTTCAAATATTTGAAGTTTTGGGTTACCTCATTCATGTCGTTTGGTTGGCTCTTTCATATATAATGGGTAAAGAAAGATAATCGACGAAGTCAACCCTGAATGCGAAGGTGGTATGGTCGCAATGTTAAGGGTTGTAGGAAGGTGGCGTGTGAGTTTAAGATGAAATAAATTTTTCCAGAATGATAAATAAAACATTTGATGACCAAACAGAATTGGCTGAAAATTGTTGATGATTATTTTATGTTTTGAAGGTTTTTTTTGTGTGAATAGTCGATGATGGGACGGGAAGGAGTTTTATTTGAAGTTTCTGCTTAACGGAAAGGTATCGAAGAAAGTAGCAGATGCGTATTGGGAAATTCAATAAAAATATAAATTTTCATTGAATACCCTGTGGAATGAGAAAAAATATCAAGAGTAGAAGTATACAGAAGTTGCTAGTAGAAGAAGATTTATATGTTTGGATCGAAAAAAATAATAATTCAGAATAATTAGGGTTATCTTCGTCTAGGACCCGAATACAAAAATTTTATAAATCAAAAATTCACCAAAAATTCACGGTTTTGTCTTGTTTCTTCTTTTTATTTACCTATCGAGTTAAAAACCGCATAAAAAGCGGAGTTGTGTTCCCAGGGTTTCTCAAAATGGCGCGTCGTTGACTTCCAGTAACATGGAACAGGAATCTCTCAGAGCACTGGCATTTTCGTTAAGAATGCATATTTTTCCAACGATCGGGCTGAATTCATCATCAGATCTTTTGGACCATCGTCATACTCGGCGGCAACGATCGTTTGCTGTGTAGCTTCTATTGATAGATTTTCCTTGTGCCCATAATTTTTTTTTTCAATCCAACAGTTTGCGTAGTTCAAGCGCAAGGGAAATATTTGATAGAAGGTCAAAGCTCTAAGAAGAAAATTTATTTTCTTTAATTTTTTTAAAGACATTGTTTAAAAACATTTAGAAAGTTTCTAGAGACCATATTTTTAAAACAAAAAAAAATCGTACAAATATAAAAAAATTGAATTAATGAAAAAAATCGAATGAAAAAAACATGAATATCAAAATATTAAAAATATCAGAAAAATATGGTAAATGTTAAGATTATGGCCCCCACCTCCGATTTGGGTGGGAGTAGAGGAGATCGAAAGAAAGAGGGGGGGGTGTTCTCCTACTACTATGACATACAAAGTTCGCGGCAGGTCACGGCCCCATGAGAAGTTATGGTGGTGGTTGTAAATATATAATTCTAACACCCGTGCGGGTGGGTGAGGGGTCCGGGAGGTGGGGTACAAAACGTGTGTCCAAAGTGTTAATCCTATTTATTTTACATTTATGGTAAAAATAACATTGATCAACTTATTTATATTTTTTTAATATTTTTTACTTGTTTTTTATATATTTTTTCTTTATTTTTTTAAAAAAATTTACGAAAAAAAATTCTGTTATTTTTTAAATTTTTCGAATTCCAAACAAGTCTAAAAATCACTTCCCAGATCAATTTTACGGTTTCATATGTTCTTTGGAAATAGACAAAATAACCATTTTCAAGTGGGAGAGGGGGAATCTTCTCATGGGACCGTGACCGCCGCAATTTTTTTATATAATTGTAGGAAAACTCTCCTCTTTCGATCCTTCCTACTCCCACCCCGTTTGGGAGTGGGTCCATAATCTTAACCTCTACCAAAAATATATTTTAAAATCTCAATAATAATAAAAAAGTATCTGATCTGATCACGAATATCATCAAAAGTGGGAGAAAACTGTGTCACCATTTCCATCCACACGTGACGAAATGAATGAAAAGTTCTCTGAATTTATGGCGCGACACTTTTCATTCCTACATACAAATCATGCATTTTATTGGATATTTCGCATAAATTTTCCATGTGTCGTTCGGTTTTTATGAATACATCCATTACTCAAATTATTACCACGTGTGGTTCTACGGACAGGGGGTGTTCCAATATAAAAGTATCCAACGTTGAAGTTCACATGCACGAGTATCTTATTGTTACCACGTTTGGCTGCCCTCCCTTATAGATTGCCGCCTGCTTTCCACGGTGGTATTAGTTGCCGATTGGAATCCTGATTCCTGACTCCTGATTCAACCAAACATACCTTAGAAATGTGCATATATGTTTGAATAACGATATATAGTAGCAACTGTATTCGAAGCGAGCACAAATGATAAGCTTGAAATAGTGTACGAATTTTCTGGAGTAGGTCACATGCATGAAAAGCTTCCGGGACCGAAGAACAGAACAATGTGGCACAAATATCCTTTTTTGCAGCAGTGTGTGGATCAGGAAGCGGCTGGGTTAGGACGGGGTCTAGACTCAATTTCTCTACCAATGTCTTTTTCGTCTTGGCCTTCTCCTTATCCTTGTTCGTATTGTTCGTGCAAGCACAAGCAGCTGGAAAATTGCCATGAGTACAAGTAGTTGGATGGAATCGTGAGAAAATATGTTGGGGTAGTGAATGTTTTTTTGGGAAATTGCCTGAGGAATGATAGCAAGCCAGGTCTGGCAGGGAATGAACCGAGAGATGGCTGATAGTCACAAATTGTTCCTAGGTAACTGATGCAAAGAGGTGAGTGGAATGAGGTCGAATGGATAATGTGGCTTCTTTTCGTTTCGGTCGCAAACGAGGATACGATGAGGTGGTTTCGGCAATTTCGGAAAATTCTATACAAACGAACGTTTTCGAATCGGTATATAGTCATTTGGGCTTTTTCTTGCTTATATCGAAGGAAATGAGTTTGTAATGTTGCTGGGAACAGCAGGAATGATGTGTGTTTGCTTATTAAAGATGGTGAAACAGTTGTATAAAAATTGATTTTAATATGACTGTTGGTTAAATTCTTACACAATTTTGAAAGTGAAAGTCGTTTTGAATAGGCATTCATTATTTAAGCATCCTCTGATTTGATTGATAACTTGTAGATTTTTAAGGAAATTTAAGGTCATTAATTTTATATGATGAAGCAACTGGAAATGAAGATTAAGTGGGTAATGTAGATACTATCGGAATTAGCTATACATGCTTACTATTTTCCATTCAGAGAGAAACACCCTGGAATCCTCGTACCAAATAAAAGCTTGAAATTGAAAGCATTTAGGTAATTAATTTATTTTCTTTTAAAGACTGTCAATGCACCCTTAATATTTGCAAACTGCAAGGACTTATTCAAAAAAAAATTAAAACAAGAAAATTTCTAAGACCAAGGCCTCAGAGAATCATAGAAAGTGATCTCAACATCGCTTGTATGCGATCACTGCCGTGCATGTACACAAAACTAGCATAATTAATATTCAATTTCACTAGTAAATACAAATATTTCGCCTTATAGGCCGATGGAATTTCAAGTAAGTCAATCATTACCGTATCGCGCGCTGGTATCAAAGCATCCTTAATTGGAACTTAATAGCGAGAAATGGTGAGTCCTGATAATCTAATTTATACGTTTGAAGCTCCACCATAGAATTTTTTTGGGAGCTTAGTTGATTTTGTTTGAAACACAACTACCACCACTGAATTGTATAGCCCTCTAATATGTGAAACATTTTAGTAAATGTTGACAATATTTATAATTACACAGCATGTGTACCAAACTGTTATTCATCGTTTTATTTGAAAACTCATAAGACGTCTCCATTGATTCTTCAGGGAACCTGGTGCAAGGGCGGATACAGGGTCATGACCCCCCCCCCTAAGCCTAGGTAAACTAGTGATTTTTTGTTTCATTAATATGACCATATATGCCACGATAAACAAATTCGAGGCAGTGACCCCCCCCCCCTCCTGAGTCAAATGCTGGTCCAATACGTTATATTATGTAGTAACGATGCTATTACAATAATTAGTTCGAAGTGAATTTTTTTTATCATCATGTTGATAGAAATATTACTTGAATTTTTTCATGCCACTGAATGTTACATTTCATATTTATATTTTGCTTTACAGTCATCAGAATATTAAGGAATAGACTAGATTTACTTTTTCATAAGTTTCAAAAATACACATATGCGAGAGTGTACCTTCCTGTAACAGTTTGCTTGTGCCTACAAGACAGAAGTATATTTGCAAATAGAATCCATTTAAAGTTGGTACGTAGTATGACTCTTATGTGTCCTCAGCATCCTTCTCATTGTCATGTCGGTACAATTTACATAGTCAAGTATTCTTTTTATAATGCCACACACGGACACACACACGGGGTTCCTTAATATTGACTTTGATAACTTTAAAATGACTGTTAGAAACATACTAGATACTCTATCCGTACGTTGCTTATGTAAACAATATTTTTTTCTTTGTGAATGAATGGATACGTGCGATGGAGCGCAGGTTGAAACAATAAAAGTTTTAAGGGATATTTTTTGTACAGTTTATTGTCGCAAGCATATTTATTTTGTCATTATCCTCGACTTCTGGCTGGTACGTGAATATTCAGGATTAGAGAAGTTTGAAAAAAAGTTTATAAAAAATTACTAGAGTATTATAGAGACATGATTTGAATGTCGGGTTGCGTTTAAGTGAAGATTTAATTGCTTAAATGTGTGGTTTAACTTAGTGAAGAATTTTATGTAGACAAGTCATAAAGGACACAACTGAATCACATTGAATGTTGGTTAAATTGCTTTTAAATAGCAGCACTGATCATTGAAAATACAACAAAACTACATGTCGCGTATGGTGAACAAGTATCCATCCTCATCATGTATAATCTTTATCGAAAGAAAATTGACTGTTACTTGAAGCAAAATGTTTAAAGATTTTGAACGATTTTTTATTCAAATTTGTCACAATTTATGCAGTGAAGGATATGTTAATAAGTTCAATGAATTACTTTATAAGAACTGCAAGGATTCACATAATATACATTGCTTTGCATAAAAACATCATTCTAACTTTGACAGACGCTGACGCCACGTATTATACTTTCAAAAGTGACAGTTATGCATTTGACATTCATGCAAGCGGACATGTTTATAAGTTCACAAGGAAAATTGGAGTTTTCAAATGAAATTTATTGTTGAAACCTTTAATTTGAGTGCCAATTATCTGCCTATAATATCGAAAAGCGTTTCCTGAGTTTTGAAAAAAGGAATACTACCCTCACTGGTTCCAACTTTTTCCTTTGCTTATTTTACTTATTTCTCGCCAAGTTTGATTTACATTTGCAAATTATTATCGATTGAACAATAGATTTTTTAGATTGAAAGGGTTTAACTTGCTCATATATAATTTTTAATCTCTCGCTCATTGTCACGGAGACACGACATCCTTCATTGCTGGTCAATGTGTAAATTTTGTGGCCCATCAATATCAAATAGTGGATGGGCTGAACAATGAACTAGCCCAACGGAAAATCCAGTGATGTTGGTTTCAGAGCTTTACGAGCACGTGTCTTCTCCGTGGCTCAACGAGAGGGATACCACTAAATGCTTCGGGAAACGAAAGGGACGCGATTTTCAAGGAACATGTATAAAAACTCGTAATATGGGTATGACGATAACAAGAAATCTAAGTGGGGATTTGTCCTCGCAGCAGCAGGAAGTTGTCTGCACGCGCTGAATGAGGATGAAACATATCAAGCTTTGCAGAGCATGAAAAAGCTTCCAGGATAATTCCTCGAAATTTGCCACAAACATTTTCATATGAGTTGCAGATGATAACAGACAAATAATGTTTTCGGGAATTCCCCTGCAAAAACTTCTCGGCAGCTTGAGCTAGTGTTGTTTGTTTAACTTTTTCCAGGATATTATGCTGTCTTTAAAAGCACTGTATAGAAAAGCTAAGCAATGTGTCGTAGTGCTGGTGCACAAAACTCATTCAAGTTCTTAATGTGTGCGATATAAATGATTCTCAATGTATGTTTATATGTACATAGGTGATTTGGCAGCTGGCAGAAATACCAAAAATACTAAGAAAGTAGTCCTCGAGCCGACAAATACACAAGTAAATGTGAAATGGTGAGCTCGCTGAGCTTTTTCCATGTCATACATGATCATTTTTTTAGTTTGTGCGCGTCCATACTCGAAATCGGACCGACAATACTGCTATACTTAAAAAAAATATTAAAAAATTGAATTAAAGTTAGAAAAATATAAAAATCAGAATTTATGTAATAACCAAATATTAAACGAAACATCTTGAAAACTAAAAGAAGGAAACTTAGTCTCGTGTGGAAATGATATTCGCCTAGATGAAAATTTTTAGAGTTCAAGTTCGAATGATATTGAATTTAAAATCATGTTTAAAGTTAGTGTGAATGTTCGATTGGCTTGATTTAATAGTAAAGATATAACGCGATAACAGTTTCAACAGTAGTGCGTGAAGAAATAAATTTAAGAAGTTAATCCCTGCATTGCGTGAGTTTTCGCACAAGACAACCAATGATATTGCTGAAAGGAGTGAAACATCCCAGTTATGAAATGGAAAAGTGAAAACTCAATGTAGCATCAATAAGAGAACGCTTCAGATATAATAAATTCGTAATTAGAAAAACAAACACTTTGTACGGTCGGTCATTTTGGTTTTGACTTACATAATCCGACGAAACTTTTCGAACGGTTTTCTCCCTGAAATGAAACCATCAACCCCCTAGCCGTGTTGTGCCCAACTGGAACTTTTCCGGTGGAAACTCGCGTCAACTTTGAAGAACCTTCTATTATATAGGCAATTGACTTTCTTCTAGTGAAAAGGGAGTGTGTTATGCAATCAGTCTATGAACATTCACTTTCCACCTTGTGAATAATTGGCAATAGGAGTGTTCAACACAAACATTGAATGTGCAACGACTTTTCCGACAAAACATTGCTTTTTTGGGAAAATCTAGCAGCGTGCACTGACGACTTCATTACGGAGGAGACCTTCGGTCGTTGTCAGGACATTCGGCTCTCATTGAATTGACCGAGTTGTACGTGAGGATTTGGACCGGGTACCTGAGCTGATTCTTATCTAAGCCTCACCATCCCTTTGGCTTCCATGATGTGGCACACTTAGTCTGAAACCTCCTTTTATGTATGGTAATGCGAAAAAATGGCTCGTTTGAAGCCGATTTGTCGATCAAGGAAAGATAACATGAAAACGAAAGAATGGCATTCAAAAGGAAAATGATACGAGTCGAAAAATCGAAACCTTCCTGAATTGTAGAAGCAATACGACGACAGGACGGGAGGTGAATTCGAAGAGTAAATTGACTTCGGAAAATCATAGTAAAACCTCGGAGCTTTCTACGAATCAATTCCGGGCAAATATGAAAAAGCTTCATGTATCTCGCCAACATCCTTTGCGTACAGAAACTCGCAAACATACCAGGAAGGATACGCCGTTAGCGAAAGCTTCTGAATGTTTTTGCGAGCACTCGCCGACGAAAATTTTCACGGTCTCTCTCGCTCTCTCTGTGATTCTCAGAAACAGTTTTCCACCCTGCTAGGTGACGATAAAGTCGACGAACAATAGTTTTTAGTCAACGCTAGGATTCAGAAACAGATTCATCTTCCTTTTCTTATCTTCAAATATTTTAACTGTAACGTGTGCGCTTTCTTAGATAAGTACTAAATCGGTCTACCTATAATAAACCACACAAACAAACACACACAAAACATGCTTTAAAATTTGAATAGTCTAGTTATTGTTCATGAAAAGTGTGCGTGAAAAGTTTAAGATCCTGTTAAGATAACTTTCAGATTAGTTTCATGCTTAACAACTAACATAGATAATATAAACGCTCTCAACTACGATCTACTACATTAACTAAGCTATAAGTATTCGAGCCGGATGAAACGTTGGGAGTCGTCCGAATCCGTATTTGAGATGTTTCCTTTAGTCTCAATGCTATACCATTTATAATGTGATCCTGACGAGATGTGTTAAAAATGACAATTTCAAAAAATGTAAAGACAAACATGTCAAATATTTTGTGTTGGCCTCGACTTCTCTAAAAGCAAAAATATGCATAAATTATATATATAAATTAATCTAGTGAGTTTTTCCCTTTAAAAAACCATCAACTAAGCTTGACAACCCGCAAAGTAGTACTATGGGTCCAATGTTGTATGAAAGTAGCCACGATGATGATGATACCGCGCCTTTAGATCTAGATCAAAAGGACTTTGCCACCACCAGCTCGTCTAGTTTGTTAATAAATTTACGGAAACGACTATTTCGCAGCCGAAGTGATGATGAGTGCAGAGCGGATGGTGCGAGTGTAGCGAATGGTCGTTTTTGTAACGGTCAGAATTTGAATTTGGAAAATGACCGCACGAATAGCAATATCATAAAATCCGAATCTTCCACAATATCAACTAATAATAATAATAATAATAATAAAACTATAATTTCTACCACAAATAACGCAAACGGAAATCGTGACACCATAATCGCAGCTACGAATGATGATAACAATAATATTAACAATAGCAACAATACGTCACGTGAAGCAAATAGCATTGACCATGGCGGCGCGGGCGTTATTAAAAATAGTGTGAAACTGAATCGAGCGCAACGACATTTGCAACGGAAACGTCGTCGTGGTCGGCTAAGGAATCTTACAGATACTATTAGCAGCATCCTGTCGAATTTCAGGTGGTCACCACAATTTTCAACACATTCGCTGGCGTGCGGCAATATGACGAAACCAGAACAATTAACTACGTTACCGTTACCGTTACCGTTACCGTTATTGCAATCGTTAAACGTTCTTTATCGTTACGTAGTGCATTTATTTTCATTTGCAATTTGCCTGACGTCATCACAGTTCTTGTGGATTTGCGGAATCATTGTTGTTCTATTGCTTCCAGTTGATTTAGTAGATGCATCCTCGTCGCTATCATCAATGTCGCCGTTGGATAGCGATGAATCGTACGATACATTAAAGTCTAGCGGTAGTGCGAATACGTCGTTTATGAATAGTAAGTATATAAATCCATTGAAGCTTTTACATAAGATTGCATTATGTTATTTTGAAAGCAGCAAATATAATAACTCGAACAAAATTGATATCTTTAAAGAAACATCCATACCGTGCCGGTAATAGACACTCCGATTTTTACCATTTTTTACCTACCTAAAAGTAGATGGATTATTGATTAAAGCGCATGCTCTCTATGCATCAAGTACTAGGTTCGAAGCTGCTTGGCGACAAGCAGTGCTTGGAAATGGGATTTAGTGTCAGACCATTAGTTCATTCAGCTGTAAATGTAAGGCTTCATCGTCTAGTGTTTCGCTGATAAATTCAATGAAGAAGCTCTAACACTGCCTCAAGGTTATGCTCAATTTAAGCTGTTGCGTTTTGATTATTTTAATTGAAAGACACACTTTCATTGTTACTACGAGGGTCATTCAAAGGCCGTCGCAAGTGATGGACAATACTTTGAATAATATATCTGTTAGTACTTTTTGACAATAAAGCTTTAATTCCGGGGGAAAAACCGCGACAATAAAGTTGTACACCCAATAGTTCCACAAGCAAAACTTGATTGTAAAATTTCTACACTATGGATATTGATTTCCCTTTAACTTGACTGGACTAGAAATTATCATGCATTTATTGAACGTTAGTTAAGAACAGCGATGCCAGATTAGGTTTTTTCAGTTAGAATTATTTAAGATTTTTAACACTACTATAATTGCATAGTAATATTTTTAAAGAAAACGAAATTATTTGTATAAATAAATGTCAAATTAGATCTACGTAGTTTGTTAGGAAAACATTAGTCCTAATACTGAAATGAAACATGCATGTCAACTAGATCAAAGATTAAATAAGAATACTTGCTCTTATCGTGTGTAAAGTTAATACACACATAATAAAAATAAAAGAGGGTAGGAACTGAAATAAACATTTGCCCACATATCCATGGACGTGTGCTCTGACACAATATAAGGACCGAATCCTACATGAACTTGATTTGGTTCCGAGTTTTTATGGGACATGGGTGGAAACATAATGTTACAATGTTAGATTAGTGTATTGCATGTCACATTCGTATATGAGTTTTTTTGATGATTTACTTGGTCAGCTGGGATGGCCTGAAATGAGATTTAGCTTCATAATAATAACTTCTTCATCATTTTCGGTAGCAAGGGAATGGGATAATATATGGCCAGGATATTAGTACGTGTGATTTTATAGTCATCATCAGTTTAATATGGTATGCATATCAATGGAGAATTATTTGAATTGGTTTGGTTCGCAGTTGAGTTCGTCTCGAAGGATTGAGGATGAAAAATCTATGATTCAAGTTCAAATTTTAAACTGATATGTATAAATGTAAAAACATAGTTTCAAACATTCTTTGCGCTAAAATAATAAAGTCGCCATATTTCACAACTGTCAGTACAGAACAGATTAAAAATTAGCATGTGACTGCCATTGACGTTGTGTGTTTTTCACGCAGATTGTCATTGGCTTATAACAGATATTTTGCCATTACTATTTAAACCTTTATGGAATGTAGAACAAATACAGTTTCCCCGCGTACCTAAGGATGGTGATCGGTCCAGTGTCTCTGACTGCACACAACCGAAGTGGGCTTGGAAGGGGCCCAAGTCTACGGGGACCGACCACCAGACGTTCTAATCACAATGAAATAAGAATATGTTTTGATTTAAATGCCATTATTTAGAGAAAAATCAAATAAAGTTATTGAAGTTACTGCATTTATTTTCGACTCAAACATTCATTTAAAGCTAATATTCAGAATAAATAAAAATCACTCCTGAACTTGATTTGTCAAATGATATTGGCAAAGATTCTACAACACATTTAGTATTTTTCCTTGATTTATTTTCCGGCAAGGGTGCTAATGACAGACTTTACTATTTACTATCAAATAAGTATCATCGTAATTTTTCATGATTTTATTCATTTGCCAAACGGCACGAACAAACCATGGTCAGACACAGGATATTCGATTGAAACGCTATTCCGACCCACATCGTTGGCAAACGAAATGGAATGTAATCAAGTGAAAACGATTCAAACGAAAAATTTCCCATTATTCTTGCACGAATACTAAAATGAAAATGGGTGGGTGGTTGCAAAACCTACTATCATTTTCTTCACCTTTTTCGCGTTTAATCGTTTTTATTTTCGTCCTTGAATCGTGTCGGGCAAATGATTATTGAGTGTGCTGTACAACACTGGATATTTTTATAATTTGTGGTTGGGACTGCTGAAAAGAGGTCATCCTAGAAATGGGAAATCTATGTGAGTCTTATGTGTGCGTAGTTTGAATTTATGGGGAATTAAATGCTGCAACACTGATTTTGGCAGACATAAAGAGGTCAATTTTGGATGAAATGTGGGATAAAATCTGGAGAATGTTCATGATTGTGAAAGAGATTGTTCTCCAGAAAGGCAAATACTTTTGTCATATCGGTGTTATAATTTAATTAAATCATCTCTGTAGTGCGATTTATCAAGGTTCTCAAAATAGCTGTTTAACGCATCAATGATATCCTTTTTCCTGTGACATCTGTGACCTCCAAGAAATTTTTTGAGGTTAAGGATCAGGTGGTAGTCACAAACATTTTTCCTATGCTACTTTTGATCAGGTGTCAACAAACGTGGCCCCCACGTCGCACAGACCTTTTGAAAGTCCAAATTATTATTTAAAAGATTAACTGAACGTTTTTTTGATATGTTTATAGCTTCTGCTATTCCAAACAACTTTAATTTGTGGTCTTCCAGTACTGAACGATGAATTTTTCCAATGATCCCTTAGTTGCCACCTCCACAGGAAGTTCAGAGCGAGGCTCTGAACTAGTGCTCGTACGTCCTATTTTAAACTCTGCAACCCACCTTTTAATCATTGAATATGAAGGAGCAGAATCTTTCAATGTACTGTTCATTTCCTCCTTGATTTTTTTACATGTTAGTCGCGTATTTTTCTTCTACGTTTTCATATCGGATGGGACGACAAGAAGAGTATCAGTGATGGCATGAATTTTCGAGCGACACACAATGAGATTCGCAGGACTTGAGTAGCCGGGGATATGTAAGCGGTTGGAATTCAATGTGTTTCGAAAAGTGAAAAGTTCTCAAAGCGAAGAAAAGTAATTGAATGGCTTAATGACTTTTATTTCAAGCAGAACAGTGATGAAAAAATAACGGATAAATTTTGCAATTTATGATTCGTAATTAATTTGTTATGAATGGTTTTTCATTTCATAAGTTTACATTTCTCTTGAGTGAAGAGCACAAACAAATATTACCGAAATCATCACAAAATTTTAACATTTTTGCTTTGAAGTGCACTCAGGATTAATCTTAAAATTGAGGATCCTCTCTTGACAGTCAGAAATTCAACATTTAATTCGTACACGAAATGTTGAAGTGTTGCACTGAATGTGTTTCAAGTGTTGTTATCCTAATTGTTTTTGAAACCTATTAAATATTCAAATAAAAGATTAGTCCTGGTGCAGTATTCCTTCTACATATGTATTTGAATAAGCAATTTGATTTGAATCTAATTCCTTGGTAATATAATATGTTGTTGTGATACTATGTTTTCAGTATGGGTGAAGAAGGATGTTAATGTGGCTCGATTCAGGCTGATGAACCACTGACGATGATGTGTAGGAAAACTTTGAACATTATCATTATAATATTTTCACAAATTTGCAACATAAGGACCACTTTGTCGGAAAATTTTATTTGAATGATGTTTATACATATATCATATTCCTGCACTTATAGCCTAGTCTCACTATGTGCAGTTTTGCTAGTTTTTGTTACGCGCACTTTTCGCCCCGGACTTTTGGCTGGTCACAGGGTGGGTAATCTCGCCCAACGCTGGTTCACTAAGAAAAGAGGTGGAGTATTTTATGATTCGGTCACTCATTCTCTTATGCGTCGAGAATATCCGGGCATCGTAACTGAAGCTGAAAAACTACCCCTCCGAAGGACTTCGCTAACAAACAAAAATAATACCGAAAACATCGGCGACCGGAATAAAGCAGTAAAATAAAAAATAATTGCTTTGTTGGCCGTCAATTTTCCAGTTGCACAAAAAGGCAGATCTTTCACCTTGTTCACCGCCCAAAATCTGTAGTCATCGTTCCCAGACACCACATATAGATTTAAAAATATCATCCTTATTCATTACATTCTGGAAGGTGGTTGAACTTTGACCCAACACATATGACTTGACCTATGCTTCCGAGCATGGGAATTTCTGCAGAATCTCTGAAGGCTTGGCGTGGAGTTACGGAATAACCCGGTGCCGTGT
Organism: Oxycera nigricornis; assembly: GCA_963942545.1. Classification (NCBI taxonomy): domain Eukaryota; kingdom Metazoa; phylum Arthropoda; class Insecta; order Diptera; family Stratiomyidae; genus Oxycera; species Oxycera nigricornis. The sequence goes on from OZ012661.1 coordinate 5,497,191, forward strand.
TCGAGAGATTGACAGACGATTAGATAGGCCTCGTTTTCACCAGTTAGCCTGCACTCAGTAGGCAAACTTGTACTCCCAAAAGGAGGTAGGAGGATGATTGGTTGTCATTCAAAACAAACCCGCGATCGAAGAGGCTCGTGGCTTTAAATTACTTTGGAAGTAGGAAGTCACGTCAAGCCCACAGTCACGTCAAGCCCACAGGGACATTCGGAACATTAAAGTGAATAAAAAACCTAATATATTATTCTACAGTTTACATTTATCACTGAAACATCATTTTCCTTTCAATCGCAACCAATTAGGCGGTATCATATCCTTGCATGAATTGCCCAACAAATCGGCTGTCACCTCGAACACAGGCAATTATTTTCATCACCAAGTGTACATACAATAACCTTCGTCAACCTCCCACCCTGATTGCAACATTTCGTAATGGTAGTCCTGGCAATTGTTCGTTGGCATGCATAAAATGAGATACGCATACGTTTCGGAATTAGATGACAGATTAATGGCAACCAGAAACGTACTCAGCTCCATTTAGGCCCTACCCAACCCTCGAATAACAACCCTCTACCCCCTCCCCCCACCGTTAAGCACGTTGGAAAAACGGGCAAAAGAAAAAATAAGAAAAAAGCACTGGTAAGGGAATCAAACATATATATCCTTGTGGAGAAAACAGTGTGACCCGAATTGAATGACTATTCCTCCGTACTACGGCTAAGGCACGAAGTAAAACAGGGTCAGTTTGTAGATTAGATGTGAGTTTTGGCAGGGAAAGCAGTAAGTAGCGGCCACGGACTTTTCTACCCAAGCAGGCAGGCAGGTTGGTTTGGAAAATCGAAAAATCATTGAAACTACTGTGTGGGAAAGTTATGAGTATATGGAACTGGGTATGACGCTTATGTGTGAGCTTTTATACCTTCATTGAAATACACTTACGGCCGAGGTATTATTTTTGTTGTGTTTTTAGCCTCGCCGCTCAAGGACGAGTAAATTATTCCTTCCAATGGAGATGGATGGATGGATGAATGGTTGGAAAAATTGTCTCTGGAAGTTCATGTGGAAGAAGGGCTTTTAAGGACGAGTATTTATTAGTTAGGTGTCAAGTACTTGACCTATAAGTGCGAAATGATTTGGAGATATTTTTTATTCGGCGAGTAGATTTCGTATGCATGGCTATGTGACGAGGCTGAATTCACTGAGAAGGTGAATTGATTTTGTGTTTTTCCAAGCACTTGAATAAACTCGTTAGCAAGTTTAACGAATAAATACGAACGACGACGGCTGTTGATTTGGGAGCGTGTTGTGGAGGTGCTAATAATATGAAAAGTGTTTTATTGGTATAGTCCTGAATAATTTTCTTTCATCATATACTGGCGTGTACTGAACGCAAGCATGATTGAAAGTAGTTTGGGTGTTCGATTTGTTTTGTTAAAGGAATCTCAGTTACGCAGCGTTATTCTGACTCACAGACTAAAAGTTGGTATCATACTGCATTTCGAAGGTTACTTCGCCCACGAATGTGGCGTGTTGGTGACCTTATTGTAGTTACTCACGATTTAAGAAATCCGCAAAGTTAAGCCCTATCTGATTGATCCACGTTAAAATCTGGTATATTGTAGCATTCTCCGAACTTTTGCTATTCGTTATAGTCTGACGCTTTGTTCGTTGATAACTGGTGGATTGTCCTAAGTCATGAAAAGGAGGATCAGATGATTGGATCTCCCAAAATGATGATTAACATTAGCGTTTGAATGTTTCAGACTGATCCTCAAATATTTTAGCCAAAGAAACCACAGTTGTAATTCAAATCTTTCAATGAATAGTCTTTTGGAAAGTATCGACCATACGCTCTCCCGCAATTGATGATTGGTCCAAAGTGCTGGCGGTTAAAACAATAAAACCTAAGTAAGAACGTTGAAATTTGCATCCATTAGTATAGTACTAGGTATCAATCTTGAGCCCTTAGTGCCAAAACATGGGAAGACAGCTTCCTCCGGTTTCAGTGAGGATTGTTTACTGGGGTTCTTGTTGTCTACCAAACTTGTGCATTGCATTCCTTCACTGCGTTCCTACGGATACCAGAATCAAATCACGCATTGAAAGGAATATCATTTCTTTGCAGAATGATCACTTCTGAACGGTCACTTCCAAATCAAGGATTTCCAATAAATCATGAGTTGCCGAAACAGTCGATTTTAACCGTCGTTTCCAAAAAAAGGTGCTGCACCGAAACGGGCGATTTCCAAAAAGCGATCCATTTCGCTGGCTCCGTTACACATAACATTACACACACACACACACACACACACACACATATATATATATATATATATATAACTTTCTGCCTGGCATTGTCGGTGGTTTACCCGTGAAGTTTAACTTGAACGAGCGGCGATCGAATTGCCTCGTTCCGTTCCACCGCGTTAGGCCACTTTTTGATCTTCACTAGCTGGTGATCGCCAACGCAAGACAGTTTGTCGACAATCCTTGACACAAACGACTGAAGATATGCGGTACAAAGCGAGGATAAATTCACACAGTGGTTCAAATAAAGATACTGGATGACACCAGTCACTTTGATATTCTACATTTACGTGTTAGTTTTTCTCCTGGTCGTATTGCAATGTGTGCATCTCTTCAAAAGATGACCTAATTTTTTTACACTTATTCAGTGAGGCCATCAGCAAGCAAAATAATTAATTTTAGATATATATGTGTGTTAAGAATTTTCGATTACTATTAACGTTAGATCATCGTTCGTACACTCCGATTAATTTTTCAACAAACCAGAAATACATGAGAGTACAATTATTTAAATATATTACTATTTTCGCTACAAAAATCCTACTTAACTTATTATCCTACCTTTCAATATTGTCTGTTTCTAACTCAAGTAATGTGAATCATATTAAATTTAAACGAATCAATTCCCAATCCATTGTGAAACACTAGACTACTCTTCTCTTCCACTTCCATTTCATTTTCCACCAAAAAATAAACCTGCTAAAAGCTTTCCGGCTGTAAAACGTCTTCATTCTGTACGAATTGAATGCCGAAATTGAAGAAGCAGAAAAAACCGCAACCAATTGAAAATGAATCAATGAAGCAAAAGGATAAAGTCATGATGGAGCATCTGCATTGCAACAATTTTCTAATAACATGATAATGTGTTTATCTTGCATCTCAAGCACTTTCCACTCGACAACAACAAGCCAACATAGTCTAGTCCGTGAATTTGTTCGACCCGGAATGCATCCTGTGAAGGAGCACGATGAAGATGTCAAGGGGTGGCCTAGAAGTAGCAGCAGGACGAGTTGCTTCAGATAAGGTTGCAATGGAATCCCAATGGAGCTGACTCAAAAAAAAATTCACTGCCAAGCCCGCCGGCGAGATGGGATGAGATTATTGCAGGATTGGCTTGACCAGAGCTCGATTGGGTGCTGATTTTATTGTGAACCGCAAAATGGGCATAATCCTGCATCAGTGGCTATGCTTTCATTCCGTATCGGCTTGGCTGTGGATATTTGGCTTATCTTCGTGCCTCAAAGCTTAATTTATGAAGTAATGACCGGTATAAATGGATTTTTTCAGAATCATTTAATTGACTTGTCCAGGGAGATCCTTGCATCCATTCTCCGTGAATTCCCATTAATTGATTTAGTCACCGTCAGGGAATAGTGCTTACTGATAGTGATAGTGATATTCTGCAGCATCTATTTATAGGTTCATTATCCGAATAAACGATTTAATGCCGATATTTGCTTAATAGAGGTGTGTACCTTGTGCACCTTACAGGCTCCTTGAATACCATTTTGTTTGCGGTATATTAAACGTTGATAATAGGCGGAACACCTTAGCTCAGAAATTGATTTCACGAGTAGTTCAACTACCGCCAATTTGAAAAAAATCGTTACAAGAGCGTCATCATCCATAAGGGTATAAGCGGGAGTGAGTGATCGAGCTCGTCCTTATTTTTGGCGACGAAATCAACAAGAACAGAGGTTGAACATGTAACCTCGAATAAAAGCACAACGAATACGTCCTAATCCTCATATCATTTTTGAAATATCATTTAAAAATATTAGAACCAATTTCTCATCAAAAACGCTCGTTAAAATTGTAATCTCGATAATTTGAATTTATTTGAACATAAAAGTCGGGCGCAAAATAAATTGCATCAAAATGGATTTAATAAGTTCAATTGTAACAAGAATATTAAATCTGATTTATAGCATGTCACATGGACAATCGTTTGATATTACAAGCCATCCAATGATGAATATTCACGAGACACGTGATGATGACAGTGAAAGCACATATGACCATTAATTCGGACATTCCGCAGAATGGAATGCATATTGGCAATTACATCATAAAAGTTAATTTAAAGGACAAACAATAAAAGACTTGAATGATAACAAAGAGTAGATGAAATATGATGCTCATCATGTATGAACAGAACAATATGAATGAGCTGATTTATAAGGATAAAATGTAGCCGGGGTAACCCTCTTCTTAGGCGTATTATATCCTTGTCCTGAGGAAATCGTGGCGTTCAGCCTTCGTTGTAAGCCTAAATATGAACTTCATATCAACAGAACGTATTTGATGATAACGATACAAATATAATAAATGAGTCCTTCGATAGATGAATACTATTGTTGTGAATATTTTTTTACGTTACGAGTAGCTTAGCTCAAATTTGAAATGGATTGGACTAAGGAAGAAAGCGTTGCTGTGAATACTACTACCAAATGCCTTGAAAAAACGAAATCCACCAAAGCAACGTAAAGCTCTTCAAGTATCTAACCTTTAATTATGTTTGTTAATAAATGAGTCCTTTCAATTTCAAGTACACCACATATCGATTATACACCAAGCAAAATTCAAGGACATAGCCTTGATTTCAAAAACTTATTATTTTCCATGAGTGACTGCCACGCAAAGCAATATCATAATTAGCTACTTAGGAAAATACCATACTACACATAAACGCGGTCATGTCTCAAGAGCAACACAAATTCAAATGCACCGTCCATAAAGGACACAGTATTTTGGCCAACCAACTCATGTACATATGTGGATGAATGAAGGGGTGGCTCTCAATCCAACGCAATATGTGAAAAGCATCTTAGCACGACCTATTTTAATAACAATATGCTTGACAGTTGCTTCACCAACCCACTGTACGGTAATAAGTGTACCTTGTATCCTTTTTGCTGCTTTTTATTTTGAAGTGGCCTCATCGGAATCACAAGTTCGAGACAAGATGTGCACATCGTCGTAAGGAATGTTAGGCGAAAAAGTAGTTCATGGATATTGGAATTGTGGTGGTGACGATGAAAATTGGAATAGTTGAAGAGGATGGAAAAATACATTGTCGAGTTTATTGACTAAATTAGGCCAAACACAGTATCATTGTAGTGAAAAACTCAATACTACTTTTAGAAATGTGCATAGTTTTAAGAGGCTTGTTATACATGTAATTTTAAGGGGACTGCATATTTGGAAGTCCTTTAAACAAGTTGCACTCAAATATCTGGAACTGAAATTTAGACGAAGGATATGATATAGTGGGAAGAGTAGTTTTCAATCTTTCCTTCACCATAAGTAAAGAAAAGAGAGTACTTTTTCATATACGATTTCGATTTTTTATTTTCAAATATATATTCCGGACGAAAATTGTGTCTTTCTTCAGTGCTAGAACATGCCACCCAAAAATTCTCAGTAAGTCATCATTTGAAGGAAGTAAAATCCTAAAATTTTACTTTAGTGCCATCAAGCATAATCGTATGGCGGTTACTTTTCAGATATGAATTCAATTGAAAATTAGCTGAAAAGAAATTAAATAATTCTCTTTATTTAAATTATAGTTTCAAGGCTTAAATTGTTAACGATGATACAAGAAAATAATCATTTGACCTTTTGACGATATATAAAGTGATATTGCTACCACCCCTATTGAACTTTGGTCTACTGAATTCACCACAACAATCAGTTGGTGCACATCTATGTTGATTTTGCAGCGTTTTCTTTTATAATTGCATCAAACTTGAGAGCTGAAAATCTACAAAATATACTGAGAAGTTTCTGTTTCTCGGCTTGTCGAATTTTGATTGACCAAGACCAATAATAAAACAAAAAAATTGTTTACTGGATGCCTTTTCAGCATCCCGGCTAAATCTAGATCTTGTACCACTCTCGTGTCAAAAACACCCAGTGTTGCCATTTCAAAAGGCTCATTTAGTTCACCTTATTTGTGCTTTCTTAATTTAGATGCGTAAAAGTCACTATAAAGTTGATTGTTTTGTGTTCATTTGCTGATACTTAATCCCTTACTTTGATATTTTTTGTGACACTCCTCTTGGTTTGGCCAATATACTTTTTAAACCCCAAAAAATTGATATTTTTTAGGTGATTGGGTTATTTTTATTCCCCCAAAAAATCCTCACTTACGTGCTGCGGTGGAACAGGCTAAGCGAGACTATCCTGGAGGGAGAAAGACTAAATACATGTCTTAGTTTCAAAACAAAACATTTTTTTGTAAAATTAAAAGTACAAATAAAATGCATAAAAATGGAAAACAAAGTGTTTCCGCTACTTCCAATTAAGTGATTCTTTAAAAAATCAAAATTTGAAAACGACACTTCAATTTGTACGAAAACGCATCGACAAAGTTCTTCGGCATTCAAAGAATTGTATTGAAAGAAGTTTGGGAAAATTCTTTTGGAACACTCTTTTCCATATGTCTATGCTTCTTGCAAAAATTATAATTTATATTTTATTTAGTTTTCATCAAGAACGAATCACTTATATTCGCATAGAAAGAATCCGAAAATGCCTTAATATTCACTTTAAAATACAGATAGACATCAAGACGTCAGCCTTTGTAAACATTTTATATGGAAAGCTACCCACGTTGGGCGCAATAAATGAAATCCGTTTTAAATGCTTAATTTTGATTGTAAAACAAACCATTACTCTAACAGTTATTTTTTCAATATTGTCAACAACAATCATTTAGAAACTTTTTCAAAAAACTACCGAATAACAGGCTTCAGTTTTACTTGAATACAAGATGCTCCCATAAATGAATTTCGATCAAATCTTGGCTTGGCTTGCCTCTTGGAAAACTATTATTACTGAGAGACGATCTGACTGGAATATTTGTCATGATTTCAAATCGATTCATTTTTTTGTAGCATTATTAGTGCAAAATAAAGTACACCAAAAAAAGGTAAACTTGATTTTTCCACCACTTCCAAATAAGCCATTCTTTAAGGAATCTAAAACGACAATTCAATTTGTACGGAAGCGAAACAAAAAAGTTCTTCAGCATTAAAAGATTTGTATTGAAGGAAGTTTGCTAATTTTCTTTTGGAGCGCTCTTTTCTTGCACATATTTCCATGTCACCTGCAAAAATTTAAGTTCTATCAAATGTGCGTCAAGGAACGAATCACTTATATACATAAAAGGATGAGAAAATTCCTTAATATTCACTTTAAAAGACACATACACAATTCAGCGATCATTTTCATCAACCTTTGCAAACATTTCATATGAGAAGTTGCCCACGTTGGGCGCAATAAATAAAATCAGTTTTAAATACTTAATTTTGATTGTAAAACAAACCGTCATTTTTCAAATGTTTGCTAGAATATTAGTTTTGTTTATTTGTTAGGCCGGAAACTTCTCAGACAACCCTCGTAGAAATAAGTGGTTTGTAATATGCAATTATTTTGCTTGATTAATGAACGAAGGAATACTTTTCGAATATTTTTCGACTATTTTTTTAATGTCACGTGGGAATTATAGAAGAAGATGATAATTTTTTTATATCAATGAATAGATTAAGCTAATTACTGTTAATTAACCCCTGGTTTTACTTATTTTTCAGGCACTGAGGGTAATGTTACGCACAAAACGCCTCTATTCCCAAAGGATCTATTCACACGCGAACAGTTGGAGAACGGTGCCGTTGTTTTTCATATACTCGGTGTTATATACATGTTTGTCGCATTAGCAATTGTATGCGATGAGTTTTTCGTGCCTTCGTTGGATGTGATCATCGAAAAACTAGATATAACGGACGATGTGGCAGGTGCAACATTTATGGCAGCTGGTGGCAGCGCACCGGAACTATTTACCTCGGTGATCGGTGTGTTCGTGTCGTTTGATGATGTCGGTATCGGTACGATTGTCGGTTCGGCCGTCTTCAATATCCTTTTTGTGATTGGCATGTGTGCATTGTTCTCAAAGACCGTATTGACCCTCACCTGGTGGCCATTGTTTCGTGATTGCTCATTTTATAGTGTTAGCCTAATGATCCTGATTTATTTTTTTCACGATAATAGTATTTATTGGTGGGAGGCGGCGGTGCTATTTCTAATATATATTGCCTATGTTGGATTTATGAAATGGAATCAGCAAGTGGAGCGATGCGTTAAGAAAGTGGTCTATAAAAATAAGGTGACTCGTGTTCGAAGCACTGATCAACTAATGCCTGCAGTAAGTAGTTGGGAAGTTTTGCATGAAGTCTTTATTTTTGGTTAATTTTTTGTTTGTTTTTCAGTTGTATTTTGTTTATTAGTTCGAATCATGACTTCATGTCATCACCCACATTGAGAGAAACATCAGTTAAAAAATGGGTAGATTCCTTGATTTTAGATGAATTTATGTGCACAGCCGTGATGGAATCAAGTCCAAGGATTGCCTTCAAGCAAATAAAACTTCCCGTCATTTTGAAAACGTTCCAGTCTTCTCAGATCCTTCAACTTCATTTTTTCATACCAGGCATTACTCATCATGAAAGTTTTGTGGTAATCGTGACTTCTCTTATGGTTGTTCAATGCAAGCTGCTTGCATTGTATAATTACCTTCTTTTTTGACAAATGTCCTGCAAAATCAGTATCGAGATAGTTAAAGTATTCAATTCATCATTGTGAGGATACAGTAAGGAAAACATTACTGTCTTATTTTTCACCCATGATTTATGCGTATTTGCATCTTTTGAACAACTCGTGGGCTCGCGTACATAAGTTACGGTATCTGCTTTTTTTATGGAAATGGCTCACTTAGACCTTAGATGGCCCATTACCTCAAGGAAGAAAGTATGACACTACAAATCTTGACTTTTGGATGCTGAGAACTATGTAGACATCATTGCTAAATAATTCCATGAGGATTTAATTCTAGGAAAGGGAGCCTACAATTTGCATTCTACTTCTGAAAAAGGCTGGACATTCATACAGAAAAAATCTAAACTGCTTCTTCCTCTTCTTCTTACCTGTAATTGCAACAAAAATTGATGATATCGGGCCCAATCACTCGTGCACATAATATTTGCAAAAAAAATCGAATCAAATTTTACCGCTGTTGATCATTAGCTAAAAAAATTAAATCCATTCCATTGGTTGAAAATACTTGCAGCACTTATTCTATTCATAAATCGTTAAAACAAACATTCTTCAATTTTCATTCGACTGCTCTCCGATTCGCTTTCACTACATCCCCATTTCAAGTGTTTGATCCTTTCAACCAAATATTTAAAAAAAAGCAACTCCTGACATTACATTTGACTATAAAAATGCACCTACTATATATATATATATATATAACATATCGTTTATACTATTGCTAGCGGCTACATCGTCAGCTTGTTGAAACTAAAAAAAAACACAAATTTTCAGAACACCAAGGCTTGTGCTGCTTCTCCCTATATTCATCTGAACTGTAAACGAAATGCTTTTCTTTGCATACAATTTGTTTGTGAGTTTAATCCTTTTTGCTTAATTCAATCCTAATTGATTGAATTGTTCACCACCAATTTCATTTTTATACTTAAGATTCACGTCACAATAGCATTCAAAGCACTATTTACTTTTGCTTGTTTGTAGGATTATGAGTAAATTAATATTAACTTTTTATTAAAAGCACATACATTCAAACATGTGTTAAAGGTTCATCAATTACTTAATGTTTTTATGAATATCAAATTATATTAAACAAAGGAAAATTGAGAGTGAAGCTAAGTGGAAATCTCATCGTTGGTTTGTGAAATAATTAAGGGTATTATTCACAGAATATAGTTATTCATAGTCTTGTAATATATGCAGTTTTCTTATTTTGTTACCTTTTAATTTAGAGCATTGTTTTGAATTGTTGTTCCAAAAGAAGTAGAACCGTAGTGTCATGGAAAATATTTTCAAATGAATACTCAACAGCTCTGATTCATTATGGAAAGTTTGATTCAGAGAGAAATAAAGGTTTTGTAGGAAAGTTGTCTCATAACACTGGCAACAGTAGTTTTAAATGGGAAATATATTCTTCACATTTTAACTTAAAGTTTTTTTTTGGAAAAAAATGAATTTTATAAAAAAATTGATTCACTGTCTATTTACTATCGTTGAATATTTTTTATAACAATTAAAATAAGTACTGCGACCATAGCTTATTCACTAACAAAGAGAGGCATTATCCTCTCAGATCTGGATGAAATTGGGCACATAAGCAGAAGATGTCAAGGATATTCGATTCTTAAAATATTAGACGACACCACCCCCCTTTCCGTTGTTGAGAAAAACGCTTCTAAAGTTTTTAGCGTCGCTTATGGATTAGTAAGTTTTTGCGTCTGATAGAATCGGTGCAGTGTAGGAAGCAGCGTCACTAGCTCGTGATCATGAGGTCGTGTGTTCGATCCCCGGTCGGTATTGTTTTTTTTTTTGAATAATTGTCCATGTAATTAGTTTAAGGTTAATCAGCAATGTTCAACTTCAAATACATTTATTTTTAGAAATCGGCAAATTATTCGATCATTTAGATATGTAAATTATACTAAAAACTCATTGTTGAATGGATTCATTATTACAAACGGCTGTAATCGAAGCAAAATCATATCTAATGGTAGGATCAACCTCTGTTTCTAGAATCAATCCTGCTTCCTCTTTGTGTCTCATAGCCAACTCGGCAAAAAGCAATAAACCAAGGTGGCGCCCAACGTGGCTAGCCATGAATGTTATGATGTTGAGTAATTGTGACATAGAGTAGATACTAGGAACGTAATTGTTTAACAATTCCATAATTTTTCTGGTATCTGCTATATCCGTTCCGTTATTCTTTCTGACAATTTATTCCCGATGCCACATCAGCTCTTGCAGCTTTATGGAAGCTAGAGGTGGGCCTGGCCGACTTGGGGTCTGTCAGCGAAAATATTCAGGTTTCTTATGGCTCATCAGTTAATTTTCCTCAATACAAAATGTGATCGACGTCAACACAACTGTTGCAGAATTCCCGACAAGAGTTTTTCTTTGTAGCCAGTAAATAATGAAATCAGGGTTCAATTTAATTTCCGTTTCTATTGAGCTCAATTACCGCTGTAGCTGATTTCCTTTTCACTATCGACAATTTCCAATTGGTGTGAGGCACATTAATGACTGCATCCTTTCTAACCATCACTGAAACCATTATCGCATCACCACTATTGATTATCGAAGTATCCTATCGTCGTCGTCCTTTCAAAATATCAACAACAATCAACGACGATTATTTGAGGAAACGCTAGTGATGTGTATGATGGTATTCTGTCTATTGCAATAATGGTATAAATTGCTTCCCGATGACGAAACACTGATTGCAACTTAAGCGTTGGGGCACTGGTACGTCAACTGAATAATGGTGAAAGTGGTAGAATTGTCAGGACATTATTAAGAAAAGATCGGAAGTTAAACAATTTTTACTGCTAACGAACTCTTTTGTGTTGATAATGTTGTTACTAAGGATTGTAATATGCATTTTTTGTGTTATTAGGCAGACAAAAATTCCATCTCGTCGTACAAATCCTAGAAGATTTATTAATTTTTTAGTTGAGTTCTTTTAGCCCACGCCAACATACATGAAGCTATTTGCAATTGCAATGCTTGATAATCTGAAATAATTCATTTAATTTAATTTTCACCAAAGCTTCCCAGTTACTCAATATTTATTTCTGAATGAAAGAAAGTCTGAAGAAATAAAATAAATGGTAATAAATCGTTCATTCAAGCATAAAAAAACTCATTAGACAAATCTAACATTCAACAAAATCCAAAAATATAATTGAAAAATATGTCCTTAAAATCTCTCCTAACATTTCATTCGTCCATAACAAAAAACCGAGAAACATATTTCAATGGAAATTTTGCTGCTATTAAAACGCCATGCCTCAGTCAGGACATGAAATGAAAATTCCCATTTGATGAGATACGCAAAATAATGAAAACGTGTAAACGAAAAGCTTGATAAGAAAATTATGAAAATTAGCGAACATATTTTTAAGCTTGCAATCCACCCATCAATGAGACACAAAATGTATTAACCATATACGCGTATGTGTCGAAAAAAGAAGGATTTTTGTTTTCAAAATGTAGCTGTCGTAGCTAGGGAACCTAAAATGGGTGCCAATCCATCCTAGTGTGCTGGTGAAAGATGGACAACACGGAACGGAGAATACAACGAGAAAGTTGAGTTGACACACCATGCGACGTAGCTTCTATGCGACAAATACCGGAACAAGACATACACGTGAGCGGTGGTATTTCCTTTACTCTACTACGCGAAAGTAGTGCAAAATAAAAGCTTTGCGGGAGAAACACTATGCTGTGCTGGAAAAGCGCAGGACCTTCTTTTTTGTGGAGTAACTCAGAACATTCGCTCAATAGACCATGTGAATTTTTCTTGGGTTACTAATACTAAAAGGAAATCATATTCGAAAGAAGTATTCCCCACTGAGAAAGCTTTTCCAGTACAGGAAAATAGTGGAAGGTTGAACTCAAAAAAAATGTGGAAGAACGAAGAGTAGAAAAAAGCAGGAAAATAGGAAATGACGGTGTCAGTTAACACTTTGTTGGTTTATCATACCTATACTACACTTTCTGCTGTCCATCCCTATTCATAGTAACTAATCCTTCTTCGGATCAATTTTGATCATCATTTGCCGAACTGTGCGAAACTTTTGAAAAGCACACTCTGTGAAAAAAAATATTTTTATCCAACGAAACAGTAAGTTCGGTCTGGAAATCCTTCCATCTCGCATTTCCCTGCTCCTTAAATCTTTCTTTACGTAGCATATTTATTCATCTATTTGTTGATAATGTGGGTAAGACGTGTCTATGTGTGCCAGCACTCTGTATCCTTTAGTTACTCCACTCCAGTTACTTCTACATTCCTTGTCCTTGTTATATTCCTTGGCTTAGCTTTGCCCATTGACCCACACTATATGTATTCCTTGATTTTTCCGCCGTTGCGCCACTTTAAAATGTTCCTTTAGAATACTTCAACCCTTTCACGACGGCCAAGTGTGTCACTTCATGGTGTGCTAATTGTCATGTCACGGTATCTCGACATTATCATATATGAAAAATTGTCAACGGTAAGGAATGAATGTAAGGATGATGAGCTTGAAATGTTGTTTAGCGATAAGCATGGATGAGCAGATACTTTTGATTGACTTTTCTTCTTATGTTTACATACGTATGTAAGTGGAGAAAATAGGATGCTTTATCTTAGGGACATGCAAACGTTTATTCGAACATTATTTTCCTCGTAAGTGTGATTGCTGGTATTTTCCCTCTTGTGAAAATCCTTGTTACAAAGAATTGATCGTAAAATACACAACTTTTTTGTGACATCAACAGCGAGTTTTGAGATATTTTTTAATATCCTACATCTTGGCAGGATGTTGTTTCGCTATACTCTTTTAACCAAGTCATTCTACATTCTAAACAATTTTTTCCCGAATAGTGTCATACTTTGTGCAGAATGTATAATCTAAATAGTGACGAAATCACTATCTGTAGTCACAAATTTGCTTCTTTCTACAGTTATCCTTTCATATGACACTGAAACTAATTAGCGCTGTATATTTTCCATGTCTTGTCCTTCCACTTTGTATTTGGTGAAAACTTAAGGGTTTTGTGAAAACTTACAAAAACCTTTGCTTGTTGTTGTTATACATACGCTTTCTTCTGAGAGGTAGTAGGTACTACCATTAACGAGTTCTTCACAGAGACATCATCTTTGGTAGTAATATGGAATTCTTATCCCACAAAGATCATCTCCACGCTTCCCACCTTTCCCCGTGAGATGGGCAAAAATTATTGCTTTGCGGGCAGGACTCCGCGCTTAGCTGGTCTTCCTATTTTTCATTCTCTTGAAAACCTTCACAAGGGTCCATTGTTTTATTATACGATTCTCGTTTTTGTTTACCAACTCTCAATTTTCGACATTATGGATATTACATTATCCAAATTTATATCCTTTCCCATATCAAGCTATAATGCTTCCTGCAGCATCTTTCCACTTGTTCCACAAAATTAAAAATTTGCTGAAACGATTTAAATACACGGAGTCGGATCAAGTAGGAATAACACCCTAAGGAACTTGTTAGGTAGCGTGAAGGATCCGCTTAAACTCGGGGAAAAAAGTGGTATATATCGAATAACGTGTAGCGACTGCGGAAAAGTGTATATAGGGCAGACGAAACGGTTAGTAACGACGCGATTCAGCGAGCACATCCGGGAAGCGGTTAATAGTGTCCGGAGGTCCAACCCATTGGTACGATCATCTGTAGCGATGCACATCACGGAAAAAGGACACACCATTCACCGTGAGAGCCTGGAGGTGCTGCGATCTACGATCCGATTAAATGCATTGGATCCTTGGGAGAGCTTGGCAATAATGCGAGAAGATGCGAGGATACTATTAAATACGGACCAAGGAAACTGTCCGTCCAAACTAATTAGTTTAGCTGCGCATAATAGTAAATACCAGGTAGAAAAGAACACAAAACCGATAAGAAGACAATAAAATGTGTTTAGGGTTCTTATCTGCCGGATAGATTCTTCTCTTTAAAGTAAGATATCTTAGGATAAAAGAAGTTGTATCTTGCCATTATATTTAAGTAGCTTTGTACTGATGAAGAGGGTAAGTCGCCTTCAAAATATATATCTACATATAAATTAAAACTTTGTAGTTTTGGTTAAAAAAAGCTGCGTCGACTGTATTTTGGAAGACGACTACAAACATCGGACAATACCTAACATATTTAGAATGGCAACCAACCATAAGTCCGAATTCAACAAATTGTTGAGACTCAAGAAGATAATGGCAAGAAACAGCGAAAATATCCGATTTCTGCATAAATGTGTGAAGAACCGCGTAATTCCGAAATCTCACCAAGTAAAACTTAAGACACGAAACCACGTAAATAAGCAATTAATATTAAACCTCGAGATACAACATGTGAAAAACACAATCAAGTCGCTGTACGCTAAGCAATCGGATATCACTCTGAAGGCTTACGATATTCACCTAAATATGGCTAAGGAAACCAGCCTAAACGGGACCCCGATCGAAATATTGACCGCGAAACTTAATCGAGCTTTCGTCTGCGAAACAATAAAAAAACGGCGTGGCTTAAACAAAAAATGGTGTGCGTTAATAAAAAGTGAACATAAACCGCCGTTGTTTGAAAGCAATGTTGCGAATATCCCGAAATACGTAATTAACAAATCGTCGCTTGAATTTTCGAGTAAGGAACTAGATCTCTTGAATAAGGGGCTAGCGTTTGCAATTCCATCAACAAACGTTATTGACGAAACCGTCGTGAACATCGAAGCGGGGATTAAATTTCTGGAGAATGAAACCAAAGAAGAAATAAGATCAGGAGTATCCAGGATTATCCTAAAGAGTGAGCCACCGAAAATAAGCCAAAGGGAAAAAACAGTGTTACGCGAATTACGAGAAAAGCCGGTTTACTTCCTCAAGGCCGACAAAGGAAATAATGTGGTAATAATGGATCGAGCCGCCTATGACGAGGCCGTTGTCGAAAAACTTTCAAATGGAAACTACTTCGAACTAAGAAAGGACCCATTGCCTGATTCAATTAAAAGAGTGGAGCGAGCACTGAAGGAAGCGAGTACGATGTTTGATAAGATTTCACGATTACGCATGCCTAACCCGTCACTGCCGAGAATCCGATGTCAACCCAAGATCCACAAGGAAGGCAATGAGATGCGAGAAATCATTGCAGATTCTAATTCGCAGACCTATAATATCGCCAAATGGTTGATTACGGAGTGCCAGGCCCTAGGCAATACTAATAGCAAATATTCGGTTAAGAACACGCATGATCTGACCGAGAAACTGAAAATGATGGGAACAATCGGCGAAGACGAGATGATGGTGTCCTTTGACGTGAAGGCATTATTCCCGAACACGCCAGTAAAACAGTCGATTTTCGAATTGGAGAGGTGGCTGAACCAGTTTGGAACTACACCACAATGGAAAAAGAAGGTACGAATTTATACAAGTCTTGCGAATCTTTGTATGAACGAGAACTATTTTGTGTCTCGGGGTAAATTCTACAAAACAACTTCGGGGGTGGCAATGGGGAATCCCCTTTCGCCACTACTTACAGAAAGGTTCATGGCTTCGATCGAGGAGGAAATTGAGGTAAGAGGATTAATGCCTAAAGTCTGGTTTAGGTACGTCGACGACATATTTGCGATTGTTAAAAAGGATACCATGGACGGGGTTCTCGCAGCTATAAATAAGATTCACCACCGTATCGAGTTCACAAGTGAGATAGAAAAAGATGGCACCCTTCCATTCTTGGATATTAAGATCATGAACATAAGCGGTAAATTGGAGTTCGAAATCCACCGGAAGCCAACAGCAACCCAACGAACGATACCAATCACCTCAAACCACACATTTGCACAGAAAATGGCGGCCTATAATTCCATGATACACCGACTTGTAACGTATCCTTTACGTAAAAATGGATTCAACAAAGAACGGGACTTCATTATTGATACGGCCATCAAAAATGGATATAACCCACACCACATTGAGAAACTTATTCGAAGGAAATCCCTGCATTACAACAGGATGAAGTACACGACACTGTTAATGCAGGACGCGGAAAAGTGCCCAAAGCGCATAAGTATCCCTAACTCCCACTTGTTCCACAAAATTAAAAATTTGCTGAAACGATTTAATATACACGGAGTCGGATCAAGTAGGAATAACACCCTAAGGAACTTGTTAGGTAGCGTGAAGGATCCGCTTAAACTCGGGGAAAAAAAGTGGTATATATCGAATAACGTGTAGCGACTGCGGAAAAGTGTATATAGGGCAGACGAAACGGTTAGTAACGACGCGATTCAGCGAGCACATCCGGGAAGCGGTTAATAGTGTCCGGAGGTCCAACCCATTGGTACGATCATCTGTAGCGATGCACATCACGGAAAAAGGACACACCATTCACCGTGAGAGCCTGGAGGTGCTGCGATCTACGATCCGATTAAATGCATTGGATCCTTGGGAGAGCTTGGCAATAATGCGAGAAGATGCGAGGATACTATTAAATACGGACCCAGGAAACTGTCCGTCCAAACTAATTAGTTTAGCTGCGCATAATAGTAAATACCAGGTAGAAAAGAACACAAAACCGATAAGAAGACAATAAAATGTGTTTAGGGTTCTTATCTGCCGGATAGATTCTTCTCTTTAAAGTAAGATATCTTAGGATAAAAGAAGTTGTATCTTGCCATTATATTTAAGTAGCTTTGTACTGATGAAGAGGGTAAGTCGCCTTCGAAATATATATCTACATATAAATTAAAACTTTGTAGTTTTGGTTAAAAAAAGCTGCGTCGACTGTATTATGGATATTACATTATCCAAATTTATATCCTTTCCCATATCAAGCTATAATGCTTCCTGCAGCATCTTTCTATCATTCTTAACCATAGACAATCGAAGAATGCGTGATCCTTGATCTCTAAGTAGCCGTTACAGGTTGATCAAAAAAGCGTCCAAACAGTTAAAAATGTGCACGAAATCCCTCGTGTATACACAAAAGCTGGGTCAGGTCATATTTTCTTTCGATCTAGATTGAGTGCCACTCGATTTTGTGCTGAAACTGATCTTAAAAGGAAGGGATTTCAATTCGTGGGAACATTCAATCGCTGGTAGTAGTTCATCTAGCCCTCTCTTCTTCCAATTCACTCGATCAATTGGTATATCTTCCGACACTTTGCTGACTCATCCCATGGTTGGTTGGTTGGTTGTAGTGACAGCCCCCTTTATCCAAAGGTCAAGGCCAAGATAGGTCCATTATGGTATCACAGAAGATTAGGGTGGCACTAGAACCTGGGGGGTGACAGAGTCTCGTATGAAGCCGGCTATGCAGTTAATATCTAAATCAGCCACCGTGAGGTTGTCCAGTGGACAGTGCTGGGCGTTCGCACAGAAAGTGTTGAATTGTTTCTTCCTCATCCTCTGATCTGCAACTTCAGCAGAAATCGTTGAAAGGAACACCCAATCTTTCGGCGTATCTGCCAATCGGACAGTTTTCCGTCAGTACGGATACGATGAAACTCAAGGTCTCGCGGCTCGTGTTAAGGACTCATTTTTGGCCTTATCAACAAAAAACGCTAATTGAAAATTATCAAAATTATCGAAAAAAAAAATTATCGAAATATATCCAGTTCAAAAAGATGGTAATGTTCAATCATGGAGAAAGTTAAATTACGTAGGTCCCATCAATAATAAATTGTTCAAATAATTAAAATACAACTCTGATGTATCCTTCATTCATCCGATTAGAATTAATTAAAAAAAAATGTTTAGCAACAAAAGCAAAAACTTACCCCCTTTCCCATTCAGGAGTGCATCCTATGATAATTGCAATGCAGCTTATATAGGACAAACAGATAAGAACATTAAAATTAGATACAATCAAAGCAACTAGCGAGGTAAATCCAAATTCTGAGATAGCCCAACACATTTTAGATACAAGCCATAATTTTAGTATCAGCAATTTTAATATCTTTCATAAAATAAGCAACGGGAAAAAGTTGGACTACCTGGAATGCCTTGAGATTAGGCGGGCCCCAAAGAATAAGGAAAATCTTTTCTGAATGAAATTACCTTTCCCTTCCATTCAACTATTAATTATTTAATAATAAAACTATGAAATATCTGTAAATTGTATTAAATCTGAAGATAATCTAAGGATGAAATCGCGTCGGAATAATAAAAATTTGTGAATCAAAAAAATCAAGTGTTTAATTTTGTTAAGATTTTATTACGTTATGGCTCATCAAGCGTACACACAACCTTCTATAACTGATATTAGTAATAGCCCCCAAACTTGAATATGTCTTACGACATAGCGATTGTTCCTTCAACTCCGGACGTGTATAAAAATTGCACAAATTTCAGATGGAAAGATTCCTTGCAAGGATCTTCAATATCAATGGTAGTCCAGTCTAAAAATAAAATGTGAATAGTTCCATAAACTACACGATAAAATATTCCATACAAAAAAATATTTCCGATCCTTTTCAAGTACACTATTCTAATAAATTGCTATATTTTTAGTCCAAGGACACACTCTCCTGCATCGTATTCATCTTCCAACACTTCGCTGACCTTGATTCAGCTATGCTCCTAATGCGAACTCTTTGCAATTAATACCTACCTATTTTCGTTATTTTCATAAATGTCCTCTTTATGCTTGGGATTCCTTGGCATTCATCCATCTCAAAATGAAAAATAGTTGTGTTCTAAGCAATGCTAGATGCCGAAGAGTCGCAAAATGGATCCATGGCAACAAGAGCGACAGCGCAGCAATATTTTCAAAAAAGAAAATGAAAATGACATCTTAATACTGACAAATACCTTGAGAAATTTGAATGCAAAAAAATGTGAGCGTCGGCTTAAAGGTGAATAGCGCTGGTAGTATGTTTTCCGTTTACTTACAGTTACGCTTCCACTTCTTCCTGTTCTGATCCATCATCAAACTCACTCATCGGATCTGATGACAGTGAAGAACACCCGCTTGTTAGACGAAGATATACAGCTGTAAATTCACGTATCTATCCGGAATGGGATCGCCCACCCACACCACTCATGAAAATCATATCACCGCTTTCTCCAGTCGACTTTCTCCTACCCCATCTCACTGCATGTAATTCGGTCGAGGTTGACGTATGCGAAGGATTTCGATTGGAGACATAATCCTGTGAATCTGCTACGACTTTCTCGTCCTTTCTTTTGAATTTTCCAGATACTCAACAACATTATTGCATAAGCTATTCGTGAAAAAGAATCCTTCAGAATAGAGGTACCTAGTTGTGTTTCATTGTATCCTTTTTTGTCATTTTTGTTCGTTTCATTTTCTTGTATAACAGTCAATTTTGCCCGTTTTTTTGTTGTTCGTTTTGTTTGGTTCTCGTCAATAGCCGAAAGCGAATAGGAACTAAGCATTTATGTTTGTCTTGTATAGAAAAAAGGACAAAAAAACGTACAGTATGATATTTTGTAATGACTATTTGATTTGAAAAGAGTTACCACTATGCCTTCTTCGTTCTTTCATTATTTCTGTATAAAAAGTGACGATTGAGTATTTTAAGGGTTGATTTTTTTTTTGAAAAAAAAAACGACAACTACAGGTTAACAAAAGATGGTCGTCATACGGATCGAACTGGAATTTGCATTCAAGTCAAATAGATTCGCTGAATAATATAGCATAGAAATGAATATTCATGACATAAAAAGGATTTGATGAATCACAGTTATATTGTTACGCTAGATTTCATTGTCATCGCAACAAATCATTTTATTTCCAGTTAAACAACTATGCAAATCTGGTGAATAATGAATAATTCTTGATGAAATTTTTTATTGAACTTATCCGCCATGTAATCCATCTAAATGCAAATAAAATTGGTACGAATAAATTCTTTCCTGAGTGCATATTGCTACGAAAAAAGTGTTGTGATTGTCGGTGACATTCAAAAGGATTGATATTTTTAATCTTCTGCAATCTAATGGAGAAGGACATTGTAATAAGTGATTGTACAGAAATTCATGCCGTGAATATAACTTGAGCTCTTTGATAACGGCTCACAGGACCACATGAGATTCCATAATCACTTGCCAATTTTTTATTCAATATTGATAAATGGTTGATTTTGGGTTTCTTGTTACTTCAAGGCTCCGGGTGATTCGGGTTTAATGGTGGTTCAATCTCACGTAATGATTTTGAGCGTAGAACTCAGGACAACCGAACTCTGGTAGCAACCGTCTTGAAAAGGCCAAACGGCCTCATCTTCCCAACATCTAAAATTCAATGCCTTATTCCAGAACTAAACGTCCTGGAAACCCTTTAAGACGTAAGTTCTAACGACATCATTGTAGGAAATTAAATCCAATCTTATTCATAGAATATTTAATTCCTTTACAATTTACAAACCCATGAAGTCGATGATCAATTTTAAAATGTTGAAATTTACTCATTTCCCTCCTTTTCGTATAATTTGAATATTTCGTAACAGTAGTAAGGAGCATGCTTTCCCATCTTTTTATTCAGGTGTGCAAGCAATACGGAAGTATGGTAATTTTTCAGGCCTGCCCCCTATTTAAAGGTATACAAAGTATGGTTTTCTCGGGCAAAGTTTTTTCTTCTTTTTATGCCGTGAATGGGTTAGATCTTGAATGCGAAATTCTATGCGAGGTAGGCTTATCTCACCTGAGGGTGTGACATTTGGTCTGAAAGTGCGATACTCCAGGCATCGTATTTACTTTCAACATAAGGATATTGTTTTGAAGAGACCTGCAATTTTTCATATAATTCACATTGTCCAGATGTTAAGGCACACACAAGATTTGAATCGCTAATCAATATTTGAGAACAACTTTCAATAATTTACTGTTTTTCTATCCCTGCTCTTGGTCATGCTCATGACCTCATTGTCATAGCTTAATTGAATGAATTCTAATTCAAGCCTTCGTCGCTATAGTCTTTATTTTGAGGAGCAATTAGCCATTGCAACTTCACAAATTTTGATTTTTCATACGTAGAGCACGATCTTGCACTATCCGATTGATCCACTTCATAAAACATTTTTCGAGTAGTCAAGATGAGTCAAAGAATCCGCACGGTTATTTCAAATGAAAACTAATTCCTTGTCCATCGTCGTGAAGTTCAATCTTCAATGTTAATGAACCTATTCAAGCGTCCTCATTAGTTCACTAAGAAAATTTTTGTCATTTCAAGTGGCAACTCTTCATTTTACCATTGGCATCTGCTTCAACTGTAAGATCCTTGTGCCCAATCATCGACAGTACCCGTACTCGTCTTCTTCTATTTTTGTAAAAGAGTCACAAATCTCTAACTCCTTTGGCTCGTCATGCCACCCGTTCCTGTCCAAGGACCCAACTCAACGCCCTGCATCTCCTTCTTTCTTTTTAAGGCCACTTGGTTCGGGATGTTTGTTTGTGTCCTTACTCGGATAATACTCGAAACTAATATACATTGTGAGGGACTATTGAGTGTAATGTGCATTAAATGTCTACTTCTATATAATCCCCCAAGGGAGCGTACACAGAGCTACTCTGGGACGTGCACGGAGCCAGCTAGCCAGCAAGGAAGCAGGAAAGCAAACAATGTGTGTGCGATGGCTGTACAACGAATAGAAAATTAAGAGTGACCTCGACTTAAAGCTTACTTTATGGGCGATGTCTTGGCCATATTTCACCCAACTTATGGGAATTGTGTTTTGTCGGTTTGTAAGTAGGTGAAAGGGGTGAGTGTGGTTTTGGGGAAAGTTTGTGCTAGCTATGTGTCTATATCGACATAGCATGCACTATGTCGTAATACGTGGTTGTATTCTCATTTACCCACGGCACGGTTGCGTGTGACATTGGCTCTGCTCGTTGAAAACAGTAGTTGGTAATGAGGGTGGGTGAAAGAAGGCCAGCAAGATTGGCGAGGATAGATATAGTTGCTGGCAGGCCTATTTCGTGATGGTATGCCCCAGTAAATTTAGCTGGCAAATGACAGCTGACTAGCTGTTGGGCTGAACAGTAGTGGCATAGTGAGGCTCAGGCTTTTCTTTCATGGTCCTTTCGTGTCTGCTTTAATGCCTGGCTATTGAGAGTGACAAAAAGTTATCCATAAGATGTCATAATGGAGAAAATGGCTCATTAGAGGCTCTTCAAATGATATGCCTTTTATTTGCCTAAGTGGCATTTTGTGGAAATGGTGACGTCGATTCAAATCGGTAATGGGACTTCATCAAACGGACGTATTGTAAGCGTTGGAAACATTTTTAAATTCAGGAGAGAGAGAGAGCATAAGACGAAGCACTGTGATTTGACGATAAGACCAAATTCTGTCAGCATGATGGATTGCAAGCCTTTGAATAGCGAGTCACGAAACCAGTGATTAACTACCAGAAATCAGACCAACGTGGCTGTCTGGTGATTAGGAATGTATTTTGAATGGTAACTAATCGCGTTCACAAGAACGCTGGTATTAAGACTCACATAAACCCCAGTGTTCTTGCGAATGCTGTGCGTGCAATACAGGCAGTCCACGTTTTACGACGGTTTGTTATTGGTCGTTCGTTATGCATCGAACGAAACATTACAGAAATTCTTTGTTTTAACCTGTCTTGATTCATTATGTCTTAAATAAAAATTTCACGGCTTAAAGGGGTTCATTTAAGAGGATTGGGTGATAGTAGCCAGTCTCAAGGATGTGAAACCGGGCCTGAATAAAAGTGGTTCCAATAAGCTAGACCTGGAGCCAAGAAGTCTCGCAGGAATGAGCCTGCGAACAATACTTTGTTTGTCATGTGAAGGCGCCCCAAATGGGAATTGAACCTCAGGCTTATATGCTGGAATTGCGAGCCAAACGTTCCAACATGCTGCAGACTTCGTTTGAAAGCGTACAGACTTCACGTGAGCCTTTCGTGAACGCCGTAGCTTTCGAGAGTTCCCTTCCGGTTCCTTCCTCTCACTTATTGTACTTTTCAAGAAGACGATGATTTTCCTTAGCCGGAGGAAAATATTCTTAGGGCTTACTCGCACTAAGGATGCGATAGCGCACGTAGCAGGCCGTGCTAAGTTTAACGCTCTATGCTTTGGGAGCGTTGCTGATATTTTAGGATGATGTTAGATTAGAGTTTTGTCAAGCTTCTATGAGTGTAATGAGTTTGGGGGAAATCATTATATTATATTTTAGAAACCACGCCTGCTAGGAGAAATTTTTCATAAATTCCTAATGCAAATTAACAAAAAATAGAGAAAATAAAACAGGTGTCGCATTTATTAAAATTAAAACAACTAAAAATTCAAAATCCTTCATAACCACAACCTTCAATATATAAATGGAGTATAAGGAGAATCTAGAAAAAAAGAACAATTTATCAAAACGAACCGAGTTATATTTCTTTTTATCATTACATCCCTTACACTACTACAAAATTAATTGTTTGCTATTGACTAAGAAATTACATTTCAATTATTTCAACCCTATCGCAAAACATATCTAAATGAAAAAGGAATCCACTCAAAATACTTCACAACTCAGTGGTTATTACTCGTTTCTTCTGTCGCTCCCTCATAGCTTGCATCCTTTTATGTAGCCGTATCGCATAAATCGTCAAGTATTCATGTTGTTGCTTATGTATCGTCCTTTCGAGCTCATCTTCCTCAACTGAATCGGCCAATTTTTCGGAAAGCGCTATTTTTGTACACGTAACTCGATAAGGATCCGGATTTCGTCGCTTGAGTTCCCTTTGATGTTGATATACTTCATAGTATGATGGCAAAGTAGGCATATTTGGTGGATCTGATTCTGGAGTACGTTTCTTCTTGCGATGCAATCGAGCGTCCTTTATTCGTTTCACTTGTTTCAAGATTTTCTTTTTCAAAGTAGAGCAGCAACGCATTTTACAGTGTTATGGAAGAAATTAGCTCTCATCAAAAAATCACTAAAAGGTTAGTTATTGTTCAATGAAGAGAGAATCTATTTGTTTCTTATTATTTATAGTTGTGAAAAAGAAGATATTTTGATTGCCTGTCAGGTATGGATCAGAAAAGATCTCAGATATTCAAGGGATATAACTAAACTGCACAGAAATGTTTTAAGGATCAATTTATCTTTATTTTGAACTGACACTGATTTTTTCACAGCTGTAAATAATATTTATTCTTATTAGGTTAAAAGTAAATTTTTATTTCCATATGTTTCGTTTTCGTTTATTTACTACCAAACAATCGATCTCCTATTGAAAATTCATTTGAATCTGCGATTATTTGCATGCTTCCGGTTTTTTCCTTGCATACTTCTTTGACATACGGTTCCTCTTGGTAGTTGGACCATGAATGATACGTGCTAACGTTGTGAGATTTACTGGTTTTGGAAGAGTTAGTATATACCATTTGGCTAATAGTTATCCGGTTTTCATCGATTCTAACATCTGCTAGTCCGTCTAATAGCTGATCATCGTCCTGATTATTTAACCAATACCGAAAATTAGAGCACTCAGCACCACACGAAAATTCAAACAAATGTTCAGGCGGTGATTGTTTAGTTGTGGTTTCCTTAATTTCTGAAACTTTCTTTTGATCCATTTTAGAATGATAAAATCCAAGTATATAGACAATTTTGATATTTACGAACAATGCTGACAATATACGATTTTATGTTCTACAAAAGCAGTATTTGTGCCTTAGTGTTTTACATCTAGCTATTATTAGATTGTATCCTTTTTGGGTCGGAGACATGATTAAGAAAGACTTAAGATTAATGTTTGGGTGCAAATTTTGTACCACTTTATTGACCTTTTAAACTAACAAGAAGTTCATTAGCTAGGATTAAGTCCAATTTTCGATACCACTACCTGATCAGAAAGAAAGGATTAGCATGGATGAAGAAATAGATAAAAAGGCTTGAGTCATATATGACTTAAGTGAGGGATGATAGTTTGCGAAGGCCTTGGGAAGCATTATCAATTGTTTGAAAGAGCATACACTTTCATCCTTTGAATTGATCTAAAATAATCGAAACAAATTTTTCTGACCTAATGATCACATATGGCGTATGGTAACACTCTACACAAAAAAATTTCTTTCACAGCTCATGACCTTTTCATACATATCTAATATCTACACGCTTGCATCTTATACTGTATTCATCTTGTCAACTTCAGTCTTATATTCTCTCAATGGTGCTGATCCTCATCAAAAAGAAAGAATTGCATTGAATACAAAATCACCGGCGTATGCTGAAAAGCACGCACATTTCAAAAATGTCCTTGTATCCTTGGCGTGATTTCAACTTGACCTTTGCACACAAGTGTGTATTAGATATACAAAAGTTGACTATAGTTTCGTTAGCCCACTAGAAGCGCTTGTGTGGTCGCTAATGATAACATGAGAACCGAAGAAAAGATGGTATTAACTATTTAAAGGTGGCCTAGTTACACGCACTGTCTATTTTATTATGAGAGCTACCCACGTGCACGTGAGCACCTACACGACAAGGATTATATAAACTTTAGTGGCTAATTGGAAGAACTCTTCCACAAGACGAAAGTTGAGTTTGAAAGGAATTTCATGTGAATGTTTCGTCTTCTAGAAAGCGGATGAGAATAAAAGTAGAAGGATCATACTATGAAGTTTCTTCTTATTGCCCCAGACGAGCCGTGAGCGATTCAACGAAGAATACAAGCAGAATATTATATTCTGCCAATATTTACGAAATGATAATTGAGATTGCAAGCGCATGTGACCAACGAACAAATAGACTTATGCTTATCTGATTTGGTAGAATGAAAAGTACCACAAAAAGGCTGAACAGGCCAACGGTCAATATTTGAGATTATAGCTTCATGTAGAATCGACTGAATTAATTACGTGAAATTAGCTTTTCCTATGTCCTTTATTTTTAGGAAGTTGAAGTGTACGACACTACAGATTGTTTGCACATTAACAATATGCTTTGTTCGTTGATACGTGCTGGAGTAAATTGCTTGTTGAGGTTCTCTGGTGGACATCCTATAGAATTTTGAAGCTCAAATTGATTCAGAAGAATCTCCTGCGGTTTTAAGCCTCGATTAAATAAATTTTATATCAAATTTGCCATAAATCATAAAACACTTGAACTCTGTTAAGAGTATAATAAGATACCAAGCACCCTACCGTATGCGGAAAACCTATGTTGACCTCAAAGAATCTCTGTTTAAACCCATATGGTGGAACTCTTTGAAATATGTAGTACCATTCAGAGAAACGTTAGTGCTTCATAGTTGCAACCATTTTTGATAGCAAGCAAACAATCATAGAAACCATTTGACGCTTCCTCGCATGGAAAAAATCAAAAGGACTATATCACTATGAGCAATAGTACTCAAGTTTTGATCATATGAAAGCTACTCTTCAAACGTGGAAAATAATTTGCACCAAAGCAATTCAGCTTCACAATCGCACAAGGGTTGGCTCGTAAAAAGGGATGTAAGTGATAAATCCATACTAATGGGTCAGAGTGGAGGACATAGAAGCTAATGTATTAGAATGGGTACAATACGAACGCTAGCCCAGAAGTGGAATGTTAAGCTAAATTATAAATTGATAGTGGATATTCTACAAGAACGCTATCATTGGTTTTGCCTTTTCTAGTGCACTTTGGGAAAAAGGTAGATGTCCTTGATAGTATTATTCGAATTCGAGGTCACAACAAATTCGGAAAGGACAATCTATTGTTGTGTGTATACTGGCCTATATAAATGCATGTTTTATTGTATTGACATGTACAAATGAGTTTTTATAGCTGCTCTATTTTTACTATTCAGTAAACACTAGGACCGCTAATAAAAAAAATTTGAAGTAGACGGCGGTATATAATATAATTACGACTTTATTTTTACCAAGCCGTGTTGACCATCGCCTGGTTTCTTCTGATTAACTGATTTTTTACAGCAACTATGAATATTATTTTGTAAAACTATAATGAAATAATTCTAAATTTTCTTTGATAAGAAGTTGCTAAGATTAAGTTTAGAGGTAAACTTTTGTATCCATTGTTGACTTTAGTCACGGTTCAAGCAACTCAACTCGACGATTACCCACGAAGTGCAGCGTAGTGATATAGAAAAAAAACGAAAATTGATCTGCACCAACAGTTATACCTAAAACTAAATTCTTCTGTGATAACCTCCTTAATGATACCAACTTATTCACTTCATTCGTAGGCATACCAATGTAGTTCAAAAACAAGGGTAGGAAACTTCAACTAATCACTCACAAATTTCTGTCTAATTTCCGGCCGAAACTGAATCGAAACTTTTTCTGTGTCAATTCTTCAATTTCTCGCTGTTATTTAAGTTTCCTTCAAACGACTGCCTTTGATCACGAACTACTACCTTCTCTAAAACCTAAACGAACTTTAAGCCCGAACTTTCTTTAAAATTAATCACCATAGTTTCTGAATGACTTGATCAATCAGCTGGTATTATCCCTGCAGTTGTCCCATGAATTCCTGTTTTTTTTTGCTTCAATATCCTAAACCCTCTCTATTTTTACATGATGATTGAATCTTCCAGTTGTAGCACACCACAGAACAGAAATAATTGGATTAAAAGTATCAAATCGTTTCTAACCATTTTTCACTTACCTGCAGCCGTATTTTCACACACAAAAGAGGAAAACTGGTCTTTACCGCCCCCATTTATAACCTTTGAAAGTAATTTTTTCGCTTATTTTTTTCGAAAGGTGGTTGAACTTTGAGCTATGGCAACAGGTGAGTTAGTAGGGCTCGACAACACTTAAATAGCTTCTTCAGAGAAGATGTGTCCACCTGTGCCGATACGAGGTCAATTTAATAGTCAGGTGCGAAATATCATCGGCCATGCTTGAAATTTGATGTTTTTGCAATAATAGATCGTCTGGTTCTTCTCATTCGACAGTAGTTTCTATCAGCCACCAAAAGCCAAAAAACTCTTGAAGCTCCATGATGAATAATTGGACCTGACTTTCTTCCGAAGATTAGGTAGATCAGATGTCGTCGAGTTACTCCATTCACGAGTTTCCACACTATACATCAAAGTTTTCTTGGTTTTGAAATCCTTGTGGCTTCCAGTTTTGGCGCGGACGCTATCCAATAAGTCAATATTTAGATTATTTTACATTCTTATAATAATGTATAACTTTCTTCACACTAACAAGGAGCAGCCACGGCATCGTCCTCTCAGATCTGGATGAAGTTTGGCACATAAGTTGAAGACGTCAAGAATATTCGATCCTTCAAATATTAGACCGCAACACCCGCCTCCTCCGTTTTTGAGAAAACTGCTTCTAAAGTTTTTAGCGTCGTTTATGGATTAGTAAATTTTTGCGTCTGGCAGAAGCGGTGCATTGTAGGAAGCAGCGCCACTAGCTCGCGATCATGAGGTCGTGTGTTCGATCCCCGTTTGGTATTGTTTTTTTTTTTTGAATAATTGTGAATGTAATTAGTGTAAGATAAATCAGCAATGTTCAACTACAAATACATTTATTTTTAAAAATTGGCAAATTATTCGATCATTTTGATATGTAAATTATACTAAAAACTCGTTGTTGAACGGATTTATTATTAAAAACTGTTGTAATCGAAGCAAAATCATAACTAATGGTAGGATCAACCTCTGTTCCTAGAATCAATCCTGCGTCCTTTTCGTGTCTCATAGCCAACTCGGCAAACAGCAATAAACCAAGGTGGCGCCCAAATACTAT
Source organism: Oxycera nigricornis (assembly GCA_963942545.1). NCBI lineage: Eukaryota > Metazoa > Arthropoda > Insecta > Diptera > Stratiomyidae > Oxycera > Oxycera nigricornis. The sequence continues at coordinate 5,526,802 of OZ012661.1, forward strand.
GGTGTTGAGTAATTGTGGCATAAAGTAGATACTAGGAACGTAATTGTTTAACAGTTCCATAATTTCGGATTGCTATGCTCGTAGCGAAATCTGTGCCAAATTTCATCCAGATCTGAAAAAACGATGCCGTGCCTTCTCCTTGTAAGTCTTATTTCGTATGATCATTTTTTATATAACTTACACAACCCACCGTCTTGTTTTCAAGAAGTCGGACAAACTTGTCTGCACGACACCTAATATTCGTTGATTAAATGTCCTTGAAATGCTGTAACGACGTAGGGTTTGTGGACTTCAACTTTCGAACTATACTTGAAAAACAATTTAGTACAAGACTTCACAAAACAATCAAAGTCAAGTATCATATGATAAAATTATTTCTCTTGAACAGTTTAAGTAAATTATTTTGGTTACATTTACTAATGAATCGATATTTCGAGTCGCATCTGAAATAAATGGCAGACAGTAAAGCTCAATACAATTTTACCCTTCATGAACTCCACAACTCCATCAACTTGGCACTTTTTGCATGAAAAGTTGTTAAAGCAAATTTTATTTAAACCTACCTTCGTAAACTTTGACCTTAGCCCCTTTCTTCCGCCGCCACACTAGCTCCATGATTTTACCATAGTCATTTCCTTGAAATGATGTGAAGCGTTAAATAACCAACTACATCCACGAATTTTATTGCCGGAAACAAAGTTGGAAAATGCCAAAGGTTACAGAAATTGTTGACGAATTTACACGCTCGCCATTTTATCTACAAGAATGTTTCATTGCCAGACTACGTGGCGGATTGGGAGGTGGCAATTGAATGGTCTTGGTAGTCGTGCCCTTTGTCTGGTGCCCAAAAGATTTTCAATGCGATTATCTAAGTTTTAGACATTTTGGGTGTTGTATTTCACTCTTTTATACATTTAAAAGTTTGCATTCACTTTTCGCGTGCGACCGAACGTAGTTATTTATTGAGACCGACTTTATGTTGTTTTGATTTTACAAATTGCCATGTTATCCTTTTTGTAACCCTATGCCCTACGATTTGAGTTCAGACGGTGTGTGGTCTGAACAAACTATCTAACAACGGCCGTATCTACAAACCAAGAGTCAGGGACGTGTCGTTAACGTTTGGTCCGCTGAATGTATCACGAATCCCACTTGTTATACTCCTGTTTGGGCCGATTCGTAAAGAACAATAATTAGTTTAACCCGCACGACCGATAACCATGTGAGTGCAGCTGGTAGTGTTGCTGTCAGTGCACCTCGCATGAAGCCAACTTTAATTTTAATGCCTTCGCGTTGGAGTGTAGCTTGTTAGCAAACATTCAGCTGAAAAATACTTCACAGGCAACTGATAGGAAGATGCATTAAAATATAGTTACACTTTTTGTTGTGATTACTTATGTATGGATGCTTAACAACCTGTGAAAATGAAGTTAAGATGAAAAATATTTAAAAAACTGCATTTAATTATTTTCAAACACTAAATTCTCATATAAATCAGAACGTGGTGTTGTCGCAAACCGTCTTAAAGACAATATTTTCTTGTATCGGTCACTGGATGCTAAATACACTACAATGCCAAGAACGACAAAGGCCAACACTGAAATACAAATATATGTGCCGAAAGAACTGAAAAGATAATACAGATTTAGTGTTGCACATTATGTTATTCAATTATGATACCTTACCTAGATGATCCTTCCTTGAGTGATGCCGCGTCGATATTGATAAGAACACAACTCGACACATTCTCATCAAATTTATATCCTTCGAAACAGCTACAATTGCCTGGTGCCACACATGTCCCGGCGTCACAATCCACCGAACAAACGGGAACACAGGTTTGATTGTCAGCTGCGCCAACCATTCTAGCGTATCCTTCCAAGCACTGACAAAGATCTGGTGCAATACATTCACCATTTGTACATCCCAGACTGCATTCAGGCTCACACTCATTGCGATCTCCGTCTTTGGGCACATATCCTTCCATACAAGTGCAATTATCAGGCGCAATACAGAAACCATTTTTGCAGCCATCCAAGCAAATTGGATTGCACAAATTCTGTTTGTTGTCGTCTTTCATATATCCTTCGGAACAGGTACACATGTCAGGACCAGTACAGACTCCATTATAGCAGTAAGGTGAACAAATCGGTCTACAATTGCTCATATCCGTTGGCTCGTTGTCATAACCGTCATTACAGACGCAATCATTTGGCGCCAAACATCTGCCATTCTTGCAAGGTGGATCACAAACCGGTTCACATTCATTCGTGCTGTTTCCGATAAATTTGAAGCCAGGCATGCATTCACAAACGGACCCTTTTTTGCAGTCACCATTAATGCATCTTGGACTACAAAACGGCTGACATCCGGGTTTCGTCCCGAAACTTCGTATATATCCTTTATTGCACAAACAAATGTCGGGCACCACACATCGACCGTTGTTGCAGTTCTCGCATTGCGGACTACAAACGGCGGGGTTGTTTGGATCCGGCTCGTATTGCCTCCAGCACTTGCATTTGTTGGGTGCCACACACTTCCCGTTCTCGCAGGATATTTCGCAAAACGGTACACACTTGTATGCTCCGTCTTTCCGGTATCCGGAATCGCATGAACACGTATCCGGGCCGCTGCAATAACCGTTTATACAGCCTTTGGTGCAAATCGGGTCGCAACGAAACCGACTGCCGTTCGGCTCGGAAAGATTCATCCGGAAGCCTTCGTAGCAAGTGCATATATTGGGACCGGTGCATTTGCTATTGATGCACTCCTTTTCGCAAACCGGTTCACATTTGTGCGGCTCTGATTGCCGGTAGCCAAGATGGCATTCGCACGTGTTAGGATCGACGCAAATCCCGTTCTCGCAACCGTTCGGACAAGCTGGCTCGCACACACTGGTGCTGTTTTCTTTAAACGTAAACTCTTTGGAACAGATGCATTTTTCGGGTTCGATACAGAAACCGTTGATGCACCTTTCAGTGCATATGGGGACACACGGCAGACTGGGAATCGCCAGTATATGTTTGTAGCCCTCGTAGCAATTACATTTGTCCGGCTCAATACAAGTGCCGTGCAAGCAGCTGAACTTGCAGACAGGATCGCAAACGGTTTTGCTACCGATTTGAAAAACATAACCTTCGTTACAAGCACACGTGTTCGGTGCAATACATCGCCCATTGACACATTCATCCTTGCATATCAGCTGACATATTGAATTCACCAGTTGATATCCTTCCGCACATGAACACACACCCGGACCGACACATTGCGTACCGTTTGCACACGGATCACTGCAAAACGGTTCGCATTCCGTCCGACTATCATTTCGATACTGAAAGCCCGGAAGACAGGTACAGATATTCGGTCCTGAGCAGGTAGCGTTCACGCATAACAGTTGTTCGCCGTTTCTGCAAATCGGTTCACATCGATCTGGTGTGTTGAGGTTATCATAGCCCGGCAGACATTTGCAACGGTCCGGTTCGATGCATTCACCGTTAGTGCAGTTGCCACAACGCGGAACGCACGCTGCGGTGTAATCGAAAGCACCATATAAACTTCCTAAACGTTGTGCCGGAATCTTTTCTTCATATCCTTGGCAACAGACTCGTTCGTATGCATTGTAGGTGATTGGCTACGATCAGAAGGAATTTGAGGTATATTTATTAATTTTTATAAATTCACTAATAGTGGCTCTTTTAAGATCATTCGGATATAAGTTTTAATACTATTTTTTAAGTGAATTTCCGAATCAATTACTAACAGATTTACAGCATTACTCACCTTTATATGAATGCCAGGATGAAAGTAGTAAGGTTGAATGTCGCGAGTTTTCACCGTCCTGAAAATATAAAGACTTGAATTTAGTGACCAATTCATCTACGTATAGCAATTTACGAAAAGATTGCACCGTAAACTGGGACGAAACGGGACTGTGTGTTGACAAAATAGCATAAAGAATATATAGCACATACCTTCCGACCAAAAAGTACCCGAAATTCCTCATTTAAATTGCCCGCGTTAAGTATATTTAGATATTATCTTTATGTTGGTAAAACTGTCTTTAATTACAATGCCAAAAATGAGCGCGATCTGTCAAACAATTTGTTTACAGCAGCTGATTGAACCAGTCCACCTCAATAGTGCTCGGGGACTTTTATAATGGGGAAAAACGATCAAAGAGTTTGTCCCAAACTTTGTGTTTTGAACAAAATCTCGTGTGCCGAATCGATGCAAATGCTGGAAAAGGCTTACGGTGAGTCTGTTTTATCGAAAACTCAGGCTTTTGAGTGGTACAAAGCCTTTAAAGGCGGTCGGGAGATCGTCGAGGACTAGCCTCGTTCCGGACGGCCATCGACCTCTTCAACTGACGATAACGTCCAAAAAAATTAAAAAAATCGTGCTCAAAAATCATCGTGCTAGTGTTAGAGAGAGGGCACGTGACCTCAACATTGCTCGTGAATCAGCTCGTTTGATTTTGGTCAGCCAATTGGGCACGTCGGCGCTCGGCTCCTTCCGATGAAGCTGAATTTTTTCCATATCGGCAACAGGCCGCTGAAGACATGCTGGATCAGGCAAATTCGCTTTATTCACCTGATTTGACTACGTGTGATATTTTCCTGTTTCCGAAACTCAAATTGTCGCTTCGGGGAACCCAGTATGACTCCATAAACCTCATCAAATAAAATTCGCTGAAGGAGCTGAAAGCCATACCGGAGATGATTGGAAAAAGCGTTGGCATTTGTGTATTGCTTCAAAAATAGCATATTTTGAATCATTGGTGAAGATTAAGAATTTTGAGTTTTATTTCAAAATTCCCGGTACTTTTTGGTCAGAAAATTTACCCCTTCTTCAGAGGATTTCGTTTCTAAGCTCGTGGGCGAACGAATGAATGAAAACACGAGGCCGCAATAGGGTGTCAGCAATTCGTGTTCTTATACTGGCCGCGACCAAACTAGTGTGCGAAAAACATATGTACCCATGCAAATTAGAACACGCGTTGTATAACAGATGGCAACAAATTGTCTCTATGTGGGTATTTACTACATGAAACTAAGAATTCTTTAACCCGTCATGGTCATTAGGGGTCAATTTGACCCCACGGTAATTTTACGGTTATATATTTTTAATGTAGCCTACTCAAAATCGATCTAGTGACTCCATCTGTCTTTGTTTTGAGTTACTTTAATATGCTAAAGACTTTTCGCAACACGGCGCATCGTCAGTCAGTTGGCATACTTCGTTTTGTGTGGACTTTCTTTTTTGACCATTGAGTTGCAAAATCAAAACAGGTTTGCCCGTTTTGATTCCTTTTTTGTGTGTGTTAAATTTCAAGTAGAAATGTTAGTATAAGTGTACATGCTAAAATAATTTTTTTGGTGTCATAAATTAACAGTTATAACATGCAAACAGATGGCTTATAATTTACGACCTCGTAATATCAGCACTGCTCTCATTAATGAGGAAGAAGATTAGGAAGCCATCGATGGGAAAGCTTCAGAAACTGACATGGTCTCTGAAGAATCTGAGTTTGGAAAATTCTACAGATGAAGAGGGCCGATAATTGAAAAAAAACCTGGTCTTCAGAGGCAAAGAATTCAAAAAGTGCTTGGCTGATTTTTTTTACCTTCATGAAAATTCACAAGAACAGTAATAAGATGCTCGGTCCAGGGAGTATAGTTGGTTCGACCGAATTTGTCAGCCCGGCTATGTGATTTTCTGAAGAATTGTTAAAGCAGCATGTAGTCTGTCATTGTCAAACTGCAGGATGATGTGCTTTCAATGGAAGATTGGTCTCCTTTTTTTGTGTGATATATTTAAATCATCAATTTTCTGATAGTGTCTCCTCAAATTGAGGAAGCTGGCAGTATATTGGCCCCACAGCATTCTCCTTTTCAGGCTCCAGGTCGACTTAGAGGATAAGAGACAGTTTGTTTGAGCTTCACAATATGCCCTTTTCCTTCTGATGTTCTCGTCGGATTTTCACCATCAGCTACCATCCGATTTGTACTGATATTATCGGACAGATCTCTCCAGAACACTTATAAAAGGTAGCATTGGTAATTTCTTGGCTTTTCTCTATTCATCCAGCATAGGGATCAATAGATGACTTCCTTCATGTATGTAAGTGAATAAGGAAAGGTGGTTGAAATCATCATCACGCTGCCAAGAAATGACAAGTAACGATTCAAATAATATTGTACAAGAAATATTATGAATTGTTTATAAAAGGTCTTATTTCCTTTCACTTCACATACAATTCACACATAAAAAACTGCAAAATTAAATCGATGACGCACAATAGCTCAAAATGAGCCAAGACCCTGATTTGACTCAGGGACTCATTTACAACTGATTGAACTGATAGTCCGGATTTCACAGAACTGAAACAAATTTTTCTTGATAAAATCAACGACAAAGAAGTCAGCAATACTGTAGAAATCGAGTCTGAGTGTGTCGAAGTGACTCTTTTCACTCTATTCGCGGTAGCTATCTTAAGACGCATTTGGACGAATATTAGTCGACAAGCAGGATTTTACAAATGCTCTAGCGAATTTGTGCTCTCTTATTAACGAAAAACCCGAGATGTTTTTTATCGTTTCTTATTTCACTATATATCCGATAAATTATTCACATTTTTTCTGGAAGAATAGGGAGCGAGAGAGATTAAACACTTCCAAGGTCAAAAAAAATCAAAGAAGCCATTGCATAGATTTATTGTAAGGAAATTTTTTAAAATTGTATGCGTATCCCTGAAAGTACATATCACTTTTTAAGTCTTTCAAAAATAATTTATTTGAAGAAAAAAACATTCCTGGTTACGTGAGGAATCTTTTTGCATTGTATAGTGTTCACATGGACTCCACACATAAAATTTCGAGTCCATCATCAACACCGCATTAAGTTAAAGAATACGCGTGAGAATCGTTAGTTTTGTTAACTAGTATCCTTTTTTTTCGAATAAACATATATTTACCACACTCACAATCTCCATATAGAGCACGAATTCCCTTTATCCACTAAAACCACTAGAAAAACCGAACATACTACCGCGAAAAGATAGTTCGCCATTTAATTAGAACTCGAGATACAATGTCTTATACTGGAGAAAGATACAACCATACTGTCCTCAAATTGACCATACGAATCCAATCTGGACTAAGCCGGGGAGCATTTAACATTGTACTTATCAAGTTTAAAACCAATGGAGGCGTCAAAATTTATCATTGACTTTGATATCAACATGGAGAAAAATTCGCTGGCCTTGTACTTACTGAAATCGATAGATTTATGCTTGACTTCAACAATGTATTGCTGCGTTGCGGTTCACATTTATCATTTCACTACAATGCGGTTTGTTTTGAAGGTATCGATGCTCGCTGGTGAAATCTGAAATGAAAGAGAATTTTTTGAAAAAAAAACAATTATTTTGTTGCATGTCTCACTTATTTACCATGAAAATGTGCTGTGGAAAGAACAAAAGATAAATTGGTGTAGAGCAGAAATATCGTGAGCCAGAATCACTTTGGATCTCGCTAGAATGGTAATGGCTTATCGCAATTGTGCCTCAAATTCACAGTGAAATACAATGAAATATTATTTTGTTGATAGATATATATGTAAGTTTCATTATCAACACAAGTCAAAATTCAGTGTAAATATAATATAATTCTATTTTGTACAATACTAAATCATTAGCAGAGTTGACTTGGCTTGTTGGAAATCGTATCTTTTTTAACGCATTTAAACGTAATTTTGGATTTAATTTTTTTTTTGACATACACCGGACGACCGTCATCAGTGAAACTCACCAGGCATTGATGATGCCAGTTGGGCCCGCCCTACTACGGCTTGCAGCGTGCGCTATTGCATTTTCAGTGTGACTAGATCCCCAAAAAATATGACCGCTAAACACACAAATATAGCATAACTTGGGAACCAACTATCCCTCGGATAATCACATACAGTTTCTGGATCACGGATGTCTGCATAACTTGCCAAGTATTGTCGATGCTGCCCGGCATCCCATTTCATGGCCTACCGTTAACGTATCATTGGTGCGACTAGGCCCTCCATATACTTAATTTCTCGTAGCCGATCTTACCTCCTGTACAAATAAACATTTGTTCATAAAAATCGATTGTAAGTTGACACTGCTATTGTCAGACCTCGTAGCCCTCAGCAAGAGCAAGGACATAGAAATTTTGTTTTTCTTGGGGGGGGGGCGATCTTTCACTTTCGCGCTTCAACTGGATGCATTACAATATCTACCATAATTTTCCAAAGTTTATTCTGCTCCTATTTTTGACCTGAATATCCAGCTTTTCATCGAAAGAAAGCAAAAATATGGATGAAACATCGCTTTTTTTATTTACTTACTGAATAAACTGTTGTTTCAAGTAGATAATAATAAAATCTATAAAAAATTCCAAATGAGTCTATATTATTCTATCTCGCTGTATAAATGCATTGGCCACTTCGAAAATTATGACAATCTAACAAAACATTGTAACACATGGCAACACCAAAATAAAAAGAAGATCACCCATTGAGATCTCAATATTATGTGAAATCGCTGCAACATCCTACACAAACACAAATAGCGTAGTTAATGCAAGATGTTACCAACAAATGTATGCACACATTTCGCATATACAAGCAAACGGAATTTCAAGCGGCTCAATCATTACCGCTTCTTTCACTCACCTTATACCAATCTTATTTGGAACTGAAAAACAGTAAGTTGGAATTGGTCGGCTGGAATAATGTAATTTATTCGTTTGAGGTTCCAGTGGGGAATTTTTATGGAGACCATTAAATTTTGAATTATATGAGTTACTTTTATATTTTCTATTTAAAAAAGCTGGAAAGAACTGAACAATAACTACATATTTGCATTGAACTGTCTTTAATAGTTTTATTAGAGAAATTATAAATAATCACCATTGATATTTCGGGAAAGACGGTACAATATCAATTTTCATTCGTCTCAACTTGAAATCTAAATGTAAAAATATGTCTAACAGAAATCACTCAGGACGATAGGCCGGGTTCGTGAATACGGCGAAATTTTCATTATAGCATTCGATTCGTTGTTTTCGCTTCAAGTAGAAACTGATTGCTAGATAAGTAGCCACGGCAAATACAATAGTTGAAATTGCAATTATCACATAGTAAAATCTAGAAAGAAAACATGAATAATTCGCTTGAGACTAGTTTTTTTGGTGCTATCATAACATACATGTTCATAGTGTTTTGAGTCGCATTCAACATCTCTTGAGCGCATTCCTCGATTTGAGAATCGTAAGAGTATCCTTGAAAGCAATCACATCCTCCTTGCGCATTGCACGTACCATTTTTGCAGTCCAGAAAACACATTGGCCTGCAAACATGATGACCGCGTTCAGCTTCCACCGGCTCATAGTCCTCCCAGCATTGGCACGAATCGGGTGCAATGCATGAGCTGTTAATGCACGGTCGCTCGCAAACGGGTTGGCATTCGTTTTGGCTGCCATTGGTCGGTACGTATCCTCGAAAGCAAGAACATTGATTCCTGCCTAAGCACTTCCCATTGGCGCACGCATCCTCGCAAAATGGATTGCATTTATGGTCGAACTCTGGGTCTGTCTCCTTTTCGAAGCCGTCCAAGCATTGACAAAAATTAGGCGCAATGCATATTGCATTGATGCATTCAAGCGCACAGACTGCAGTGCAGTTATGAAGGCTATCGACATCGAAAACATATCCTGGAAGGCATTCACAAAGCATGTTGGGCAGACAAACTCCATTCACGCATGGTGGTTGGCAATCGTAGCCAAATGTGCTGATTGAGAATCTCCCGTATGTACTGCTGGTTGATCCTTCGATCAACTGCGATGTGCTATTCAGATCGGACACTAGTTCAAACGCTTCTGTACTGGAAATTGAAAGAGAGTGAAAGTTTGACGGCTCGTCCGAAGGAAGCACATGTGAAGGAAGTGTTGAAAATGGAATATTTTCGCAGTGCCATGCTTCATTTCCATCAAGGACTTGTTTGTCTTGCAAACATTCACAGGTGTTGGGTGCCACGCATTCAGCATTGATGCAGTTTGGTTCGCAAACTGGCTCACATGTAAAATTCGAACTAGACCCAAGAGCATATCCTTTATCGCAACGACACAGGTTCGGAGCGATGCATTCTCCATTCACGCAGTCTTGATCGCATATTGGTGTGCACTCGAAAAGGTGATCGGTGTCATTCGAACGCGTGAATCCTTCGTTGCAGGCACACTCGTTAGGACGGATACACAGTCCATTGATGCAAGCTGGCCTGCATATGGGATCACATTCGTTCGCATTGGTCATCGCAAAATCTGCATAGCACTCGCATCTTTCAGGAGCCACACAAACTCCGTTTTTGCAGCCATTCGAACAGTACGGCTCGCATATATTGTAGGCGTTTTTCATAGGAGCGTGTCCAGGAAGACAGCTACATGTGTCTGGGGCAGTGCACGTTGCATTCTTGCAGCCTTCCTTGCAAACTGGCAAGCATGTGTAGTGATTCTCAGTGTTGCTGCTAATCTCAAAGCCGCTGTTGCAGTCACATTGGTTCGGACCAATGCATGTTCCATTAACACATTCAGGATCACATACAGGCTCACAGGTGTTCCAATCAAGCTCTTGGTATCCGGGTAGACACTGGCACACCTTCGGTGCAATACATTTTCCATTAGAACATCCTCCACTGCATAGTGGCTCACAGGAGCTTTTTTCGACTGTTTTGACTGTTTCGTATCCCGGATTGCATGTACAAACTCCCGGCAATGTGCAATTGCCATTTTCACATCCAGATGGACAAAAAGGAAGACATCTAAATCGATTGGATTGATCCTTTTGATAATCTGCGCGGCAAGTGCAAAAATTGGGTTCAGTGCAATCACTATTCATGCATGGTTCGTCACATATGGGCTTGCACCCGTCCGACGTCTGCTTGTAATTATCACAGCACACATTTTCGAATGAATTGTACGTTTTTAAAACATTGCGCGTTTTCCAAACATGTTTTGTTCGCCAACATTTCGAAAAAACATAACATCTTTTCTGATAATGTTCAACGTCATAGAATCCTTCCTGCTCGAGCCGTTGCTTGATTTTCCTGAAAATTAAACATCAGTTTTGAGATAATTTACCATTGTGAAATCACAATCAACACCGCTTATCCTGAACAACAGATATAATCAAGAATAGTTTGCCCTCAAAACCATAGTCAGCCGCGCAATTACATCCTTTTGAAAATACTTTATCAGCTAACAATTACACCGCAAATACTTACACAACTGATCTTGTGCAACCGTCAATATTGACCCCTGCAAAAACGAAAATCAGAATATAAACTATCAAACGGACACTAGTTGAGGACATCTTAAGGGATTAACACAAGTCGCAATGGTCCGTCCCTTAACGTACTTCGCAATGCACTAATTTCCATTTGTCCGTTGAGTTGCGATCTAAAAATTAAGTAAATTATCGCACTTGCTTCGTAACACTCAAGACGTACTCGAAATGATTGCAAGAATTTTAATGTGCATGATGAAATATACATACATATGTATGTATGTATGTATGTATGTGATGAAATGAAAGAATGGTCTGAATCATGTGTTATTCATATTTATTTATACAAGCAGAGCATATCAGTGTTTATCAGAATTAAATTCCAATGCATATTTTAAAAGAGTTCCCATTCTACTTATCACTATCGGATATTGCTTGCATGGAGCTTGGATGTCAATCAAAAACCTATTGTATCGATTTTATTCATCGATATCAGTTAACCCTGGATGAGTGAACACAAACAATCAAATTGGAAAATCGGCTTTGTTTATTTACAAACATTTGTGACGAGAGAAAAATTTTCAAAATGCGAAGTACTTGGGTAAATGAACTTTCTTCCATCTCTACGTTCATCGATAAGTGTGAAGCCAGCTTTAATAACATGAATTTTACAGTAGACTTTGTATACCTCTCAAAAGAAAACGTTTGCAGAAAATTCACATTACGGACAATTAGTCGCGAAAGTATTGAAACAGGAATGGTGGATAGCTTAAGAGGGAACACCACTGTAAAAGTAAACAAAAAGTAACTTTTTGGGAATTTTTTTCTCAAAAATGAAACAACATATCGAAATTTGATAAAACGATCTACATTGTACAAATATTTGACATCCTCTTTGATTTTTTTCAGAACTTTAAAAAACAAAGTGGCAGCTCCCTAGCATTTCTCCTGAAACGCCTTATTTTTTCATGGCTACGCGGTCGGACCGTTTTCTCCTGAATTGTAAAGGCTATGGTTATCAAACAAATAATTGTCGATAAAGCGTATTAACAGCCAGAGAAGTACGTAGGATTTTTTTGTAAATTGATTTTTGACAAAATGGCGTCATTCTGAAATGTAAAAAAAACTACGGAAAAAAACGCTCGAAAATTGTTAATAACAATTGAAATATGCAACATTAAAAAAATCCTACGTACTTCCTAGCAGACACTAGTTTTGAACATACTGTAAAAATTTCAAGTAAATCGAACAAAAATTGTTTGAGAAAGGAGTCCGGCCACACTTAGAAATTGAGCGATGGTGTGGATGGCACGCGAGTAAGATGCGTCAAGTTGAAATATGCGAAAAAGGTGCAGGTGGCACAATCTTACCCATAGGGCCACAATTTCACCCCAATTTACGGTACATTAAACTTAAAAAATGAATTCTACCTTCAAAGGTAGGCGTCCGTTGGCCCATACCGTATCCGCAGCAAGCATCGTGTTTTCCCGTTAGTTCAAAGTATGTTTTGCGTGCAATACAAAAACATGATGAAACTTATGCGGCCAATTTCGTCATCCTCATTTAACTTTTTTCTTATAGCTTGCCAATTTGTGTTCTTTTTCACCGTCGTTCAGACAGGCAATAAGCAAGAATATAAAAAAAAACAAATATTTGGAATATTTCAAAAACTCACCTGTAGCATCGTCGTTTGGCCACCCATAGGCGGTGAACGGCATCAGCCACTCGATTTTATCAATCTAAACTAACCGTTTTCTTCGCGTTTTTGCTAGGTGGTTGGTTGAATTTTCGCCTTTGATCAACAGATTGATATTACCAGGAATAAATTTAAAACGGGCTCGTTCTTTTTGACTACTGTGAACTCACAAGGGACGAAGGAACACTAAAAATTACACGTCAAGTTCAAAACATCTCGAGATGTTTCAGAGTGCCTTAGCATTGTGCGATTCCTAGTTTAAGTTGATTCTAAGTTCTATGCTACACGATCGCTAATCGCGATTAGATCGTGCTTTTGCTTTTAACTTAACTTAACTTAAATTAGGCATCGGCAGTAGCACTTCTTGGTTTCGGAGTCCATGTTACTCGCTGTGTTGGCGTAAATTCTGTTTAATTAGTGATACGTGAAGTTTTAATACTTTCTATGATTATTTCAAGCATAATATGTAATTATTTTTCATTTTGATGCCTTACTTTATTTTTAGTTCATATAAAATAAAATAAAGATGTAAGTAAATAAATTTAAATTATTAGCATTTCTCTCCGAGTCTCAGTCGAGGGGTTCGAATATATGTACACGGTCATAGTTAGCTTCACGTAACAAAGAATGGGCAGCTATAACCTTCACTGTGTCTTCAAGTCTTGATTAACTTTTTCAATATGCGTAATTCAGAAAAAAAATTATAGTCAGAAACAACATAAAAGCAACCAAATTCCCTAAAATGTCTTATTTTACAATTAAATGTGCGCCATATATTTTTATTGTAGTTTTATCACTTAAGTCCTATGCTAATTTGAAATTGTATTCAATTCATCATATGTCCTTTTCAAATGGGCTTCGAAAACTTTCTATCCAATCTTGTCCTTTTACTTAGCTGTAAACACCCAAAAAGTTTTTCTAAAATAACAAATCGTCGAATTTATTTGATGCAAGTTATATGACATTCCAAAAGACATGCTAAATGTGTTGGATTTAGCAGAGAACTATTATTATTTGTATCTTTTTCCGCTCACAATCTATTTTGCTGAAATAGCTTTTACCATCCGAATTGTATGTATGAAAAATACTAACAAAATATATGAGAAATCATCAAAACTGATTTGCATAAGTTGATGATAGTATGTTCTCGAATCTAAATTACAGGACAGAACTTTTGTTGAATACATTCGGATGGACTGAATTGTTAACATTTCTAACTGACTGACTACACAAAATATGTATAATTTGAAATTAATTTGAGTTAGAAATAAAATTGGATGATAGGAAACGCAGGATTTGGTTGAATCAATATGTGAAAAATGAATGTACGGAATGTGTGTTTGATATTCAAATGTTAAATGAATTGAAGTTCAACCATGAATATTTAAAGTTAATCTCAGGCAACAAAATATGAAAAATATGACAATGTGCTAGTAAATATTAGAAGACCAAAAAATAGTGAATTTTTATGAATTTTTTTCTCAGCTCCTTCATTGAATATGAACATGCAACTTTTTTAGACAATACATCTCCGTTTTTAAGAAATTGATTAAAAACACGTTTTTGAGCTTTGAATTTTTTTTTTCAAAAATCAACCCACTTTTTCATTCGTTTTTTGCACGCCAAATTTTTGTTTTCCAATTTTTTGGTCTAATTGAGGTGAATTGTCTTGCGGAATATGTTTATAAATAATACGCACTAAGATTGATTAAAATCGGCTGAGTAGGTCCAGAGATTAACTAACGGCCAGTTGAAGCAACGTCATTTCGAGAAAATCGCGTATGAAGTTTTGGCTTCGTTTTGTAGCACCTTTTCTATATATTTTTTTAATTGCTTGTAAGGGCCCGATTGCACCCAGAAGCGAAGAAACACTGGTGCATATTCACGGGCAGTCGCTCTTAGGGCTTTTTTTCTTCAACAAAATCTGTTTGATGGCAACCAAGAACGCATCAAAGCTAATTTCTTTGGCTGCGGCAGCTTTTTCTGGCGGTTTTTTCAGGTTGACTTCGCTGAAAAATTTAAAAAATTACATAAAAATCTAGTGAACTGACAGACAAACACTTAATTTCAATATATTCGACGATAAAACGGATGGTTCATAACCCAGCCACCAGGGTGGTTCACAACCCAGCCATGACAGTTTTTCGGGAACGTCAAAAACAACGACAAGCGAAAAAAATTCAACGGGGCCTAGTCTCTCATAATTTAAGTGCTAATTAATTTATTTTGGACACCACGATAACATGTGTGTGTGTCTTTATGAAATAACAGTTTTCCCCCGAAACTCAGCCGTTTGTTAGGTTCGCAACTTATCCACGGTCGATTATAATAAAAAAGGAAGCCTTGAATAATTTTCAGCCAAGACGAATGCACTCTCGCATGCTGTTAACTCTCGTTACGCAATGTTTCAACTATTTGGCTCCATTTGCTAAACAATAACTCGTTATCAATTCGAATCAATGTTAATTAGTTTGCTGGTTGCCATGACTGTAGGCATGTTATGGTTATCTTCATTTTCGAAAACTTTTAATTAACGTTTCAAAACATTGCATTCCGGGGTATATCGTTGCATCCTTTCCAACAAGCCCTCGTCCTCTTACATGCATCCCCTAGCCACATTTATCATTCACTCACTATTAGGTGCTGCAAGGCAACGTGGCAACTAGGAAAAGTTTAATCGTTTATCAAGGAGCAAACTTCACTGTGTTTTCGCAATAATTAATTTATAGAGCGTCGTGCAAAAGGGAGTTAAACAAGGATGGAATCAGACAAGCGTGTTAGCGAAGAACCGGTAGACAGACCAATTGCTCATGGAAAATTAATAGCAAAGGTCTTTCTTATGGATTCGAAAGGCTTGTTGACCGAACTGATTAATTTCCACACATGAAACGGACGACGTGGAGTGGAGAGTCAAAATCGTGTAGTGAGGACTATAACTAACTACACAATTCTAGTCCGTTTTAGACCACGAAATAAAGGATCCGTCTCACGTCGAAGCTCGAAGGAGCGATAATTAATTTTAGTTGTTTCCTGTTTAAGACACATGCTAAATCACCCTATGGAGACGTTTATCTAAATTTAAGCAGGATAATGGAAACATGCGGTTATGGTGGTATCGTGTATGAAATTTGCAGATAGTATTCATTGTCGACGTTAGTTCTGGAAGCGTTCTGTGATACGAATGTGTATGTATACATATATGTGCGGATTAGATGAATAGAAACATATGTACGTTGAAGCTAATTTAACCCAGGAAGTGACTTGAACAGGGAAGTTTAGTTTGTTCCAATTATCCACCATGCTATTGCAAATTTACAGATGGAAAAGAAATGTATCTATTGAAAATTTACTAGTTTGTGATACCTGTTTTGGTAGTAACAGCTTTTAAGTCAGGAAAACAGGAGCAGAAACCATTAAACGGATGTGGTTTTAAGAAAGAGAATCTATCAGCATATTCATAATTCATAAGTGGGATACAACTGATTAAAATTAAAGAATTACATATCGCTCCGATTTGATGAACAGGCCTCATCTCTTCAACTAATATATATATCCACCAAACTCTAACTAACCATCATCAACAAAAATCTTTTGCCGATTTTCTCTCGAATAATTATTGGAAGTTTAGCTTCCTTTACGGAGGTTCTAACGAAAATTGAACGAGAGGAGTGAGCCCAGAAAAAGCGTACCGAACGAGAGTTTGTTTTAAAATTCAAAGTGAACACAATACATAGATAAGCAAATATAAAAGTAGAGCGGCTGGTTCAGTGAGCAGAGCGCCCGACTGTTGCTCTCGAGGTAGAGGGTTCAAATCCCTACTCCTATAAGCATCCTAGATTTTTGAATTTGTCACATTTATTCCTGAATTTCTCCTGCATTTATCTACATATACTACTTTTACATAATCATTTGCAAAACGTAGCTAAACTTCCCAACGGACACTCCCAGAGTGCCTCACTGCTTTTTTCATCGTGTCCTTCCGTCTATTTTGATTTCTCTGCAATTCTGCAAAAAACGACAGACGTGTACACTCGAATATCATCATTTTTCATGTTAATTAAGTGGTGAGGTGTTTCAAGTGAAGTGATGTGTGATGTAAGTGCACTTTTGCGCTATGCGAAAAAAATATGCTAGGTTGCGATGAAAAATGGACAAAGCTAGAGATTTATGTGTGGCTGATGAAAGGTATGGGCTTAGTCTAGAATGTGCAACTATGAAATAAATTCTGCACGAACGACACATACGCGTCAAGTGGTGGTTTCTAGGACAAGGCTAGAAAGCTTGTTTCCACTACATCAGGAGCTGATTGAATTGTTTATAGCAGTTGTGATTATTTTAGCCAGAACAAATGATGCTACAAAGATCATATTCCATTCGAAGAAGTAGAGCAGCAGAAACATTTTTGAAATGGATTTTCATTTTTGTGCAAATGATAATTAGGAACAGAACAGATAGCCCAGTGAAATGCTGCTGGATTCGCATATTTTGTGATGAAACAAATAAAAAAATATAATGTCCAATTTTTGCAGAATAAATAACACAGCCGCACAAAAAAGTGGTATATGGTTTTTATGCAATATATGTTTTTCGTATTTTTTCCTCCTGATCATGAACCTGTTATCAGAATTGGACTATCACGTCACAATTTTTTCTTAACCTCAAAAAACATGTAAAAAAAATTAGCAAAAATTACCTTCCTTTCACCCAACAATTATCTCATAATAATATCTGTCTTCAGACAAATTAAAAATCTTTAAATATTCAAATCTAAGGGTAAATGTCTTTGCAATTGTATGGTATCTTTCCCACGCCTCCGGAACGCCATATTAAATAAATTCGTAATTAGTCTTTTTCGCTTCGATTAACGTAATACCGCATAATGCTATTTAACACGATTAGTACAAGGACGATTTAGCGTGCTTGAAATTCCAGAAGAATAGTTTTCGTTTTCAATAAGAGGCTTACGGATTACAGTTCGAGACCTTTAACAAATACCCACAATTTTGAATTGTTCCACCACGGATTTTGGATATAATGTCAATGCGAATTCTCTGGTGGACTGCATTTCATCTTTTCCCCTCCGAAGAAAATAAGAAGAGAGGAGATGGTATCCATTTTGAAAGGTGTTCGTATTTGAAATTCATAATTCATGAGGGATAGAAAGGAGGAAAAGAATTGTGATTCAGCTCCAAAGGTATTTTTGGATTCGATTTCAATCATTGATGATTGCCTAAAATCGTTGAATCGTTATGTGTTGAATATTTGATATAATTGAAAAAGGATAAAGACGAAAGTTTTGGCGAACACAAATCGTTTTTTGAATCAATACTTATAGCATAGAATGACGCAAGCTGGCTTCTAGCGATGGTTCTAGCCCGATTCATCAGAAATTGTAATTAGGTTTAATACCGAAATAACTCTTTCGTTAGCTACATCATCAATTACACAATTAATTTTTAAGTATTTTACGTGTTGTACGTGTTGTTCACTTTGCTTACCAAATTGCTCCACAAAAAGAAGTCCGAAGGGATCAAATATGGAGATCGGGGTGGCTATTCAATTTCGCCTCTTTTTGACATCAGGCGTTCAGGGAATTTTCGTTGCAAAAACTGAATTGTTTGATTTGCAGTGTGGTGTGGCGCACCGTCTTTTTGAAATCAGTAACCGTCAAGTTCTTTTTCACGCATTCGCGTGCAGACATAATGGGCCAACATCCACCGATATGTGTTTCCATCAACTGTCTCGTTTTCTCTGAATAAATAGGACCCAATGATGGCTTTGGCGCAAACGCCGGCCCAAACAGTCACTTTTTGGTTATGCAATGGCGTTTCATGGATTTCGTGTGGATTCTTCGTTCCTCAAATGCGGTAATTCTGCTTATTAACGCCGTCAGATAGTGTGAAATTGGCCTCGTCGGTCTTCAGAATTTTCTTCCAAAAATCAGGTTCAATGTCCATCATTCGAGCAACTGTTTTGCCAAATTCTAAACGACGAGAACGGTTTGTTGGCAACATTATTTGTGTTAATTGCACTTTATAAGGAAACAACTGCAAATCATCTTTCAAAATTCGCCGCATAGTGGTTCCACTGATGTCAAAATGCTGAGCGCGCCGAGGATACGACACTTTTGGGTTCTGGGAAACGCTCACTCTGACCGCTTCAACCAGTTCATTGGAACGTTTTGATTAACGGCACGACGACGATCTCCCACTGTCCCGTGCTCAACAAAATTTGACACGAAACGACGGCTAGTGTTGTCAGACGGTGCCTGTTGGCCACGATATTTTCGACGTTACGCACGTTGAGTTAAAACAACTGAACGACTATTCTCGATGTACATCGTCTCTGTTTCGGCACGTTGTTTCGGTGTGAAGCGATTCATGGTTCAAATTGTACTGAATTGCCGTTTCAAAAACATGTCTCATCGAATCAATCGGTTTGACAAATGTCAAAGCTAGTAAGTGTTTACATACCAACACAAAAGATGACGCACCCTGCATTTTTTAAAGATGGTAAAACATAAATTGCGTTCGGGCCGCTGATACAGCCAAACTGTCTTAGCATGGCTATACACATCAATTTTATTGATGTGGTTCGGATTGAGGCAAAAATACGAATCTTTCTTTTCGGTTACAACTCACAAACCCACAGCAAAAAATAGTTGACATGTGCATCAAATTTTAATAGCATAGGGAACTATCGAATTCACCATAGACGGAAAAGAGTGCGTCCACAAAAATTGGATCGCGGTGAAATCACCTGTGATCAACTTGAAGGTTTTATCCTCTTCCTAAAAATGTTATCAAGAATCGCTTGTTTAAATGTAGTTAATGGAGGTGTTTTATTCCGCTCGGCCTCTTTTTGGCAACCAAGCATGATTGCAGATGATAGCATATCCGAATAGGAAAATCATGGAATGCAAATATTACGGTAGGAAGCCCAAGGACGTTTAAGATGACGAGAAACAAATGCTTCAATACTGTCCGTAATAACAAGGAGTTTTCGAAGAATAGGAACGTGTACTCTTATTTTGACTAGATTAGCGTTTGTGTATGACTTGAAATTTTTCTTTAGATGATAGATACATATGGCAAACTAAATCTATATAATCAAGGCAAATAGTTCTTGAAAACTATTAAACAAATTTTTTTTTCTTAAATGTAGACAGTTTAAATGTATTCATATATCAATAGTTCATATAGAAATTTTATAGATAGAAATGTCTGAGTCGAAAATTTGCTCCATCATAATGTTTTTTCTGCAAATGCAAAACAATATTAATAAATATTAATTTGAATTATATTAAACTCAAAAAAAAATTCAACCATGGGTTGAAAATAGTTATCAAGTCATAAAGAGTTATACGCATAACAATCATCTGTTCATACAATCTTCATTATGTGGAAATTACTTAGATTGATTTATCTTTTAGCTCATTTTTCTTACAAGTTTTCAATATTGTTATTTTGCGATTGATGCTTGCTTGTTTCTGTTGAAATGATAGTAGAGCCATAGCAACTTACATATTACAGTTTTGAATGTGTCTAGCCTATCTAGATGCTAGTATCTTAACAACGAATTTTTATTTTTATAATAATTGTATTATTGACTTGAAATGAATTTAAATGAAATCTTTTTGAAATTTTTGTATATAATCTATTTTCGACTTTCGATTTACACCATTAGCGTTTGTTACAATGATCATATATATATTTATAAATATGTATTTCGTTTGGCTTTTCTATGCAATTTGAGTGTGTTTTTTAGTGAGAAGGTTTCATTTATTTATTTTTGTGTTGATCGTTTGAAACTTCCCACAGTGCTTTCAATCCCTTACTATAAACTTTCTAAATAACAAATCAGAATTTAATAAACAAAACAGTTCTCTAGACTGATGAATAATCTGACGAGAGGCAAAATTTAATCGATGAGGCATGTTATATATGTATAAAAAATGCGTTTTTCAATTGGCAATAAGCATATACGAATCGGCAAAGGAGCCAAGAGAACTATTTTACCATCTTAAATGTTTCTATTTGCATTTTTCTCTATTCTTTTCATTGTTTCAACGGAACAGCATTCTATGATGTTCCTCTTAACAATTTATAGTCGTCAATTTCATGCGGAATTTGCATCATACTAAATTATCCTTTTCTCTTTTATCTATTCCTGCTCTTCACTATTCATGTGATTACTACCTTCAACAACAAAATGCTAAATGGGGATGAAAAAAAACTCACTACTACTACAACAACAACAACAACAACAACAGGGTAATGCTGCCAACTCGTCAGAAACATCGATGGCAACACAACCGGGTGGTTCGGTAACATCGCGGGCAGCGTCAGAAAGCCGATCAGGACCACCAGGATCAAGTAGCGGTGCGACAGGTAATAGCAGTGGTAGTACAGTGACGGGTGCAAAATTTCGTCATGGCCTCTTGCAGCTTATGATTCACACTATAGATCCGCTACATGATGGTGAGTTTGCTGACCATTTCAATATTATGTTGTGGATTTAGCGTTGCCACTTTCTTCCTTTTTTATATGTGTTTCTATTTTTGATCTTTCATAGTTTTTGGATAAATATTTTAAAAAATTTGATCAAAATACGGAACGAAACAGTGAAATTTTTGATACAAAACTAAGTGACGTCAGTTTTAGCAATTTAAATAATAAATATTAACTTTGTATCAGACTGCGAAGCTTTAATTGTTTACTCTATTTGAAAAGACATTTGAAAATCATTTTTATTAATGTGTCCTTTTCAACTCTTTTTCAATCAATCAAAGCCAAAAATATTTGATCCAATTAACTGATGGTATATTTTTTACCATTACTGTGATCTAGTTTTTGTGATTGTTAAAATTAATTGATTTTTTCCAACTATTCTATATGAAGTTTTTAACAATCATTATAACCTGGAAAACAAGAATATAACGTCCACTTTTCCTGGCTATGTAGTAGTTTTCGATATCTTTTCCAAAAACAAATTGCTTGACTCTATTCAAGATATTTATAACTATTTAAACATGACTGTTTGGTTCCATATTTAATAAACGTATTTTATTAATTGTTCTTTTATTCTTGTAAGCTTCTTGTTGTGTGAATGTGGCTTACGATTTTTATTTGAGTAGAAAATGAACAGAATTACATAATGTAATTACCATCAATATAAATCCATACATTTTTACATATAAAAAAGAGTGTCGGTGTGATTGTTTTTTTTATAAAGAATTATAATTTTATTTCAAGATAATCGCTTCGCATTTCAATATTCGAAGTAATAGCGGTGTATAAGCTTAAATCCGCTGTTTGGTCATAGATGGCGTGAATAAACGCATTAAGCTACCATGGACACGCCATACTTTTTTTGAGTTTGACAGTTGACAACATTAATCAGTGCACATTGTCAGCAATTTCATACAAAAACATACATTTTTCCTTTGGTAATCATGTCTAGTACTGCGCCAGAAAAATAGCATATGCGAGAAGCTCTGCTTTTCTGCTTCAATTTGAAGAAATCGGCTGCCGAATTGCATCGAATGCTTGTGGAGGCTTATGGCGACAGTGTTTTATTGAAAACAACGTTTCGAGATTGGTTTCGTCGGCTCAAAGACGGTAGTTTTGACTTGTGGGACAATAAACGTGAAAATAGCCCCAGGAGGGTTGAGGACCATCAATTGCAGGCTCTTTTGGACAAAGACGTTACCCAATCGCATTAGATGTTACTCAGCCAGCGATTTCCATGCGTCTGCGTGTCATGCGGAAGATTCAAAGGATCGAAAAATGGGTGGCGCATGAATTAAACGCTAGGCAGATGGATCGACGCCAAAACACATGCGAAATCTTGCTCAACATACAAAAAAAAAGTCGTTCCTGCATCGGATTGTGACAGGCAATGAAAAGTAGATATATTTCAAGAATACTTAACACAAGAAATCGTGGGTTGATCGCGGCCAACCATCAACATCTTCCCCAAGACCAAATGGCATCGGACGGAAGACGTTGCTGTGCGTTTAGTGGGATGTTGAAACCTGGTGAAACTGTCAATACCTACCGCTACCACCAACAACTGGTGAAAGTGCACCGTGCTCTGCGTGAAAAAAGGACGGATTACCGACACAGACATGACAAGCTAGTTTTCTTCCACGACAACTTGCCATCGCACACGTCAAAATTGGTCCAAAAATACTTGGAGACACTCAACTGGGAGGTGCTACTCCATCTCGCTTATTTACCAGACATGGCCCCTTCCGACTACCACCTGTTTTCGTCGATCGGCAACGCGCTCGCTAAACAGCACTTCGATTCTTACGAAGTCGTTCGAAAATAGCTTCATGAGTGGTTTGCCTCGTAAGAGAAGTGATTTTTTGGCGTGGTATTCACAAATTGCCCAACAGATGGGAAAAATGTGTAGTTAGCGAGGTCAAGTACTTTAAAAAAATTTGTTTTTAGTTCCTATTAAAAAAAATATTTTTGACTAAAAAACAGCATATTTAATCTAATACACCTGGTATACTACTTACGCTTTGTTTTCACACCACAACTGGCTCGATATACCTTGCTAGATGCCTTCTGATGCTTCGCAAAAATCCTTCGATTTCCCCACGACAAAACCACGAAATTTTCAGGGTTCTCCTTAAAATTCGCGCTCTATGGTCTACTAACAAAACTACGCAATACTCCTCTCATTTCGCACAGCTTCAAAATTTTTGTTATAATCTGTGTTCCGATTGTCGTTTTGGTATTTGATATTTATTCCGCCTACTGTCCCAAAATTCCATCGTATAAAGAGAAACTACAAATACTTTCTGAATCTGACAACACACACCTGCTGCCTCCAAATCCCATCGTACAAAGTAGGGCGAGTAACATCAGCCGCCTCCATTAAAATAGCATCTCATCATTCGAGTTCGACTGTGGCAGCCAATAACGACATTTCCGAACGCATTTGACTAGAAATCTGACACACTGTCATTTTTATAAAATTGAATTAGCTACTTCCATGACGCTATCTAGGAAGCAGGAGTTTAAGATATTGCTTCTGTATAGTTCTGGGCATTCATACAGAAAATTTAAAAGCTAGTCAATAATAATGGATGGCTGTTGTTCTTCAGGATAGTTTGTGTTAACTTTTTCAAGGCTTCCTTTTTATTTTCAATGGCCAAAATGACGATGCTCGTCAAAGTGCAGCTCATGTGAGTTGCCTGAACTAAAGCTGACCGCAAAATATTCAATCAGCTTAAGAAAAAGTTCATTCACAACGCCTGAAAGCAAAGATATTCCAAAGCTACATATATGGGAATATCAATGAATTACCGGATTAACACCATGCTTAGCAATGATTTTCGGATTAGGTAGCATAAAGGTCACATTATCTGGCAAACAGTTTGAAAAACGATTAATCTGTATCGAATGATGAACAACAATGATTTTCTACCCTCCCAGATTGATATAGCATAATCACATGCGTCATTGAGATTTGTTGATATTGCGTAGGAAGCGACATTGTTGCGGTCCTTTTAGAAAAAAATTATACATTTTTTCTCGATAAGGAATAAACAAAGAGAAAAATAATGACAGCAAACGTTTTTGTGCACGCGTATCTTTCCGAGAAGATTTATTACAAAAGAATGATGGTACTCCTTCCTTGCTACTTTACTCAATTTCGACGCAACACTATCGGCTTATTCGCGTAAGAATAGAACTTTTTCTTAATGTATTTGTTCGTATCATTTACTTGTCAATCATAAGATTTTATCGCTTATCGAACGCCTCAGGACAATTTTTTTCGGGCTGAAAGAATACCCGAAAATCGAGCATTACATTCGATATGCTCGAACGTATAGTTTGCTATCGTTGTTGCCCTTATCAACGCAATCAACGCAAAGAGCAGAAAAGCAGCCGAATCCTTAAAAGAAAGCTTCGTGACGAGGAAAACCTCATCTGCGAAACGGCAACTTTTTTCCATTCCACCGACACAACTCCACATTGCAATATCCTTGAAATGTGAACTTGGGATGCTAGCAGCTCATCAGGGACACATATTCCAAGTGGCAATGTGCCATTCACTAGCTCATCCGACATCCTATCCAGAGCTATTCTTCCGCTCACACGACCGTTCCACGAATAATGGGATCATATAGAAAACATTGTAACGACAATGTCCTCGACACTTATATATGCTTTCTTGGATCTAAGTCAAGTGTGTCTGTACGTGTGCTGGTTTTTATCACCTCACTGCCATTCTTCGTCGGATGCAAAAAAGGATCGTTCCGTGTGCATCCATCATATCTTCAAGTGGCGAGAATCTGAAATGCGGTTGTGCCCACCTCACGGACTTTTCTTGGTTTTAGCTTGCAAATGCATTTCCAGGATTTTTTCCAAATAGTGCAGGTTGCCATGATGTCATGTGGATGGCGCCAGAATGTCATAAAACAAGTAACGTGACGATATTGTGTGCGCTCTGATTTTAAAATATGTTAGAACATCTCTGGTAGATCTAATCCTTCGATGACTGATACGGTCTTTGCAGAATACACAGAGATTAAGTAGATATTGATTGAAAAGATAAAGACGCCGAAGTAAAAACAATACGTCACAGAAATTGCAGCGGTTAACTTTACATTATTTTCATAGAATGCCGTTCAATCATCCTGTCACAAAGATGTTGTTGGTTAGTGTAACCTAATGAATCTTTCGTAGTCAGCACGAAGGAATAACTACACAGCGACAAAAGCACTTTTCAATCTCAAGATAAAACTGTTAGTTTCCAATCGATTTATGTACGACGAGTACCTACATTCGATGAAAAGCAATTCCGCGGATTTACGATTTCGTCCTGATTTTCAAGTACGTCGGTGATGTTGTCCTTGTCAATGTTATCCTTCAATACATTATGGAAATAATTCGAACATTGGACATATGTTTGAAATAATCAAATTCAGAATGTAACAGTTTGCAAGGATCATGGTTGGATTTGCGCATAGGATTAGGGAGGTTAGAAGGTGAATTATCTTATTTTACATGCATACATTAACCGTTCTAATGCAAAGTGATTTGAAGATACATTTTACATAGTTAAGGGAGGGATTTGATTAATTGCAATTTATGAATTAATATTGATTTGAATATGGACTTGATGAAAAAAATACATTACAACAGATAAGCTTACAACAACATTTATATAATGTAGATTCAAATAATGTGATCTATAATCCTTAGAAATATGCTATGGTGCAAGGAACTTTATGTAAGAAGCGTACTAAAAATATCCTGATTATTTCTATTTGTTGTCATAATTCTAATGCCAGCCTTTCCCATGCCGAGTCAAATGTGCGGACCAGAACGCTCCTTGAATTAAGGTATTAAAATAGCGTGAATAGGACACGCTGGCACGCACCACTATGAGTCATACTCTTTGCAATACGCGGCGCGCGGTTTTACACGCCGTGGGAAACTAACTTATGATGTATATGTAATTTCATGATCGATTTTTTTCGGACAAACCTTCTACAAGTTATTGGAGCATTGACTTATGCATCGTTAGAACTATTCATTCTGAAAAGCATATAAATATTTGCGTATTTACTGAAAATATCTATCGTAGTAGTTTTGCGACATAAAACTCACAAAAAAAAACTACGGTCGCAACATATCCGACCATGTGTCCATCATTTAGGACTTATTACGTAATGCGATTAATTTGTAACGACACAAATTTTAATATGACAAGGACAACACTTGTGCTATCGAGTTTATGTCTATTTTAAAACCGCACTAGATAATGGCTGCATTGGACGAGGGTTAAGTATCTGTATCCAATAAGATTTAACTGAGATTATCGGGTATTTAAAAGCCAGCCAAATTTTAAGAAATGGTGACAAAGGCTGGCGTTGTATCATGTAACAACTTAGCTGAATTATACATTTAACATGTGAATGTAGGGTACAACATATGCTTTCAGCTACCTAGAATGTAGTGAGATATATTTTTAAAAAATTGTAGACACAGGCAAATGAAATGAAGAATTTAATATGGATGCCCTATGAATGAATAAAGTAGGCTTCACACGAGCTGCAATGCCAGCCACACTCGCATTGTTATTGGATCATTACTTCGACGCTCCCGATATACGAGGTCTGTTCAAAAAGTGTCGCGAATGTTATGTTTTTTCAATAATTATCTATTTATTCATCAATATCCATTTCGTTCCCTTCAAAGTAATCCCCATCAGATATTATACAACTGTGCCAATATTCCAATCCTCGAAGCACTTCAAAAAATCATTTTTTTTGATCTTGTTCTCCTTCGATGCCGTCTTAATCCCTTAATCGTAGCGTAGGCGTAGCGTCATTCTTTCATGGACCCCTTCAGTTCGGGAACAATAAAACGTCACAAAAAGTCAGGTCTGGAGAGTACGGTGGCTGTGGCATCATTAGGTTTTTCTGTTTTTGACCAAAAATTCGCAGTCGAAATTGAGGAATTTCGCGGCGACTCGTCTCAAGTCCAAATCATTGGTAAAAATTCGAATTGCACGAGTCACCAATCGATATAATTAGGTCCTCAGCACCTTTTCTAACAGTGATTAAACGATTGGCCAATACTATTTTCTTCACTTTATCAATGTTTTCGTCCGTTGTTGACGTACTCGGGCGTTCGGCACGCTGTTCGTCGTTCACATCGAGTCGGCCCTCTGAGAACATTTTGGAACGCCGATAAACGTTGCTTTGGTCCACACCACCACATGCCAAAGTCAAAATTCGGAATGCGTCAGCGCACTTAAAATTGTTTTTCACACAAAATTCGATACAGATTCTTTGATCCATTTTTTGAAATAGACAAAATTCGAAGACAATCCAAAATACGTCCAAGCAAAATAGCTGTCAAAAATTAACTAAAGGTTCAAAATGGTCGAACTTGTCAACATATGTGAGGGACATGGATACCAACATAACGCCATAAAAATATCAAATATCGAATACACGTAGCTTGCGGAATGATGATGTTTTGTTTTGAATAATGCGATTGAGATGTGTATGTGTATAGTCTTGCTTTTAGAATCATTGAATTGAGGCTCAATTTGTTCATCAGTATGCATCATTTGTAAATATATATGATCATATATTCACATTCATTCAGTTTACACAAACAAACTTTGTTTGAAAGTCGTTCAAGCGAAGAAAAAAAAACATATCTAGAATATGCTTTAGTAAAATTTAAAGATAATCTACAAAAACCTGGTCTAGCGTGTACTAAAAAATCTGTTTAATTGTTCTCCAGAATAGTAGATGGAACAACAACAACATTAAACACTCCTACCTATGCGTTACAAGAATACTCGTTTGTAGTTGGTTCGTACTGCGTTTGTTTGCAAGCAAAATCATCTTCCATTTATGTATATTTTCCAACTGACTAACATCAATCTTTCGTAATGACAAATCAAAGATTCTGTTGCAGGCAAGGTGGACGAGAAGGCGACCCAATTGCATGCGATTGCATCGCTCAAAGTGCTCTTGGATGCAACGAAACCGCAACGCGGTGCAGCAACTACCTCGGCCGCGAACCATGTGAAAATCAATCTGAAGGAGACAACACTGGCCACCGATCGTCCTAATGGAAATATCGATACCACCATTGATTCGGTAATTGATTGTTGTGTAGACACCAATAAATAGATATTTATTTTTGTTTATCTATCAAATTTCCCTATCTAGCAGAAGAAAACATACGTACATCTAGACGTAGTGAGTGATACAGATAACACTGGAATAAAAGTGATTGATTCTGTTTATTTGGTTTTTGTTGTCAATTTTGAGGACAAATATTGTTCAAATGAGATTTACAAAATTGTGGAGCTGCTTTTGAATGTCATCAGATCGGATCGCGTGTGTCTTAGGTGCTTTTGAAACTATCTGATTGAAATTTCACATGCGATTCGGACTGATGTGTTTCAAACGCGAACCACCCTCATTTTTTTGTTCTACTGATATTCAACACCTTTCTTTTGATACTACCTTTACTACACCTTCTTTCCAACAATTTCGAAAACAATCTCTATCTATACCTCAGTCATTTGTTAGCTGCAAATCAAAGGCATTTATCTTAAGTTGACTCTATATTTTTTGCCATGCAGAACTACTACCATAATATTTTGCTATTTTTTTTTTATTTAGCTGATTGTTTTTCTGTTCAAAACTTAACTATCATGAAGTCAAAATCATCATGATAATGTTTAAAAATCAATAAATGACACCCAATATATAATGTGAGTGTTCAAATGTCGTTGAATGGCACGAGTGTATATCATCATTTGCATCTCACGTCAACCGAATCATCATGGATATGCATCACATGTGATCAACATACATATGTATTCGCATTAACTAGATTTTAAAAAAAATCAAACACATACACCGAAACATTATACGAGTATAGTATATACCAGACAAATTTGAAATCATTTCAAACACACTACCAGCAAATGAACCGAAAAAGACATCGACTTTAAATTGTGATGAGGTGATGTCTACGTCTTACAAAAAATTAACACTGAAACACACAAACTTTTGAAAAAAACAATATTGCAGTGAAGATATAGTAAAACAGATTTTTATGTAAATGTGCCCCGTGTGTGTCATAAAACGTCGTGTCGATAATTACCGACAGAATTCTGTTAAACGTGGATATGTTTGTTCTAAATGTTTTAATGGAGAATTCAATTATATTTTGGAATTTTTTTTAGTGTCGTAAATACTCAATAACTTCAACGCTATTATATACATTTCAACGAAATTATATTTTTTCGTCATAAATAATAATTTTAAAAAACTTGGAGCCTTATACATTTAGTGCTATTTTTAATGCTATTACAAATGTGGTGGTAAGCTATTTTAAGGAACGATTAAATTGAAGCCGGTATTAACACTTGCCTGTACTATCTGTATCTCTTGTACTAATTAGTCTTGCATGTGGTAACCTCGGTTAAATTACCATAGAAAACAGCTAATTGCCATCAAAAAAAACTACACATATTTGAATTTAAATAATGAGACGTTGATTTAAGATATCAATGTTATTCCTTTTTTGTTATATTTATTAGTTTATGCCATTATTTTTTTTAAATAATTTAATTTAAATTAACGTCACTGGAACTTTTCAAAAAAAAATCCACATGGCAACTTCAATTTCGAACCACTTTTTCGGATAAATCTTCAACTATGCCAAAATTAACACAAGAAACGTTGATTTTTAAGGATATTTTTAGGTTACGATTTTCAAAAAAAAATTTAACCATATTTTTCAATAGAAACAAAAAAGATATTCCGAATTTTTCCACATACGTTAATTGATACTTTGCGCGTACAAAAATATTTTTTTTTAGATTTTTTTATTGTTTTTTTTACCCACAACTTTTTTTTAAAAAAAACATCAAACAAGAACTTCCCATATACTGGGAAGTTAAAAATAACGGCGGACGTGATTTCAGGTGACTGGATCATCTAGAAACAAAAAAAAACACCAAATTGATCCTTGTTTAAATGCCTATGGCAGGTACCGGAATGACTTTTTTCATTAAAAAATAATAAAATGGCTGTATTTAAAAAAAAATACCCATTTTTGAGGGTGGAAAATTAAGTGAAAATCGAAAAATTTGATAACGATCATAATGATTCCGCTACCCGCTATAGCAATATATGTGTACAACAACATATCAAAAAATCAGAGTAACTGGTTGAGTAATTTTTCTAAAATCGTGTCCGCCAGCTTAAAAAAACATGAATTTGAGAAAATCGCGTTTACTTTTTTTACGAATTACGAAGCACCTTTATAATAAATCACTCGAAGTTAAATCTTCATATATTGGCTTCGAAATTTCCTGAGCTTCTTGATGAAGAGGTGGACCATGCTTATAATTTCGTAATTCAGAAGAGGGGAGTCAAGAATACCGAAACACAGCGGAGCGTAAAAAATGCTGTCTCACGGCATCTCGCTATACACGCTTGTAAATACTTTAAAAATTAAAACATCATTATAAATCCTTTTAAATCGTATTCTTGATGAAATTTACTAACGAAATCTTTTTTTTTTGATTTTTCGGTAACTTGTAACCTAAAAGACCCCTTAAATCAGTTCTCGCCACCTTACTCATTATTAATTTCTCATTCGTAGACCACACAGCCCTATTTGGTGAATTTTTGCATAACTTATTTAATTATGTAACTCACGCAGCTTTAGCTACACGTCCTCCCTTCTAGCCAATCATCGTTGCGTCCCGGAGCGGTCAATAACGATGCTCGTGCGGTTGGCAGTGTGGCTCGTCTGAGGTTGTCTTAGCTCATGAGAATTGTCGGACAAACCCTTAAAGTCGGAAAATTCATAGTGGAATTTTCACATTATCTTTTCATAATCTGAAGCTAGCGTTTATGACTTAGTTTTGCAGGCTTGTGTTGTTTAATTAGCAGCAAACCGTTTCAATTAAGAAAAGGTTTTGATTTGTTCGATGTAAAAATCACGAATTACTTCTAAGCGACAAGTTGAAGAAAAATTAGTTTCTAATGCTCTACTCTTCTACTAAAAATCGCGAATTTTTTCAAATTTCCGTAAGTTTTTTTATCTTTTTAAATAAAATGTTACATCTGAAGTCTTGTTAACTATAAATAAGAACTAAGACGAAAGGACTTGTACTTAAATTGTTGGACGTTTCCATCAAATCGAAGATTGATTGATTGATGATTCGTAAATTTCATAGGACATCTAAAAATTCTTGAAAGCTTACCACCACATTTAGCACACTATTAACTTTAATGAAAATTCAAATCTGTACTTTGACTTTCTTGTATCTTTATTAATCGGCAGAATGTTGCTTCAATTCTAACTTACATATCTACACACATCTTTGTTTTATCTGTCTTATCCTATCTATCTTATTATGTCTTTATCTTCTCTTTTCAATCTTTTTACCTAATATTGTAAATCTATCTATGTTCCGTTTTATATGTATATCAACTATTCAATATTTGTCTCTATTTGATTATATATATATATTTTTTTTTCAAACATTCCAAAAAGTATCTATAAACAAATTACTACTACCACTATCTGTCTCTCTTTAAATGAATGTAGCCAACGACGGGTCGTCGATCTAGTTGGATTGAACAAAGGGTCAAACTACAAACGAGAAGATTTAGTACCAAAGTTAGTTTCCAATTCAAAATTTCTATTTATTCTAAATTGTTTTTCTCTTTCTCTAAGCAAAAAAAAAACATTTTCTAATTGATTTGATTGACGCCATTACGTTGTGTTTAAAATTTATCTGATTTTTGAATAGTGAATTTGCAATTTTTGTTTCGCTTAAAACCGAAATTTTCTTTTTGAAAAGAATGTTTCTAAGCTTTAGTCATATTAATTATTGGTCAATCAAAAATTTTGAAATAAAATTTTGTTTGTTTTTCGTTTAAAACTAAATCGATTTCGTTATGGGAATGAAATGTTAATTGTTTGAAATTCAAATTGGCATCTCGAAATTTTTGGCAATTTTTAGTATTTAGTTGATGTTATATATCAATTGCAGATGGATTAGAGTTGCAATTGATATATGGGAAATATCAAAATGTTTTGCCTAGTGGAATATTTTTTGAAGTAGTGCTTTAAATTAATTGATCCTTGCTTTTAGTTTCTTAGCATAATTTTTTTCCAGCTTGTAACTAAATTATGTTGGCCACATAGGTGGCTCTTGGCTTAGCTATACTAAGTATTTAGTGTAGTAATTTGTTGCTTTAATTGTTACCACTGATTGGAAATCACTTTTTAATTTATTTTACTGCTTTTCAAGGAAACTTTAAGGTTTTGGGGAACACCAAAAAACTCACATACACTGCATAACCCGAAAAAAATAGGTTGAAGGCAAGCAGGCTTAACACCAAGAGTGCATTTTTCTATTACATTTTATTAAAATTGTATTGATTCCTAATTTACAGTTATGTTGATTATCAAATTTAGCTATAGTACCATTGAAGACTTAAAAGTTCTTGGCGGGAGTACATAAATGCAAAATATAAAAAGGACATAACTTTTATTTTCTGTATTATATAGCTCAAATTTAATTTATATATTTCACATTTTTATGTCACGTTTTTATACTTATCAAAAAAAGCGTAGAATTATTTCATATGGAAAATGAAATTCATATTTTTGCTTATCTGTAGGACCTCAACAAATTACCACTTCTTAATTCTGCGGTCTTCTATTGCTACGATTCTTTACGGTTTGAACCTCCGTGTTACATAGTTGGATAACTCGTCCACTATTTTCGCACATGGTTCACAACTCTGCTAACACAATTTCCACCCAAAATGCAAGCTTTTCATTTCCAGAACTTGGACAGGTACCATCATTTTAGGGGTTATAGGCTTTATACACCCAAAACGCTGAACAATTTTTAAGAATTTATTAAAAGGCTCCTGGAGTTTATATCAACGAAATTGCATTCAATTAATACAAAGCGAACTAAAATTTATTTTATTGAATTATTATTATTATAATTATTATTTTACACAAAATGGCGGCATTCTCCTAGCCAAAATGCATATTAAACGGTGACAATGATTCTGAAGCAAGAAATAGTCTGAAACAAAAAAATTCCAATGAAGGTTTTTTCAACGGCTATCGTTTGAACCAAAATTATCAAGTTATATACAAAAATAACAAAATGGCGGACAAGTAAAAACAATTTGTTTTGAAAATCCGGTTTTTTGTAATTTTTCGGTTTAAACAATTTGAAAAAATCAACAATATTTTCAAACGCCCGTGGTTCATACGATAACTTTACATGTGCTTAAGGGGGGACGGACGGTTAATTCATCATTTTTTAAGCATAGTTTTAAGATTTTTTAAGCAATATGGTAATGGTTAGTTCATTTACTGAAAGAATATACTAAAGTACATATATTAAACAGCATCTAGCATTTTTTTTATTGAAAAATATTGCAAAATGAGCCAGTGACTCTACATCCAAATAGACGTCCCAAAAAAAGGGTAAATTGCCGTAAGAAACATAAATAATAGCTGGATCATCTGAAACCAAAAAAAAAAAAAATATTATGTTAGTTAATGAATTTCTTGAGGTAACACTGTCGAAATTTTTCATTTATTTTGTTTATTTCATTTTTGGTGTAATTTTGAAGTCAAAAAAACGATGAAAAAAAAATTATTTTCGGAATTGTGGTTTTTAATCGGAAAAATTCCTATTTAAAAAAACTATAGTCTAAAAATAAAATGTCTCAACAGTGTTACCTTTTAAAATGTTAACAGGATAAGTGTTCAAAACTTCAAAAGGATTGGCCCATTATTTGTTGAGTTGAGTGTCTCACCGATTGAAAACATTAAAAATCGCAGAAAACGCGTATGAAAGTTTTTTTTTTTGAAAAATTAAATTTTTCTCTCTACTTACACAGAATCATCAATACCGGATCTATAAAGTGTAAGGCTATCAGCAAGGATATTTAGAGCATCTTTTTGTTGTTGTCTTCGAAGGAATCCACCTGTTTTGCACTCTTTTGTAGCTTTTTGATCAGCTCTGCTAATACGAATGTTATCCTCTTCGTGTGCTTCATGAGAGATACCTATATTGTACAGCCCATAACTTCATCAATTTTCCTCGGATCAACTTCAATTTTTGATGGGAAACTCGTGAAAGACTACACAATAGAATGAAAAATAAAATAAAACGAAAATCTGACCCCCCTTTAATAAATGATAAAAATTTCAAATAGCTCTATAGGGAAATCTACTAGATTTGTGAGAAGATTCTTCAAAACCCATTTGGTATGAATATTTTATAGGGGTCATATCATTTCAATACCTGTTAGACTGTATATTAATTCTAAACAGAAAATTCAAAATATTATGTACTTTTCGCAATAATAATTGCCAATCAAATTTTATTCGCTGAACACATTAAATTCACACTGTGACCAATCAATTCTTCCAAAATATTACTCTATGACGAATCGCGCTTAATTACACAAACCACCCGAAATGAAGAGCTTGACTTTGTCACCAATAAATATCTGAAGGCATAAATGTTGACCTATTTTACCAATCACATCATCCTAGAGAGAAAGAGAAATAAAGATGGAGGGAGGGAGGGTATTCACACCAGAAAGAACCTCTACCGAAAATTGATGACTGTGATCATTTTCGCGGCATTAACTACCAATTAATCACTCGCCATCAAACAATAAGGATCACAGCTAGAACGTTGACTAGCGCTACACTGCTAAGACATTGATGATGCTCGTGTGAGGGAAAGGCGAACGGGCGTGGGGTGAAACGCACCCGTGTGTATTCTAAATGGTACGAGCAATTTATTTTGTGTGCTTAGCAAATTTGTCTGCCTAATTATTTATACGAATTATTATCATCTTTCACTGTTGCCAGCAAAACAATTTTACCACAAGGTCGCCGCCACAAAACCTGCGACATATTACGATGTATACGCGCCAGGACGTTAGCGAATGGAGCCAAGCCAGGAATATATCTCGCATGATATATTTATCTTTTGGTGGATGGTTTTTTTCATAGATGTTATTAAGAATCATTATGTTATGCTTTTGGGTCGCATTTTCATGTTTTAAATCTTTGCCATAAATAGCGCGGAAAGCATACTTGTTATACGAGTGTATGCTTAAGGGGTTTGAAAAATGTCTATTTCAAACTATCCTTAATGAATGATGAACGGTTTGAAAAAAATTCAGAGTTCATAAAAAAGGATTCATCCGAAAGCTGCACAAGGCATGTACTAATCGGCTACATACAATATCATTTTCAAATTTCATACGACAGAAACGTGTAGCTTTAAGGAGCAATCGTTTTCAAATTTTGAAATTTACTCGTGCCTACACAGGGACTAAAGCTATATCCTTGGATGTTTGGCAAGCTTCCAACACGGAACAGCAGCAGAAATGGTTGCAGCAGTCACAAACTCGATTTATGGTAGCCTGAAGTGGTTTTTCCACTTGCTAACAGCCAAAAGCCTAACACTATCCTAGCAGTGTAGAACACACCGACATGTGACGTGAGACAAGTTGTTCTTGTTCAGCGTACGTCATGCTTTTTATCCTGGCTACACGAGAACGGAACAAACATTTAAGCCATACTTCATTTCGCATCAGAGCTTCTGATTGACAAAGCCTTACTCCACTATTTCGGAAAAAATCTGTACTATTGACCTTTCACCATTATCACACTTGAGTTCCTTCACATCCTTTGACTGGCTGTGAGGATGATAGTCTCTCTGACTACAACATATTTGGTTCGTAGATTTCAAATCAAAGAACAACTACGATTTTGCACGTTGCTGGCAAAAGGATGCAGACTGCAGATGAAATGGTCGACAGATAATACAGCTTCTAACCCATATTGAATGTCAAAGGAGCATAGTGCAAAACATGCCACTCGAAAGCTTTTGATTGAATGATACGACACCCAGGACACCGAATTGAAACGTTTGTTAATTGGTTGTCAATGGGTGGACGTTATTGCTGTTGGAATGAGATTTATGATCCGTTTAGGGACGATTTAAGGATTGATTGGATTAGGTCATAGCCTTCTGATTATTGGATTGACCTTTAAAGATTGAAAGACTATCGACTTTAAGTTAGATATCCATACTAGCATGATGTGCTGAAGTAAAGGATATTCGTTCTAAGCAATTTGGAATTCAGGAATTGCTTTCTTGCTTCTCTCTGCCAATGAAATTTATTGATCTTTAATTCATGCAACTATATATGTGAATTTTTTTAATCAAATGTATGAAGAACATGAGCTTCGTCAAACTTTGCTGTTTAAAGAATCTTTTCTTCATTCAAAGCTATCTGCATGGTAGTGACACACTAAACTTCACTCTGGAGTAGAATCTCATAAGAATTTCAGTGTAATGAGATAGTGAGGCACTATGGGTACCACTATGGGTTGTGTTTGATATTTGAACCACTGTCAATGAAAGTAAACACATGTAGGACTTCTTTGTATCCAACGGTTGAATTATAAGCAACTGAAATATGAATTCATTCACTACACTTGCTATACTATATGATACGAATTTACTTGTGTATTAAGACCACCATATATACATTAACAGCATAATGCTCCAACGCTTAACCATAAAATCGTTCAATTTAACCTTCGAATCGGTTAAATATAGTATTGACTAGTAAAATTGCATCTTTTTCATTGGTTTTGCTCAGAAATTGCACTTCCAACAGTCAAATGACGACGGCTCTTTTCTTTTCAATAAATTTCCAATAATATAGCTTTGTTTTGAAAGAAATTAACCTCATAATGAAGTACTACTTGATAATGAAGTCTAGTGTATCTCAAGGGTCAAATTCACTTCACCCGCCCGGAAAACCAATTATTCAAAAGTCTACTTCTAGCCTTAAGTTCTTTCGACTTGACTTAAAGTGACCCAGACTGTTGGATAAATCAGTGAATAACGTTTGTTCATATGCCTGAAAATAAGGACTCAAAACTGTTTACAGATAATTAAACAAAATTCTCCTAAAAATAATTTACGTTCATGAAAATGATCACATAAATTAAATTACTCTTCTAATGTATAAATCTTCTTGGCGGTACAGAAAAAAAGAATTTTCAAGTCATTATGTCTTCTTCCCGATTTTTTCAGTTAAATATTCACACAAAAGTACGAAATTAATCCACACAAACAGTGCAAACATCATGCAAATTCCCATGGATATAATATAATCATTTATCTTCCGCAAAAGAACTTTTAACAACGCGTCTATGAAACTATCTCTTGAAATATCCAAGAATTGCAAGTTCCTTCCGAACAAAATGAGATACTTTCGAGCTCCACGGATGACTCACTTTAAAATACGACATCCATAAAAAAAACTGAAAAGTGTTTGCCATTTTAACGCTTCAACGATCTCGTCTTCAGCATTCTGGACGTCGTCGTTGTCGTTTTCATTGCTCGTTTTCCTTAAACTTTTTCTCATCCTTCGTCTTTTCATGGTTGGAAACTAACGATAAAATCATCGGAAAATGTTTCTTGGTGTGAATGTTATCGCTGGAATCATTGAATAAGGAGAGTAAGGAAGCGAAATAAGCAAAGAGAATTGAAGCAATTTTCAACTTTCGTAGAACGAGACAGAAAATCACGCAAAATGCACCAGTGCCGTAGGTGAAAATCGTTGGTTCAAATGGGTTTCATTCAAAAATTTATATTGCCTAAAGAAATTATTGGGAAATTAAAGTCTTGAATTAACAACAGGAAGTACAACAAAAATTTATTTAACTAATTTATACATTTATAATTATAAAATTAGCTTAAATCAAACAGACTAACATACATAATTATGGTTATAATTTACATCCCCTTAAAATGAATTAATTTGCTATACTTATTTCTAATTGAAAGCTTTTCGGAGGAGGTCTTACATATGTAGCCATTGTGCGGCTCGACTTGGTGACTTCGGAAATCTGAAAATAAATTCAAAAAGTTGATAGCCCCACTTCATGATATAATTGTGCCGACACTGAACTGCCGATGATCATATGTCTCGAATTTGACAACTAAGTCTAGCATGGCTGGAAATGCAATTACTTAACTTTGCACTTCAAATTTTAAATGAAAACATCACAAATATCTACTTAACCAAAACTTTTTGTAAAAAGTGAAATGTTATTTACTCACTGAAAGAAAGAAAGTCGGACGGCTTTGTTTCCCTGCAAAGATTTGCATCCCGAGTAGGAGCAACGCATTGTCTTCTTACTATACAGCAATCTTCCACTTTTTCACCAATAAATCACTGAAACACGATATATTATTCTGTCGTTTCGCGATTACACACCAGTTTTTCACTAAATAGTTCCTTTTCGGCGATTTTTTATAACTTTTACGCGTCACGCTCGATCCCGCCAAAGAAATTCCGCAAAAAAAATGGCCGAAACAAGAAACATATGGGACTAAGTTTGACACTCAAGCTTGACCACGGTATACTATCCGTGAGGGAATTTGTATGTATTGTACACCTTGCTGGGTGACTAGGCAGCAGTGTAGGTGAAATGTATGGGCCACGGGGCGAGTAAGGGGAAATGTGTGCTGCTTTGCACTCTCATGAGAGCAAGTGCTTTGAATGTAGTAAAATTACTTCACCGCAGCTTACAGGCGGGCATAGGTGACTTCGCTTCCTTATTCTCCTTATTCAATGGCTGGAATAAAGCAAATATCTTCGCTAAGAAGAGAGAAAGGTCATTATCAGACAAAGGTGCATCACATCCTGTGAGGACGAGCTTAGAATGTGCAGGCACAAATCATCTTGGCTATATTTTCAGAATTTTCGAGTATATAGTGAAATGATAAACGAGCGAATATATTGCATTCGTGAAAATACCAACTAGAGCATGTAGTTCCAGATGTGGACTATGAAGGACATTTGTGTGGCTAAAATTTTAAGGAGAGTATAAAAAGAAGGATGTATGCAGACAGCACATATGGACAAATCTTGCAGAACGAAACGTATATAGCAAGTGACAGATATATCGATGTCCAAACTATACTGTGTGGCAATGATTCAATCGCTCCTTTGCAGCGCCACGAAAACACATTAGTGTGAAACTTTTCCTGATTTTTGACCATAATTTGCTTCCAAATATTCCAAATCTCGATCGGAAATATGCCTTGGAGAAAATTATGAATAAACCACGTTGATGATGCAGGGATGTAGTATTCATTCATTAAAAAAAAATCACTAAGCTATTTTGCCATACAGGATTTATGGCTTTACTCCTTCCTATCTATCAGAGCCACCAAACCCAATTAAAATTGAAACTTCTTTCACAATACCAACAGTATCCTACAAACAAGGTCCAAAAACACTTCGCAATACCAACCAGCAATAAATAGGGAGCACGGGTGGTTGTTGTATCATCTTAAAATGTTATTTGGGTCATACAAAGTGCAACTGCGTCATAAAAACGCCATAACGTTCAAAGTATCCTGGCGCATAAGAAGTATCTGGAATCAAAATAAATTTAAGCTGTTTTCCACATTATACGTACAAGGAAGGCATTGAAATTTATTGCCATCAAAGTCTATATTCTGCTATTGTTGCCAATTCAAATAAATAGCATAGATACGTATA
Source organism: Oxycera nigricornis (assembly GCA_963942545.1). Lineage (NCBI taxonomy): Eukaryota > Metazoa > Arthropoda > Insecta > Diptera > Stratiomyidae > Oxycera > Oxycera nigricornis. Next base: position 5,566,980 of record OZ012661.1, read on the forward strand.
CGTGTACAGGATCATATTAAATGCCGTGTGAAATGTTAGTCAACGATTTTGCAACAACAAACGAACGGACAATGTTGAATGCCCATTAAAATGTTATCAGAACGAAATATATATACATATGTATATACATGTAATGAGGACAACACTTAAGGATGCAAGCATAAAAATGTTGGGGACTGCTTCTCGTTTAGAAAGAACTCATTTTCAGGTTATTACTTATTGTCCATTTAGGTAGCTCACAGTTAACACTCTGCTTCTTATTTGTTGATGGTGTTTTGTTGAAATATTAGGGCATCCTTTTTGGTAAATACGAATCAGTACTGCTGACGCATTTTGAAGGATTTATACTAGATACACACTAAATAAAATTGAAAATCTTGTTTGTTTTGTGTACAAGGCAGAGAACAAATGAAAATCTATACCAGAACGGTGCACACAACGATTAATTGGGTAAATTTGTTTGAAAAGAAAAACTGTATTCGATTTTTCTTGAGGGTATAAAGAGGTTTTTTGCTTATAACTGACATGCTATATGTACTTAGTGGGCACAAAATATTTATGATGCTTTGTGGAAATTTAGTGCTGTTTATTCAAGAAGAATAAAGGGCACTGTTTTTGTCATGATCACGTGTACTCGAGGACTACATGTAGATGGTGACACAATAATATCATGGTACTTATTAAGCTCCAATATCCTTAGCATGGAAGCAAAGGCGTAACACTCAAACACGAAACATAATAATTCCAAAGAAAATATACAAGAAACACAATATTTAACAGCATTTGCATCTCACAGATATTTCTCGATAAAATTCTACACTATGCCAAACATATACTAGTTAGATGAGTTTGTTTTGTAGTTATATTACATTGTAATTGACAAAACGATAGACTGGAGCAAGCAGCATGCAATCCATATTTTCAATATACCAATTCAAAAGACACATATTTTTGGAATAAAAGATATCTAAACGAATAGACTTGAATTTTAACACTTAAAAATGAAATGGATGTATGCTTGTTTTGGAAACTCACCAACCGATTTGAGCAAGAGTCAAAATTTATTATTGATTTTGATTTATTTTTAGTTCTAGAAATTAGGCAATTTTCATTTTCGATGTAATATTCGGTTTTCAACATTTAATTGGCATTAAAAGAACGTCTTCACATACAACCTATTTTATTGAATAAGCATCCTATGTATGATCCTCTCATACACGACGATAATATTCTCAACACAGAACGCACAATTTTAGTAGTTTTTGTTAAATGCATGGTGTTTGTGCTTGTAATAAAGAATGTTTTATAATTTTCATTATAATTTCCGCATGTTAGAGATGATTAAAAACGAGATGCCATTCAGAATAAAATACAGAGATTCAATGAAATACTAACGCTTTTAAAACTTTACTTATTTATTTAAGAGACTAACATAAAAATCTACTAAACTGAATCGTTTAGTTTTCACTGAATCTCAAGCAAATGCAACATATACATAAATATGTTGATGCTTTGATTTAAAAAATAAATAAATGGTTCCTGAATTTTCATCTTAAAAATAAAATGTATCTCTTTGTCTTTTTTCTCATTTTATTTGCATGCAATGCGAATCGTTCCAATAAAAACAAATCCGAAAACAATCTATATTTCAAATACGATACGATCAAAATCGAACTATTCCATGCAAAATGCCAAAAAAAAATCAAACAATCTAAAACGGTTTATCAATCAATACCATAAAGGTTCCAACGGTAATTACTGAATTTGTAAAGGTATATCTAGGTTTAATTTATTCTAATTAGCATCGTATAGATATCATGCTTTTAAAAACACTACAACAATTATTTAAAGCGCAATATGATTTGCTCCTACTTTATTTTAATTTAAGCTTGAAATCATTTACGAATAATTTTTAGGTATGTGAAATAAATAAAATCGCAATTGATTATTGTTTGTGTAACTATTTATTTATTTCAATTGTTTTTTTCGATACCTATGCAAAGGGTCAAAGATATTTAACTATTGCATAATTTGAATACTTGAAAAAAATTCTTTTGTGTATTGAAGAAAACCAATCGATTGTATTGTATATGCGGCTGTGTGCATGTAGTTTTTTCTCGTATGTAAACTTTTCTAATGTCGCTATTCATGTGAATCTAAAGCCAGAGACTAATTTCTTGAGTGTTAGTGTACTGGACTATGTTGTAATCGTGTATGTTATTTAGATAATACAAAATGTTTATAAGGAAAGGTGGAACATAAAATATAAGAACTTTTCAGCTGATGGATTCATCAATTTTGCAATAATAGTGATAAACATAAAGCTGTAATATTGTAAACTCCTTGCCACGTTGAGATTTTCGGCTTATTTACCTAAAACTGCAATACTGAAAACTCATGACATTACGCGAGCTTGCTATACTGACAACCTTGACTAAATTTTGATCGCTTATTGTCCTTTTGCTTTGTCAGAGTCGCAAACGGTGAAATCGCTGAAAAGCGTTTAAAATTTGCAACACGAAATGCGTGCGAAGAATTAAGTCTTACATCCTTTTTCAACATTGGAAAGTGGAAACTTTCAAAAGATATCGATAATCTTTTGCTCCTTCGATGTCAAGTTGAATCTTTCCTTCCAGAAATCTCCTTCCTTACGTTATTTTCTCAGTATTAAGAAATCTAGTTGTTTCCGAAGTTGATTTGTTAATCAAGTTATCCCATTCCCACCGAGCCAGTTTATAATACGACATGAAAACTGAGAAAATTTCTGAAATTTGCTAGTTCCATTCTCTTTTTTTTGAACGAATAGTTTCCCCATTCAAGATTCAGAATACTCAACACCCCACATTAATGTACACATACAAACTTATAATAGTGACACACTAGATCTCATTTGTTCCATTTTTATATGGTAAAAAATGATAACAAAACACATAAATATTCACTCAAAACAGCCGACTTCTCTGGAAAAGAGAGAGAAGGTCAGTGAAAGAAAGTCAACTTCATTATGAAGTAGAACCTCATAATGAAGTACGGTTTAATGAACATAATGACACTATGAATACCTCATTGAGACTGAGAATTGAGCTGTCATTGAAAGTAAACATATTTAGCAATACTTTGTGTCTGAGAGTAGAATTGTTCAAAACTGAATTTAAAATTGTCATATTTGTTGTGCTTAATAATGCAGATTTACTTGCATACGTAGAAATTTCTAGTCTATTATACCGACAGACAAATTGAAAATCGGTCAACTTAATTTTGAAAATGTTTCAACATTCATTGCCAAACGTTGAATTGACAAATAAAATTGCAACTAATCCATTCGCTTTGCCTACACATCTCATTCGCATCAGCAAAATATGGATAGTTCGTTTAACCCAATAAACTTTTTCTGCATCATTATCGATACCTAATATGAAGCATATCGACTTCATTACCGCTGCTTCATTATGAAGCAAATATACTTCATAATGATGAAGTACTTCATAATTCGTCATGTATGCTTCATAATGAAGTGGCATTTTGAAAATGAGATCTAATGTGTCCCTAGTATTAAGGAAAAACGTACTTCATAACTTATTTGAAAGGTTAGACATCAACAGCTTGTGGCAGCTCTCAAATTATATATCACGCTTGTAGGCGGTAGCTTTAATGTAGTAGTGTTATAAATGCTTCTATCATCAAGCTGTTACAAACTATACGATGAAGCATTAGAGTTTAATTTTTTTTTCAAGCGTAAGGCGACGCAGATGGTCACATTCCTCACACGCAATCGAGCTCATATGGATAGATAGTGCATGCTAGCAAAGATCATTATATCTTATAGGTCTATAAATCAAACTATTATCAAGGACGCAAACTAAAAAAAACACGTGTGAACACTACTTAATCAGCTTAATCCGATTCGATCTAATTCATTGTTCCATTCAATCTACACTGGATCTGAATGTTAATCACAATTGCAAGAGTGTCCAAAATGTTGTATATGTCATGAGAGTGATTTTTCAATGTTGTTGCCTCATTTTAATGTTGTAAACATGCACATATCAGCTTGTATTTACGAATAAAAAAAATATAATAAATACAATCAATAAATAAAAACTAAAAAGTTACATTGGATGCATTAATTCAGGTGGTGAAAAATTCGTATTTTTGAATGACCAATAAAAGAAAGATAATCCTCCGAGCGTTATTTGTCAATGATGATGCGACAGTAATAAGTCAGCAATGATAATTCGTCGCCGTTAAAATGACGATGATCATTCGACAGCTTCGTTTATCAAAAGAATAAGGCTCATTGAATAAGTCCAATTTTGCTACCCAAGCAAGTCGCATGCCAGTATATCAGCTACATCAAGAATGCGAATTTCATCCACTCTTTTATTCGTGATATTTGAATTAAAAGTGAGCTTAATTTTCCAAGGGATCCAATTATAACGAAAAATTTGTAGAAGGAAATGAATCTATAATGAACAATTCAAAGTATCCATTCTGATGTTCGAGTGATAGTATGAACTTTTCGAGCTAACGGCTACTCAATTCAGCTGCTTCTAGATTTGATCGAGCAGCTAGTGAGGCCCAAAAACGCCAGGAAGAACATCAAATTAGATTTCATTTGAATACTTCTTAGATTTTATAATGTTCCTTTTATATTCAAATCACTACTTTAGGAAATGCATCCGATGATTAAATAGTCTAGTCTAAAAAAATAAGATGTATTATTTTCTTCATGCATAATTTCAGAAGAAATCTTTGACTACTAATTATTGCGCATATCCTTTTTCAGTTTCATCACAATTACTCCCTTTTCTACATTGAACATTTTCATAAACACATTTAACATGTATTTCCTAATAACACTATCACACTGAATATTCAAGAATACAAAGTATGTTTTAAGAAGTTTAGCTTAATTAAATAATTTATTATTTACAACAGTAAATCAAATAATTTTTAACATTTTCCCCTCTTAACACGCCCCTTTGGCTCACATGGAAATTTAAAAAAAAAATGATCCTGAATGCGCTTCATTGAATTACATTAGACTAATGAAGTGGAAGATGAACCGGAAGCGTTAAGCATGTCCTGGCCATCAACTGGACGAAAACGTCTCACTTATTTGCTGGTCGCACCAATTATTTTTCCACTATGGCTAACATTGCCGGATACGAGGACACCGCGTGGAAAACAATTTTTCCCAGTGACATTTTTAGGATCAATTGTTTGGATAGCCGCTTACTCTTATCTTATGGTCTGGTGGGCAAATGTAGCTGGCGATACTGCTCAGATAACACCTGAGGTAAGTATAAAATAAAATTAGATAATTCACTTCCTTAATTTTCCGTTCAAGGCTCTTCCATATCCTTGGTTTATGTTACCAAATTATTTAAAAATGAAATCCTACTTTGCTTGACTTCATCTGGAAGTAAGGAGCGCCTTTTTAATTGGACATCTTGACACCTGACCTTCCTATTTGCTCACCACCATCCTTTTTGTTTTCTCCTCATTTTAAGACACATTTGCTTATTTTAGGTGATGGGACTAACATTCCTAGCCGCCGGTACATCTATTCCGGATCTTATCACGTCCGTTATAGTTGCTCGTAAAGGATTTGGTGATATGGCTGTGTCCAGCTCAGTTGGAAGTAATATATTTGATGTAACTGTTGGGTAAGTAAACATAAACTTGATTATAGTTTAGTATACCAGCAGCATTCCAATATCTTAGCTGTTTTTCTTTTGATAAATTTTAATAATTAAATCAGAATTTATAATCGAAATGCAAGTCCAGATCACAATACACTACCGTGAGATTTGCGATTTTCTTGATAAGAAAATATAAAAAAAAGCCCAATCAATCAATGTCCTCAGATGGCCATACACTTTTCCAAAACGATCGACATGAGCTTGACTCGCCATCTATGGTTGATGCTGCCTACGTCCACTAGTTTTTCACAATCTCTTACGAGCGACAGCGCATTATGCGCGTAGTTAGGCTCTCCATTTACACTTCCTCCTAAATTTTCTTTCCTTGCAAAATTTATTCAGACTCGATTTGTGTTATGGAGCGTCCATTAATTATGCAAAAAATTGGCTAGGAAGAGTATCCAATCGAATTTTTACGTGAAACAAATGAAAGGATGAAGAGGTCCAAATCATTCCTTATGCAAATTTTCGTGTTTTATATGTATTTCACTTTATGTAAAAAAAAGTCGATTTTGAAAATTGAAATATATTTTCTTCAACTAAAAAAATTCTTGTGAACAATTACAGATATTTTAACTTGTGGCATGATTAATAAAATATATTAAAAGCTTACGTAATAATTTAGAGGGGTGGGCGACATTTGATAAGCCCTATCAGGAGAAAATGGATGGCTGATTAATTTTGTAAAGAATCCTTACCTATATCGCATATCATTGTGTATGTGGCGCGACTTTTTTTGCCACTTCAACCACTCCAGCTCTTCAAGGAAGAAAAACGATGGCCCGTTTCACTCGTGCATCCGTAGCTGATGAATGTCGCATTGGAACTCCTGACCTGTAGCTGTGGACGATGCACCAGCCACTACCGCTATCGGTAACTATAGCTGCCGTGCGTGTGGACGTCGCCCACAGCTGTTTCAAAGCCACCGAAGGAGGATTTTCAATTTGAAGTGATCATAAAATAATATCAATCCTTGGAATAAAGTGGCGAAACCACTTATCTCTATAAAGCAACCGAGTAGAGTCAGATCTATAAAAGCCTTTTACATCATCCTATGTCCAATATTATCCACCCATTGAAACAAACCATTTATTATAGTTGCCACATCATCATAAAAGCTAAAATGATTGCACAAATAAATGTTTAATTGTACCAGAATTTAATCCACCAAATGCTCGACTGTCTCCATCGCTTCATCACGTTATTCCTAGCCGAAGCACACGAACTGAGGGAGTATAGATAGTGACGGGCAGGAGCAATAACGATGGCCAAGAGCTAGCCAGCCACCGACAACAGTATAACACGATCAATTCCCATATTCAATTTCGATTATCCTTTGAATTGAACGCCCATAAATCACGTTTTCTGCTTCTGTTGCGAACAGCAAAACCAGTTCGCATCCAACCAAAGATTTCGTACATAAACAACAACTGAACCGTAGCAAATTTTGGATCAGCTCCATGCATGCCAAAGTCACGAAAATGTTCACCTTCTCTTCGTCCTGCCACATATACACATATGTATATTAGGAAGTTTTTTGCACGCCAAGCGGCCTTCATTCTACTGCTCCCAGCCCAAAGTCACTCGTAGAAACTCCTTCTCCATCGTCCACGATCCCTTTCGACCAACTACCACTTTAATCCCAAATGATTTTGTACAGACCACCACTGAAGTCCGAAGCCACCCTCCGGACACATTTCAACAATTCTCCTAGGATATTAAGCACATAGTGCTGAGTATGTCGGCACGAAAAATATGGGCAAGGACATAATACGACACCGACTGCATACAGGATTTCAGAATTGAATAGACAAACGGTCACTTCCTCCACCTCCAGGAGAATAGCATTGCAAACTTCCAAAGAATTTTCCCATTTCGGACTATCCAGAATACATTAGGGGGTGGTAGTGCACAATGTGCTTGAAGTGAAATTAAAATTGTTTGCATTGATAACGGGAATGTCTCAACCATACGAGGGCAACAAATATTTGTTAAGGCTTAATTGGAGTTTTTCATGCAGGCATTTATCATTTGGCTGGGTCAGATTTTGCAGACGTGGCGCGTCGAGTGCAGCCTGTACGAAATATTCAATTTTTTTGTTGAGTCTAGCAACTGATTGAAAGCCATTCAAATGTTTCGATAATTAAAGATTATTAAATTCCCGTTGCTTGAACAGTTGCATTTAGATTACAGTGGGGTGGAGAGCAACCTAGAAACCCATATACAATCAAAAAAACGTTGTTCCTTTTAGGGACGAAGACTAGAGGTGTGGTGATTGCTGGCAGATCGGCTCAGTTTGGTGGGTGCACGGTTCGTTGGTTTCTAGTCTTCGTTCAACCTCATGACGTGAGTTTCAGCCACCGTAAAAGCCTGAGTTGAAGAGGAGGAAGAAGTACGAGAAAAAAACAGTATTTTTTTCTTGCCAAATGAAAATTCAAAAAGTTCCTTGAATCATCGTCTTTGTGATCATTTTCATCATCGCTTTTTAACTTCTGTTTAGCGCTGCTTTGAACTATATCATCACGCTAAACAAATTTGTAGGTACTGTCCATATTCCTGAATCCGAAGTAACAAGTAGTTGTTTAGCTGCATCACTAACATCGCTGCTAACTGCTGAACATCTTATATATTCTTCACAAATTCTACTGGTCACCAGAGGATTCGCTGATACAGAGTTAGATTTTATTATATCTATTATCCACTGTGGCTCGGTATTAACTTTGTCTGAAGTACTTTCCAAATTCAATGGACTCTCGAGCGTGTGCTTGAACCTTCGAGGTGTGAGGTTCATTGATTTGTGAGACTGTAGGCGGTAGCCTACGTCGCCCACAGATTGCGTCACTTCTGCACCCTACCACGTGCGTTGCCACATGAATAACGCGATTAGGCCTTCCATGTACTTGCTGAGTTTTTTTAACGTATCATAGTCGGCGTATCGTTCCCACTGCTGGCTTTCGTTATCCCCTGTCTAATTGTGACGGCACATCAAGCCCAAAAAATGTTACTTCCACTCTGCATCATGAGTCGTTTGGAGTTCGTCAAGAATTTTCGAAATTTAAATAATAAGATTTTACACTTTTTAACTTGTCACAAACTTTATTCTTAACTAATAATCCTAGTTCACAATTATCACAACACGATTTACTGTGTTCAAAGTACTTGATTCTTAACCATTCGATGGAAAAACATTATTTTTATTATCCGATACCAAACACCGAACCGCTTGCATAGTTCTCGTTCACTCAATTCAACTTGGAGTGCACAACCCCATCCTTGAACCCGTTCTTATATAGTAGCGATCCAATGATGGGTGATGTTCTCCACTATTCGCGAATACTCGGAGTATCATCGACTGGCAGCTCTCGCGCCAGCCCGAACAAACGTAGTTAATTTTGAATACACTCGCAAATAAAACTATCAAAATTATTTTTATTTTTATATAAAACGAAAATTTGGTTATTTTATGGCTCCAAAAATAAAGAGGGTGCAAAATTTGTCTATATTAATCTGGTATACAATTTTATTTGCATCGTATCAATTGAATCCTAGATGCGTTGTTCTCGTTGATCAATTAATTTAACTTATTTTCCTCATTTCAGATTACCGATACCATGGCTTTTATATGGTATTATATACCAGCAACCTGTTCAAGTGAATTCCGTTGGAATGGTGTGTTCAATAACAATATTATTTATGATGCTGTTATTTGTGGTAATGTCAATAGCATGTTTCCGTTGGCGTATGAACAAAGGTCTTGGTCTAACAATGTTTCTTTTATATTTTGTTTTCGTGACCGTGTCATTAATGTTCGAATACAAAACAATAACATGTCCTGTGTAAAAAATTTAACAAACCATTATATAGAGATCCCGACATTAAAACAATGATGGGACATATAAATTATTTTTGAAATTAATTAATTAATAAATCGAGAAAGAATGTAAAAAAATTGTAGCATATACATACATACACAAAGTAAACATATTCAAAAAGCAAACAAACAAAATAATAGCAATTAAATGATTTATTGTTTAGGTATCAGTTCTTCCTGTTCACTTTCGCTCTGATTATCTCATTCTTCGTGTAGAGAAGTTCATTGGAAATGTGAAGTCAACAAGAGTCATTTTTTTCTTTAAAAAACACACCTTGTTAGTACTTTTCCATTTACCTTTTTTCAAATCAAACCAGACATCAAATTCGTCATGGACATCTTTTCTACATCATTTTACCTGAAATTGAATACTAAATTCACCTTATACATTCCCGTTATGTAGATACGAGTTAGATAAATTGTAGATAATCTAGATAAATCTCTGAAATAAGTCAACATCAAAAATTTTCGTTATGCTGTTGCACATTATATTACAAATAAACGTTTTTATTGTTTGTGCAAATGAAATTCAATAAACTGAAAATCGAAATTCTATTCAAATGAATCTCTTGTTCCATGTTAATTTTCCGATATTGAATTGTTAGCTTCCTTCGTAACGAAAACTTTCTACTTGGTAGACAAAAACATACATACTTCATAGCGTTCTAGTATTTTAGCTTGCAAATTCTCGAAAGAACGGACAAACACTCATATCTTTAAACTTTTTCCCTATTTCAAGAGCATGAAATGCAAAACACAATAATATATTACGTATTAAATGCTATATCCCACTTTCTCTATCGCACTTACCATTTATAACTTCCTAATTATTGACTAGCCTAAATATAAAATTGTATTTAAATGAGATTTTAAAGAAAGCCGTTTATATGGTTATATAATAATAAAATGAAATAAAGTCGTAATAAAAAAAATGGTTCTAAAACAAAAATGCAACAACAGAAACACATAAATGCATTCTACACGAACTTCTATTTATCTGACAACAATATATTTAAAGGAGTTACACACACACTTATATATATATATATATATATATATATATATATATATATATATATATATATATATATATATATATATAATAGTGTGCGAATGCTTGGACGAAAAATATAAAAAAAAATCTTTAAAAATTATAAGACTAAATTTAAACTTATCTTAATGAGACGTTGATATGAATTGATATTGATATGAATTATTTGTTGCACATTTAAATCAGCCGTTTTTTTTTATTTACTATCAAATCGTTGACTTTGAACGAGTTCTCTTGATAAAACAAAAGCAAGCAATCAATTTATTAATTGCTATTTGTAGGCTTCCATTTTACTCTTGTGTGGATGAAATTCAACATGGAGTTTTAAATAGGATCATCCTGATTCATAGGATTCAAAAAAAATATTTATAATTAATTGCCCAAAAAAGATTCCATTCGTATTTATTTATTTGATGAATTCTATGTTTTGTGTCTTTGAAAAAAGAGTTGAATTGAAGAAAAACAATTTAATTAAAATTTAAAAATCCTACAAATAATGAAAAATTTGGCCCGTACTCTCAGCAGAATTTTGTGCAATGAAAGATTAATACAGAACATAATTTTACTTTGTCCGTTTCTTATTCCCGTTTTATTCATATTACTGATTCGCTCTTCTTTTCCGTTGACTGCAATCAAATCTAGTTGTTTCTGCAGTTGATTTGTGGATCAGATTGTTGCGTTCCCATCGAACCAACTTGATTTCGTTGACAATGACAGTTGTTAAGCAAAATGGAAGCGAGATTTATGAACGTTATGCTAACTTACGAAAGTAAATTAAATGTGTGTCATAATGTGGCGAATCGAAGAAATACTGTATTATAGCAAATCACTGATTTTTAAATTTAAAAATCAATTAAATTATGTTTTGTTTGGTCTCTGTGCTGCTGAGACATCAACGGCCATAGCACAATTGATCGCATGTGCTGTCATACAATTCAACGACAATTTGACATTCGGATGAGTTCGCGTGGTGAGTTGAACCTGAAACCTGTCCGGGTCTTTATTTATTTTCATGATATTTCATTTTTCTATTGGCAAACAATACTCAAGCTTTAACATATCATGTCTCAGCTAATTTCTTTCGTTGATAATCTGCATTGAATCTTTAATGCTGACCAATTTTCATCAAAATTGAAATTTAGGTGGAAAAGCAAGCTTTCTACACTGGCACCCTTTTGCCTGCTGAATAATAATCAAATTCATATCGATCAGAGAGATTAATCGATAGATAAATCAGTGATACTCGGTAGATTGAAGTCACTTTATAAATATTTTTTGAAAAATTACATTTGTCTGCTAGCAATTTCAACTGACTTTCGGCTAGTTTTGTTCTAGAAACTACTACAAACACACATACACCAATCATAATAATTGGCGTTAAATGAATATTAAATATAATCAAATCAACATGCTATTATCGTACTCTCATTCTTCCACGTGTTAACTTTATAGTTTGACAATCAACGCTTTATTTCAAATAAAGAAAGGAAAACAAACAATTTTAACATCTACTAAAGCTTGTTTTCAAATCAAATACTAAATGAATAGTTAAATTTCGACATTTCAAGCATAGAGATAACTATTAATATCTTGTTTCTTTATTCGAAAAAGAAATACGAAAAGAAAGAGAAAACATACCAAAAAAAATGTTATGAAGAAGACAAAAATCTAGCCTTACTATCAAACCTTATGATATGACAAAAAAAATTATTATGTAGGAAACCAAAAGAGTAAAAAATTACTTGAAAAAAACCTAATACTAAAAATTAACTCTTATTACCATATAACCCACTTTCAAACTATACTTCATACAAGCAAATACAGACACAACATTTAAATTAATAAAAATGATGTAAAATCCTATTGACCTAATATTAAAAAATAAGATCGCGTAAGATCTACATGTTTCTATACTAAAAGGTTCTATTTCGATATATACTAAGAAACTAGCATCCCAAGTTTAAAAAAATACTAACAAGTAGAATCTAGTTCTTTTTTGTATTTTCTAATTTGTTTTTGAAGTATTTTCACAATCGCCATTGCTGATACTTTTTTGTTTTGTTTTACATATGCTGAATTCCTAACTCCGAAAAACTTGAATTTCACAGTATCTTAGAAGGAAAAACAGATTTGATGTCTGTTGTTTAGAGATGGTAATTTTCAGAAATGTCGTAAGATTTTAGCCTATTTACATTACTATTGCTATTTGTGACTTGCATCTCTCCAGACATTCCCAAATCACTTCCAAAACATCATTTGGACAAAAGAACGAAGCAAATCAAGTTGGCAATTGGTGTTTCTTTTGACAATAGATGTCACTATTCGATATTTTCGAATTCACCACACCATTTTTGACATAATCTGTCATAGAAATGGTAGCGCTCCCAACAAAAGTTTCTTGGTTCCAAGAAAAATAAATCGAATTCAATCACGTTTGAATGCAATGAACTAATTCAAATAGATCTTCATCGATATTTCCCTCGATTTTCAAGGAGAACAATGCCATTTTGGAGGTTATCTTCATAAATCCACACCACTTTTCAAAAACATATTTGTCAGCTAATGTAAATAGTCTATTATGCTCTACACGCGAACAGATCAATAAAATTTCAATGAAAAGATAAATCGGCATTTGTACGCACCATTAAATAAAACGTCTAATCCAGTTTGCGATTAAATGAAGACAAAATCAAGCCACATAATCGTTCATACTCTAATTTTCGAAATTATTAAACAATAGGCTTGCCTAAATCTGAATTTTAGATGTTCAGGCAAAAAAGCACAAAAACAAATTAACAATTGGAACAGATAAAAATGAAACTGTATTCGAATATAGAACAATATGAAAATGCAAGTACAAAATAAAATGGTTTTTTAAAATATAAATTAAATCGATTTGTTTGTTATTTTTGCGGTGATTTTTTGAACCTTAGAAACGTTTTTTATCAACGTGGTTCGTAGATTCAATTATAACAAATCTATTTGTAGCGTTTGTGCAGATACTGTTGTAAATAATTTTTCAAAAAAATATACATATTTATTTGTGGTTCAATTTAAATTAAATTTTCAAAAAATTTCCTATAAATTTTGTCTGGTTTTTATTTGTTTTAGAAATGTAATCTAACATTTATGGTTTCTCAAAATTATTTAACCAAAAACCTTAACGAAACATTTGTTGATTTGATTAATGTCGACCGACTCATTGTAACTTACTAGAAATTATTATTAAAAATAAGATTGTGAAAGCAATAATGATATCTATAAAAACAAATTAATTTATAAATAAATTTAAAATGAAAGCGTAAAATCTGTAGTTGATAATGAAACCAAACAATTAAGATTTAAGAGTAAAAGCACGACATTAGCTAATCAAATTGATGTTTGTCGAAATCATAATTGCATTGTGAAGTTCTAATGATTTTCTTCGAGAAAACGAAAAACAATAAGGAAAAATTAACTCAAAGAGTGTTACAGTTTCGAATTATTTTGCTAGAAGTTATTTCCTTCGACTTAAATTATTTGTTTTGATACGATTATCAAAAGACATAGCGTTCTTTTAGTTAGTTTTCCAATTTAAATTTTCGTAGTATGAACTCACGAAAATTTGAATTGGATTGGACATCTGAAGGAGTTTGTTTGATTTGAAAAGTATTTGTAATACTAAAATATTATATATAATAATAGTAATTTCTGATCTTACGATGATGCGACCTTAAAACAATTGACACTAATTTTTGAAATGATTTATCTGATTTAGTCTTCAATTTAAATACGCCATCCCGTCTTCAAAATGAGATTATTTTAAGGATTAGTTTAACAAAAAAATGCGATGTTGTTTGCTCAGAAAATTTTTCGGAAAGAAAGTAGAGTAAGGAAAGTATTCGCAAAATAATATGATTCGTAAACGAAAAATGTTACGAAAAAATTAAAACGATATCTTAATGTCGCATCAAAAGAATCAATACTTTAAAATTGAGGGTTAGTCCTATAAGACCATCGCCTCTAGATTAAAAAATGGTAAGAGCGCTGATTTCGTCTTACTATCATGTATGTGATTTATTCAATGAGCGGTTGCCGGATAAGGTACATTCGGGATGCGCCTGAGACTTATGCCATCATTTAGGCGTTCACATTATTGTCAAAAATAAAGTTCTGCCTAGTTCATCAAATAATCGTACAACTAGTTTTTGGTCGCTCTCGCTGTTATCTTTGACTTTACGATATGTGGTACCGGATGTGGTTCATAGTATTTAAAAAATTCTTTACATTCCGCATAAATAGCTTCATCTGTGTTCGTGCAACCGCATTTAAATTTCACATACCAATTAATTATGGTTATTTTACGCAAGACGAAGATGCAATAGCATATTTCAAACCAATTTTTTACTACAACAGTATTTTTGTCATCAAAAAACAATGCTTAATTCAAACACAAAACTCTCCTTTTTAATTATTTTGAAAATATCAACAGTAGCGTTACTAAAATTTTAATATCTTAATATCTAATGATTAAAATGCCATCAAATTTTAACATTTATCTTTTGAAGGTTGTTACTATCTATAAAAGACACCAGGACATTTTGTAAGATACCCAATCAAACTGGGATCTTATTGAACGAAGTGTTAGAGTCTATTCTTACTTCCCATCAATCATGAGTGGTTTCTTTGATTTTCTTGTTTCAATAAGACAATTTTCCTCATTTTCGATTTACGTTCAACCTATTTTACTAAAGTCCCTTCTGGATCGTATGACCGTTCTAAAGACAAATACTTTTTCAAATTCAAACATAAATCTTTCAAAAATTAGTGATGAAACTCAAAATGCTCCTCCATGAGTTTATTTTTATTTTTTTCTTAGAATATTTATGTTATTGATAATCGCAATTCTCTAACCCAAAAAAATATATAATTTTGACCGCTATCAATTTATAATTTGTCAAAACAAATATTAATATTTAAAAAATTGATTAAACGATAAGTAATTAAATACGCTTCTAGGTCTTAAGAGTAAATATGAATTAAGCAAATCAGAAAATTAAATATCGTTGAAAATTTTCAAAAATACCAAAAACAAACAAATCAAACTCTCCCAAATTCAAATGCAAAACAAAATATAAGTTGAAGTTTTAAAGAGTTTCACAATTCAAGTGAAAATAAAATAAATCAGCATAAAAATTATTTTTTTTGTTATAAAAATTGTATGCATTTATTAGTTGAGAAACATTCAAAAGAAGAAATAATAAAACAAACGAAATCATATCGTCGAGAATATTCATTTGATTTGAAATTTTATTGAAACCAGAATAAAACAATGCTAGGAAATTGTAAAATAATGTTTGTTTTTCCAAATTTTCAATATTCTTTATAGAATTATAAACTGAACAAAAATCATTTCCGAATGAAAACACATTAAATACATTAAGTCATTAAGTGTTATGCTAGGAAAAGGACAAAAAAACATTTTTAGATCGTGCTAGTTTGTAAAAAGCGCAAAAAAAAAACAAATCGCTAAACCCTTAATAATGTGTTAATAATATGTAAACAAAACAATGAGACAAATGTTTTAAGCCAAAATGGCACAATATATCTAACAAGCAAACATTCAATACACTTTTCAAAAAACCGTCAAAATAGATCCAATTAAAAGTTTACCAACAAAAGCGTTCATACATACATTTGGAACACATACATCTAGCGACAAACATTTCGTTATGACCAAACCAACTTAAAAAAAAAAATTAGTCAAACGTAAACTTTGAAATATTTCCAACCTATACATAATATGTATATGTATTTGAATGTAAAAGAATACTGTAAAAATAACATGGAAAATATTTAGGAGGAAAACAATAGTAATGTAAGTGAAAGGAAAGAAATCATTAGGGTTAAAAAAATCGTAGTCAGAATATTCAGTGTTTTTTTATTCAACTGGAACGGAGCATATACATATGTATATGATGAAAAGGGACAAGAAATAACAACGTACACCAAAAAAGCTAAATATAAGTTATATATATATATATAGAAAAAAAGTTTATTATATTTAAAACAAGAAATGAATAATATTCAGTTCAATGCAATTGTGGCAGTCACAATGAATGAATCTAACAGAACAATACATCACCAATCGCTTAATTATGCGATGATCTTTTCTGGTACCGAAATTCCTCTACCATTAGTTTTGACAAAAGCATAAATAAATTGTTTCTAAAAAAATATAATCCGAACAAACCGCCCAAAGTTCGTGCAGTAAATATCAAATTCAATTAATAAAGGACACTTTTTAAAATACTTATCAAAAAGTCAAATTTGTACACAGACAGACAAGACACGAAACAAACCATCCATCACACAGAAAAAAATTAAATTAAAAACATTATTTCACCTGAAATCCATTAAAAAAAAATTCAGCTAACAAACAACGATTCACCGCGATTTTATTAGCAGCATAACAAATCGGTACAGGACACACTACACTGCACCGTAATGCGGGATAATATACCATAGTCAACAAACATAACAATACAAGGAATCATAAAGAAAACGAACTCGATAATAAAAATAAAATCCAAACAGAAAGCACTAATAAATAATACAGACCGATAACATTTAATGAAAGATCCTTAAAAAATGGATCACTTGCATTATTTAGTTGCCATTGAAGAAAAGTATGTATGATCGGCAAGTGAAGTATAACAAAATAAATAAATGAATAATGGTCATAAACAAAGTAGTTAATATATA
The DNA here is from genome assembly GCA_963942545.1 of Oxycera nigricornis. Classification (NCBI taxonomy): domain Eukaryota; kingdom Metazoa; phylum Arthropoda; class Insecta; order Diptera; family Stratiomyidae; genus Oxycera; species Oxycera nigricornis. The sequence goes on from OZ012661.1 coordinate 5,584,351, forward strand.
TATAACGAACAACAGATGTAAAGAATAAAAATGAAAATAATATACAGCTATACATAACAAAAGGCGAAAATATATACTCTTATATAAAATTATATAATGTTATCTAGTTATGTAGGCGAGTTATAAATTCTTATTGAACTTTGAATGAAAAATAAAAGAAAAATGAAAATATAAATCCAAAACAAAGCAATGTGTTTTTTATTTCATTATTTACTTATTAGCCAAAACAAAATGCGCCCTTTTTTCTGCATTCGTTCTGTTACCTTACCGAGCATTTCGGACGTTATAGCGATGATTTCGGCACGAATGTTTGCCTTGAGCTCGCTCATGCTCTGAGGCTTGCTGGCGTTCAATTTGCTTTTCAAATAGCCCCACAAAAAGAAATACGAAGGGGTTCACCCCGGCGATCTGGGTGGCTTCTCAATGTCGCCTCTTTTTGACATCAAGCGTTCAGGGAATTTTCGTTGCATAAATTGAATTGTTTGATTTGCAGTGTGGCATGGTGCACTATTATGTTGAAACCAGTAACCGTCAAGTCCTTTTTCACGCATTCGCAGGCAGAAATAATGAGCCAACATCCACCGATATCTGTTTCCATCAACTGTCTCATTTTCTCTGAATAAATAGGACCCAATGATGGCTTTGGCGCAAACGCCGGCCCAAACAGTCACTTTTTGGTCATGCAATGGCGTTTCATGGATTTCGTGTGGATTCTTCGTTCCCCAAATGCGGCAATTCTGCTTATTAACGCCGTCAGATAGTGTGAAATTGGCCTCGTCGGTCTTCAGAATTTTCTTCCAAAAATCAGGTTCAGTGTCCATCATTCGAGCAACTGTTTTGCCAACTTCTAAACGACGAGAACGGTTTGTTGGCAACATTATTTGTGTTTATTGCACTGTATAAGGAAACAACTGCAAATCATCTTTCAAAATTCGCCGCATAGTGGTTCCACTGATGTCAAAATGCTGAGCGCGCCGAGGATACGACACTTTTGGGTTCTGGGAAACGCTCACTCTGACCGCTTCAACCAGTTCATTGGAACGTTTTGATGAACGGCACGACGACGATCTCCCACTGTCCCGTGCTCAACAAAATTTGACACGAAACGACAGCTAGTGTTGTCAGACGGTGCCTGTTGGCCACGATATTTTCGACGTTACGCACGTTGAGTTAAAACAACTGAACGACTATTCTCGATGTACATCGTCACTATTTCGGCACGTTGTTTCGGTGTGAAGTGATTCATGGTTCAAATTGTACTGAATTGCCGTTTCAAAAACGTGTCTCATCGAATCAATCAGTTTGAAAAATGTCAAAGTTAGTAAGTGTTTACATACCGACACAAAAGACAATACAATAATATCCACTTATTACTATTATATTATTATTCCAATCATCCTCATTTAGAGTTTCATTTTTATTATTGTTATTTATAACATTCATGCAGATTTTACTGGGAAGTTGTTAATGTGGACCTCAAGGAGCATAACCCGCGGCTTCTTCTTCTATATTGTTACAGTTCTCTTGCAATATCCTTTAGTTGAGTGCTGATATAGGTAAATTCAATTAATCCGGGAGCAGTGTCAAAAAGACAGCTTTTATATACAATATTATTCTTGCTCTTGAAATGGATGTTTATATCCTTGATTGTAAAGTAAATTATCCACATAGATTCCTACCCATATATTCAAATTGTTCGTGGGTTTTCCAAAAGACTAAGTGTTGCGATTCAACATAAATAATTTTCTACATTTCCATGAAATACTCACCAACTGATAATTCACTACCAGACATTCTTGATGCTTCTAATTTAGCGTATGATATTTTCACTTGCGATTGGGCTATCTTCTACCGAATATCGTCATCATGCGTGAAATAGTTTATGTCTGCGCAGCTATTTGCTTGGAAGACGCAAGCAGCGATGCTTCTTAGTAGCATAGAACGCTTTAGCAGGGCAACATATAAAATGGAGTTTAAAAATGTTTCAATTTTAATAGTTTTAGTGTTTTTCTTTTCCATACAGCCATCATTTGGATGCACTGTAACCAGCACGTAAGCCAAACTTATTTTGTTTAGCATTTCTTAAAATACCCGTAATTAGCATTAGCATGCAACTGCTACAAATTTTTGGCTTTTCTTTCGATTCCAGACAAACGAAAACAAGAGTTTTACAATCGCTTCGGAATAATTTGTGCAGCAATCCCCAATTTAACCGCTTATGCCTTCGCTTAAAGGAACCTGTGGTAAAGTCAACGAAACGTATGAAATAAGTCAAAAAACCTTTCATTCATCGTTTATTGTGTATTTTGTTGAATATGCATATAATATTTTCCTTGCTTCCTTCTTCAGTATCACAATCTAATGTAAAATATTCGTGCCTAAAAAGAAAAAAAATCCATCTTCTTTTCTAGACGCAATGCTGCAAAGGGTTCCGAAAGAATTTAAAGACAAACATTTGTGAGCCAATTTGCAATAACTGTTTATATGGAGATTGTATAGCGCCGGGAAAATGTCGATGCCATGCAGGATTTCAACAAATTGGCAACACATGCCAACCAATTTGCAAAAATTGTAAGAACGGACTATGCACCGCCCCCAATACGTGTAAGTGCAAGACAGGATTTCAGGCTAGCATTGCGACTAAAATTTGTGAACCGATCTGCAACAATTGTACAAATGGAAAGTGCACGGCGCCAGGCATGTGTTCGTGCAATCCTGGCTATAAATCCAATTCACACGCAGTCACATGCGGATGGATCTGTATGAATTGTCACATCACGAGATGCAAGAGTCCCCCTAGATGTAAGTGTGAATCAGGATACATTCAAGACGAACAATTGAAAATGTGTGAGCCTGTTTGCCCACAGTGTCCAGTGAATTCTATGTGTACATTGCCGAAAACATGCACATGCAAAAGTGGATATCAGATGAATTCTAATGGAAAGGTTTGTGAGCCTTTCTGCCGAAATTGTAACAACGGCAAGTGTACCAAGCCTGATGTGTGCCTCTGCAACAGAGGCTACCAGTCGGATGCTCAGTCGAAAATTTGCGAGCCAGTTTGTGTGGCCTGCTACAACGGAAAGTGCACCGCTCCAAACGTTTGTACCTGCAACACTGGATACAAGCCCAACATCAAAACCAAAGTCTGCGAACCTGTTTGTCGTAGTTGCGCCAATGGGAAGTGTACCGCACCCGAATTTTGTGTCTGCAATGCTGGCTATCGCATGAATGATAGCACGAAAGTTTGTGAACCAGTTTGCAGTAAATGCTCCAACGGAAAGTGTACAGCTCCAGATATCTGCGTCTGCAACAACGGCTACCAGCTCGGACCCCATTCTCAGATCTGCGAACCGGTCTGCAATAAGTGCACCAATGGAAAGTGTACCGCTCCGCACAATTGCGTCTGCAACAATGGCTACCAGCTCGGACCCCAGTCTCAGATCTGCGAACCGGTCTGCAATAAGTGCACCAATGGAAAGTGTACCGCTCCGAACAATTGCGTCTGCAACAATGGCTACCAGCTCGGACCCCAGTCTCAGATCTGCGAACCGGTCTGCAATAAGTGCACCAATGGAAAGTGTACCGCTCCGAACAATTGCGTCTGCAACAATGGCTACCAGCTCGGACCCCAGTCTCAGATCTGCGAACCGGTCTGCAATAAGTGCACCAATGGAAAGTGTACCGCTCCGAACAATTGCGTCTGCAACAATGGCTACCAGCTCGGACCCCAGTCGCAGATCTGCGAACCGGTCTGCAATAAGTGCACCAATGGAAAGTGTACCGCTCCGAACAACTGCGTCTGCAACAATGGCTACCAGCTCGGACCCCAGACTCAGATCTGCGAACCGGTCTGCAATAACTGCACCAACGGAAAGTGTACCGCTCCAAACAATTGCGTCTGCAACAACGGCTACCAGCTCGGACCCCAGTCTCAGATCTGCGAACCGGTCTGCAATAAGTGCACCAATGGAAAGTGTACCGCTCCGAACAATTGCGTCTGCAACAATGGCTACCAGCTCGGACCCCAGTCTCAGATCTGCGAACCGGTCTGCAATAAGTGCACCAATGGAAAGTGTACCGCTCCGAACAATTGCGTCTGCAACAATGGCTACCAGCTCGGACCCCAGTCTCAGATCTGCGAACCGGTCTGCAATAAGTGCACCAATGGAAAGTGTACCGCTCCGAACAATTGCGTCTGCAACAATGGCTACCAGCTCGGACCCCAGTCGCAGATCTGCGAACCGGTCTGCAATAAGTGCACCAATGGAAAGTGTACCGCTCCGAACAACTGCGTCTGCAACAATGGCTACCAGCTCGGACCCCAGTCTCAGATCTGCGAACCGGTCTGCAATAAGTGCACCAATGGAAAGTGTACCGCTCCGAACAATTGCGTCTGCAACAATGGCTACCAGCTCGGACCCCAGTCTCAGATCTGCGAACCGGTCTGCAATAAGTGCACCAATGGAAAGTGTACCGCTCCGAACAATTGCGTCTGCAACAATGGCTACCAGCTCGGACCCCAGTCTCAGATCTGCGAACCGGTCTGCAATAAGTGCACCAATGGAAAGTGCACCGCTCCGAACAATTGCATCTGCAACAATGGCTACCACCTCGGACCCCAGTCTCAGATCTGCGAACCGGTCTGCAATAAGTGCACCAATGGAAAGTGTACCGCTCCGAACAATTGCGTCTGCAACAATGGCTACCAGCTCGGACCCCAGTCGCAGATCTGCGAACCGGTCTGCAATAAGTGCACCAATGGAAAGTGTACCGCTCCGAACAACTGCGTCTGCAACAATGGCTACCAGCTCGGACCCCAGTCTCAGATCTGCGAACCAGTCTGCAATAAGTGCACCAATGGAAAGTGTACCGCTCCGAACAATTGCGTCTGCAACAATGGCTACCAGCTCGGACTCCAGTCTCAGATCTGCGAACCGGTCTGCAATAACTGCACCAACGGAAAGTGTACCGCTCCGAACAATTGCGCCTGCAACAATGGCTACCAGCTCGGACCCCAGTCTCAGATCTGCGAACCGGTCTGCAATAAGTGCACCAATGGAAAGTGTACCGCTCCGAACAATTGCGTCTGCAACAATGGCTACCAGCTCGGACCCCAGTCTCAGATCTGCGAACCGGTCTGCAATAAGTGCACCAATGGAAAGTGTACCGCTCCGAACAACTGCGTCTGCAACAATGGCTACCAGCTCGGACCCCAGTCTCAGATCTGCGAACCGGTCTGCAATAACTGCACCAACGGAAAGTGTACCGCTCCAAACAATTGCGTCTGCAACAACGGCTACCAGCTCGGACTCCAGTCTCAGATCTGCGAACCGGTCTGCAATAAGTGCACCAATGGAAAGTGTACCGCTCCGAACAATTGCGTCTGCAACAATGGCTACCAGCTCGGACCCCAGTCTCAGATCTGCGAACCGGTCTGCAATAACTGCACCAATGGAAAGTGTACCGCTCCGAACAATTGCGTCTGCAACAATGGCTACCAGCTCGGACCCCAGTCTCAGATCTGCGAACCGGTCTGCAATAAGTGCACCAATGGAAAGTGTACCGCTCCGAACAATTGCGTCTGCAACAATGGCTACCAGCTCGGACCCCAGTCTCAGATCTGCGAACCGGTCTGCAATAAGTGCACCAATGGAAAGTGTACCGCTCCGCACAATTGCGTCTGCAACAATGGCTACCAGCTCGGACCCCAGTCTCAGATCTGCGAACCGGTCTGCAATAAGTGCACCAATGGAAAGTGTACCGCTCCGAACAATTGCGTCTGCAACAATGGCTACCAGCTCGGACCCCAGTCTCAGATCTGCGAACCGGTCTGCAATAAGTGCACCAATGGAAAGTGTACCGCTCCGAACAATTGCGTCTGCAACAATGGCTACCAGCTCGGACCCCAGTCTCAGATCTGCGAACCGGTCTGCAATAAGTGCACCAATGGAAAGTGTACCGCTCCGAACAATTGCGTCTGCAACAATGGCTACCAGCTCGGACCCCAGTCGCAGATCTGCGAACCGGTCTGCAATAAGTGCACCAATGGAAAGTGTACCGCTCCGAACAATTGCGTCTGCAACAATGGCTACCAGCTCGGACCCCAGTCTCAGATCTGCGAACCGGTCTGCAATAAGTGCACCAATGGAAAGTGTACCGCTCCGAACAATTGCGTCTGCAACAATGGCTACCAGCTCGGACCCCAGTCTCAGATCTGCGAACCGGTCTGCAATAAGTGCACCAATGGAAAGTGCACCGCTCCGAACAATTGCATCTGCAACAATGGCTACCAGCTCGGACCCCAGTCTCAGATCTGCGAACCGGTCTGCAATAAGTGCACCAATGGAAAGTGTACCGCTCCGAACAATTGCGTCTGCAACAATGGCTACCAGCTCGGACCCCAGTCTCAGATCTGCGAACCGGTCTGCAATAACTGCACCAACGGAAAGTGTACCGCTCCGAACAATTGCGTCTGCAACAATGGCTACCAGCTCGGACCCCAGTCTCAGATCTGCGAACCGGTCTGCAATAAGTGCACCAATGGAAAGTGTACCGCTCCGAACAAGTGCGTCTGCAACAATGGCTACCAGCTCGGACCCCAGTCTCAGATCTGCGAACCGGTCTGCAATAAGTGCACCAACGGAAAGTGTACCGCTCCAAACAATTGCGTCTGCAACAACGGCTACCAGCTCGGACCCCAGTCTCAGATCTGCGAACCGGTCTGCAACAACTGCACCAACGGAATATGCACGGCACCCGAGGTTTGCAATTGCAACACTGGCTACCAAATGAATCCCGCCGGTAATTTTTGCGAGCCAATCTGCAATAATTGTAGCGATGGAAGGTGTACGGCACCAAATGTTTGTGATAAAGGATACCAACGAAATGCCAGAACCGGCCGCTTCGAACCCGTTTGTTCTGACTGCTCCAATGGAGATTGTATTGCGCCTGGAATATGCAATTGCTTTCCGGGATATGCTCACAACAATCTAAGCAAATCGTGTGAGCCACGTTGCGAGAACTGCATTCATGGTAATTGCACTGCTCCTGGCGTGTGTGATTGTCTTCTTGGGTACCGTTCCGTCCTTAAAAATCAAGGCCCTTGCCTGCCTCATTGCGAGCAAGTTTGTCATAATGGGGAATGCGTCGGTCCGAATCAGTGCAAGTGTCATGAGGGATATCGTTGGGATCAGCTAACATTCACTTGCCAGGCCATTTGCAGCCCGAAATGTGAAAACTCTGTTTGTGTGGCGCCGAATCAATGTAAATGTAAGGAAGGGTACACGCACATTAACAACACCTACAGCCATAAATGCAATCCACAATGTCGTCAGGACTTGTGTCAAAATGCATCATGCTCGGCGCCAAATGAGTGTACATGCTTGGAAGGATACATATTTACGAAGGGTAGTCGCACTACTTGTGAACCAGTTTGTGATCTAGCCTGCAAAAATTCAGTCTGTGTTGGTCCGCAATTGTGTCAATGTTTCGACGGATACGAGCATTCTAGTGGAACTATAGGAAGCTCCGAATGTATACCATCTTGCCTGGTACATTGTGGAAACGGGACCTGCCTACCACCAGATAGTTGTATCTGCTTCGAAGGTTTCTACTTTAGTCAGGTTGCCAACAGAACTTGTGTTCCGCACGAAGATCTCTCAGGACCGATTATGATTAAAAGTATTCCTCGGTAAGTTGTGCGCATTGCAATCCACTGACCATTTCAAACTAATTAAAGTAGCTGATCCAGTTTGCTATATCTGATTCGAATGCTTCTTACACGTTTTCATGGTTTCTTTCGCAGATTGATCCAAAATAATTGGTGGATGGTAGTCGCCATCGTTTTGATACCAACGCTTTTAACTGCAGTTGCTGTAGTTGTGTGCTACTCAAAGCGCAAGAGACTACCTGTGGCAGACGCAGCAAACGACAGTATTCTAGTGATTAATCCTGTTTACGAAAATTGGCCAATTTATGAGTGCACAAAGGAGAAACGCATTAGCAGTCAACAGTCATCGGCACAATTCTAAATTTTGTATCAAATAAATTATTTAAATGGGATTTGTTTTGCCACGATTATATATTTTGATAAAAAACTGACTCTCGTTTGCTCTTGAAAATAATCGCGTGCTGCAATGATTCATTGCAAATGTTCTTATCGAACATTTTAAGAGATTCTTTTTTTCTTTGTCCCAACAGGAAGTTCTTCTGAAAACCGCGATAAACATGCGCCAATACATTTTTTTATTCGACATGTTTATCATAATTGAAGCGCCAGCGGCACGAGTCCTATTTATTTTAGATAAATATTTTAAGAATGATTTCACAGCAGTTGCGTCACGTCATTTTGAAAGTTTATTATAAATAAATTATAGAATCGCAATTTGGATGTCGATTTTTTTCCTCTTAAGACAATTTCTAAGAAATATATTATAAATTGAAGTTTTGCGGATAGTATTGAATTGAATCATCAGATGCTGGTCCGGGCATTATGGGTGTATCTAAAATGAAGGAATCCGTAAGTGTTTTCAAATTGAACTATTAACCGTTTACAGTCTCACCTTTGCTGAACTCGTTTGAGGAGTCTTCGTAGTAAATTGGTTCTGGATAAACAAGATTTCGATCGGATTTTGTCGACTGAAATGTATATTTCGTATTTCTATGGTTAAAGTTTTCTTCGAACGTATTTTCAAATATTAAACTATGGAATGAAGCTGCCAAAATGTTTTATTTTCTCGGAAAGAATCAAGGCTTCTGACCTGATTTCAAGATATATTTTTTAGCTGTTTTGGGTTGTACCCGCGAACTGGTATCATCTAAAAGTGGTTAGCTTTAAATTGTAGTTGAAAACATTTGCACGAGGAACGATTATAATGCTTTTATATAAAGGTAAGACAGATCGTGTTTGCAAACTGAACAATGGTACTCATCTAAAAGAATTATTGCCGATACCTATTTCAGAACAATTTGGAAACAACGTATATACAGTGTGTTAAGTAAGAGCGTGTACAGCGTTATTCAGAAAATATTTATTACAAAATTATTATTTTTACAAATATACGTTCAAAATGTTTTGGTGCAATGCGCAATAGCTTTAATAGTGGGTCCAATCACCACCAGCGTCGATAATCGCTTGGCATCTCCGCTGCATACTTTCTACCAAATTTTCGGCGTATTCTTCTTCTCCAAACGCGTCGAATTTGTCCAGAGAGCTGCTGAGTGAAGAGACGTTTCCCTCCAATCTTCTGCTTTATGTAGGGCCAGACATTTTCGATGGGATTAGCATCTGGCGATTGTGATGGCCAATCGAGTGTTATGGTGCCATTTTCCTGTTTCCATTCAGTGCAGAGTCGGCTCCTGTGTTTTGGATCATTATCTTTCTGCAAGATCCATTCTTCGTTTTTTGGACGAATTGACGTTTCGCAGTCGGTAACATGGCTTTCTTATAAATTTCGACCATCCTGGGAGCATTGAGGTTGTCGGTAAAGAGGTGCAAAATGCCAAAACCCTTCTTTGAGAAGCAGCCCCAAAGATGTACCTTGATTGGGTGTTCAACGGTGCGCTGAACGAATTGGCTTGATGAGGAACACCATGCACGTGATATGATAACATAGCCCCAAACGGAAGTTTCGTCAGTAAAAACTACATTGCTCCAGTCACGATCAATGTTTTCTCGTGCCCAGGCAAGTCTTTTTACTGTGTGTTTTTCTGACAGCAAAGGTTTCTTCAATGTGCTTCGCCGTTTTGAATTATTGGCTCGTAAATGTTCACGTAATGTAACGTGCAATATGTCTAATCCTATTTGCTTCAATTTTGCTTGCCCTTGACGCAAGGATAATCCAAGATTTCGTGAAAACAATGTCACAATCACTTTTTCGTCTTTTTTTGTCACTTTTCCTGCTGAACCACGATCTGGAAGGTCGTCGACATTTTTCGACTCTTTGAACCACCCACTTTGCAAAAGAACCCCTCGACTTTTGAATATACTTGGCAGCTGAGCCATAAGACATTTTTGGCCCTTTTGGGTGCACGCATAGGAACACGGCTTCAAAACGATTCCGACAACGATTAGTAGACAGTGTTTAGAAAGGCAGACACCAACACTGATAAAAACCATGACGTAAAGGAAATAATTCTCATGGACGAAAATTCAACGATCCAATAAAAATTTCAAATATTTTAAACCATCATTTCACATCAATAGGTCAGAAAATTATATCAGAACTCCCCAAAAACGAATCAGCATGCCAAAACGTGTCACCCATTTTCTCTTTTCACTTAAGGGGCTACATAGGTCTTGTATTTTCAAAAAATCGATCGATTTTTTTTATTTTATATGAAAGTATAGTACTTCAAGAGTATTCACACCAAATTTGAAGTACTTCTGGGAAATATTACCGGAATTATAGAAATTTGAATACCGCGTGGTCGGTACGTGCGCTCTGCCTTACCTAGCGTATTACGCATACGCATGCGGCGTGGTTCTATCGCGTAAAATCAGTTCCTTATTTTTATCAAACATTACAACATCAAAAGGATGCTCTGAACATTCCGAATGAGGCGAACGAATGACTGTATGGACCTGAAATCGACAACTCGATGTAAGTCGCTAAAAAACAACTTTAATTCATTAAATCGCGGTAAAAAATTTTAAACGCGTTTTTCTCGAAACGTTGTTTTTCCGTGCGGTAGGCACGATTTCTCGAGAACGAATCGACCGATTTTGCTGAAACTTTGCACAGTTCCTCTTTATAGTATTGGCTCGTGCTTGAATGGGGAAGGGATTTTGATTCGGTCGACTCGTTTTTGTTTTATACGAAAAAAATATTTTAAAAACGATGAGAATCGGGAAAATGCTAAAAAAATATGAGACGAAAATTCATTCAAATCCATTTCAAAACTGTAAATTTCATTTTTTCCAATGCCTTCGTTTAAGCACGAGCCAAGGGCATAAACTATAAGAATTTTTTTGAATTTTTGATGAACCTGCACCGAAATATTTTGCCTACCGCAAAAAAAGGGTTGGACGACGAAAGCTGAAAGAAAATTGACAATTTTCAATGTTTTTAGCTGAAATATTATTTATAACTTCTTGAAATGCTAAACTTTTATGTGTGTAAATTTTAAATAAAATAAATTATTGGTTTTTAAAATACAATTTTTTGAAAAGTTGTTTTTTTTTCCTTCAAGACCCATTAAGGCTGACATCTAGAAAAGAAGTCATTGATATTATGGATTCTCTGAAAAATCACGCCGCGCCGCGTCCTGATGGCATATGCGTTGATGATATCAAAATAATAAAAGAGAATATCGCAGATATACTGGTTACTCTAGTAGATTAAATATAGGCTTCAAGAGTGGAGAATTTCCGAAATATCTAAAATAACGTAAAAACATTTACTGAAAACTCATTTCAATAATTAAGAACGCTAAGATTTATTCTACAAATGTGAAACAAAATTGGATATATTGAACTCTGAATAAAAACTGTTGAGATACTGGTACCCTTATACCGATGTACATCGTCTGGGAAATACTAATTAAATGAACAAGCATTCACGGACAGTGCAAGCAATGAATGATGGAGTGAAAGGTTTTCGGAGGAGGCGTAGGTGGTTTTAGTCGGCAAAAAATCCGACATGCCGAGAAGCAGGAGCAAATCGGTATCTTTTGAAGATTCCACTTCTTCTTGTGTTTGGCATGAATCTTCATCGTGCAGTTCTTCCGATTTTTCGTCTTTGAATATTTTTTCTCTCCCAACACCATGCATTGAAATCACCACTCTTGAAACGTTGAAACCACTCCTGACACGTTCTTTCACGCAGAGTGGCCTCACCGTGCGTATTTGAAAGCATTCGATGAGCCTCAGCTGCAGTTTTTTGTCAAATGAAAGCAGAAGATCAAAACTTCCCGCAAATGACGAGAACTTGGCACAAAACAGACATTTTGAATAAAGGAATCATTCAAAAATGCAAACAACTTTCACTAATACGGAAATGTCGATACGTTAGCAGATGTCCAAAATTACTTTTGACAGCTTACCGATACAGCCATCTATCGGGAAACCGCGGAAGCAAAGTTGTACACCCAATAATTCCACTTAGGTGCAACATATGTCCAAAAAGAGGTGTAAATTTACTTGGAAAATTTCAAGGGATGGAGTTTTTAGTAGATATTCCGCCTATTCAAGTTCTACTGTACATCGTTTTAAAAGAATGCAACCATATACTGTTGAAACTCCTAAGGAAAGTATTAGTGATCTAAAATGGCATTACGTCCAATAGGGTCAGGACGCTCCGAAGTGCCTCCAATTTGACCACGTATTTTTGCACGCGTTTGGACATCCGAGTGCCTTGAAAAATTCAGTGGGTTGTGCCTATGACGCGATGGATGAGGAGACTAACCATTTAATGTTGCATGGTTCTCGATCAATTGAAATGATGCTTCTAATCTAGCTCTTCACGCATTTCTTTCAAACGCGTGTGAAGCCCATCTGTTGATGCACTTCGCAATCCACTTACCTCGCGATACTTCTGCAAATACATCGTCAGCGGCGTCACATAATTATCAAAGCCCAGCGTTTGCAATGCATGCAGTATATCGTCACCATTCACCGTCTTCCTGTTCTCGCTGTGACTGCGATCGATCGCTTCCGATGTAACGAACGAAATGAATTCGGAAACGCATTCCTGAATGCATTCGCGAGCATCCTTGGCGATTTTTCCATTCTCGGGTATGGCTTTTTTCATGATTTTCACGATATTGCAGATGGGCAGAAAACGATCCTGCTCGCGTAATAAAGTGCTTTTCGATTGGCTGTCCGTACTCTCATCGTCTGCAACAATTAAAACACGATATCGAGACATTGATGCAAGGACATTGGGTGGCGTTTTGATAATAAATATTTTTTACTAAGAAAATCCATACCGGATCCATCCTCGGGCTTAATGTAGGCATCGTCCGAAAAAAGCGACGATATAGCATCGTTGCTTTGATTCATTGCGGCTGACTCTAAGGAATTTTAAATGCTATAATTCGCAGCACAAGTTAGGAACCACCAATAAATAAATAAAAGTTAAATGTCAATGCACCGTTCCGATTTTTGACATTTATCGTTCTATTCAATTCCAAGTTTAAGCGAGATGGCTAGCCAGCTCTGTAGCTTTGCAGATTGTAGGAAATGTTTATCAATAGTGTTTCACGGCATATCAAAAAATTATGGAAAGTTTATTCACAATTTAATTTAATTTGGATCAGTGACACCTTTTTTAATGACAGTTTAAGTTATATTTATTAATATACATATAATATAAAAATTTGGATAGAGAATGTGAAATAAATTTTGCAGGTTCAATGCAAATTGTATTTTAACATTTTTTGGGGCTTTTAATATGACTCTATCACGACATGTCATCGCATCTTTGTATTTAGATGCGAAAAATATTCTTTAATTGTTTTTTAGTTTTAACACTTTTAGTTTCATTTTCAACATTGCGTCTCGGGTAGAACCGCATACTATTCCATCCTGACATTTGTAACACTGCTAACGCAATGTGCCTTGCGGAACAAGTGGAATCGAGATGCCAGGTTCGCCATTTGCCGTCTCCTTAGTATCGTGTTCGTCATAATTTGTCGCCGGAAAAAAAAGCTGTGTTCAAAGAATATTCCAAATTGTAATTTCAACCGTGATCCCAAACGTCGCAATCATAATGGCCGCGGTCGAAACAAAACTGCCCGAGGAACCGAACAATTCAGAACCGATCGCGATCGACCGGGAAAATGAAGATGTTGAAAACAATGTCCCAGGCGGGGAGGCGGACGGAGCCGGAGAAGGCGCAAAAAAGCAGAAGAAAAAGAAGAACAACAAGAAGAAAGAAGGTACGAAGCAAGTCTGCAAACAATGGTTTCGAACGATATCAAGTACGGACGGGGTCGCTCCACATCCCAATCAGGCAGGGGCGCAATGCTAATGACCCCTTCCGCCTGGTGGAGGGAAATCGAAGGCCACGTGCTTGGCTATTATCTATATTTGTTTGGAACAACACTGGAGCATTGTTGAAATCTTTATCGAATCCGGGTGACAATCGAGTTGCTATTATTAATTAATTCGTTCATATCTCACCATGATAGGTTCTTCAGACAAAATCTTTCAACGTTGTCTAGTCCAGATATCACAGCTCCTGAATTCAGCCATAAATTGTATATTAACTGGTTGGCTGCCACCACACACTCAAAATTGATGTCGCCGTGTGCTTCCATGGCATCTAAGCACGCATTGAGACGTGCCCGTGGGTACCACCGATGACCTCACTTGCTATTAATTTAAATACTGATTAAAACGCAGGCAGCTAACTCCAATTGTCATAAGTTTTATCATGTCATCAACATATCGCAGTCAGAAAGACATCTTGAGTCATTCCCAATCAGCGTGTGGTGGGGCACTCCACTAATTTGCGATAGAGGTCATCGGGGGTACTCACGGCGCAGTGGCTATTATGTTGAATATCGGCGGTCGTTATCATGGCAGCCAACCTGTAATATCCGTAACGATTCTGGCAATAGAATCGATAATTGGCGGAACACTTGAAAACATTATTGATATTTCAGGCATTTTTTTTCCAATGATATCTGGTATCAATTTACTTGCTCGCCGTGTCAATTTCCGCTCAAATGGGAGTCTCAATTTTCCTAATGTTAATTCTCTTTTTTTTTGCATTTTATAGCTGTAGCGATCCTTCCATTAAGTATTTATTGCTTTGTGTAGTTTTCACGATTACTGGCTATTTTTTCGGTTGGGAGATGGAACTCTTCAAAAAAACCGATGTACTCCTGCTGCTCAGCATGTCGAATTTTTACCGATTAAAACCACCTTCGCCTCCTTCAAACCTCTCACTCCACCACTCATTGCTTGCACTGTCCCTGTGCAATGTGTTCCCTGAATACTTATTTATTTACTAAGTACTTCCCAGACGATGTATATCGTTATAAGGGATAGTACCAAAATCCCAATAAGTTCAAATATAGTATAGAACTTTAAGTTGCGTTCTATGGTCAGTTTGGTTTGCCATTTCATCATGAATAGGTTGACGCCTGAGCAACGTCTCCAAATTGTGCAGATTTATTTCGAAAAAAAACTGTTCTGTGATCAATGGTGACCGCTATTAGCCATGATCAATGCCTTTCTCATTCCGGAATTGACTCGCCGTAATGCAGGAGACCTCTGGTTTCAACAGGATGGCGCGACATGCCATACAGCTCGTGCAACCATCGACTTATTGATTTTGATTTTGGTCCTGTAAATTGGCCTGCAAGATCTCATGATTTATCACCGCTGGACTATTTATTATGGGAATATATCAAATCACTCGTCTACGCCGACCAGCCCGACACGCTTGACCATTTGGAAGAAAACATTCGACGCGTTATTGGCGAGCTACGGCCCCAATTATTGGTTAGAGTAGTCGAAAATCGGATCTCTCGTTTAGACTTCCTCCGCGCCAGTCGTGACGCTCACATGCTCGAAATCACATTCAAATAAAAATTATCTTTCCAATAAAATCAATTTCATGACAAGCAAAACAATTTGTCCGTATTTTATTCTATTTCAAAGTTCTATACCTTCAAAAAAACACCCTGTGCAAATCAACAGTGCAATCATAATTCAACACTCAGCATATACTGTAGAACAGCGACATTATACATATCAAGTTATTAGTATACCACCATTTTTTAGGATATGACTTGATACGCAAAAATACCAACTTCCGACATCGAGAGATGATATATATAAACATAACTAAGAAAACAGAAGTAAACGTTTTCAGACAAAGTTTCGCTGCTGAAGTAGAGTGGAAACTGCAATGAATACATTGATCAACGCCCCTTTTTATACTAGCGGTTTTATTGCATTCAGACGAATGCAAACTCTGAAAGAGTGTTCAGCGAACATAATCTGATAATAACTAAGAATAAACGTAGGCTAACGAATTGAAAACATTGAGCAACATCACAAAATATCAAGTCGTATTAAAATTGCGTTTCAAATCTCGCCTCTAAAAAGATATGCATTGCGGGGCCAATGTGATTTTTAAGAAAAGAACAGTGCCAATACGTTGCAACTTATTCTATCAACGATAGAATATCAATAAAGATTTGACGAGTTACAATACACCGTGTCTCCATAAAAAAGACTACTCTTTTATACACGATTTCGATTTCTTTTAAAAATATATTTCGGACTTAAGTATGTCAAATTTTTACTGAATCCACGATTTCCTTTACAAAACACCGAAGAAGGTTGCAAGTAGCAACCGAAATACGTATTTGAGGAAATACAAAATATTTTGGTAAAAAGCAACAACACGAGTTTTGAATAATCTTGAAACCTCTTAAACGATAGCCGGCAACTAAAATATAAACAGCATCCTCTAAACATGTTTCAAAAGTGTAAAATTTGCCTAATTTTTAATATATCCTTTCCGATTTCAGCTCAAAAGCAAACTGAAAAGGTGAATGGCATTCATGACGAACCAATCAAATCGAGCAACGATGATGCCATTGTCGCGAACGACGATGATAACGATGAAAACGAGGAACCAGCAGCCGATGGTGCCGCGGAAAGTCAAAAGAAAAAGAAGAAGAAGCCCAAAAACAAAAATAAGAATAAAACTGCAAAAGCGGTCACCACGACCGGTCAAACGGATCCACCATCGAAACCAATAGCAGAACTCTTCCCGGACGGAAACTTTCCCGAGGGCGAGATCATGCAACATCCGAACGTGGACGAGCGCACCGCGAAAGATCGTTTCACAAGCGAAGAGAAGCGTGCACTGGATCGAATGCATGGCGACATTTACATGGAACTGCGCCACGCGGCAGAGGCTCACCGTCAGACACGACAGTATATGCAGAAGTGGATCAAGCCGGGAATGACCATGATTGAGATTTGTGAGGAACTGGAAAAAACGGCACGAAAATTAATAGGCGAAAACGGTTTAGAAGCTGGACTTGCCTTCCCGACTGGCGTCTCTTTGAACCACTGTGCAGCGCATTACACGCCCAACGCGGGCGACACTACGGTTCTAGGACAGGACGATGTGTGCAAAATTGATTTTGGCACTCACATCAAAGGACGGATAATAGACTGTGCATTCACGCTGACTTTCAATTCGAAGTACGACAAACTCTTGCAGGCCGTGAAAGATGCAACAAACACGGGAATTAAAGAGGCGGGGATTGATGTGAGGCTGTGCGACATTGGAGCAGCTATCCAAGAAGTTATGGAGTCATATGAGATCGAACTAGATGGTAAAACGTATCAAGTGAAAAGCATTCGCAACTTGAACGGCCACTCGATAAGTCCCTATCGTGAGTATCAAACAATAAACCTTCTTTGTAAACTACTATCTCATATCAGACAATTTAATACAAACAATTTCAATCAACTTTTACAGGAATCCATGCGGGCAAAACTGTGCCAATTGTCAAAGGAGGCGAGAGCACTCGCATGGAAGAAAACGAATTTTATGCCATTGAAACTTTCGGCTCAACTGGCCGCGGACTCGTGCACGACGACATGGACTGTTCGCATTACATGAAAAACTTCGATGCACCGTTCGTGCCGCTCCGATTGGCTTCCTCTAAATCGCTTCTCAACGTAATTAACAAAAATTTCGGCACACTAGCTTTTTGTAAGCGCTGGCTGGATCGCGCCGGCGCTACGAAATATCAAATGGCATTGAAAGATCTCTGCGACAAAGGTGTTGTGGAAGCATACCCACCGCTGTGCGACATTAAAGGATGTTACACTGCGCAATACGAGCACACGATAATGTTGCGACCGACATGTAAGGAAGTGGTGTCGCGTGGCACCGATTATTAATGAACTAAATTGTCGACTCGAAGGAAGATGCTATTCATTATAGACGGTTCGGAATTCAGAGTTCCCCTCGTCTCATGTCAGCCACAAGATAATACACAATGTTGCCTTCAATATTCTAAACGTGCAATTGTATGTGATTATGTATTGTTTCTCGCATCTGGGGATACAACATTGAATTCGAAATCACATCATCACTTCCCGCATTTAATATGAATTGTAGCATCTTCCTCGACAACGGACCGTCATGCAGTTAACTCGTATGCTATTCCGAAAAGTTTAGTTGAAAATTCAATGTCCAGAATGACTATGAATTTTCCCCAATTGTTGTAATATCCATTGATTTGTTATTATTCGATTTGCATATTCTGTTATAATATTCTAGTCTAGGTTGACGAAATATCTCGTACTCGCCAGCAAAAAAAATCTAATTAATACACATTTTGCAATGCAAGAAGCTTCGTAAAAACAAAATAAAAATAAACTAAAGTATGAATATAACATCGGAAATTTTGTAATTTATATAAAAAAGCAACCAATGAAATTGTAAAGCAATCAAATTGAATGTAATATATATATTGTACGAGTTTTAACAGGAAAGAATAAAATGGTAAAGCGACCGAACAAAATAATGTTTACTTAAACGTTTCAGTGTTGTTACTCCGAAATGAAAAGAGTTAACTGTGTTCGTGGTCCAATGAAATACACTTTCTGCATTTACAGCTTTTCGTTAGAGCTTGCCAAAGTCAAAGCAGGAACAGTTCGTATCGCCAATAAAAGGAAAAGACGAGCGATGGTCATCCGAGTGGGAAAGCACCATATCTCCTCCAAACCGATCAAGTATTTTAAAACAATTAGGCATCCACAGCAAGATCATTGCTATCAAGAATTCCCAGCTTGGGACTAGCTACTATCGTAGGATTACACAGCTTGCGTATAGGGGAAAGCCTCGACCATCGTGAGCACAAAGAAAGTTATCAGTCCAATTTGTAGAATGAATGCCATAACAGTTTGCAGCGGCTTTAGAACCGTATTAGATGAAATAGCATGTGTTATTGTCAGTAGAGCTGGCATAAGCATCTCCAGGCAACAAACGCAACAGCACGCCAATGCACCACGATACAGAAGGGTTGCCGAATAACTCTGGTCCTGGAAATGAAAGTATCCGCTTTATTTCGACTTCTGCAGGAGCTTGCAAATTTTAATGTGTTTAATGCACCGCCTGTACCTGGCGGTGTTCCGCATGTCATCCCGTGCACCGCATGTACCTGGTTTGCACCGCAGGCGCCGCATGTACGTCCCCGTGAACACCACATGTGCGCGTTTCGTAAAATTTTCGTGCCGATAGATAGGCACAATTCAGAGAATCTTTTAGAGTGCCGAGATGAATAGACCCTAAATGAAGCTCGTTCAAATGTTCTAAAAAGACTGTATTTTTCTTTACATCTTACTCGCTTTTTTACAAATTCTTAATGCTAACACCCGTAGGTGGTCAAACACTTATGACCAAATTAACGATACGACCTCCACAGGTTCCTCACCGACACCGGCAAGGACAAGTCCCTGGGGCCCCGGATATCTTGGTACCAGTATAACCCTGGTAAGATTTTGAGGAAGTACAAGTACCATTTCTTCAATTGTGCCCCATTACAAAGCTCCGGATTGATCGCCGTATTTTAGGGCTTATCATCATTTAAACATACGCCACCCTCCAGCATCCCGTTGTAAGGATATTGTTTTGAAGGAATCTCTCCTCCGTTACACAGGCTTGGGACAGTTCTCCTAAGGAAAGCAGAGTTTCAATTTGGGAGAGTGGATCGAAAGAAAACACGATGAACTAACACCTGGCTTAGTTTTTAAGTGGACGTGGGAGCTTGCGAGCGTATATATTTATACCGCTTTGGACGCTATTTTACATCTTTTGCACAATCTGTAACGGCGTCAAAAAGACCGTGGAGCACGTCTTGTTCAATTGTTCACGATATAAGGATGACATGCAGAAAGTTTGGGTGCCCCTTTTCACGATTTCTGCCGCAGCTGCAGATCGGAGGAGGAGGAAACGATCCAACATGCATGCAAACTTTAGGCTCGTCTTTCCTGGACAGCCTCACGGAAGTAGCCAGTTTAAATATTAGCGGCATAGCCAGCTTCATGCGAGAATCTATATGGTTCTCATCATCCCACAGGTTCTAGTTCCGTTCCTTATCTTTTTGTGGTATCACGATGGACCTAGCGTGGCCTAAGTGAGCCACCTTTTTGATAACGGCGGCTGCCACTACAACCAACCAAGGATGACGGAAATGCTGGAGGAAAGCGTTTAGAAAAATACAATATCAACCCGCTTGCAATCGCTTAAAAATTAAAGTAGATGTTCATAAGAAAGTTATTTATTGCAAACTGTAATATCAATGATTTATTACTACTGGATACCATCGAAAACCAATTTACCTTGCGACAATACAACTGCATAAGAAATATTCAAACAAATGGGAAAAACGCATTCATCTTTTACAAATACATGTATTTTCCTAAGATAGTTTGTGACTCAGTTAAAAGTCATTTTTATAATCACTTTATTATTCTCTTTGCTGTTAATTTGTATATTTATATATGGGCATATACATCTGTTAACGATAAAATTACTTAATAAATCAACTCCCTGCATGACATCTTTACACTTTGGTACTGTTCTTTTTTTTCTCCTTCAAAGTTGGCTCATATTTTTTTCATAAGTTTTACTACGAAAGCATTTTTGAAATGAAATGTTTTGCCTGATTTTGATACGAAAGGATCTCTTTAAAAAGATTCTATCGAACAAAATTAAACACCAGTTTTCCATAATAATAAGATCTTTCCAACAGTTTGATGATATCCTTTTTTAGAATGGATTTTGCAAAGTATTCTACGATGCGCACTAAAAAACAGTTCATTCGGTGAATTTATAGAAATGGTTTTTCTTGTTTCTGCAAAGTTGCCATCATTATCTTAAGTGAAAGTGCTTTATTAAAGAAATTTCATTGTTATTTCTTTATTCAAAAATATGTGCACGCTTGCTTTCGAAAAAGATACGGGTAAGTAAATATAAATTCTACAAATTATAGATTAACTAAGCGCTAATACTTTTTTTTTAAAATTAAATTCGAATTTATTGAAAATATACAGTGCAATCCGCTTGTAAAGTCGTCCGCTTGTAACGTCGGATTTTAATTATAATTTCTTATATAAAATAGCATATTCCGATGTAACGTCGTCCCGCCTTTGACTTCTCATAAGGCGAATTTACAAGCGGATTATGCTGTATTTATTTTTATATTTATTGCATATCATCCTCAAAACTAAGGATCGCATTAAACCATATTAGTTTCACTAGAAAAAACATTTAAGTAAGTTTTGGTGCTTATTTCGCCCGAAAACAATTGTCGTGTCTGTTCAAAAATTTGATATGGAAATTATTTCAGGTTGGGGGTAGTTCGGTATTCAGTTGAAATTGAGTGTTATCATTTATTCAATGAATGGAGATAGGCTGAAGCCTTCATTGAACGTCCCGGTTGTAGAAATATCAAGTACACAGCTCCTTGGACAATGTTATCGAGTTGGAAGAACGATACGCGATCAAATATTCCTACTAAAATAGTGATGCGTTCCAATATCGAATATTAAAGTCTGGATTTTTTTTCTCTAGCAGCAAACATTGTTATACCAATTCGGAATGCAAAGAGGATCGCCATGCGTCAGGATAGAAGCGTTATGCATGACTAGCCGCACTTACTTATTCATGAATAGTGCAGACAACCCAATCGCTTCTGATTTTACTTGCAACGTCATACTTGAAATGCTTTTGCAAGTATATGCGCTGCATATGTACGAAGAAGACATAACATAATAATAACCAATGGCGCAACAGGTCAAATTCGGCCAGGGGTTTGAGGTAATGTTCGAGTTACGTTATTACTTAACCAACGGAGCACTAGTACGTGAAGTGGCCAACTACATGCAAATTTAATTTTCAATTTGGACATATTTTTAGATTAATTATTGGTGGTGATATAATTAATAAAGTAGTTCCGGGTTAAACCGAGCGCAAGAGTGTATCTAAATGCCCCAAAACGATCTGAGGAAACTGTTTAGGTATGTTCAAATCTATTTTACGATGACTGCTTGGCTCATAATGAAAATACCGCCTTCATAAGTTGATTCTAAAAGCCTTAATCACGACCAGATTTTCGTTTTGCAGAACCAGTAGTATGTATTTCGTAGTCTAAAGCACGCAGTAGCGTCCCCCAACTTTTCATCGCACTTAGGGGGACGATTGAAGTTTTTTTTTTAAATTAAAAAAATGACTGGTTTTCTTAATTCATCAACTACAAGAAATTCCGATTCGTAATTTTGTGGAAGCCTAGAGTATCTAATTAACGTTCCCTTTACGTATTTATTGCAATTTAATTTCCGACATTTTTTAGATACCCCACCACGTGTTTCAGACGACGATATGTCCTATCCAATTTTTAAATTTATTAGAAACAAGCTTGTCGAATTTTCTATCCATTTGGAAGTATTTCAACCCGATTAATCCAAATAAATGTTTATATGTGGTTGTGTTAATCTTAAATAGGCAAAGTTGGCAAATATTCTTCCAACTAAAACACTAAGCGTGTCGAAAATGAGCTCAAAACACATCTGCGATGTAAATGACCACCAAATTTTAAGTGCTGCATAAATAAAAACAAAGTTAACAAAGAATTTAGTTCAGAAATATTGTAACAGGCAGGCAAACATCTTTAGAGTTCCCTAAAGAAAACAATCAAAATGTTGAGAATGGTTGAAGTTGAAACCTTAATTGTTTTGGAACTGGATAAGAAAAGATCGCCAACTCTATAGCACGGGCAATTTAATCATTCAAACGGATAAGAAGTAACTGCTTCGCTTGTATAAGCGTGCGACAACAGGATGAAATTGAATATACTTTCTATCATATATATGTTTGTTTTTTTGGTAAAAATTGCCACACCTTTATTTGGCGAATTGTGTCAGATGAATGTTTCCTATTATGTAGCTTACAAAGTTTATCAGGTGTTGAACGTTTCAACAGACATACGAACCGCCGTAGCTGGGCCTAAATATGCCGACAAACACACATCCACTCGATGCGTATGGGCATGCACATGCTGAGAGTAACATTAAAAGCTAATTGTTTTACTTAAAAGTAATTATTATTATCTTTAAATTTAACATATCATTTTCCATATTCTATGAAAGGAAATCAAATAGCTGAGCACAACTATTTATCGAAGTTTTCTTGTTTTTTTATGTTTTACAAAGCAGATACGTTCCGATTGCCGCTTCCGTTTCCCAACTTCTTATGAAACTCTAGTTTGTCCTTTCCGCATCTGATGAATACAGCTTGTAACTGATGGTTGTACAAATCATATGTGCATAAATAGTGTTTCATGACCGTTCTATTGCAATTTGTTTGCCTCGCGATGAAACAAACTGATTTCGATCATATTTCTTTACTATTTTGGGAAATACTCAGCACCTTTCGCGAGAAGAGCGAACGGACAAAGTTATAATACAGTGTGGCTGACGACAAATTAGAATAAAAGGATGGTAAGGTGCTCGCGTGGATTTTATAAACAAAAAAAAACAATACAGTCAGATCTTATGCAGGCAATTGTAACTTCTTACCCTTAAGCACTTTTGTAATGTACAAATAAAAGAAATCACAGTACAAAATCGTTTGCACCACACCAGCGACAATGGCAATCAGATCGTGGTGCGACTCGACCATGTACCGGTACACCCAGTTCAACAGATACAGTGCTCGATATGATCCCAACGCGAACAGATAGTGACTAGTTATCGATTCCGCTTCGCCCGTCTTGCTCACGAGGAACAACTGCGGCAGAATCGCCACCGACTCCAGATAGATCGAGAACGTCCACAGTATCTCCATCACAGTGAATTCGTGATTTACGACCAGCGACAGAATTACGCACGGCAACAGCAAGAACTCGATCCGGAAGGAGTCGTGATTATGATCGTACGTCGCTTTGAATTTCACATACATCAGATACAGGGTGGCTCCCGATGCCGCGAGGAATACAATCTTCATGATTGAATTGTACAGGCTGATGTAGGTCGTGAACAGATCCAGATATCGGGACAAGTACACGATGGCGAACAGTAGCTGCGACTTCCCCGAGATTCCGGCGCACGATCGCGTCTTCCAAATCTTCAGAAGGAGGATTATAATCGCAAGCAAATGCGATAGATCGCCGGCTAACCGAAATATATTCATTTTGCAATTGCCTTTCCGGTCAACGATGGAGTCTCTCTCGGAGCTTTGTGGGATTCAGACCGGTGAACGCGGGTAACTGTTGCTCCTGGCGATGTGATGCTGGGACCACGACTCTGATTGCACCTTCAACAACTCCTTCTTCTGCTAATCAAAGGGTTGTTTATCGGCGGTAAAGTAAATTTGAGCGCCGGACACACAACCAAAAATGACGTGGACGACGTGGCTTTTGACACCGAGTCTGACGTTTCGCGACGATGCGGCGTTTTCTCCCCTGCTCTAACGCCGGAATTCTTGACGATCTTCAGAGTATCTCCTAACGCCCTGAACAGTCCTGCAATGGCAATTTCGAGACATATATTTGCGAGCAATCACAATACGGGCTATGGTATCCGCACCTCTGTATTTAAGACAACCTCCCCAAGGAAGCAAGCTGCGAGCCAGAAACCGACAGTTCTTCGATGAAATATTGATAGAATGACAGCTACATCGAACAATGGGCGTGAAGTTATTGTTGATTCGAATTGTAGGGGCGCGAGGTGAATTCTGATCGGCGGTGGTGAATATTAGAAAACATTTTTAATCAGCGAAATTCTGACAATCAAACAAGACTTGCTGCGATCGTGACGCAATCGCGCAACATGTACGAACCCAGATAATGCACAAACTTTCGACTCTGATATGAATTGAATCCGATCTTTTAATCGCTATCTATTAGATAGGAAGCAGCACAGGTTATTCACATAGAAACAATCTGAAAGCAAGCTTAATAAGTTTATTGGTTCGCCGTCTTGGAAGTACCTGTCATTTTTTATAAGCAAAAAAAGGACGAAAGAAGACAAGTTGTCTTTGGTTTCTATCCAAAATTTCGTTTCACAATAAGAATTTTTTAATTCAGGAATCTAATTTTTAAGAATGAAATTGTAATTGTTTGGGTCTGTTTCATCACCCCCTTTAAAAATCGGTATAACTGCAGAGATTTTTAAGTATCCCGGGAATCTTCCCTCCTTAAAACAATTATTTATTAATTTCACGAGACCATCTGCAATATTTTCTTCGACTAATTTGAGGTCATCAACGGAGATACCATCAGGACCTGGTATAGTATGATTTCGAAAAACTTAGTAAATAACGCCATAATACAAATACAACCAATTTTTTTGAATTTGAATCTAAGTATTATATTCACGGCGCTGTATGTATTGTAAACAATTTTATACTACTATTTAATGCTTATGATCATATATTGGATGAGAGATTTCATCATATTTCGTCATTAGCCACATCAGTAAAAAATGTGCAACGCTCTAAATTCATTCGAAAGAGCTTTTCTGCCCTTGCTTTAGTCAGCGTCAACATGTTTTTCTAGTTTTTCCACGCCGAAAGCTTGGATAGATAGCACACTTGCAGTTTTCCCATCGGTTCTCAGTTGGTATTTTGTTTATTTTGTTGAACGGCAGAGACTTCAGAACAGTCGCGAGTTGAAATAGTCAAGAGCGATATTTGACGGACGTCGTAAATATTGTTTGTTTTGAAGGCCACTCCTAAAACCAGGTGAAAAATGTAAGTAGTTTTGATATTAAAGTAAGTTACGAAATAGCCATAAGAATTAGAATTTGCATCGCTTCTGGAGAACATGTAAAAGTTCGCGAGTTACGCACGTAATTGGCACTCAATTCCGGGAAATCAATTGCGTCGGGAAATCCCCATCAAATTATGAGTAAAATGTTCGATTTAGCATGTCTGAGTTTCATCTAAATATCAATTTTGAATAGCACTCGCTTCATTATCATTTGTCCTGTCCTTGCTCGTAATTTTGTTATGTGTTGTTATGTGATACACCTGCGAACAACACTCTATAATCCAAAAAAAATTCTTACATGAATAAAAGCAGATGAAAGTACATCATAAAAACGGCATGGACAATACCAGCGTAATCAGCGTCACGGAAATCCTGAATATTTATCCAGTTGGTTGGAAAATAGAGTCCGTAGCTCGCCGTTCTTTTTAGAGATTTCATCATTCTCTTCACGGCAATGGTTGTTTTCCAGACACTCTGGGCGCTGTTAACTGCACAATTGATGTCCGATCTGGAGGCGACAGACAAATGTATGGAACTTCATGGCTTCCTCTTCTCCGTTCGCGTGAATTTTGGCGCAAATCTTGGGACGTCGGCCAGCTGGGATGGCTACATTATTCCCATGAATCTTGCCATGATTTTCGCAGCATATCTCTTATGGTGCAGGAAAATCGGCTCACGATGATCCTCTCAAATTGCAGGCTAAAGTACGAGTTGGCGTTCGCAGCGGTCTCGCCATTTATTCTATTGAGTGGCTGATACTTCTAGGGTCCAAACCGTAAAACTTTATGGAAATGTGTTGGTTGCTTCCAAAAAGTTAAATTCAGACTTTATAGAGTAAATCCTGCCACAGTCTTCTTGGTATCAAGCATTAGAGAACAAACCCACAGGCGAGGTATGTAATACTTCAGGAAAAAAACGTGGATCGCATTATAAACTCTGTCTGTGAGTTCATACAGCATTTTTTTCATCGTTGGGAGGTGGAAATCTTCAAAAAGATATCGAGTAGCTTCTATTTCTCGGCATGCCTCATCCAAACCTCTCTCTTCATCACTCTTTGCTTGCACATTTCGTCTGCAATATGTTTATTCACTTTTAGTATGTTTGCCTAGCACGTCCCAGACGATGAATATCAAAATAAGGGTTAGTAACGGAGCCTCATTAATTTTAGTATGAAGGTCTGATGCTTTTTCAAATAAATCCATTCGGTTTGGTTGACTATTACTATTCTGAGTTTTGCTTTTCAAGTAGATGTTTCCACAGTGCTGTTTTGAAAGGTGATAACTTGGTTATTTCCCCCTCTAAATTTACATCTAGTTTGATTGCTTTTCCTTCATCGTATTGTACATTTTTATGTACGAATTTCCCTTTTCCATGTTAATCAACCCCTTCTAGGTTTACTTTAGCTGTCGCTTTGTTTGCGGCCGCGATTAGATCATTGTCGAGGCTGAGAATTAGTAATTCGGTCTCGTCCTTATTTATGAAAACACGCGAATCAGCATCTGTGGCGTTCAAGGTAAATTTTTTGGGCACAAACGTGAGCTTTTAGTTTCAACATCTTTACGATTGCTTGTTTTTGAACGCTCTCTCTTTCGTCCTGGCGTCAATTGGATTAATTTTTTTGTTTTCAGTTGCCAAAATGACCCTGAAAAGTCGAATTTTGTTACAGGAGTAAAAGTTTCGAGATAGTTCACTCCGGTAGTTTGTCTGAACCCTGGCTTTCAGACGATCAATTTCACTATTGATTCTCTGAGTTGAGTTTGTAGGACCATCGATATTCGATGATGATTCAAAAGTGGCTCTACAAGTATTCAGGAGTCATTTTCTAACAGAGTCTATTTGTTCGTCCATGTCATTCTCTCAGGCATTTGCCATTTTGCTCGTGATTGCTTCCTTAAAATTACGTAGCTCATCAAGATCTTAAACAGAAAATATTGCCTTTGAGTATGTGGTGAGTGTTCGGATACTGTGTATGGATCGCAAAAGCTATCTAGGCTGTTGATTTCAATCGTAAGTTGTTGAATAGTTTTGGACCCCTTGATTTATGATTGTCGTGTATCGTTTTGGTATTCGATCCTCATTTAGTTTTCCTCATATTTTATGAGATTGAAGTTTATCGTTGTAGCTTCCTTTTTGCATTTTCTTCCGGTCAACACGATGCCCTGATAGATTCAAACTAGATTTCTCTCTGAAAATCAGATTCTACAACTTCTTATGTATTTGTCGTAGCCAACAAAGGAACTATTTTCAGCGTTAAAATTCCATTCAGTTCAATGTTCTTTAGGGATTTAACTTTTTCTTCGAAAGTTTTTGAGATTATAAACTTCGCGTGTCGTCCCTTTATGTCAGAGTCCGTTTGCTTTCCCTCCTGACTTGCTGCTAGTCCCAATTTCGTCCCGTTTTCTTCGAAACGTAGACGACATAGTTCACAGCTTCCGAGCACATCCTGATTGATACTCCAATAGCATGAAAAACAATTCTTGCCTGCTTCGCAATGGTTCGAATTTCTAATTCTGACGTACATTTCTGTTCGGGTGCATTTAATTAGTAACTTAATGTTTTCAATATTTTTTCGATTAAATTATCATACTAGTGATTCACTGCTTAGAATAGTATAGCAAGGAAACTATGCGTAATGTCTTCTTGTGTCCTTTTTTAATTTTTTTTGACTACCGTCCAGATTTTGTTATAAATTTTTTAACGTTTTCTAACCATTTTCTTTTCTTTTTGCAGATCTATGAAATCTGATTATTCACGGTCTTAGCATCGTGCTGATTACATAAAGAACGATGGATTATCGTAGCTATACACTATTCAACATGAACATATTTCGCCTAACAGGCGATATGTGCCATGTGTTCGCAATGTTCGTAATGCTGTTCCAAATCATCAGAACCAAGTCATGCAAGGGAGTATCGGGGCGTACACAAATTCTGTTTGCCACTGTTTTTATAACGCGTTACTTAGATCTGTTCACAGAATACTTGAGTGCGTATAACACTACCATGAAAATAACGTACATAGCATGTACTTTGAGCACGGTCTTCCTAATTTATGCGCTGTATCGTGATTCGTACGATCGCGCCAATGATATATATCGCGTCGAGTTCCTAGTTATTTTTGCATTCATATTGGCTCTCATTTATAATCATCAATTCGAGATGCGGGTTGGTGGGTTGGTTGTAGTGGCAGCCCCCTGCTGTTATCCAATAAAGAGGCCCATTGTCAAGATGCAGGAGATTGCATGGACATTTTCAATTTATCTAGAGGCGCTAGCAATTATTCCGCAATTGTATTTGACACGAAAACGGGGTTGCTCGCGACATATGGCGCTGTATCTAGTCGCACTAGGACTCTATCGAATGTTTTATATATTGAATTGGATCTTTCGTTATTTGGCTGAAAATCACGTTGACGAGATATCCTTTTGTGCTGGAACCGTCCAAACTTTTATTTTATTCACGTTTATTTGTTGGGGAAGCAATGACTATCATCAACTGGAAAAAATAGACGAGGAGAACGTGCCCGAGTCTAAAAAGCCAAGCCCTTTGGATTTCACGCTTGATGCGAATAACAGAAATATGCTTTTCAACTATATTCAACAGAAACATTCAAAGGAAGAATCCGCCGAATCGGCTGATGCAGATAATAAGCTAGTAAAAGTGCATAACAATCATATTACAGCACCAAAATAAATTTAACCAACTTAACGCCTTAATTCAAAAGAATAATAATCAAATGTTTTCTAACACTTTTTGTATAGAATTATGAATAAATTCTTTGAAGAAATATCGAAATCGAAATATCGCATTTAAAGCTCAGAATGTAATTTTGGACTGGATGATTTAAGATCCAGCAGGGAAGTGTAAATTTATCATTCTGATCTGCAGGAAGCTTAGAAAGGTAATTGTTAAGGTTCATTTAGATTTGGATTGTTTTAACCTGCAGTTCACAGTGAGATACTATATGGAAAGTTCTTGTTCCTGCATATATTTTGATCAGATCCTTGTTCAACACAACAAAGGGGCCTATCCGAAAAGTAATGTCACCGATTTGATTAAAAAAAAATTTATTGGCAAGATTCTTCTACAACATTAAAAGATTTCAGAATACTCTCCTCCCGCATTGATACTGCCCCTCCCGCGACATTTCCAGGTATCGAAGGCGTCACAGAAGGACTCTTTCGGAATCTCCTTTAGAGCCTTGGTGCAAGCCGCTTTGACCTTCTCAACTATCCGAAACGATCTTTCAAGGGAGGGAACAGAAAAACGTCCGGGGGAGCCAGATCAGGACTGTAGAGTGGTTGAGGAATCGTTGTTACCTTTGAATCGGCCAAGAAGCTGATCACGAGGAAAGCGGTGTGAGCTGGTGCGTTGTCATGGTGGAGTTTCCAATTGGTTGCGATGTGAGGCCGGACGCGTTGAACCCGTCGTTTGAGTCTTTTGAGCACTTTTACGTAGAATTTGGCATTAACAATTGTATCATGTGGTACAAACTCGTGGTGGACGATTCTTCTAATATCAAAGAACACAATGAGCATCGTTTTGACATTTGATTTGCTCATTCTGGCCTCCTTGGTGCGAGGGGATGCCAAGGTGTGCCACTCAGCACTTTGTCTTTTTGTTTCGGGATCTTTTTCGAACACCCAAGACCTGTGATGACATTCTCCAAAAAGTGGGGGTCGTTGTCACACAAATCAACAAGTTCCTGGCACGTTCCAACTCGGCGCGATTTTTGGTCGTTTTTTAACACTTTCGGCATCATCCTCGCGCACACTTTTCGCATTTGCAAATTGTTCGTTATGATGTCGTGAACGGTACTATTCGCGATGTTTAATGTCTGTGTTACTAAACGAACACTAGAACGACGATCTGAATTCAAAATGTCTTTCACACGTCCCATTGTCGTCAGCGGTTGACGTTAATGGCCGTGCAGCGCGCGATTCATCGCTAACATCTTCACGACCTTCTAAAAAGGCTTTGGGCCACCGAAAAATTTACCGTTTTGACAAAGAATCATTGTCAAAGGCTTTCTTTTTCATTGGAAATTTCTGAAACGGTTCTTAGGAGCAGTAACCTTAGACTACCTCGTCTAGGATTACTGCTCCATCTTTACTATTCGATGATCGATTACGTGCTGGCATTTGTATGTATTTATGTTCTTCTTACTATCAAAAGCACATATCGGAAACTCGTACAAAAAAAATTTAAACATTGCTCACTAAATATATACACCCGCCATTTTCCTTTAGCAATAAAATCGGATAATTCTAACTCCAATCTCGAAAAGTATTGAATCAATTCAGAACAATTAAATAGGTATGTAGACTACGAAACAAAATTCATACATAATTTTTTCGATTTATTAAATTCATTATGATTGCCTTTTTTTAGTTCTTGCGTCAACAAAATTCAGCCTTCCACTTTCTCAAATGGTTGCTGGTTTCATATATCCCGCATTCACATTCATATGATAAATATTCTTCCTTCAAAGCTTCTTCAACAACTGACTTGTGAATTGTTTATTTTTTTCATTTTATTTAAATTAAATGCATTAAAGTTTTTATAATTAAACACATCCGAATTGAGAATAGGAGAGATTAATCAACATCTTGTGTTCACTCTAACAAGTATCACGGAAAACTATTCAATATGAAATAATTAGTAATAAATCAAACTGTATAACAATCAATCCGGGGCGAAACTTGCGTTGACTACGATCTCTTGTTGTTTGGTTTTCATAAATGTGTATTTACTTGGTTGTTTCTGATTTTAATAATAACTAGCCGTTCGGAAGATAGTTTATAGTCGCAGCTCAAATACTTTTGACCAATAGAAACTTGCTTTTTACGGAGTCGGGGGTTGTTTGATTAATGAAAATGTTCGCGGGCGCGAATAGGATTAATTCAAAATGTTCGTATAAACATCGGCATCACAATCTGAAATTGAAAAGTTTGCAACTAAATTGGCGATTCAATTGAAGCGCATTACCTGTTTAATCTCCATTACTCCTCCCCTATTTGATTCTATACATTACCCTAGCTTTGATCCATTGACACATTTTCTGAATTGCTATTTGTTTGTGAGTCTTTTTGGATGTATTCGTAGATTTTATTTAGTTCAGGAGTTTCGCGAATTAATTTCAAAAATTCGGCTAGTTGTTGGTTTTTATCTGAAAGGACGATTATACCGAAGGGTATGGTGAATTTTCTAGGAAACCGAAATTCAAGATGCATTCGTACGCTCGACACTCACCAGCCTTTGGTATTGATGCGAGGGCAGCGACTGCTCTCAACGCGGACCGTTTCAGTTCGTCCTGCTTTTCATATTCTTGCTTCACTGAGTTTGCCTTGACTTTAAGGGTGCAGGTCGCGCGAAGATGTTGTACAAATTGATCCAGACCTGATAAAATGCACAAATTAAAGTTACTCTTCCCCCTTCAATATTGTCGTACTAACGTAATAAAACTGCATCGGCACACAATACAGCCAATCGTGCCGTCATCAAATAAGTCAACATTTTTATATCGTAGTGATCACGAAGTCCAGCTTGTACATGATCCAAAAACTGCATGATATCAACCCGATCCAATCCCTGCTCCAGCAGCGTATACATGCATTCGAAGGCAGCTTTCCGTATGTCCAGCCCGTCGTCGACTGTGTGCTTGAATGGACCCATTTCTACTTCACGGATGAGTTCGTCCTTTACTTTGGTCTCCAAATACAGCCAAGGAAGTAGGTCTGGAAGCAGGTCTCTCACCAGGCTGGGCTTGTTGTGGACTGCTGAATTGAACGCAACTAGCGCCACTCGGCGCACCGATGGTTCCTGATCTTGAAGCGCGAATAGAAAGTCCCCGATGCACTGCTTCAGGAGGACATCGATGGGTTGTGGCTGATCGGATATAGTAAACTTCACGGCCGAAACAACAGCTGTTCGCATCAGCGGGCTCCCATTATGCAAGGCCTGCTGCAGACTAGGAAGCAGTTCTTCCGGATTCACAAGAACTAATTTACCAAGACATTCGGCAACCACGTTTCGTGATCCTTCTTCAGAACATTCACAGTGTTTGAACAGTTGGGCCCAAATCGACGGCACTGACGGTAGGAGTTGATCCAGGCCGTTGGGTGATGTCGAAAGCGATGATATTACTTCCTTCAAAGAATGCAAGAGCAAGTATTGTCGCTTCGGTTGCGCTTCAATTTCTTTCAAAATGAACGGAAGATACGTCGGAAGACTCCCTACAGCGACTGCTCCTAACGCATGACTCGCTGCACTTTTCACGTCTTCTGATCCTGCGCCGAAGCAATCTATTATCGTTTGAGCTAACGATTCGATGGAACTCAGATCGAAATGTCGTCCAATCTCACCGATTGTCAGCAAACAAAACACTAAATGAGAATCGCCACGCCTCTTTTGGATATCCATTAGAAGCTGTGACGCCAGTGGAACTGCTTTCGTAGGAGTCTGGAGAGTCAAGGCCGCAACACACTTCGCCAACGAATGATATGCCTGTTTGTGAAGTTGTTCATTCTGAGCGGACAGTACAGGCTCCATCAGTTTGTCCAACAGTTGCTGATAGCCAAGATTTGGCAGTTTGGCTTGCACTAAAGCTTGGAACAAATTGAGAGTACATGTTAGCGCTGTTCCTTGCAGCAGCGGCGACCGCACTAAAGTCATAACATGCGGCATGAACTGCTCGTGAAGCCCACTCAAGGCTTGGGGCTGCTTCTGAGCGGTCGTTGTCAACAAAATGAGGGATAGTTGGGCGACATGGAGATCTGTATCTGATAGCAAAGGCTGTATTTCTGCCATAGCCGTTTGCAGAAGTTGCGGACTAAACACTTGGCTGTAATGATTTACCAATGCGTCTAGGAGAGTCAACGACGTTAATTTCAAAGCCCTTTGATTTTTTCTCAAAAACATCCCAAGAGCGGGAATCACGTCGTTCAAAATAGGAGACAGGTCAACTCTGAGAGAGGATGTTGCGATCATAGTCAAGGCTCGAACTGTACTTAGCCTCGTCACTTCATTTCTGAGGCGTTCCATAAAGATCGGCAGACAAGCGGCCAGTTCGTCTTCCAGAAGATCGCCCATGTTGGCGATAATCTGGCCCATGCAAGCGATCGCACGTTCCTTGACTTCTTGATCTACTTCCGACGACTTGAGTTTCTGTAAAGTCGCGTTATACAGGGGAAGCACAAACGGAACTACATTGAACTCAGTTTCCACTTGCAATGGCCGGATGACTTTTACCAATTGTTGCAATACCATCAGAGCTTCGGTGGCGATTTTATAAAACGGATCGAACACGGCGTTCACTATTAATGGCATCAAGACGGAAATGTGAGGATGAAACACCTAAAGAGAGCATTGTTTATCATTTTCTCCAGAATGGCACTGAATTTTGCAGCTTACTTTCGGATTGTGTCCTTGTAACAAGCTACAAATGAATCCTAGCGCGTCAATCTTCATGTTCGACGTTGAATTTTTGTCGCTCAGCGAATAGTGAATTCCTGGCATCAGGTGGTCTAAATGATTGCTAAGTGCTCCTGGAAGAGCGACAAGAAGTTCCCGAAGTAGCAGAAAACAATCTTGCCTCGTTTTTACGGACTTCTCTCGCATCAACGGTTGAATTGCTTTGACAATTTCAGGGACTTGATCTTGCAGCAGATTTATCGGTCCTGGAACATGCTCCATCGAATCTGGATCGTGCGGTAGATCATCCGATGGTCGAGTCGCTTTCAGAAGGGCTATATACGCGTGGAATATATCCGACTTGACATTTTCTTCACGCTCTGCCCGGGAAAAAATGCTATTTAACGCCGAAAAATCATTGCATGGCGTCAATTACCTTTAAACCTAGATATTAGCGCAGGCGAAAGTGTCCTATAGAAATCCTCGAGAGATTCGTGACGCGTCGAAATGACCGCTTCAAGACATTTGGCTGCGGATCGACGAACCTTCCAGCTCATATCGTCGTCGTCGCTGTACTCCTCACTGTCGATATATTCCTCATCCTCGGTGTCCATGGCAACACCACCTTCCCCATCGTCCGCTTCGTAGTTGTAGTTCGGATCGTATGTAACGTATTTCATGCACAATTCTGTTATTGTTGATATATGTGGACCGATGGCATCAGGACATCGATACACGAATGCTTCGCACGCTTGCAAGCAGAACTCGCGCAATTCGTCATCTTCGCGCTGACTGTACTCTTTCAGCAGGAACATGATGCGGTCGATGTGATTAGAGAGACGATGACCGGCTTGGCGGCTGTACCGGAAAACGATGGATTATATTATAGTTCGGGTAAAATCGCGTTTCTCTTTGATTTATCAGGAGCAAGCTATAATTTACTGAGCAGTCAACTTTCGATAATTTGAAGCGCCAAACGAGACTTTCAACCACAAAGCGATTTGCATAAATTGCAACGGACCTCTTAAGACATTTTTTATCCAATTCACAAAATATTCCCTTTTTTCGTGCAGCAAAAAGCCTTTTTTCATAATTTGGAAGAATGAATGTTAGAAAAGAGTATCAAATTGTTCTGTGGCGTCCTTCTTTGTGTCATTTCTCGATAAGTTCGTCGATTGTCTCGGCAAATGATACGAAATTTGTACTTTTTACACGAATTGTTCGTAGTTCTGAAGCTTTCTACCGCATGCCACTTACAATTTCGATTTTTTCACAGTATTTCTTATCGTCTATGGAGCAGGCTCACTGATAATCTGTTACATCGGAAAAGAGAGCTTAACTAGACAAAAAAACTATGAAAAACACATTTTCCATAAGCCTAGCACAAAACATCAAAAAATGTCTCGCCGTTGGAGTCGCTTAGGATTTTCTAAGAAATTTGCTACAAATATTTCTTCGAATTAACAAGGGTACCGGTGAAGGGACCCAGTAATCTCTTCGACCTATAGAATTTTTTTGGATTATCGAACAGTTGACTGTAGTGACCCAACAAGGACAGCTTTTCCTAATCATTTCAAACGCATCATTTTTCCGGGGGTAATTGACCTACCATATTGATGCCAAACATTGAATATACGTGCGAACTGCTCCATTGTTTTGTGGCTTTTCAAGCCCCTCAAGCAGGTGATCGATTACTTTGTTGTACGCCTCGCCGTTGCACAGCGTCAGCAAATGCGACAATGCAACGATCGTGCGTTTGCGTACAGCCTGTCGTTGAGATCCGAGTTGCGGAACGAGTGCTTTCAGGATGACATCGTGGAATGGAACCAGGAAATCTCCAAATCGCGAAAGTAAATCTGACAAAATGTCGAGGGCTTCGAGCTGCACCGAGACGTCTTCCTGGGAAGATCATTACAAATACGTTATCTGGCAATAGTGTAGTCTGTAAAATTGCATCAATGCTTTTGTAGGTCCGCCGCCACCAGAATTCATTGAGTTATTGGAATCATCTTTTTCAGATGTCTTTTAAGATGGGATTTGAATGACCACCGGGATGCAAGTGATGCAATTCAATGGGAATATCAGGATCGATGGCAGTGGACCAGCTAAGCTTACAAAAGTGTACTATTTCGCATACCTTTTCAATGGCATTACTCAGCTTCCCGGTAATTCGCTGGCAAACGTTCGGCGCGAGGGAGTTCGATGCCTGCGGCAGTTCTGAAATGACTGTTTTCAAGCCTATACTGGAGATATCGCGGAGCTGCTCGTTGCTCGAGACCATGTTGCCGCACAGCGTGTCGACGATGGTCTCCACCTGGTTCTCTTTGACTTTGTTCACCAGCGGGCCAAGGCACTTAACAGCCAGGTTCTGCACCTCGCCGTTCTTGTCCTCCAGCAGGCGCAGCACGACTCGCACGACCTTCTTCTCCGACTCGTCGTCCAACTTGATGCTGTCCTTCTGCAGCTCCGCCATCAGATCGTTGGTGGCCATGAAGCGGAAGTCCTTGTCGGGCGATGTCATCTACAAAGTGGATACGATTAGTTGATTGACTGAACCCATTCGGCTGGATTCGACGGCCAAAATTCTGGGCTTCCGTAGTGCCGCGCCACTTGTCAAATCGGCCGCAACCATGAAAGTCACATTTGCAAGTGGCGGCTGAATGCACAGTCTCGTTGGCGAGTTTGCGTGCACTACACGAAGTATTTTTGTATCTGCACGGATCAATGACCGCGTCGGCCGGCGACCTTGACCGCCTGCCTCTCGAAGCGGCCAATTTCACTCACCTTTTCCAAAAGATTGGCGATTTGATGATATTGATGGGCCGCCATTTCGTCGCCGCCGTTCTTTGTTATTGCCCGGACGAAATACGCTCGTTCGGCTGACGTTCGTTCTAGCCAACACTTCTGTGATTCGCACGGAAACGACAACAACTATCACGGGAACTTAGTGATGAGATCCAGACGCGTTAAGAGTGCACTTCACCAAATATCAGAAAATCGCGAAACCGGCGTGACAGCGTAAAGATTCCAAGTTCCCAACAAAAAACTGAACGAATGTTGTTTTCGTCGAGTGCAGGGTGCTTTGGAGTGAGCATGTTTTGGAGGCATTTTGAAATCATGACTTGACGTTTTGTGATTTAATTTTCGCTGGGCGCTGAATTTTCTAATGGCTATATATGGTAATTAAGGTGCGATATAGAATTACTAGATGTAGTAGTTAAATTAAAATTGCCTTAAAAAATAAGTAGAACCGTGGACACAATTACCGTTAAAATGACGGTAGGCGCCATAATAAGGACAAGAGTTAATTATCACATACTATCGGAGCGTCATTGAGTATAGAGGCTGAAGATGAATTTCTATAAATTTTTCTGAATAGTTAGAATGGATGTAGAGACAATGCAATTAGCAGAAATTTAATTAATACAATCGACAAGCAATTATTTGCTTCGAAGAAAGACTATAATACCTTGGACACACGTACTGTCATAATCATGGTAAGCGGCATTCAATGAAGAAAGAGAATCCGGCAGGATATTAAGGGTCTTTTAGGTTACAATTTTTGTAAAAATCACGATCGGTATCAAATTTTCCGATTTTCACTCAATTTTTCACCCTCAAAAATATTTTTTTTAAAAAATGGCTTTTATCATGTTTTTTTTAACTCAAGCCCCACCACTGCTCCTAGTGGACACTTCTTGATCTAATCTATAATAATATGACGGCAAAATGTATAGAAATGATAAAATACAATTCAAATATAATTATGACGTCACAGCAAGTATCTAATACACTAAAGGTGGATCATTCATTTGCAAAATTTTTGTGTTTCAAATGTGAGTTTTTAATCGCTTAATAAACTAGAAAATATAAAAATGAATGAATGAATTTTTTATATCAAAACTCATTGCTAGTAAAACCGTTTATTTGTGAGAATAAATGGCGTCATACATTCTGAAATTACGCATGAAGTCGGAAATTTATAAACATGTTATGTTGCTATTTGCCTAAATCAAAAGAGGTAATAAATAAAAAAGAATGACAGAACCACAAAATTTGTGACTAGGTTTTTATCTAGGTAGTAAATACAATTTCACGTTGCAAAAGCGTATTTAATTTAAAAATATTCATTTTAAATTAAATGATTTGATTCGAAAAACAAAGGCACTGAGCCATTAAGGTACTAGTTCACTTTATAAATTTCGAAAAATTGATATTTTTTGCATTTTTCGACTCCTTAGAACTTCAAAAATGACCTCCAGAATTTTTAATATAATAAATAGCAACTTTGAGTGTGTGCTTGTGCGTGTCGTCGGCTCTTTGCAGGTGTTCGATCAGCTGTCGGCCACGCTACGCCTTTCTCTAAAATACCGGTTTCTCCTATATACAATATATTTGCGGCCTTATTACCTGTGCTCAGTGCTAATTTAGACTTCTATCAATTGCGTGTCATTGAAAAATGCCTCCGAAAAATCAATATCGTAAAGGAAGTAAAGGTTCGAAAGTGAGACAACTTTGAACACGTTTTTCTCGAAACAAGGTTTTTAACACGGCAGAAATATAATCTCCGAATCTACTGAACCGATTTTCAAAAAATTTGATGCGTTTTATTTGTTCGAGTATATTACATCGTAATTTACAAGAATATGACCAAAAAATTGAAGAAAAAAAATTTGGCGAAAAAAGAATCGATTCTTGTCATTTTTTTCACAAGTCCGCCATTTTTTGTTATAACTGATTTTTTTGGAAACGGTGGTGGATTACGATGTGAAAGACCTTGCTTTAAAAAGCAAGCAAGCCCCGTTAAAAAAATTTGTTTCAGATCTACCAATCCATAGATTATCTACCTGCCGTGGAGTAGCGATTTTTTAGGATTTAATTTCAGCGCCATAAAAGGAACTAATAAATAAAAATATTATTCAAATAGAAAATAATATAATAAAAAAGGATTCATGGTAATATATGATAACGTATCTGAGAGGAAAATTCTTGAAAAATGGGCTTTTTCGTCTTCTAAAGTGGACTACATTAAATCATTCTACTTTTTCATTGAGCAAAAAAGCATATATAGTAAATTAGTATTTTTTCGTTATCCGTACTTGCACTCTCAAATTTTGATGTGTTTAATGTAAACTGGTTATTACAAAAAGACAGGATCTGAAATGGAGACAAGTTTTGAACATAGTACCTATCCAATATTCCAACCTGCTACCCTTTTACCATCAGCCAATCTATGAACACTGCGCAGTCTTCAGTTTACATCCTCGAATTTCTTTACTTGGCAGCAGTAGTACCAACGCAAGGACACGCTGTAACTCCCAGGACCGATATTCGCACTTGACAGTCTTAAATATGTGTATGGACCGTAACTAAAATCTACAGGATATAAATTTTCCTATCGCAAAACATTATTTGCACAAAATACACTCCCTTCCGTTGTTTGGCCAATGCTTTGAGGGAACGTCGAGTGAAATGTAGCTTTAACTAAAATTGTAATGAAAGGATAATTGATAAGTTTAAGGAGTAAGCCCAGAGAACAGTTCAGTCGACTAGGAATGAATATTGTTAATCGCAAAACGAGACGATCTTTCGCGACAGTGTTGAATTAGTGCTCGCATATTTATGTGTTTTCTGTGGAGTGGCAGTTGCTTCAAGGATCAGGACTCTTGCGTGAATAATGTTTAGGAGCAAAAATGAGAGCAACATCGTGTATAAGTGCACAGTGCGGCTGCTGGAGGACCCCGAAGTACTCGAATGTGAATTTCAGGTAAGAAAACCTCCCAATGCCGTAGGCTCGCGAGATGTCCCATTTGTGGCAGGGTGTAGTTGGCGGCTGAAGGATTCAGGATTAAGATTATCGTGGAATACATCAAGTGCAGAGCGAAAAATCAATTTTTATTATACCGCGGCGGCTTTTATTGCAAACTTCCTGAATTTGATTACGGGCCGTCGTCTCTCGAGGGGATACTGGGCATTCAGCATATATGTACATTGAGTGGTTTCACTTGGCCAGAAAGAGAGGACGGAAGGACATGCTTAAGCGTACCACAATGTGCAGATGTGAATAGGGACGAATATGTAAAGGTGAACACATTCGCCACATGATGAATTCTAAAGTGTTTCTTTGCAAACTATTTAATCCTTGATACTCTCCGCGTACGTCCGGTTGTCCTATTCACACCGTAATTATGTCCTATTCTACCGTGTCCTGTTAGTTTTGCGGTTAATTGAAAGTGTCTAGAATGCCCTATAAAGGATAAATATAGACATGACGATGGAAAGCTGTGGCTATTTATGACTTGACTTAGACATGCTAGTCGTTTTGTCTCCGGCACATATATGGAGCACGAATGTCAAAGGACGAAGGTTAGCCGGCGAAATTACAATTTAGGGTGGTTAAGGTGCAACAATCGATGTTTACATCGACTGTAGGAGAGGGAAGATAGAGGTCGCACGTGGATTACAAACCTAAAAAAATGCGTTTTGGGAGCTGTTACTTAGTCAGTGGATCAAAGGTTGCTATATTCAAAAGTGTTTGGTTGGTGTAATGCATTGAACATAGAGCGCATTTTAAAAGAAAATACCTTCAACTATAAGTT
Organism: Oxycera nigricornis; assembly: GCA_963942545.1. Taxonomy (NCBI): domain Eukaryota; kingdom Metazoa; phylum Arthropoda; class Insecta; order Diptera; family Stratiomyidae; genus Oxycera; species Oxycera nigricornis. Next base: position 5,625,116 of record OZ012661.1, read on the forward strand.
ATTCTAGGTAGCTCCAATTTTTTTAGACATTATTTTATGTCTAGATCACAACCGGTATCTTACATTAATAAATCTTATACTTTTATCCAACGAACTCCAAACATTCCAGGCAGTTGCGACTTTTCCTTTAAAGCAAGGAAATATTACTTCCAATGTTAATGTTGAAAATCATTTCATTACACATATTTATCATTTTTCCGGGAAATTTATAAGCTGCGTTTTACTCAAATTTGTAAAGGCAACTCTGAAAATATTGTTGTAATTTTAAAAGCCGTTACGATTTTTTTAGGGATTTTCGCAAAAAAAATAATAATGAAGTTTCTCTACTTTTTTATTAATCATTATTTCACAAACACTACACTATCACTATTTTAATCGTATTTAATTTGTCTCTAACTTTTATTAAATACGATGTATCTATACTCGATACACCGTGTTGCGGTCTTAAAACCGCCTTTTATATTCAACGATTACTCGAACCGCTTTTTTCGTATTCTAGGCTCAATTCTAACTGACCTATTTTCTAGGAGATGAAATGATCAAACACATGTCCGTGATAGAAAAGCATGTTCTTCTTTGTGCTGGCGTTCTGTATAATTAATGATGTTGCTTAACCAATGAGATATCTCGGTTTAAAAACGTAAACTGTTTCACCAGGCTATCAAAAATAGTGTGTCTCAAATAGTACCTTAAAACCACTTAATAATAAATAATTCGAAATGAAGAATATATAATATTAAATATACAAGAATTTATCAGTTTTTGGATGAAGAAAACATTAAACTATTTAGTATATTGCATTAAATTTTCGAGAAGCTGAAACAATAAACACATTTGAATTTTTTCTATTCCCAGCCGGGTCACAAGGGATCATTTCTTCTCAACTATGTTTGTGAACAGTTAGATATAACCGAAAAGGATTATTTTGGTCTTCGATATGTTGACAGTACTAAGCAAAGGGTGAGTGTATTAAATTTTTTTTTGTGCCCAACAACGACAACTGTTTCGAATTGAGTTCTTATCACATTGGCTAATGCCTAAAAATTTAACCCTGCTGTTCTGATCAAACCATAGCATAGATAATATGTACCACGATCATTAGAGTCAAATTGGCGCACATCTGTTGTACAACGCGTTGTATTTTTTTTCTATAGACTGGGACTGTGACTAAACCTATTACACTATCTTATTATTTTAAAAAATAAAACCTAGTTTGTGACATAGAAACAAACCCGAACAGAACAGCACGGTTACCTGAAAGGTTATTTTAAAAGTCAACAAATTAATTTGTTTTTTCGTCCTTTACTACGCAGCATTGGTTAGATTTGGCAAAAACAATAATAAAACAAGTGAAAGGTAATTTTTTACCTTTGCGTTAGATGCATTTATTAAATAATAAAATTTACACCTTTTTTTTTCAAAACTTGCAGATGTGGATCCCGTTCTCTTTTCGTTTCGTGTTAAATTTTATCCAGCCGATCCATTCCGATTGGCTGGCAACGGAAGACTTATGTTGTATCAACAGTTGAAGCGAGATTTAAGACATGGACGATTGTATTGTTCTACGGGAGAAGCTGCTGCGTTAGGAGCATTAATTGTGCAAGGTAATATTTAATGCAATTTATTAGTGATCTGTGATCTATATGCCAATAAAAATTACAGAAATATCGTAACGCCTTATGTGCGAATCGCCATTACAAAAATTCCTTTAGAAAACGATTTTGGGTGTTCGTTGGTAATGACCAATGTTTTTTTCGCGAATTTCTTGGAATTCGAACTGTAACATCGCTATCCAAGCATAACAGTAATTTTCCAGAGCTATCCGCCAGATATTCTTCATTGTCTTCCTTGGGTAGCTCGAAAAACTCAAGTTTCAGGATCCAATGGAATCCTTCGATGGGCAATTTCGCTACACTTTCCAAGCGAATGCTAGCATTCACAGTTGTATAGGTGTTTTCTAAAAGAGGGCATTGCAATTTCGGTACGAAGGAGTTGGCCCATTCCGACCATGGGGATTCTTTGTCTACGAATTTACTGCACATGGTGGAAACAATGAGGGTGTCATAGTTCACGCAATACGACATATCCATATTGCATCGCGTTAATTTTGCTTTGAGCTCCAACGCGCCCGTGATATTCTCCTTGATAACTATAGCCCCGGACATGATAACTTTGTTGGTGATCGGTCGATTTGGTATGACACAATTAAACAGAATCAGAAAATCCATTTCACTGCGACATGGTGATACGCGTTCCATTTTGAAGTCCTTCAGAGTCTGGAAATGTTTTATGGAATATTTAAATTTGTATTTGCCACCCACAAAGTGTAGCGAATAGTCAAAAGTGATTCTTTTATAACATCAATGAAACAAGCGTCCTTTCAAGTTACTAAAAGGTATTTTTGAATAATTGAAAATGGTCACCAAACTTAATCCAAATTTATTCAAAACTTTGACGCCGCTCAAAATTTAAAGGAAGCGTTCTCAAGAAAATCCTTACTGTATTTGTTGATGCGGTTGATCCAAACCTTAGAAATAATGATAGTACCCATATTACTTCTATCATTATTGTATGCTCTACTGAAAAAACTGGTTTGAAGTGGCTTTATTTGAAAAGTTCAAGTTCAGACAACGCATGACCATTTGATAAATATCGTCGGTTGATGATTATAATTGCTTCGTTCTGGCTTTTAATTTAAACTATTATAGCTACATACCGTAACGAAAAGTTAAATGACTATCTCAACATCAGCCACTTTTAATTATACCCAAAACCAAATTATACGCCGTCGAATCTTTCGGACCATGGTAGAAAATTCAAGCTTCAATTTAATTAACCCTTGCATCTAGACCCATGTTTTTGCATAGTCAGTTGCATTGAAAATGTATACCCGGATATAAGGATATAGACACAAGGCTTATCAAAATGGTAAATATGTAGATGATGAGAGCTTAATTAGAAAAAGTTATATCGTTGCAAGTGCCATCTGTGGTCAAAATAAATGAGCTACGTGCAATTTTCCTTGTTAATTCGACATTTGACAGTAAATTTCGAATAATTTGAAGGTAATTACCGGGGCACTACTTTTCATGTGACCCTGTGTTCATGACATGTACGTAAACATTTAAAAGTTTTAGTGACAGTTCAATTTACAACATATGTTTAGGCCAAATAGCAGTTTAACTGGCAGACGCAATGAGCTACCCGTAGTGTGGCACTACTTCACTACACCCTTACCTCGCAACAAGCCGATACCTCATTATGAGCTTTAGTGTGTCAGTAGTAAAATATGCGTGCAAAAATTAAAGGAGTCGTTTGTTTAAGGATTGTCTGGTAGTTTTGCTCCAGTGCCAGTGCTTGTTATTATACATGCTATGACCTGCAAGCGCAAATATATCTGTAGTCGGCTAAATGCCAATGCGTTTTTGGTGCATCTTTTCGTGAGATCGAATATATTTTCATTGTTTTCACTGCAAAATAAGATGCAGTTACCCTTTCAGAAGGCACTCAAGTACATATATTCCGATTGTCGTGTGGATCGACCTGATGATGGAAATTTAAAAACTATCACTATTTTTAGAGGAGCTGGGCGATTATGATCCCGATCTTCATGCTGACGACTATGTATCGTCCTTGCGACTGGCACTCCGTCAAACGGATACTCTCGAAAAGAAAGTTATGGAGCTACATAGAAAACGGGACCCGGGACAGGAGACTGCCGTGGCCATGGACGAATTTATGGGAATTGCACGAGGTCTTGAGACGTATGGTGTTGATCCACATCCTGTGAAAGATCATCGCGGCACTCAGTTATATCTAGGAATAAATTATTCGGGTATAAGTACGTTTGTGTCGGGTCGAAGGGCACAACACTTTCGATGGCCCGAAGTGCATAAATTGAATTACGAAGGGAAAATGTTTATAGCTCATTTGAGTTATACGGATTCTAGTCGAGAACCGGTTGGTCTTTCAATTATTGTATGATGAAGTTGCGAAATAATTCATAAATAACATTGTTTCAGAAAAAACATACAATTGGCTTTAAGTGTCATACAGGCGCCGCGTGTAGATGCATTTGGAGATGTGCTATTGAACAAATGTTATTTTTTACGTAAGTAATTTATTCAGGCTTCTTCCGTAGTTTAGATGGAAATGTGTGAAGATATCAGATCAGATACTTAAAATCTTTGTTTTGTTAGACGAGACATGAAGAATTGAGTGTCAATGTAAACAGGTAGGAATCATTGGAAACAATAGTGGCACTCAGGATTATAGTTTTGATTAGATCTCAAACAATTGCGTGACTCGCAAATAGCATGGAAACTGAACTGGATTTGTCTCATCGAGATTTCCCAAACTATTTGATAAGAAAGTAATCTTCTATAACAATGCTCTTGAAATAGCGACGAGAACATAGTCGATCTAATGGACGAGATGTCCTGGAGACATAGTTTTCAAGTATCAAGCTGATGATTGAGATGTTATTATTAGAAAAATTATATAAGAGTATGTGCTTATTCCTGTTCCTGTTGTATAAACATTTCAGCACATACTTTGTAATATTTGGATGTCTATCATCCAATGCACGGCCTTTATGTATCCTTTAAAACTTCTAAAAATCGAAGAAGGATTTCAAAATATTCTAAGGCTTTTTGTTGCATGCAACAGGATTAGTTAGATGTATATATATAGTTGATTTGGTTGACAACGTATTTCATAGATTTTTCATTTTAAACTGTTCGATTTCAGGCTTCCGAATAGCCAAAATGCATCAGTAGTAACCGGCGGTGGCTTCTTCTCTTGGGGCACAAAATTCAAATACAGCGGTCGAACCGAACGAGAAATCCTAACAGAAAGTCTGAATGCTTTACGCGAACAACAATTGGCCAACTCGAGTTCACCCACCAAACGAAAAGCAAGCAGTGTTCCCGCCACACCGTCCAGTCCGCAGGGCGATCTAGCACAAATCCGTAAACTATTACGTAACTCATATATTTCAGGTTATCAATACCAATATCTCAATTATCATTCAGGATACAGTAGTCTACCGCGCTCGGCAATGTCCGAGCCACTGGGCAACTGCTCATCCGACCATATAGGCAATATATATAATCCGGATAGTGCAATGCCATTGCTGGAGCCTGTTTCGGAAGAGGCCAGGAGAGCATCTTCAAACCTTCTGGATCATGCCAACAATCCCGAATTGTCCGACTACTATTTTCGTGATTCCTTCGAACATTCGTCGACCGAGAGTGGTTTGACTAATATGTACGTGGATACACATCGCCTGCACCATCAGACCAAGCACTATCCATATGGCTCCCGGAAAGATCAATCGTTACAAACAGGTCCACTTCACAATCGTATGTTGATTGCATCTGGAGTAGCGTCCTCCGCTCCCGATTCCTACATCTCGCACACTTCCATAAGCAATTCATCACTAATTCGTCAGAATGCAGTCAATAGTGCTAAAAGTGTTGGGAAATTTAACCTCCTTCAAACTTTCATTCCATCATTTTTGTTTGTTGTCACTACCATGATCATTTCTGCAATTTTCATTCTGGAATCCGAAACTGAATCACTTGCACACATTCGCGATTTGCCGGAAATGCTTGTCCTCAAATATCACTACTATCAGCCGCTTAAGGAGTATATTGCTGAGTATTTAGGATACAAGTCGTAATGTGCGTTGTTAGCTTGTTCATCAAAGGATTTTGATAAATCGTAAACATGTCCTAGGAGAACATATTTACGTTTCATGTGCTGGCATCGATTGCTTGAGAAACAATTTTGGAAGAGAAATTTTTCATCCGAACAAACAGCATCCGACATGCATTAAAGTGTAAACGGAAAATGGAAATGAAACTCTTCTGGAAAGGTTTGTTGAATTATAAAAAAATTCATAGATTCTCAGGTTGCGAGAGCCAATTATTGAAGTCATTAATAACAAAAAAGCTTCCATACCTTGTTCAATTTAAAAAAAATCAATGTTCGAAGTACAAAATATGCTGGCACAAGACTGGAACTGTTGAGAACGCTCCATCCACTTCATCCTTAAGTAAAATACATACATGTGTAGCATGACTATTGAGAAATGATAGACATTGCTAATAATTTCTTTGTAGAGCTTCGACATTTTTTCAACCATTGCAAGAATATCGATTTTAGACAAACCACACTATAAACCTTATCACAAACTCTACTACAAACCACAATATAAAGCCCACAAGAAGGGACCACTTGGATTGAAATCAAAGAACTTGAATGCCAAATAAATTTTGTCAAACTTTGTTATTAACAAAACTAAGATCTATCGGTCTACAATTATTCCTGTTTTCACAACTTATACATTTTTTTACACTAATTATTTCTTTCATATCGTTGAAATCTCATAAACTGTTATGATTTCGTCAGGGATTTTTGAAATTTAAATAACGAGCTTTTACTACGTACCACTAACATACTTTTTCATTAGTTTTTATTTACAATGCCATTGCTCACTATAGCTTTATTAATAGATTACTCACAGTTTCAACTTGGACGTTATTTTTTACACTGTCCGTTACAAATACAACGCTCTCTGTAAGATGTCTCAGTTCTGCACAACTTAATGGCGCCCCGTTTCTACGGCTTCTTCAATTCGTACCACTTTCACATCGACCCGTAACTTCTTGGCATACACATTTCTCACATACTTCTCGTAATCTTGCTTTGATTTTCCAGGCGTGCCTAGTTCTTTCAAATGTGAAACTTTACATTTAACGCGTCTTTTAAAATGCTCTTGCCTGCAAGTAGAACGAATTGCCGTAAATCGGAATCTCGTAACGTTCTTATCAGGACTTCCAGTGAAGTTTTGTCTGTGGGTGATACGACAACAGTGTCAACTGTTCTATATATTGAGCAAGGATCGTTTGCATCCTTGGATACCACGACGTTTTTGTGTATTCGTATCAAACATAATGAAAGATATACGTTGGAGTTGATCGAAAAAATTACCTAATCCTCTCGTTCAATCTTTTATTTCTTTTTATGCCTGATTCAGATTTTATAGCACTTAGTATGTGTTTTTCATAATTGGATAAGATCTTCTAGCCGGTTCAAACGGGTGCGATTGATTTTTGAGTACCTTAAATTTTAAATTTTCCGGATAAGCTCTTGGAAGTAATGAATCTTATCTTGTGAGGAGTAAAGACACAAATGGTTAACACAGATTTTTCTTAGCATTTTTATAAAAAAAACTTTTGTGTATGTAATCGAAGTTATATGTATGTGCACAACAAACGGTCAGCGTTTTTTTTCTTGGCCACATTTTTCGTGTAGGTATTGCACGCTTTCGGCACTATTTTCTCTAAGTTTCTCAGTGCAGTTTTTTTGTTAGTTAGCCAATTCAACTTCAATACACAGAACACCATTAAAATTCATGAAAATAAACATTTTGAATCTCAGGACAAAAGTCACTGACTAACATGTAAGATGGGCAGATAAAGTATATTCAAAGGACCAAAATTCCATCAACCGATGGATAATTTCGAAATCCTATTTTATAATAATTTAAAGATGCAGTGAACTCTGCCAACCGATCATTGTATGTTTCATTGCCACTATCTTCGAAATTTGATAAAATTTGGGCAAGGAAGGAAGGAAAAACTTCAAAAACACTTAATGTCAATTTGAAAATTAAATGAAACTGAAAATTTGAATAAACGCATATGGAGAAAAAACTAAGAGCAAATTTTAAACTGCTAACAATTTTTGTAGCGCATCAAAAAAAATATTTGTAATTAAATAAGGCATTTTCTATGCTATGTACCAAAAAAAAAAACAATTGTTACAAAGTAATGTATATATGATTGGCTTTGCGATCGACACAGAAATTCATACAAGCAATTAAATCTAACATTAATTAAAAAAACTAAGTCCTACAATTTTATCGTTCACTTATGTTGTAATACAATCATAATGTTAAGGTCGATGTGGCTTTTAATAGAATATTTCAGTTGAGTTGCAACGTGTAAATAATTTAATTTGCGGGATCGTAATCAACTGCACAATGAACAACGATACAATATTAATTTAGAAATTCAGTTAGTACTTTTAGGTATGTTAGTTTAACAGTTGGGTTTGAACATTAATTGTTGTAGAGTACATTTAGAAGTATTTTCAGTAGTCTATTGATTTTAATAGTTGATTTGCTTTTCACTTGTAAACTTGATGACACTTAAAGTAAAAAGTAGTTTATTGCAAGCTTGAATTATTAGCCTAGTTTTTAACCTGAGCAATCGCACTCATATTCAAGAACCTCACTTCAAGCTTTTATAGTTGAAATGTTAATTTCCCAACCAAATCTTCAATCACAATCTACAATCTATACATTTTTGCTCTAAAGATAACCCAAAAACAAACATGGCATAGGTCTTAGTTCAACATATGTAACAAAACCCAATACTTTTGTGATTTCTACAGTTAATTTAATAACGCACAATCATTATCAATCAAATAATAAAAAATAATCCACAAACAAAACTTGAATCAACACAACACAATCGAAGCACAAAGTGTTTTATTTTTAATATACATCAAACGTTATATATATATATATATTTGATCTCAAAAAAAAACTAAATTGAAAAGGAACAAGAATAAAGCACATTTTAATAATCATAATACATTTATTTTTATAAAATGTCGTTAAGAAAATGTTTGGATTCCTAACTATTTGTGTTTTATCTCAGGATAATTAGATAAATTAGTTTCAATTGAATTGTTTCAGTAACATGTTTTAGCTCTACTTATAGTTTTTAACAAACAAAAAATACTGTCCCCGTTTGAATCAATCGCTTGATGTTATTTCAAGCATTTTATCAAAATATGAAAATTAATATGCATTGAGTATGCAAACATTTATTGTGGGACATTCGCGCCAAGCGATTAGCTTAGTGGAAAAACGATTCGCCAAATTGAAAATTTATAAGACTTTTTCTAATGGAATGAAAATCTTTTCGCAGAGCATAAACATTTTGAAAATAAGACGCTAACATTTATGAAAGAGATTATGATCAAAGAGAATAATTAAAAATTTTGTAAGTAAATTAGTAATGTACAAGTGTACAGGTGATTATGAAAAATAAAGTGAAATCAAATTTAATTTGTCGTATTTAGTCGCTTTGTGTGTGAATCCACTCAACTTATTTTTATTCAAATTTTATCACAGTCGTAACGAACATCAAGTTGTCGCCTGATTTCATCTTGAACTCGCGCTATTAAAGTCATATCATCGTGTGAAAGGACTTCTGATTGTATCTTCTTTGAAGCAATGCAGTTAGCCACTTCATCAGCTTCATATCGAAGTCCTAGATAGTTGCAGGAGTTGGTGGCATTTGAATATTTTTCAGTTTCCGGTATCCACCACGTACGAATGGTACAATCGGGCTTAATAAGTGATAGAGGACAACAGTAGGATGGAAGCTAAAATAATGGTAGAAATCCACTGAATATACTTAAAAAATACTGTAGTATAAAAACAAAATGCCTGTTTGGAATCCAATGGTATTATTATTTTACACGTAATAAAATGGTGAAGATCTGCAGAAACTGTTTTTAGAAATTTAGAAGTCAGATGCAATACAGTAAATACTGGTTTAGTGAAATTCAGTTCTTCAAATTTAAGTCACAAGATGATGATTACAATAGCAAAAATGAACGAAAAAAAGTTTGAAACGGTTCCGTACACATCAGATTTACAAGATCTGAACGCCAGCGACTATCATCTGGTCGCAGACTTTAAAAAGATACAAGAGAAAAATTGATTTTACTCCAGTGAGGAAGTTATAGCCGGAACAAAGGCTAATTTTGAAGGTCTATAAAAAAGTATGCACATTTTGATGAAGCGTTGAACTGGTTGTATCGCTATTGAAGCAAAATAAAAACGTTTCATCTAAAACTATCAATAAATACCACTAGGAGTCCATAGACAAAATAGAAAAAGAAATGATAAAATGTTCTTACACAAACAGTTCCTTTTTTTGAAATAATTACAGCTTGATTTTCATACGTTTCAAGTCCAGAACACACTATCCTGGCGAATCGACGTTCAGAAAAAATTAAATCAGCTTCGAAATGCATGTCAACCTTTTCACTATTAACTTTTCCCGTTGCCTTAATGGATTGAGGATATTCTCCGAAGCAAAGCAACACAAACTGAATTGCATATGCACCCAACTCCAAAGTAATCCCGCCTCCCATTGATTTTTGTGTTACACTTGGCAACGTATCACATTTCACTCCATGTTTCACATATATCTCACGAATATCGTTGATCTCGTTAGTGACGATCATATTTCGCAGATATTGGTACGACGGGAAGAATCTAGAATTAAGGAGAGCGCCTTAATAGCATTTAAATTCGTTTATTTGCAATCTAAATAACTACCACACCTTGACCAAATTCCGTTAATTGCAAAAAGGCTCTGATATTTTGCATATTCTAACACCTTCTTCGTTTGCCATTCGTTCACACAAAATGGAGTTTCACACAAAATATGTTTGCCGTTACGAAGCATTATTAAACACACCTCATAATGTCTTATATTCTCAACAGCTATATAAACCACTTGCACTTTGTCATCGACAGCTAGATCCTTAATATTAGTATAACATTTTTCGATACCGTTTGACGCTAAGAATTCCTTAAATCCAGTTTCGTTGGAACAACAAACTGCAACGACTTTATGCTCTACTGTGGTTAAATTTGAATTCACGGCATCAATAAATCGTTCAGCTTTTTCCGCGGTACCCACTATGCCCCAGCGCAATGCCATTATCCCGATTTCAGCAACTACTCAATAACGTCTCGCGAATAACTGAATTCAATGCAAGCTGATCATTCTATCAATTCTGTTTATAAGTTGTCCATAATAATAATAAAATTTCCAAAAAAAAAATTCAATGAAAGTGTAACGCTATCTATACATTATGGATTGCCCATTTGCAACTATGGGATGATTATTAATAATCTTTAATTGATTGTATCAGCAGATCGCCATTTATTCGCAAATGGCGGACGGATGCATTTTTCTGAACTTGGATGCTGTATGCTCATTGATGTTTTGGTTTTAGATCAGAAAGATTAGTTGTATGATTCGCGTGCAATGGGGATTTCCTATTTAATACAGCAATTTTCATTTGTCTAAAGAAAAGTAGTGTTCCAAGATGAAATTGGAAACGTGAACAGCAAAATAGCGCAAAATACTATTGGCGTACCGCAGGGATCAATACTAGGACCTATTCTATTCCTGTTGTATACAAATGATTTGGTGGCGGCAGAAACTGACGGGAAAGTTGTAATGTACGCTGACGATTAGATATTGATTCACCCAGGTAAAAATGAAGCTGACTTACAATAAAAGATAAACACCGACTAAGACAAATATAATATGCAGAACAAATTGACTTTGAATACAGACAAAACCAAAAACATTATCTTCAAACGAAAAATAAAACTGATATTGAGCCACTGATAAAAATAAAAAATAAAACCCTTCAGAGAGTTGAACAAATGAAGTACTTAGGGCTTACAATCGATGAAAAATTAACGTGGATGCCACATATAAATGACATGAGGAAAAACATTGCAGTTATCGTTGGTCTGCTCCATCGTTTCGGCATTTTTCGGTTAAAAAAAAATACAAATTAAAAATGCATATATACTTTCGAGAATTACATACGGGATCATAATCTAGAGCCAGAGTACGAAAAATAACCTCATGAACATACCACGGCTACTAACCAAAGCATACAAGACCGTATAAAACTTGCAAATAATGACCGCTACGTCTGAAGTATATAAAACAGCACAAGAACTTAACGTAGATGGACTGACGTACATAGAAAAAGGAAAATTCAATTTTAAAAATTTACACCATGAAGAAATAAAAACAATGAAGCTAGATATAAATGGGAGGGAAAACGACTACAATATGAGAAACGCAAATGATATTTTAATAAAGCTTGCTAGGACAGAGCGCCTGAGGACGGATCCGATGATGAACTACCTCACACAATAAGAGATGGGCGTAACATAATATCGTTTAAAATCATGCTACGTAAATATTTACTGAAAACTCAATTCAACAATTAATTATTGAACGCTAAGAATTATTCTACAAATGTGAAACAAAATTGAATATATTGAACTCTGAATAAAAATTGTTGAGATACTGGTACTATCTCTTATACCGATGTACATCGTTTGGGAAGTACTAAATACTAAATAAACAAGCATCCAGGGAATGCATTGCACACGGACAGTGCAAGAAATGAGTGATGGAGTGAGACGTTTGAAGGAGGCGGAGGTGGTTTTAGTCGTTAAAAATCCGACATGCCGAGAAGCAGGAGCGAATCGGTATCTTTTGGAGATTTCCACCTCTCATCGACAAAAGAAAAAAATAACGATAATGTGGTAGACATCTGTTCTTGTAGAATCGAAGATCATTTTTGAACTGAAAAGTTCGCGCTGTTTCCGCTTTTGCAATCGAAACGAGCTTCCTAGGATTCTTCTCCGTTTTATGCCCACCTCAGCAAAGTGGGAAGTGGCACACCTTGTTTGGCAGCAATACGGGAAGTTTTTCTCCCCTTTAGCCTGGTGGATTGACAAGAAACTCGGCTATTCCTGCCTAGCAGGAGCTACCTTTTGAAGATTTGAAAAAAAACCATCGAAATAAACTAAAGGCGGAATCATCGTAATTTTCCTTACTAAGAAATGTAATCATTTCTCTTTTCCAGAGGCCCAAGTCACTCGATTCATATAAATTTAAAACAGCTTTCACTCCAATGCGAAAATTTATTAGAATCAAAGTAACTCAATGTCAACAAATTTTTTGGCATATGCAAATTCGACCCAAAAAGTTTCAGTGAAAGTCTCAATGTGGTGCAAGTTTTATCTGACTTTAATATTATTTAGTTTGGAACGTATTTAAATCGGTGCTCTGCATTACAGGTCTGCGAAACAACGAGTATGGCCGATGCAAAAACTGGCAAATATCCAATATCTTTCGAACAACAACAAAATGTCTGCGAACCATCGCCTTGTCCTGCGAACCTGAACTGTTCTTACTGTGAGACAATGTACAAAAATTTACTACACTTGGAGAACTATTTAAGAAGTAGCACATCGAAGAATTCCTGTAACAGTTGTGGCACGTGTCTATCATTCCTTTTGTACATGAAACAACAAGGATTGCCACTTCCTCGATTCGATGTAACTAAAGTTGTACCTGGAAATAATTTGCCCGTTGGATATGCAGTTTACGAAAAAGATACTAATCCAAATGTAGTTGAGAAAAAATCCGTAAAGCCAAGAACATCTCAGCTGAAGAGCTCATCAGTTTCGTTCAGGTCCAAGCTGATGGCGAAATCGTCATCTTCGGCACCAAGTCCCCAGAAATTGTCAAAGAGCCAACCTGCGATGCCGTTCAGACGCCGATCAGAACTAAGTGGAAAGAAGTTGTTGACCAAATCAGTTGCTTCTACCACAAATAATGCATCCATTACGGCAGCTTCGAGCGTAGCGAAGATTAACCAATCGACTTCTGATCGGAGCAGAACTTCGACGGTTAGAAAAAGTAAGCGAACTAAGTTAGATTCGACGAAGTCCACCCTAAGCAAGGCGGCTGGATCGAAACGGGTACCTAAACGAAAAGTGAATACACGTGCGGTAGCAAAGAAAGTCCTAGCCACTATTTAATATACAGCGTTCATTGTTGGTGCAATAAAATAAATTATTCAGTTACGATCACTTCCGCCTTTATTTACTCTTACCACAGATTTTAAAAAGAAAACTCTCCAGCGTCCCTTAGTCGGCTCATCTACGCAGGTTGCGACGACGGAGTAGTGGGTTTTGATTCTGTTTCCGCAGGGGTCTTGGGTGGATGAACGAGGACATTGTCTATGAGCCCGAGGTTCTTAGCTTCCTCCGGATTCATGAACTTGTCTCGCTCCATTAGGTCGCGAAGCATGGTGTAGTCCTGTTTTGTGTGCTTCGAGTAGATTTCGATGAGTTGCTTCTTCAGTTTGACTATTTCCTCCGCCTGGATTTGTATATCAGTCGCCTGTCCTTGCGCTCCGCCCGACGGCTGGTGAATCATGATTCTAGAGTTTGGCAGAGAGTACCGCATTCCCTCGGCACCAGCGGCCAGAAGCAACGATCCCATCGAACACGCCTGTCCAACACACCAAGTGGCAATCGGGGGCTTCACGTATTGCATGGTGTCGTAGATGGCCAGGCCGGCTGTTACCACGCCACCAGGCGAGTTTATGTACATGTGAATTGGTTTTGTGCCATTTTCAGACTAAAAAGTAGATGGCTTGTAGTTAGATACGGCAAATTAACACCCAATACAATAGATTTACTTGCAGGAAGAGTAATTGCGCGACTACCAACGAACTGAGGTCATCGTGAATCGGTCCCATCAGGCAGATGATTCGTTCTTTTAGTAGCCGTGAGAATATATCATAGGCGCGCTCTCCTCGGCCGGTTTGCTCGACAACAATTGGAATTAGCCCTAGATAATCAGGACTTGAAGTTCCGATCGATCTATTCGTGAATTTGCTAACGTTTCGGATAACCTGCGAAAACGAAAATTGTTGTACTTCGAATTCAACGAATTTAATAAAAACGTGCTGACCAGCTTACATTTAACGATTTCAATATTCTAATTGGTGATTTCAACATGTTTTCTAGTTATTAGTCTGTTAAATAACGTCGGGAAATAATAACAACTAAAATCTTTCGTCTTCCAACACAACATATACACGACTTCTGTCACTTGTCACTTGCTAATCAACACTACACAGCTGTTACCGGCGCAACCGGTTCAATGAGCACGTTCAATTCTAGACTTGGGTAAAGAGACCAAAAGTATGATATGTTGATTATTTTCTGCGGATTATGGATTGTGTATGAAAATTTATTTTGTTTTAGTAATGTTCTTTCTTTCCAATGGAAAATTTGTCATAAAATAGCGCCCTTACATGAGTATGTACTTAACAATCTATGGTTTCTGAACATTAACGGCATTAAAACTTAAAGCGTATTATTTAAATTCGATTGGTATTTTTTTTAATTTTAGTGAGTTCAACTTTTCATTTTTCATTTTGAACAATATTTTTTCTTTCAAACTTTGAATAAAGCTGCGCGTGCAGTTTTTATGGTTAGTTCTTAGTTTAACTTTTTGCCATAAAATTTATATTAAGCGAACGCTTGCAAGCGGTTACATTCAAAAGCGCTCTTTAATTTACGTCCAATTAGATGGTACTATGTGACGAGCTTTCAACTAATAAAATCTATTCGCAGATTATTAAGAGACCGGTTTGCCCTCAATTTGCATGGAGGTAATATGTATTGCAAAAAAATAAACCTGCTGAAGATTTGAAAGGACATCAGCAGTTACGTGGAGAGTTTATTATTTCTCCAGTGATGATGATAAGAAAATATTTCGGGCATTGCTTAAATTCAAATGTAATTAGCAATGTTCTGATTGCTGCCACAATGCAGTGTCTATTCTGTACGCTAAATTTTGGGATGAAAAAGATATCCAATCAAATCACCTCTCGTTTATTACATTGAAATATGGATACAGAGTCTGTGGTCTAAAGATCCTTAGTTATTCAATTTTTTAAGGCAGTAATGCAGTGTGTAAACTTCACATATTTCGATATGTTTTGTTAAATATTTTGAATGTAAAATCTATTGATTTGTATACTGTGAAAGTTTTTGAACCAAGTATTTACGAAGTTACATCACCTAGAAGAGAACGGGTCATGTTGACGTTATGCGCGATACCTAGCAGCTGCTATTGTCATGCCAAGCAAAACGGATGCATCAACATTCAATCAGTTTCGAGATATTTCACTTTTCTGCTCTCATCTTGTCTGTCAATGTCTTTAATTATTATTAAATTATACTTACGACGAAACCATGCTGATAAGTGTAAGTTTAAGTTATCTATGAAGAATCTGTTAATACATCTTTAAATGCGTTTTTCTCGAAACAATTATTTTTTAAGGTTGATATGACGCAAAAGCAAAATTCAGATCAACCAATCGGACTAGAATTTCACCAAGTTGTTTTACATACTAATGGTGCTCGCTGGAAATAGAATTGTTCACTGTTACTAATAATTTATTGTTATTCCTCGATTTTATTCAAAAAAACGTCAACTTTTCTTCCAAATAAAGTCCGCGATTTTGTTGTCTGTTAAAATAAATGTATAATTCTAATTCTCGCGATAGACACAAGTCTATAAATTGAAAATATGTTTGATTTTTAAGTTTGAAAATGAAGAGGAGAAACAAGAAATGAATAATTGCTCTAATAGCGCACATATCATTTTGTAAGATTCTGTTTTATTTTGTCAGGAAAAAATAATGAAATAGACCTAGAATTATATGAATCACACCGCTATACCGCCTTAAAAAGGTAGCTCTTTAAGCTTCGAAATAATTTCATTTTTATTTAGAATCTTTATATCTAATACCAATACCGATAAAAAGTACTCAACGTCTCATAATTTAAGGGAAAGGTTTCCCAGTTTGTTGTTTTTTATAGCCAAGGGGAATTGAAATTTATGAAATAATACTTGTGTAATAGTTGCACACTCCCATGTACCGAATTTTTTTATTGATTGTTACTTAAGCACAGTTAAGATACTTTTCTTTGGATGAAACTTAACTCAAAATATCTATAAAAAATAACAAATTTTTATGTAGTAAACTCCTCATAAAACATTATTTACATAAAACGTCTCCACATGCCCATTTTTGAGTCCTACTGGTAATTACGCATTTGCCAGCGGTCACCGAAAGTGATACAACAAAAATATGCTAATAAAATGTCCACGTAATTTGAGTGCATAAGCCAATTTACATATGAAAATCCTTCCATAAACATTCTCGACATGTTTACAATTTGCATAATTGCATGACAACAATATCGAATGTGTGTCAATCAAAAAAACAATTCCGATAAATTAGCCCGTCGAGGAGTAACAGCTATTAATCCTTGCATGCTGACTGACCAAACAATGTCGCTCGATTAGTACTGAACCATTGTTAAGGTGGCTCTGTTTAGCATATTTGCAGTTCGTTGTTGCAAATTGTGTTGTTAACAATGTCGATAACGGTTTGCTTCTTGTTAATCGTCGCTGGTTTGGTACGTTCGAGAATAACGTGGCAACAGGATCTGGTTGTGGATGTTTGCACGGATCTGGTCAATGCAAAACATGCAGTTATATTCTCCTGTTCAGATGCTTCTGGTAAGGAGGACTTTATTGCGACAACTCGAAAATTGGTGACGCGGATGGTTTGGGTTCAATTTGTTAATTTGAATGTGACGAACCTGGACTTGAAAATCATATTAACAAGAAAATTGGTTGCGTCTACATGTGTGGTTCTGGATTTGGCATGTTTGGGTGCTGGCCACATATTAAATGAGGTGAAAGAAATTTTCTATTTAATCCCGCATCAGGAAAGCCGCACTGCTAGCCACACTGCCAGCCGCACTGTCAGCCACACTCGAATGTTTATTTGTAGCATCTGACCGCAACGGCGTATCGGAGAATGAATCGCAGCTAAAATATTCATGTGTATTTTTCATAAAGTGAATAAGAAATCAATAACGGGTAGTTTAAAGTGCAGTCAAATATAAATTGTCTGTGCAAGCCAGGGAGAATACTAGCTGAAAAAGTGACCCCAGCAAAATAGGACTTGCTTTATTTGTGAAACACAATCGAAAAATCTAAGTCTCAAGCGACAAGGCATCGCAGAAAGTTAGATT
Organism: Oxycera nigricornis; assembly: GCA_963942545.1. Taxonomy (NCBI): domain Eukaryota; kingdom Metazoa; phylum Arthropoda; class Insecta; order Diptera; family Stratiomyidae; genus Oxycera; species Oxycera nigricornis. The sequence goes on from OZ012661.1 coordinate 5,642,946, forward strand.
TTGAGGTTGCATGGTGGCCATGAGGAATTCAGCCGACACAATCGGCTTTTCAATTACTTACAAAACAGAGACTTTAAGTGATAATTACGATTCATTCTCTGCAACCACAGCTGTGTTCTTAAGTGACTAATATCCATGCGAATGCCGCTGGCAATGAAGCTGTCAATGTGGCTGGCAGTGCGACTATCAGTGCGGCTGGCAGTGCATCTCAAATGAAACTAAGTTAAATCTCTTTTTCTTGCACGAAAAAGTAGTCGGCACATGTTGTTGGCATTGTGCCATAAATTTCATCAAAATCGATATTTTCTTAATATAATCAAATGTTTCATTCTTAGGGATCCTCTTATGGTTATTTCAATAAATCGTATCAATGGCTTCTCCTTGATTTCGAAAATCGTGGCTTGAACAATTTTACGAATAGTACAAGGAATATAGGACTTAATGCTCAAGTCACCTATGTCAATTCAAGTTCTGAAAAAGTGAGTGAACTTTATGATCTTCACTCAAAAGGACAACACTTGAAGAGTCCTCTTATCGCGACAAAGTACGGATTTTGGTCCATAGAAAGGGGACTATCAACCCTTGCGCCCATACAACATGTTCAAGGTGTTACTTATAGACGACAGTTTGGAGGCATTACTTTACGGGGAGTTGTAGTCGTATGTCCTTTTTGCTACCATTTTGATAATAGTTCATTTCAAACCTTTTTATTTAAATTTTTGATTTTAGATCGACCGCAGTGATATAAGATCGTCAGAAGTCAATAGTGTTATGTCTAATCCTGTGAAAATGCCTGGTATAAGTCCATTCTCAAAGTATCACTTTGCGCTTGCTACAATTCTCCAGGAGTATTATAACTTTAGCATTAACTATCGAATCACGCACGGATGGGCAGGACGATTGCCAAACTCGCAGTTCAGATTGGGTCTGTTGGGAGTAGTGCAAAGGGACGAGGCAGATATTGCCGCGAGCGGTGTGTTCAATCGCATCAATAGATTTGCAGAAATGGATACCATTCATCAGAGTTGGATATTTGAAGCAGCGTTTCTATACCGAATGTCGGCTGAATTGAAAGATCAAGGAAGCGGTGGTAGTTTTTTGAGTCCTTTTGAAAGAATGGTGTGGATAGCAGGTTTGATTTCAATTATTGTATTGGGTGTTGTTTGGAAAATTTCAACGCTTTTGGCCAAAAAGTGGAGGAAGCAGGAGAAGGACGAAATTGTTAGCTATAATTTGATTGTGAATGCAATAGCAGCACTATGTCAGCAAGGTAGGAAGATCAATAAGTCGAAAATTTTCAACCTTTACATTTATTTCATTCATTTGCATCAAACGATCTTTTCAAAAGCGGTCATAGCAAGATCGGAATGTCGCTCCTGAGACTGGAAATTTCTTAAAAATGTATGAGCATGCTTTAAAGTTGAAAAAGACTTTTCTCCAGTTGCTACCCTAACTGAAATTGTCGTTTGCTAAAATGCATATTTTATTTAAGCCGATGGCGACATAAGGACGACTTTGAAATGAATGAGATGTGCTTTTGTTCGAAAAATGGATGGATGGAAATAATTGAGAAAAAATTGAAAATTGAGGAAAAGGATCTTAAAGTTCATACTTGGCAGTTCAGAATCGCTTTTCAATCAAAGCACGTCACTGCATGCAAGACATCTTTTTTAAATGCTGATGCCCATACATTGTCTTCCGAATGATTAATTGTCGTCGTTAAAACAGCATCTATCTTGTAGGATTGGTCCACTCACCACGACGAACATCCGCAAGAATTATCGCTTTTGTTCTACTTGCATTCACTCTTCTGATGTATAACTTTTACACCTCATCAGTGGTTGGCGGACTGCTAAGCACTCAAGCGGTAGGACCACAAAATCTATCGCAGCTTATCGATAGCTCGTTGATTCTATCTTTTGAAGATATTGGATACCACAAACTCATATTTCTAGTAATTTAAATAGATTTTAGTGTTCATAAATCACGAGAATATATGCAAATTTAATAACCAGGAAACAAACTCATCTCTGGTGAAAGCCATGTATCATACTAAAGTTCAGCCTTATCGTAATCCAAATTTACTACCAGCTTACACCACAGTCAAAGAAGCTGTACCGTATCTGAGGACGGGCGGCTATGCATTTCACTGCGAAGTGATCGATGCATATTCGGAAATCGCGAGACTCTTTGATCCGAATGAAATTTGCGATTTGAATTCGGTGTCTGGACTGTTTGATGTTCAACTCATGAATATGATTGTGACGAAGCGCAGCACCTTCACGGAAATGTTTCGCATTGCGTGAGTATTTGAGTTTATACTTCATGATAATAACATGAATGGTGGTTTGTGCACGGTATTTATTGTGAATCCAGCTTAAGCTTATGGTTGAGTCAAATGCCGGCAGAGCGCGCCTTTACTACACTAGACTACTCCTCTGTCTGTTTGCCAAATGTACATTGTGTTGACGTTTCCTGTGTGCGCCATGTTTAAATAAACTGTTCGTGTTCATATTTCTTTGTTCTCAATTATAATTAATCCACAATCCAATGCGCATTGTTTGCAAAAAGCCGTACAAATCACATAACAGAAGATCAAAATCAAATTCTGTCATCTAAATCTCTGAAAATTATACAAAAATACGCAGATTTTTTCCGGTACACTTGACATTAGTGGACTTTTAACAACAGAAAAGTCACCATACACTTTTTTGTGATTTTATAACAGCTGAGCGTGCTCTTATACATCGCCCAATCTTGCACCAACCTACCCCATTTCTAATCTGCGTATAAGAATCGATACAAGCGAAAATGTTGACTTAGTCATGTTGCCTAGAAACAAACTTCCAAAAAATCCTTCAGTAATTTACTGCCTTTTTATTGCATATTTTTGATTCGTTTTATCGATCGCTTGCGGCATATGCTATACAACATACAGATTGCACCGAGCACGAGAGATTGGTCTTATAAATCGCGAGCTGCGGGCACATCGACCTGAGAAACCCAGATGCCAATCAGGATCCACCGTGCATCCTGTTACTTTGAGTGGCGTCAGGAATGCTTTCGTCGTTCTTGGAGGTACGTTGATTTGAGTGCAATCCAAATAAAATACATAAGTGTGGTGTGTGCGGAAGCCAAGCATAAGAGTGAAATATTGTTTAAATTGATAATGATAGCGATAATGTTGTTGAAAAAGATGACATATACGGTGGCTTGAGACAGTTTATATTATTTACTTATTTATTTATTAATTTATTATATTTGTTGTATATTTTCAGTTGGCGCTGGAATATCGGTGATTTTGCTGTCCCTTGAGATTTTCATAAAGCAGTTTGGATATGGGAGATATAAGAAATAATGTGCATGGTATGATTAGACAAAAGAACTGGGACAAGACAAGAATAGTTTTTTTTAGCTTCATTAGTTTTCGCAAGTTGAGATTGTGCTTCACACTTAGAATATATTTTAGAGAGCAGTTAATGTAAAAACAAAATTGAGCAAATCAACACAACAAACTTGAATAGGATTGAAACTTGGCATAGTCATAGTTTATATTCTGAATCAATATTAAATTGAACGATGCCTAGAAGTGCCATTAAGCTGTATCAATAGATTCATCTGCCTGAGCGGATCCTACTACGATCTATTGTATGTAGTGTCGCATGCCAAGCGCGGCTAGGCCCACCATTAGTCGAGGTGGCCTCTACTACTAATGAAATTAAATCGACAAAAGGACTCCCACGAAACTCACCAAGATATCTTTCAATCCATCGAAAAAAATATTATGCCTTAACCACTAACTACGATGTTTGTTTTTTGCTACGTTTTGATCAATTCATATTTAGAGGACGAAAGAAATATCCTTAAGCGAATTTACTGTCAATTTTTAAATCCACGGGAAAAAATATTTTTAACTAGAAAACCAATTCAGTGAACAAAAAAACTTAGTATGCGACACTACAAGTGAAAGACCGTGGTAGTCGAAATTGAAAATTCTTAACATTGAAATTAGTCAATACTTGCACAAATAACATATGCTGAAATATTTAAATACTTTTTTCGAACATGCTTTAAATAATATTTTTTGTGGCTACAGTTTAAATAACCACTGCATTAAATTTTGTCTCTTGCAAAATGTATTTATTGTAACATGTTACGCTTTAAAAATGAAAGATTAAAATTCTAAAGTTCGTTTTGTTTTGCCTTGCCGGATGTGCAGACTCGGGTTTGTTAGTTTGGCTACATATATTTCGTTAGGAAATGTGCGAGCGCAATAGGATGACGATATGCGCATTGGTTCAACATATATAGTTTATATACAGGGTGCACCATCTTTTGTGTCGGTATGTAAACACTTACTAACTTTGACATTAGTTAAACCGATTGATTCGATGAGACATGTTTTTGAAACGGCAATTCAGTACAATTTGAACCATGAATCGCTTCACACCGAAACAGCGTGCCGAAAAGTGACGATGTACAACGAGAAAAGTCGTTCAGTTGTTTTAACTCAACATGCGTACCGTCGAAAATATCGTGGCCAACAGGCACCGTCTGATAACACTAATCGTTGTTTCGTGTCGAATTTCGTTGAGCACGGGACAGTGGGAGATCGTCGTCGTGCCATTCCAATGAACTGGTTGAAGCGGTCAGAGTGAGCGTTTCCCAGAACCCAAAAGTGTCGTATCGTCGCCGCGTTCAGCATTTTGGCGTCAGTGGAACCACTATGCGGCAAAATTTTGAAGAATGATTTGCATTTGTTTCCTTATAAAGTGCAATCAACACAAAGAATGTTGCCGACCGACCGTTCACGTCGCTTGGAATACGACCAAACAGTTTTCAAAGTTAGTAAGTGTTTACACGACACGAAAGATGGTACATTTTGCACCTTGATTTTTACCAAATAAAAATGTTCCATTGCCAGCGAGTGAAGCGGCAATGATTGATACACTCGAAATTCTTTCTAACTATACATTCAGAATGTTTACATCTAGGTAACGCAGATAATGCTTTTACAAAAAGTCAATGGAAACTTTTGTTTTATAAACTGGTCCAAAAATAAGGGGGAAGATGTGGTCTCAAGTGGCAGAAACTGAATTGACAATTTTTTGTCAATATACAAATTGAAGCGGCAAAGACATTGGCACTCAAGTAACCATGGTATTAATATCAATCCAAAAGCATGTCTTAACTTTGTCTATGAAGTTCTCGTCACTACACCATTGCGGATGCCCGTTCATACACACATTGCCCCGTGTTGAAGGTATGGCGAACAGTTTTTATCTCAGTGTCCGAACGTGGGAATCTCCGCGGCTGAGTCAGCGCGCACATATGCTATATGCTAAAATTCTCCATGGAGATATGCGCCCAGTGCAATGTCCCTCTTTCTCGATAAACATAATGTGCGCTTGGATCGGGCTCCTCGAGCTCTCTTATCTACCCGTGGTGCAGACTTTAAGTTTCTTCTTTGGCTCACCATCTTTCTTGACAGTTGTTTTGTGCGGAGGCTACCTTACCACTGCCACTGAGCATTGTGGGTTGGTTCTTGAATCAATGGTTCTTCTCAAACGGCGGTGGTGCTGATGCACATTGGTGTGTTGCGCTCCTCTGTGCTCTCCCCAAACTGGTATTCGCGAGTAATCGCGAGACCGTCTTCATTTGCTTTGGAGTCTTCCGTCCTTCATGTCTCTATGGCTTTAGGCTGATTGTAGCTGCTGTTACCACCGCTGCTGCTGTCGAGCTGCTGTTGTTTGACTTATTAAGGCTATTTGAATAATGCTTACATGCTTGGACGCTGGAACTGAATCAGTAGAGAATTCCAATTTTTTTGGATAGTCTGGTGTTTTTTGGAAGAAGTAATCTTGATGAATACAGAGATAAGACTATTGATATATCAAAGGTCAGAGAGAGCAAGCATCTATCAATATGAGGATTGCAGACCTATGACTATACGACAGGATCCTGAAAATTTGAGGACTATTATAGTATGCTTTTGAATAGGGGACACTACAGAAATGTGTCCTGAAAACCAAGCATCTAAAGTATTCATTAGATTATTTTTGACCCTGCAGGATGCTAGCAAGAAACGACGTTCTTTTATTGGTGCGTTTACATCAGTCATTGAAATTTGCGCATTAATAAGAAACTAAACCTGGTAAAGAGTAGGTGTGACAATATTTCATCATAGTGTGTATATATGCCATCAATGCACGTAGGTAAGTTGCGAACTGCTTTCAGGACTGCGACGACTACTACCATTTCTTGCGATCGCGATTTCCTCTTGGCTTACTTCTCTTTCGGAACGTCGTGGAGCCAAGTCAAAGTCCATATCTTAAAAGTTGGCGAGGTGAGTGAGTACTTAGAGTCTTAAGACTCCAAGTAGTCGCCTTGGTTGCCCGGCGGTAAGATCTGAACGTTGGTGCGGTCGTGGTCCAAGCTCTTGAGACTCACCAGTCAGTCAGTTTATGCCAACACTTGATGGCCAACACATATCAACGTTCGTTCAACCGGTCAACACTTATTAGACTTCTTTTATTCGTCGTCGAGGAAGGAAATTATTTTTCGCCCCATTGGTCCGGTGCAGACAATTCAGATGTTTGTTCATGGCATGTGAGATATAGTGTGTTGTGATTTTTCGGCAGCCAATAATTTTTCGAAAGTGGGTGGACCGAAGGATTTATCGTGATACTCCAAAGTTGAAGTTACTGCCTTAAGTCTTTCGTTTTTTCTTCTTCAAGCGAATAGTTAAGTTTGTGGAATTGCATAATAGGACCGAGGCTGCTCGTCAGGTACTATGAAGCGATTATTTTGCTTGATTCGAGTGCAAATTAAGGAATAATATGAATTGTGTCGAAAAATGCAGTTCGGTTTATTCTAATCGCGAATTTCAAGCGACCAAAGGTCGTCTTCACGATTTCTTTGTCGTAATTCAATTCCAGACTGCTTAGGCGGATGCTAGGTCCGAACTAGAAATCAATCGTCTGATCATTTGATTATTTAACATAATTTATGAAAGCGCTGAATAAAATATTTGTGAGTGAAACAAACGGTCAATCGGAAGAGGTGGTTGGACATTGTGCTATCGTTTGTGGTCCATCGTCGCTATGGTCCGGCTCGTGAAAAATATCTAGACGACTAAGACAGGCGTAGCGCAGAAGAAGATTGTCGTTGCTCGGGGTGTCGCGTTGCGGTAAGAAAGAAGGAAGCAGTTTTGCATTATTGCAGTGCGGCCGCGCGTCTGTGTTTCATCTCGTCGCTTGAATTCAATGAACACCACGGCCAAGAAATTGTGACGAAGGTGCATTCGCCAGTTGCAGTGCATGCACGGGCACCGGTCCAACAGCAACAACGGCAGCAGCCGTGGTAACTCGTTGTGTGTACGTACGTACTGAGACCCCTAAAAGAAGGAGGAGGTACGAAAAACATTATTCACATTATTCACGTTTACTGCTTGTGCGCTGCTCGCGACATGGAATTTTTGTGTGTGAACCACAAGAAAGCGAACAAAGCCGCAGCAACTGAAGATGTGAGTTATTTGCAACTCTTTTAAAAAAATTATATGTATCTATATATGCATACACAACGCGTCCGGGTCCCATGCGAACAAACGATATCATTGCAGGATATTTCCAGCTATGGGAAAACTTTGGATTGTTGGGAAAGAATAAAAGAATAATTTAACCTGCATTTTTATGAGTACGCTTTAAATTTTTAACGATATCACAAAAATGTGTTAAAAAAACTAAATATGAAAAATAATTTCGTCAACCCTTAATTGTCGTTCTACCTAGCAGTTTGATATATTTTCCTAGTAAGTTTGACCGAGATACGTTCGCTGTCTTTTGGGATGAAAATGATCCCATAGAAGCATCTGTAGATATCGTATGCAAAATTAAAACGAAACAGGTAAATCTTCAAACAAAAACATTTTGACAAACATCTCTATATATGTTTGATTGCTCAAAGTATCCAAGGCATGTAACAATTAAACTCGAGGACGTCTAGACTAGATACCAAGGGACAGACAAACGATTAAACACTTCTTCTTGTTTAAGCAGATGCAAGTTTTTGGAGGTACGCCGGGAAGGTACGACAAAAAAACAGTAACTTTCTCTAGAATTAGTGTTGTTCAATACTTGCAACTTGGAAACGCATAATTTAAAAGAATAGTAGTCCAAAGGCTCCTCAAATGAAAATCGTAATTTTAAATAAATGGATTCAGGATTTCAGTTTAACTTGAAATATAATAAATAACATATTCCTATTATTAATGAATATCTAAAAAATCTTACAACACAAATTATCCTCAAAGTGATCTAATCAAAAACAATTTTTTTTCTGGATTTAAATTAAACTTAAAGTTAAGCCTCTTCATTTAGATTGATTTTATTTGAGCTATCATGTTCCTACTTAAACTTAAGGTTTATTGCAATGAATTCTCTTAACTGTTTGTATGTATGCATTTTTACGGCAAAGTATCGAATCTATATTTTCTGGGTGTTTTTAAGTTTGGTTTCTACGGGATAGACCAGGGCGGATCTGTTTTGAGTTGGCTGTTGAAGAAGGCACACTGATTTTTATAGAAAAAGCTGTGTATACTTTTCCCTCTCCAAAAAGTCGGGAACATTAATAAAAAATTGAAATGATTAAAAATTATTAAATTGCTCGATTTTTTCCTACTTTTATCACTCCTAACTTTGTAACCGGTCATTTTAGAGATAAGTTGTGAGAGATAAAAGTTACATAATTAAATTTTTCATAAGATATGATTGTTTAAAAATTTTAAAACATTTTACCCTTGCCGCAAAATATCAATAATTAAAAAAATAAAGGCAAAAAAACGCGTTTTACATTTTTTTGCGTTTAGAATCTACTTAGGCCTTTCGTAATTTGCCTAGAAAATGTATAAAGATTTTTTAAACAAGCAAATAAATTTTCATCAAAATCGAATTAGTAGATTTTGCATAATAATTTTGCAATCTGAATTTATTTAAAAACATTAATTTTTTTTTTGAAATCCTGGAAGTCAGAAACTAAGGCACATAAAAGTCTGAATTTTTTCACATATAAAAAAGAACTTTACCTAACAAATGCAAAATTTGTATGGTTATTAATGCAAAAATAATCAAGTTCGTCCTAGTTCTATGATTAAATATTTTTGAACAAATCAATCGCTTGTGATGTATATCTGCTCAAAACGAATTATCGTATCAATTATTTGCACAATTCAAATCAGTATAAATGTGAATGTGACTCAGTATGCTTCCAAATTGGCTTTCACTACTTCCTGTAATCCCTCCAACATCACCTTTTCTCAAAATAACTTCAAGCATCACCAGCAAGAAGTCTGCTTTTATACACACAACTATCACGCCAAGAAGTAGATCCTATTGCGTTCAAAGGTAGCTGGCAACGTTCCCATAAGTTTAGATTTCATTTGCAATGTATCTTTTTTCTGTTTGTTTCAGCGTATCTATTTCAGTTTCAAGTCGTGTTGCTTTTTAGCCTTGCTGCAGTGTTACAGCAGCCAAACGAAGAGCTATTTACCATAGATCATATGATGCCAGCAGATTGTCCTACTTAAAAGTTTTCGCGAAGAATACCGCCATGAGCACAGCCTTGCAGTGGTTCGCAAGAGGGTATAATATATATTGTTGTTTATTGGCAGACCGGGCATTTGAATCCACGACAGGGTATGTGCAATTCACTGTACATGCACATGAAGGCTCTTGTAAAATAGTTATGGTCATGTTGGTGCAATAGAAACATTGAACATTATATTTGAGCTGATGGTGTGCATTGCATAACAATGCAAAAGAACTTCATAAGGTGGCAGCAGTTCATTTGCGAGACTATCATGTTTCGAAATAGTTTATTGAAGATACATGCCAAGCAGATGGTGTTTCCTATTGTTTCGCATTGTATCGCGTTTTGTCTCCGATGTCATGAAATGATATTGGATTTTATTTAATTAAGGGACGTCTCGAAGAACCGAAGTGGATTTAATTAAATTGAAAGTAGGTTAGTGTTCTGACAATTGAATCTAGGTTAATCAAATGCATGACCAGAAATAGTAAAAGAATGTTTGGTTCAGCAGATACTTGTACAGTTCATAGATTAAGAAACATCTTTTTCTTAGCCAAATGCCAGGGAATTGTCTGTGTAACACTCTCTTAGTTCAATTCGTTTTGAAAAAGAACCCGAAAGCTTTGGTGAACATTGTTGCAACTCACTGAATCTCACATATGCACATATTAAATCTATTATGCTCATATGAAACAAGTTCCTCAAAAACAATTATTTGCATTCATATCCATAAAGTTGACTAATTAAATACTACGTTACTATAATTTCAACCCAAAACATTCATATAGGACATGTGTCTATTGTTAGCACAACCGGCAACTATAATTGAACGTTGAATTTACAACAAGGGGCTTAACCTTAATTTAGAAAGCTATAACTCATCCTTTTCATAGTCTCAAACCATTTGCATCCTTCGGCAATATTGCAAAACATAAAAGTCATTTAATGACGCTCAAGTAATGACCACATATGTGATTATTTCAATCAATCTCGCGCAACTGTCTAGCATCATCCATTGGCTTGTGTTACTGCTGAGACGACGACCATCGTCCTCTTGCACACCCAATCTTAAGAACGAACAAGAAATTTAATTTCCGCCTTAACAACAAAACGCCAAGCTAACTTAACAATGCTAAGATAACTGGACAGACCCGTAACGTATGTGTATGGTTATTAAAAAAAAACGAAAAGCGGAAAAGATCTGAAAAACCGATATTTTTCTTCGTTCATTGCAAATGAGAAGATATGTAACTTGAATCTAGGTATGTAACATACTTTGACTATTCACATTAGTGAGAATATGAATATTGAATGATGATGGACAATACGCAAGAAGATGGACCCCATGCTTTGATGAGAATCAAATCTATTGCATGTGATGGCTTCAAGTGACACAAAATATTTTCTGTTTCAATATTCTCTAAAATAAAAGTTGAAGAAGTTTTAGTTATCTTTTAATTATAAGCTGTGCTGCAGATCTGGTATTTTTTTCGATTTTTTTAGAAGTAAATGAATCTCAATGCCTTACATATTGAAGCTATCATTGCTCCTGGAAAATGTGGAGTAAGTCACAGCAGTTAAAATAAAACCAAATCCACATTTTCCTAGAAAAATAAAAGCAAGTTTTGTCTAACTTAACTTTGGGATTCATCTTTTCAGAAAATTGATAAAATCAAAAAAACCCTTTTTGACTAACTTCGTCACAATCAACGACAAAATTAAATTAGTCATGTTTCTTCATTTCGCCCTATAAGTGTGGTAAGGGATCATCCATATATTACGTAACGCAATTTTTAGAGTGTTTTAACTCCCCCTTCCCCCACACAGTAACATTTCCAAAGACCCCTTATGTTACGTAACACATTCATTGTACCCTCCTCAGACTTTTAAATATTTTAATCACAAACTATTCAAAATGCATCTAAATTTAGTTTACAGCGACAAAAAAATATAAAAAAGTGTTCCAAAATAGACTATTTTAACTAATTTCAAATTTTTTTACGTAATAATTTGCAAGACTCCCCCTCTATGTAACACTTAGTAACATTTTCAAATACCCTCTCCCTCTTGGAGTCTTACGTAATATATGGATGGCCCCTAAGATGACGCATGATTCTATGTGAATTTAATACTTTCTTGTCTTTATTTACTCGTCCGACCAAGTTTTTCTGCTAGGTTTGCGTAAGTAATTTCTCTAGTTTCAGCACAAAAAGCTTATGGCGACCATCATAATTTTTTTACGACGCGAATGAAATTAACTAAAATAATAAAGAAAAATTTGACTTTTTTCACAACCTTAATACAACAAATATTTTGAAATAAATAAATAGCTTCCAACACGACTTCTTGTTAACGATTTATGTTGTTTTCCATATCTATCTATCATCTAAATGCAGCCGTGTTCCCATGATGAAATCATTAAGATTATTCTCCGAAACATCACGACAAATTAAGGACATCCTATGAAAGTTTCAACATCCTTCATCGTCCTTCAATACTTTATCGTTTTCATCGACTTTAGTTACTGTTTCTGGTTCATCGTATTCTAGACTCGCTACAACAGTCTTTGGATCTTTTATTTCGTCTGCATCCCATTAGGTTGTCAGGAACTCAAGTGTTAGATCGCCAGCTTTGCAGTGATCTGTTTCACCCAACGCTATTTTATACGTTGTAGATTTTCCAATCTAGCTTACATGCCAACATCACCTATATGTTGACTTCAATAACTCGTACCCCACTTCTTCCCATTTCTTTGTTTTAGGTGGTTTCAAATTTTCTTCAATTTTCAGGAATCTTAACTTACTTTATCCAATATTTTCCAGAACCAGCCCTTATCTTTCACCTGTCTCTTTCGTCTACCAGCATGATTGTGATGTTTTGTTTGGCTCACACACTGAACCGCGCATGCAACTGGACCCAAAAACGCTGCAAAGGAAGTGTTTATTTTTGGTGCAAAAAGGAGAAAATCTGTAAAACTTTCGTTCTATTCACTACTTCGCCGGGTGTTTCGCAAGGATCTCTATGTGGCGCTTGTCTTTTTTTTTTACTATTTTAAAACAAACAATTTATAGAATCGCTTTGCCCACTATGTGCTGATAACTTCAAAATGCCATTCAGAAGCTTGATGAAAAATCTTGAAGGAATGATGTGCATGATTAGGTTTCTCGTCTAAGTCTTTTGATTTATCTTGATTCCTCATTTTCGAGACACGATTTGATTTTCTGATTTGAATCTGTAGCTCAAGCAGACATTCGAAATAATTTCAACATAAGCAAATTACGCGATCAATCAATCATGCAAAATTTCCCAGGAATATCTTGTTCAGTTGGAACTTCCACCTAAACCACAATTTCCCGACCCGTACCATCCTTGATTTTTCATTAATCGACAACGACATGAAAGAAACCTCGTTTGTAATTTGACCTGTTTGTTATTCAATCACTTTGCCATCATGATCATTGTTCAAACGAGGGTATGTTTTTCATCGATTTTTTTATTTGCTTTTCCGTTTCATGTGTAACGACGTCAGGAAAAATTGAAGCTACACTCGTATTTTTTTAAAACTTTTTCTTCATACCTACCACCAGTCTTATCGACCAACGGAAAATGAATAAAACCTTATCAATGCACTAGGTCTTGTAGTCGATATCAGGTTTGCTGGTGTTAGGTCTTGCATTAAAAAAAGAAGAAACTGAATATTTCCTCATGTACGAGTAAATGTGAAATGATGCAAGAAATGAAATTTAATAGGCAGAACCGCAGAAGTGATATGATGATTCAACATGCTTATAAATAAGGGATGCACAGAGAGGAAATGCTTGCAGTGATATGATGGAAGCATGATGAGCAATATATGTATGTTTAATTCGTTCAGTGCTGCGACAGGATTGCGACTATGCTATAAGAGAGAATTTCGAAGTAAAATAAAGCTAGAGAGCTTCATTTTGAAAAAAGTTAAATGGCCTAGAGCATCTTTCTGGTAGAAAATATAGGATAAATCCAAAAATCTAACAAGGAGAAGGAACGGCATCGTACTCTCAGATCTGGATGAAATTCGGCGCATAATTAGAAGACGTCAAGGATATTCGATCCTTGAAATATTAGACCGCAACACTCCTCGTTTTTGAGTCTCTTATGGATTAGTAAGTTTTTGCGTCTGACAGAAACGGTGCAGTGTAGGAAGCAGCGCCACTAGTTCGCGATCATGAGATCGTGTGTTCGATCTCCGGTCGATATTGTTTTTTTTTGTTGAAAAATTGTCGGCGTCGTTTGTTCGATTCCCGGTCGGTATTTTTTTTTTAAATAATTGTGAATGTAATTAGTTTGACGTAAATCAGCAATGTTCAACTAGAAATATATTTATTTTTAGAAATCAGCAAATTATTCGATCATTTAGATATGTAAATTATACTAAAAACTCATTGTTGAACGGAATTATTATTAAAAGCTGTTTCAATCGAACCAAAATCATAGCCAATGGTAGGATTATCCTTTGTTCCTAGAATCAATCCTGCGTCTTCTTAATGTCTCGTGACCAACTCAGCAAAAAGCAATAAACCAGGATGGCGCCCAACGTGGCTAGCCATGAATGCTATGATGCAAACTAATTGTGACATATGTATAGTAGATACCATGGACGTATTTGTTTAACAGCTCCATAATTTTGGATTATGCAAACAAACAGCTCTTTCATTATGTCATCTTCGTTTAATTCTCTTATTGCTACCCAATTACCCAATTTGGCACTGAGGCAAGGAGACAAAGAACACTAGATTCTAGGAACGAATAACTATATGACAATCCGGCAAAAAGTTCGCTACGAACACAGCAATCCGAAACTATGGAACTGTTAAACAATTACGTCCATAGTATCTACTTTATGCCACAATTACTGAACACTATAGCATTCATGGCTAGCCACATTGGGCGCCACTTTGGTTTATTGCTTTAGAAGCGATTTTCTCAAAAACGTGGGGGTGTTGTGGTATAATATTTTAAGGATGGAATGACCTTGACGTTTTCTAATTATGTGCCAAATTTCATCCAGATCTGACAGGACGTTGCCGTGCCTTCTTCTTGTGTATCATAAAGTCAAAATGTTGAATGTTTAGTTTCGCTGTTCTTTGTAACATGAAATCTTTTTTTTCTCTTCTGTGTCTAATATGTATGATTATAATCAAATATAAGGATAACTTATTGACGATTTTACTCCTTTGTCTTTTCTCTATCAATGCTAACACATCTCCAGATACCACCGTCATATTTGTCGTGTAGTTTCGTTGATTTCATCATCGTCGTTATGTGAAAAGATACGTTTTCCAGTTCTCTTGTTTGTCGTTTTATCCAAATCCAAAAAAATGTATGTCGTTTTTTCTGGAATTCGCTTGTTCCTCGTTTTTTGACAAATCTAGAGAGTCCCCACTTGTCTTTATAGCTTCCCGAATAACGTTTTTGTAGAAAGTTTTATTTCCTGACTGATTCAGTCTTGGTCAACCCTGAAGTTACCTGACATTTGTCGTCTTGACATTTTTCGGGTTGTCATTTTGTGTTTGTACTGTTCATGTCACAATTCGTGCATTACTTTCGCGCTCGGTGACCCGTTGCTACCGAAAGCTGTGTGATTCACATACTTCTACGAGCCTCAATGGAGTGGTTTGAATATATCAATGGCTAATGTTCCTGGGGATGGTTGTTTCGGTCATGAGTGATTTTATCTATGGCTACTTTTCCTGGGTCTATGGGTTCTCGATGATTTTAAAAAGCATATATAAATTGAATTTGACATGTTCGTAAGAAAGATCGCAATGTATTTTTTGAAAGTTATTGCATAACTCTGTAAAAAATTAGTTCCATAAACCTATTTCCGGTTGGAATGTACCTAAGGAAATTTATGTGACTTTCAACGAGAAATATTCGTGATTTTCTAGAATGGCTTCCAAATTACCCTATTGTAGGTTTCACACTCAATCACTTAAGCGTGATACTCTTCTAAAACAGGGCAACATGCCTTCAACAGCAAGAAAAGTAGAAGCCATGTTGACTAAATTGTCGTTGATGTTGGTCGATAATTTAGTCTAGCATTTCAAATGTTTTCCATTAATTATTTCAAAACTGCCCACACGCCACATTATTTCAAATGTACTCGTTGTACAATGACCCGAAACACTCACTACCGGGACTACCGGGACAGGCCATATCAAATATCAGCCAGTTTGTCTGTTCGTCCGTCTGGCAATTCTCTATTCATCCGCTCCACCATTCAAGACTACATGGAATTTTTTTTCAGTTGCCAACTATGTCTTCAGTTTTGTCGGCAAAAGCAGTAAATGACCAGTGACGGTCTTTGCTATTAATAATTTAGCAGACAATACAAATTTGCATTTCCTTGAAACACAGATAGAAGCTTAGACGTGTATCTAAAAGATTAGATCTGTGTACCTTCAGATTAAAATGCAGACGTCCTAAAACGACGAAAGCATAATGAATGAGATTGATATTGCTAAGCTAGTCTGTGTCTTTTTTTTCTGCTAGCATCCTCAGTGTGGGCATGGATGGATCAACTCTAACTTATATGTATATTAAGTTGGCAAAAAAGTGATTTCACTCCATTTCTTATGCTTGCTGATGTGTGTTTTAGTGTCGCTTCCTTTCTACATTTCTGAAACATCTGCTTTGTGAGAGATCTGTAACAAAAAACAACAACTTTAGATACATCTCTTGTTCCAAATCAGCCTCAACGTTTTTCTGTTGTATCTTTTATCATGCTGAATGCAAATAATGTCTTACATGCACAAATTTATCGGTCTTTCGATGTTATTCGAGGAGATCTTGCGCCACATATCTCACACCACGTCCAAGCACCAACAACAAATAAATTAGATGGTGAACAGTTCCGGGGTTACAGAGAGAGAGTTTTATGTTTTCTATGGATGATCTATGGTCAGCCAGAATAACGGTCGATTTAAGATATTTTAACATTTTAATTGGGTTTTCGATTTAAAAGAAAGACAAAGACTATAGACACAAGCAGAAGGGAAGCCGTATTTGAATGCATATAATATACGGATTCATGTGGAGAAGAAGTTGGTCAATATTGTAAAGATTAGTAGTTCTTGCACTTTTCAGGTTGATTTAAATTTGCAAATCGATACTGAATGATGCTTGATCAAATGTTTCTCTTTTCACGCGGATCTGACTGTTTGATGACCTACTGATTTCTAATTTCACTAGAGAATTCAGTTTATTGGTCAAATGAATTTTGAAGGTAATACAAGCAGTAGAGGAATAAATTCGAAGAACAAAATGCGGGTTCACCTTAAATTTTGTAAGTTTGGTCAGTTTAAAGAGTGATTCGAAATTGTTTTGTTTTGGAAAAATATATACAAACAAAACAAAAGAAGATGAACTAGAATTATTGAAAAAATAATAAATATTTGAACTTGGTGGAAGTACGATGGGACCTGTTTTCTTGAAGAGAAAGTGGTTCGGTTGGTTGAAATTTAATAAATTCTCTTAATAAGTGAGCTCCTAACTTCGTCATTAATTTTTCATTACACAAATAGATGCATGTTGATGCACATATATTCACAAGTACTCTATTACTAAGTATTATTTGAGAGCAAGAAGTAGAGGCTACACTCCACGGATTCTAAACTGCAAAAGATTGATCCACTGAACGAATTGATAGCTTCTTTCAAAGAATGCCATACGAGTTGAATTGTGTTCCAAACAAGATTTTTGATCAAATGATGCACTTCTTAAAAAGTCTACGTTTGAAAAAAGTGACTGAATTTTTTTTCGCAGCCACGGAAATCTGTCGGAGAATATATATTACATAATACTAACTTCAATATTCAAAATATTAAAATTTGATTACTTATGCAGAAATGTCTACTAGCTATGAATTTTGCCGTATAATCGCAACTTTTTTCTACGCAAATCTGGTGAGGAGGGCATTCTCGTTGCTGTAAATAAATCCAATTCATTTGTCCGTCATCGTAAGTTACATCCGTTTCATCCTGTTGACCGATTATTAGTGCAATTGTCTCTTAATTCGCATTAAAGTTTAATGCTTGTATTTACAATATACCTCCCTACCTGGTCTCGATCCCTAAAAGATATCGGGTTTTAAGCTGAACTATGTTCTTATTTTCTCCAGTCCCCATTCTGTTATCCAATTGTTTGTGATTATCGTATGTTCTATTCGGTGAAATGCATTCCAAATTTTGTTTCCTTATTTTGAATGTTCAATTCATTTTCTTGAATCTGAATGAATGTAAATGTACTTCTCCTTAAATTTAAAAATCCTTATGTTCTCGAAGATACACGTCTAACCTGATCTCTTTTACCTCTTTTAATAGCATCTTTTGATCAATGCTTACTTTTGAAAATATGTCATAATAAAAATCTGTTGACAAAAGGAAAAGAGATGCAGTATGGATTGCATTATATTTTGGTTTTTGATTGTTTTTATATTCACGACCCTGTGAGCTAGTCGCAGTACAATGAAACCTTAAACCACGGTAGACAAACGTTTTCTTCTTCGCCGTGATAGTGACACCTCGTCAGACACTCGTATGTCGATCTGTATGTCTGTATGTCGATTTTTGGTGCGCTAAAATTGGTGAGGTCCGAATATAGGCACAATTGGGGGTTGCCTTGCAGACGGCTAGTCAAAGAGCATTAAAATGTAAGCAGCATTTGGAGGGTTGGTTACTAGGATGACCATAGCCAAGCCGGTTCACAAGGTAGAAAATATTAAATCCAAGTATGCAACTGAAATAATCATAGTCTCGCAAATTGAATGCCAATTATGGGTAAATATTGTTCAATGTCTACATAATATATACGTGTCTGCAAAATGTCGCTCAATCATATATAGAGTGTTTCAATTTTAAATCAATATCCAATCTAAAATGGACATTGAATGAATGAAGAAAATTTAATAGGAATTTCATCAGTCAGGGGTCATTCCATTTTAAGCTGCCGAAAAAAGGCAAATTCTCTGTGCAGTGTTTTTCTAGGGTTGTGAGGAGTCCTGCCTTTTGGACGCTACTATAGAAAGGGATGCAAACGTGATGGTTGTGGTTGGCTCTAAATTTCACATTAAAGTCACCATAATTAGGAGTATGGAGTCTATATGAAATCATGAGAGAATTGGCATAGAGTTGCATTTTCCACTGGATGCTGGGACCCTAGAATGGCAAGAGGTTTAGGGTAGCCTCGTTTCCACCAGTAAAGTTACTAACCCTGCACATCCGAGTGGGAGGGCTTTGATAAGCCGCATCGTTGCTGCCCGTTCTCCAAATTGTGGAGCGTAAAATTAGACCCTTTCCAGGTAGGGCTTCACGTTAAATACCAGGACTTTTTAGTAAACTTCAGGAATCGAAACAATACAAAGATAAAGTGCATACTTGTAGTGATGTTCCTCATGTAGATTTACCTTAAAAACTATCGGAAATACTTTAAAGCATAGTTTCGCTGAGCTTGCGGTGCCACTGAATACTTGGCGGTTCGCCCAAACAGACAAGAGTAATTAATTCTTTTTGGGCTTTGTTACTATGCTCTCAAAATATTGGAATAAATATGGTCCATTGATTTTTCCTAGCTTTGATATGACATAATGAAAATGCAATATTTTCAAATTTCATGTGAGTCTGTTTAAAGTTCTAATGGTTTTTAATGATGATGGTCAACTGCAAACAACCATGAGGTGCTCATATAATACATTTTGTCACATCAATGGAAAAAAATTTTGCATCTTACGTTTTTTCCCACAGAAATTTCAATGACAAATAATTTTATAGTTCTTGTCACGACGAGTGGACGTGACACTATCAAACGTTAAAAGAGTCTACTACCTTCATTCACATGTGAGGCCATGGTACACCAAGCAATCCTCATTTACTGGCTAATTCACTCAAATAATCATAACCCAGGTCGTCGTGATCGTCGCGTACGTCCAGTTGGTGCTGACCACGGTCAGGTCCAAGAAGAAGACCCTGTCGTCCAACATACAACATAGAGCAGTTATATTTAAAAGTACCAGCAGCAAGTGGTCAGATGATGATGATGATGACGATACTGACCTGGCAATAGCAGTTAAACATCCTGCGATATGCAAGAATTTCATTTGATACCACACATTGTGTACACGTATGTACATATGTGTTAGGTATGGGTATTTCAGGTGGGACGATTTGGTTACTCGAATACTGTCTGCACACTTACTCGACCACTCAGTCGGACCATACTCACTTCCGATACGTGTGGTGACCGCGATCTATCAACAGTTAGTTGAAGATGGTTTTTTCTTGTTGTTTTTCTCATAGAAAGGAAAAGAAAATGCAGAAGAAGAAAGGCAAGATAAAAAACGGTGATTTGTGTTATCAATCAATCAATCAATCATGGGCGTTAGCGGGATTACTTGATTTTCTCCAAGTTGGTAGTGTGATATTTTAGGGTACCATGCTAAGATGGACTATGTGTCAGGAATGTGCGCTGAAGCAGCCTTTTGAAATGTATGTGGAGGACTATGCATTAGCCTGGGGAGTACCGTTAATGCACTAGACAGAGGTATTAATTAAGTTTAAATTACGTTTGCATATGCCTGGGTATATCCTAATTATCAAGCGGACAAACTAGTAGTCGTTGTCAACTTCAAGGAGAAGACATCGTAACGATGAACCTGATTGACAAAAGTCATGGTATGTGGTTGAGCTAAGAGTCGAACATCGAGGTTTCTGCAGCTGGTGATATCTTTTCTACTTTGAGATCCATGTTTCGCTTGAATCCGATTTTAAATACAGTGAGTAATTTTGAGCATGCACTCATAGTAGACTGGTCATTTCTGGGCGTGTACAAAATGGCGTTGCTTGTTGCATTGCCACCCTCCTGGGTGGGCCTCTACGTTAACCGCAATCAAGATGACTGCACTCTATTTAATTTTTGTTGAATCGCAACTGATCTGCATCACAAAAAAGTGTACCCCATCATGCAGTCGTGTTCAAAATGATGACATCATTGACCATCTAGCCAAACTCACTAACCACCATCCTGTAGTCTGCATTCAACACTAATAATTTCTAAGCACCATTCCCATCATCCAATCATTGAATGTGTATGCACAAATGTGCCACAAATTAGCGATTATTTGGAAATTATTTAAATTTGACCGGTCCAAGTGAATTCCTCGTGTCACATAACTTTTCAATCATCAAAGATATCGCCACATCCTACACACAAAACATCTGGAAGATGTGAAGAGACACATCACGAAATTTGCAAGAAATCTTTAAATCTTGATAAATGTTGCGTTCGATTTGATTGAAATTTCGTGTGGGTTTTCGATGAATTTCTCGACACAATGAAAAGTGGCATTTTGTATCCTGCTAAAGGATGAGTCACTTCGACATTTCATTGTAGCAACTATATAAGATTTATTAATTTAATACTCATTGTCTTTGTTTGAGCCATCCATCCATATGTGAAGAATATTATCGTCACTGTATGGTTATATAAAAAGTGGTTGCACATCCTCTAACACCATTTCTGTTTCAATTTCGAAAAATAAATAAATATTAAGTGCCAGGAAACCCAGGCGATGGAGGCGTTAAACTGCTCTTTCGTTGTTGTCCAATTAAGTAAAAGCCAGAAAATTTTATGGATGCATTGTAAATAAGCTGAATATTTAATTTTTGTTTGCCAGCACGAAGTAGATCTCATGGCGCGCTTTTAATAGCTTTGAACTATGGTGATGATCATATGGTGGCGATGCTAATTCCACTATAAATATTTACGATGTCGTATTAAATAAAACTGATGAAGTGATTAACATTTTTCACCATTTAGTCAAAAACAGCTTGTCTTTCGTTGACTCTTTGTTGTGGTTTGAATTGCTAATGCTGCTGATTTTGAGTGGATTTTTAATTTAACATTTGAGAAAAAGTGATGCATCACGATTTGAGTTAAAAACTCAACACTTATGATATATTGGTTAGTTGTATAATATGGTGAAACTCATCAACAAAATTTGGATGGAATTTGAAATTGAGATTTTGTGTAAAAGAGAAGAAAAAACATTACGACTAGAAAAACTCGATCTTATTTGATAGAAAAACTTTCATTGAGTTTTACTTTGAAGCTCATAGACAAATTCTTGTTGTTAAACTACTTCCATCCTTAATCACATCTTATTTAGTTAATTTTGGAAGGATATGCCGACATATTAGCAAATAAATATTTGTATCAAGTAACTTAAAACTACATGCGACGTAGTTTTGATCACAACAGACTGTTAGGTTCGTCGCGTGTCGTCTTTGTGGACAACCAGCCAAATGTCTCACCCATTTCAGCGCTTCTCAACTAGCCATCCGTAAGGGGACCCTTCAATCATGCGCATCATTAGGCCTCACCATTTTGACGTAAATGTCTGACGAGATGTCCACACTATTGCAACGAGTTATCAAATCAATCGATTAGCGGTGATCTTGTTTAAAATTTTACAACCCACACTAGCTCACCGAGTCGTGCATGCTAAGAAAAAAGGAGAAAAAACTATGAATCCCACCCAAGAGTCGTTTCTCAAAACTGTACACGTGCTCTGTTAGTTGCACGTTAGCAGAGAACGCTGAAGTACGTATTTTGCAGACTAGAGGTATATCAAATTTATTCATGATTTTTCAATAACTGTTAGGTTTTTGAGAAACATCTTCCCTAAAAATGACTTTTTTTTACCTCTACAGTGGTGTTCCTCCTTAAGGAGCTTAAGAAATAAATGTTTACTGTTTACAAGGTAGCTCATGCATTGTTGTAAATTCACGAGTCATTATAGCTTCGCCAGAGAATTCAACTATTTAAATATCAAAATCGTCGACGAGCCCAAATTTAATTCATGCAATAAAGTTTCTCATTCGATTTTAGTGCAGTGTGATGGTCATTTTCAATTTTCATTCCACGACGTCCTTACGTACAACCAAAGATGGTTCAAGATTTTCAAGGAAGGCCAACCTAAAATCTCGCCTTGATTATTCCTGAAAGACAGACCGGCTTCCTGCGTAGAAACCATAACAAAATTGGCCATAGATCATAATCAATCCACTAGGAAATCTTTGCCATCAACACATGTTATTGGCAACATTCCAGGATGGCAAATGTCTGAACCATATGCCAATAGTAAGCATTCAATTTAGAATTTATAAGAAAAATATTCTCAGTGTGAGATTCAGCCAAATGTTTAGGGATGTAGAACTTACTGCATTGTAGATAGTAACAGAAAAGAGTAGTACATCATTATCATTTCAAAAATCCATCTTCTGAACTGAAGCCTACATAAATTCAAACTATTTTTATGAATTTAAGGATCTTCAACAGCTAGACAGTATTTACATGCAATTTCGTATAGATTGATGAAATCCATCTAGAAAAAAACTCGAAAATCTAACAAATCAGAAACGAACCAAGTTATGAAAGAATTAGCAACGATAGCCAATATAATTTATGAGATATTTAAGCGATTTGCAATCATCTAGATTTTCCACATCAGATAATTTGGACGATATTTAATTGCACCAGAATGCAAATGAAGTAACTCAAGATTAATACTTCTTGTTGCTCGATAGACAGAGTTCAAAAGCCTAGCGACTAGCAAACGATAGTATCAAATGATCGACTAGCATTTCTTTGAGATCACTATTAACCTATGGATTTTATAGCACCATTTTCACGATGACAATAATAGTATGGATGCCGAATTGATTCTAGCTACGCGAAGAATCTTATTTCTAACTTCCCATAAAATTAACGACAAGACTATTAAACAATGGATGGCATTTGTTGCATAATGCGGTTAATATAATGATCATTAGTGGAAAATTTTGCAAGGTGATGAAAGATGGTGCCGCTGAAAGTGGAAACTGTTGAAACTAAGATTCTCGTTGGATTGAATGAATAATAATTAGCAAAGTTGTAAAATAATTTCTTATTTCAGTGAAAACACTTTTACCTTAACTTAACTTTTTAGCTAGCTTGACTAATATTCTAGTCTTTTTCAAAACATTCAGTACAACTAGACTTTGCGATAACTTTCTAGAAGCTACAAAGAAACAACGCTGTACTGTAACAAATTTTACTACAAGAGCGTCTGGAAAGCTTCACCTTGAGAAGGCCCGCAGGTGGAAGAAACCTATCAACACATTTAAAAAAAGCTTCGGAGATACTAAATTTTACCATAACCGAGGTTCTTCCGCGAAGATACTTATAATGTATATTCTAGAAGATTCCCACTGGATGGCGGCATTTTGTATAAGAGAGATGTTTTGAATAAGAAGGCAGTCACTGTTAAAGTCACATTGCGTTGAAAGTATGAAAGCATAGGCGTGAAATGTTTGTAAAAGTTACAAATAACTTAGTAATATTGTACAGTTTTTCTTGTAATAACTGTTAAAAATTAAGTGCACAATTCGACCTTAGTCGAAATCTTGTGTTTAAATTCTAAAAATACCTGATGAACCCATAACGACTCGTCATTTTACAAACAATATTCATCAGGTTGAACCTAGGACTGTTTTAGCTGTCGGAACGCATAAACTTTGAAATGGAAATTTTTGAGATATAGCCAAATTCTAGTGAATTTCCGCCCCCCCCATAATTATCTTATCTCCTTACAATTCTATGGTACTTCCTAAAATATATACAGTATCTATACTAACTTTAAATTTCAATATAAAAATTTCTAAAAGTAGAGTAATTTTCTAGCTACAAAGGCTAGTGTTTCTCAGGGTAGTTTGTGCTAGCCTTAAGTAATCTTTGCCCCGGGTGAAAATTATTCAAGGCTCCTTTTTTATTTTGAACGGCTAGAATGAGCAGCACATATAACTACCTGGTCTGGAGGACTTTATTTCTTCGATTCTACGTACTTTTTAAAATTGCCGGAATTATGGAAAGCTTATCGGATTTTTGAGAGGCGAACGTTTTGCTTGGGATGGCTTTTTGACAATATCGACTTTACAAAAATATATTTCTAAATATTCTGAGATATGGGAGATGAAGAAGCACCAGAGTGCAGAAGACGACATGGATTTCAGCCAGACGAGACAAATGAGCATCAAGAAAGAATTGTAAGTGACCTTAGGATGGATGAGATGATAGATATATTTAGAACTGGATTAAGAAACTGCATTGTGTGTGTGTGTATCAAGACTGCCCTATATTTTTTCAAACATGATTAAACAATGGAGACGGGATGAACTGAGTCCCGAAATACATGTTTCATGGCTTTCTAATAAAAGTCGTGTATACGGTTAAAAAACTATTTTCTTTTGTAATTTGAGCCACATGTTCTAGTTCACTCACGCTATTCATCGATTTATTAAGCGTTTGTTACAGTTTTCAGATAAAACTTATCCCAGTTCGTAAGTTTATTTGATCAATAAATCAGATACTTTCACAACACCACCGACCCAAATATTCGCGACCCATACAGTTTCCAATTCCATTCAACCGAAAAAAATTTATCTTTTCCATCTTGGACCATCCAAAACTAAGTGCTAAGGCCTCTTCACTCCGGGCTGCAAAGACATACCGACAATTCATTCTCTCGCGTGTCCATTACTCTTCATTTGTTCGCTAATTGTGGCAAAAAAAGATCACACACCGAAATAAAACTTTTTGTTTGTTAAAAGTATCTTCCGCTCGCGCGTCGTCGTCTACATACTCGTATATAGATTTGAACAAAAGTCCATGTTCGTACGATAAGATTCAGGCTTGCGGTATTGAACTCGCCAGCAGAGTTTTCAGCTTTTGAAGAACCCATAACCACTCACCAGGGTTTCCAGGCCACCCAATGACTCATTATTTACTAATCATGCGATTGATTCGGAATCACTTCATCTATCTATTCAATTGTAATGCAAATGTCGAAAAGAGATGGCGATTAAATAAAAGTTGATGCGTTTTTTCTACTTCGGTTCTTGTATTCGTTTGCGGCATGTGTTCCGCAAAAGGTGTCCGAAAGTGATACAAATTTTCTTTATTCTTTTCATTGCAAACAATAAAACACAAGTGTGAAGACCAAAAAAAAAACAGGAGAAGAACTACTTGCCTAGTGAACCTGTTCGTTACACGTCGTGAAACAACATTGAAAATGGTGGAATGCCAATAAGAGTTAAATAAAGATTGAAGCCACCACCTCAACCAACTGAATGGTGGATGATGTATGTAGATGCCTATGTATCTTTACCATTCATTTTTCGTCTTTCTTCAGTTGTTGTTTTTTCCATGAATATCGTTTGACGCAAGGAGTCAATTACCTTTTGTATGCTAAGATCTCTAAAACAATTATCTTACTGAAGGAAATCACCACTTAATGTGGTGGTTTTGGGTTTTATGCGTATAGGTAGTTTATCGACCGATGGCTTTGGATAGCACAGCAATTAGGAAATGTTTAGAATCGATCAAAAAAATAGATATTTGCGAAATCAATCTGAAGACACGCTTTTTTCAAACAAAATCAAATTTCTAGAGTAAGTTTAGTCCTTTGATTGCAATACATATTTGGAAACCATAAGATACTTTTATTTTCAAATAAAATCTTGAAAATATTTTAAACCACTAGACGATATATTAAAGATCACTAAACGACCAAAATCATCACCTGAAAATTGATCACATTTCACAGCCCCCGGGTTCACCACAATCCTCCACTTCACGAAACCTCAATCTATATCCCGAAATCCATTACCTTTTGCAATCAGCAGCACAGATAGCTGTGCGAATAAACTGGACAATAACTGGTTCTTGGACATTAATCATTGCCGATGGTGTAGTTTATTCGCGAAACTGGTCTACATGAATAGCTGCGACGATTCTCCCACGGTAAGTGCCAAACAAAAGGCTTCCGATCCAACAATCCTTTCTTGGTGGCTAAAAGTGGATGGGGACACTGTGCTTGCTGGGGTGATGGTGTTTCAAGCGGAAGAAAAGAGTAAGATATCAAAAATATTCTTCAGTGTAGTCAATAGACTATCAGCCAACAACACGCGAAGGATAAGTGAAAAACGTAAGAATTGAGGGAGCAGTTTTCTCACGTAGGGTTGACCGTCATCATTGCAACCAACGAAAAGTGAGTGTGCCGTTCTTGCTGAACTTTTAAAGAGTTGTGGTCTTCAAGTGCAGTCTACACAAATACATGTTGTCTGTCTTCTGGATGGGAGTTGACTCAAGAATTGTGGCTCAGCTAATAGTAAGGACTTTTTTTGGGATGAATTCACGATCCATGGGCCGTTTTCAAAACCAATGTTTCATTACCAATTAGTTGTTGAGTCTAGTCTAAAGGCGGTGCAGTCTTGCTAGGAAGACTATTTAAATTCAACTTTTTAGATTAGTATAAACAAAATCTGACCAAGCATAGTGGCAACCCTAAATAGGACGTTTAATATTATTCGTTGTCCAAGCAGACCCCGTTTGATGCAAGATGTGGTTCGCAGATAAGATTGTAAAGATTGGTTTGGTTGAAAAGTTCAAAAACCCCAAAATGTGCAACTGAAACTCCTTTTTTTACATTAAAATTTTGGTAGAACTACGTTTTTGATGTTGTGTTACTACTATAATTGTGACTTTTCAAGAGTGGTAGGATGTCTTATAAATTTTAACCATTGCAGATCTGCTAAAAATGTTAAACTAGAGTTTGGCAATAACTTTACATTGATATAAAAAGGACTATACCATTTAGACGTCCATTGTTCTGCATCCTTTAAATAAACATGATGTACCTTCACATCCTTTTGAGGTGCATCAACTGCAGATATTCTGAGACCAATAGGACCATAAAGGCACTCAATAGGAAATTGTGCAATCTGAATGATCCCATACTGAAATATTCTTCCAATTTCATCATGAATTTATATTTGATGGTCCGTTTTTCGCAATTACCTTTTTATGCAAGGAGCATGCATGCAGCAATCCCGTTTTTTTGCTGTATTTGAGATGGGACGACATTCAATCTTTCAAGATGAGAACGTCATTCGGAATAAATGTGAGCTTATCAAGATCTCAAGTGTGAATACGAAAGAAATATAATCCGCTCCTTGAAAGACAATGACATTATTCGGTATTCGGAGTGCAAGACGAGGACATGGTGTCGCAATGATGTTGGTTTATATTAATGATCGTGGGAAGGAAATTTAGCAATTCTTTAGAATGATTTGTGTTTGTTGGCATGCATTCAGTATTTTTTTGGTATGAGAGTGGAAATTTATGGAAGAGGTGACGGACGAAATGTTATATAAAAAGTGTGGGACAGATTTTATTTTAACCTGATGGTAGTCTTAGTTGTGTTTATGAAAAGAACTGAATGTTAGACACGAATTGACGATGGCTAACGAAACTGAGTTAACTTGCAGACTCTTTGTAGTAAAACTTCCTGTTTTCTAGCATGAAAGCCAGCAAATGTGTCGCTTCTTTTATTTGATCTTTTCATTGTCAATTCCCAATAATTTCAAGTGTTTAAATCATCTCTGTGTGATTGATTAAACTGAAAAGTAAATTAATGCTGTCTAAGTGCAGTTCTCTTTCATATTTGGACGAGTATTATCCAAGAAAACCACTCGCCAGTTTCGAAATTTCTTTAGAAGATACATCTATCCTTTACACTAGCTTATCGGCAACAATAATGTCTTCATCATTATCCTGCTGTGCGGAAAAGTGGCTAATAAGTCAGTTTGAGGTATGGAGCGTCAACCATCAATCCATCTATCAAACGATATCTATCATACTCGCTGGCTAACTGCTTTGCAGACATTAAAGTGCTATAGGGGAGAACAGTTTGTGCATCAAAACTAGTGGCATTTTTTCTGCAAATTACTATAGCTCAAACTATATTTCCACTCGATGCAGGCATGTACACGATCTAACCAAAGACCTTTTGTTGAACAAACTATTCACTATGATCTACATCTAGATACAACACATTTCCTGTGAATGTTCGACCACAAATTCAAACAATAACATATTCAAAGTGCATTTACTTCGAGCGATACGGTAATTGCCAGCAACACACTATAAGTCCTGGCAAGCTGTTGTTGGGGCTCCTCATAAAATCAACGCATGATGCACACGTTTCAAGTGTGTACTTTGCCATCCACACTATTTCGATCAACATGCTAATTCTTCCTTGGGATATTTATATTGTGCATGATCCATCCATAAATCCATCTGTGCATTCATCCATCCATCCGACCATAAATCCCTTTTAAGATTTGCTCGACCATTTATAGAAGCTAGAACCGCATCATACTCACACCGGCGTCGGTCGGATCGTCTGGACGAGCATGCAGGTTTGCTGGATCATTGAGTGTTGTGTTTTTTCTTTGGATGCTCCACCAAAGACGCTGCCAGCACCTTACCTATTTCTATTCAGGATGGTTTCAGAACACCTATTCAAAATCGTCACAGACGTGCAAGCCACAACAATTGATCTATTAAAAGTTTCATGGTTGGTGTTTGGCTTTAATGCTTTTGCAAAGACTTTTACTACCGTAGGCATTTTGATTTTAACGACCGTCATAATGACGAACAAAGAGTGTTCTGTTGAGGCGAACAGGACAATAGGGTCTATGACCGCGGACAATAGTATACGAGCGCGGCTGGTGAAAGAATAAAATGTCATAGACATTAAATGAAGAATGGTGATTTCACAAGGAGTCTATGCAACACGACAATTGATTGCATTTGCAAGAGGTGGACGAACTTGGTTAGCTGAGAATTCATGCAAAGGTTTTCACAATAAATTATTGATTTTTCATATATAGACTACAATTTTAGAGCTCAAAATGTCTTTAACCCACAGGTCTGTTCAAAAAGTATCGCAAATTTTATGTTTTTTTCAAAACGTTGTTTTGGTCCAAGGTAGCTTCACCATGTGCCACAGTCAAAACATTCAGAATGCGTTCGTGCACTTAAAGCTGTTTTTCACACAAAATTTGATACAGATTCTTTGATCAATTTTTTGGAACAGACAAAAATCGAACCACAAGCCAAAACACGTTGAAGCGGAATAGCTGTCAAAATTCATTGAAGATTCAAATAGGCCGAACTTATCAGCATAAGTGAGAGACATAAGTACCAACATAACGTCACAAAATATCGAAAGTCGACTACACGTAGCCCGCGAAAATTCAAAATTCGCGATACATTTTTGAACAGACCGCGTATATTGAAACGCATCAAAATATGGAAAAGCCTGTAAACATCTTGCTTATAGTCAACATAAAATCCCTTTTCTGAGGTCATTTCTGTGGCGACTCTAGCGCAATTCCTAAGAAAAAGTTATTGAGGATTCATTATCGAAACACCTTTCTCGTTAGATGCATCACTTCTTACCAGTTGAGGAACCCTTTAGGGCCAAATTTTATAGACGCGCAATGAATAGTGAATTGACTTATGTTCAATATAACGAAATTTAAGGTCTCTCTGATATTCAGGATGTTTAGTCCAGATACGAGACAGTTATCGTCATTTAGACGTTCGGCCGCTCACGCGAACAAACTAAAGTGAGGTCAACCGAACTCGCCAGGCATTGGATGTATGTAGCTTCCTGCAAACAATCTGATATTGCCAATCGGTTTCTATGCCGCATAATATGTGCGGTTAGGGCCTCTATTCGTTGTTTAAATTTTAAACCCTTGTGATCAAATTTTCTACATTGCGCAACGGCCGCGATTCACAAGTAAGGATTCTTCTTGCCACAAATTATGATTGTGTGACTCATTGCTGCAACATTTCAGTGGAAATGATGATATCAGTTTAGCGTTACAAATGAGTGAAAGCTGTAAAAACCCTATTGCGTTTTGCAAATGTTTTTCATACGTTTAAAAATAGCGAAAGTCTTGGCGTTAGGTACTTAACTAATTTTGGCAAGTCAAGAAAAAAAGAAGCCTTGAGTAATTTTCGTCATGAGAAAGACGTGAATTCATAAATTCGTAAGAAATGAAGAGGACGGAAACATAGTTCTAAACGGTCTTTTTTCCGACAGTGTAATAACTACTCTACTTACAATGTTTATTTTCCACTTGATATGCCTATTTTCGATCAGCAGAATTTTGTATTTAATTGTTCATTGATTAAAATCATTGTTTTAATATTTGCAAAGACGAAACAAGAATATGGAGAAAATGCTGCGTTTGTTGAATAAGTAAATTAAATTAACTCGAGAATGAAAATAGAACTGAACACCTCAAAGTTGATTTTCTGTTCGTTGAAAATAGGACGCATTAAAAGCATAAAAGTTCATTGAGCTATACAAATTTTTTGTACATCTATTCTGAATAATACTCTATGTAATTTTTCCTTTGCGAAATTAAAAGCATTACATGCACCTACAAGGGAAAGAGGGTGCCTCGAAAAAGGTCAAAATTGCTCCTCACGGGAACGTTCCTTTTCCTGTATTTTTGTTCAAAGTTGCTTTTCCTCAAGAATTCAAACGCAGCTGAACATTTTTGAGAAAACCATTAAGAAAAAAAAACGTCTTTCTTTTTAATAACATCGCAGAGTCCCCAACTATTTTACATTGAGAAGTGTTGGAATAACCACAATCAAAGATTTGCTGAGTTCTGCGTTCCATTCAACTAAACTAAAATATCTACGTATTTGCTTATGAATATATCGAAACACACCTTGGATTACGTTCGGACGCAGCTTCCACCGCTCCGGATTCCTATGAATGACTCAGACTTTATAAATATGCAAAATATCTATCTTTTTGTTGTACCATGTACTTTGAATTGCTCTAAGGCCATTGATCCAAACCGCAACCAAACGTCACCAGCAGCATTAGCGGCTAATATCCTTGTAAATATCTTAATGGACCTTTAAATTTTTAAACAAACTAATTGACAACATAAAAACCAAACATAAAAACTTGGAGAAAGTTTCGCAGCCGCAGTCACACGAACTTAGTAGTGCAAAATAGCCGGAGTGGAAATTCGTTGGCGAACAATCTCTTGCAACTAAAGATTGACCAACATCGAAGAGATGACGAGTTGAAAATGTATTTTTCAGGTGTCTCATGCTATTTCAATGCCGTCGACGACGTTTTGCAGAAAACGAAAAGCAACAGAACTTACCATGGCGGCTCAGTGTTAGATTGTTGGCTGCTGTGGCTATTGCGCAAAGCACACACATATGTTGATTCATTACCTATTTATAGGGTTGCGCGTACCGCAAAGTCCAGTGAGCTCGATGACGATGCTGAATTTCCTTTTTTCCACTTCTTCCGCATGTAATTTCTTTTAAATGTATGTTAGAAAGATATATTTCTGCACAATCGATGGTTTGCCGACAGTTTGTGATGAAAATAGGAGCGGATATGCTTTTAAATTTTCAATCAAAAAGTCCAGAAAATAAGTTCAAACGGCTACAAATATTTTAAAAGTTGGTCCAAAATTTTGATAAAACTAATTTTAATAAATAATTTTGATAAAACTAATTTAATAAATAAGGTAGATTCCGGTCAATCAGGTTACAGCCATCAAATGATGCATTCAAAAATTCGTCAGTGATTTATTTCCTTAAATAAATGTGTTGTCTCAACCATTTTTTATTTTTTTATCAATAATAATATTTTGTAAATAGAATTTCACTACAAAAATTAAAGGTATCCGCTGATTAAAATTGATTGTTTTTTTTTCAGAAATCGACATCCAAACTGATTAAAGGATGATGCCTCAAATGTTGATGTACCTCAAAAGTCATTGATATACCTATAAGAAACAATGATCACCAGAATGTGACCATTCTCCACATAACACAACTCTAGTGACTTATAGAACCATGTGAAAAATGTAAACGGGCAATTCTAGATATTAACCAGATCTCTAGGAAAGCTTCTTGTTCGACAATTTACTGTTTTAATTAGCCCCCTTTCTCAACTTCACATCATGTCTCTAAAAACGATTCAACAAACGCAAACGACTCACTCGTCGTCAATGATGAGTCACAAAGCAGCTAGTGATCTCGTAACTTCGGTAAATACCACTCGATCGAATGGGGGTGGTGGTGGCGGAGCCGGAATTGTTAAAGTGAATAACGGTAAAATTAGTGTAACATCGCCAACATCTTCGTCGGCTAGTGTTAATAATAATAGTAATAATAGTAGCAATAATCCATTAGTAGTGAATCATAATGGCAGTAGTAGTGCAGTTGGTACAAGTGTGGTAAATCAACAGCAGCAGCAACAGCAAACAAACACGCAGCAGAGTCAGCAGCAGCAGCAACAACAACAACAAACAGATCAACCACCTCAAACACAACCGGGTATTGTTAAAAAACCAAATGGTACTAGTGTACGAGGCAATGGTAAAATTCCAGCACCATTACCACCACCTTCAGCTGGGGTGACTGGTGTTACTGCACCCGATGCACGAGCTAAACAGGTGTTGAAAGAAGCAGTCGATGCTGTTGTTAATAGTTTCGCTAAGCATACACAAGGATATGGAAGAGGTGAGTTGATTTGATTATCATAAAATATTTGCAGTAACTAGAGTCCTTCTAGCGATTAAGTCGTTTTCGAAACATACTCTTTTTTCAATATTAATAACGACTGCAAAACCATTTCAATATTGTTTGCCCTATTTATTCATAAAACGTGCAAATCAAAAGACTTAGGCGAGTAACCTGGTAAAATATACTACTGTGTACAAATATGATCCGGAATTTTGTTTTAATTTCTAAAACTTTTATTTATTCTTCAAAATCAATTCCATCCTCTTCGCTTCCAATGCACTTATGCCAACGGTTTTTTCCATCCATCAAAACACTTGGCGAAATCTTCCTTCGGTACGACCGCCAATACCTTCTTCGATTCGGCTTCAATCTTTTCTATCGTGTCAAAACAGTGTCCCCGGAGCGGTCTCTAAAGCTTAGCGAATGGGCAGAAGTCACACGGTGCTAAATCAGGTGAATACGGTGGTTGCGGAACAATATGGGTGGAATTTTTGGCGAAATGATCACGAAGAACGAGCGCAGTGTGAGATGTTGCATTATCATGGTGCAAAAACCAAGAACTGTCTCTCTATAAATCCGGTCTTTTGAGACGCACAGCTTCACGCAAACGACGCATGACACTCAAATAGTACTCCTTGTTGACAGTTTGCCCGGTTGAAAGGAATTTATAATGCACCACACCACGATAATCGAAGAAAACTGTCAACATGGCAACATTGTTGATTTTTGAGCGACTTTGGCGCGGTTTTTCGGTCTTGTCTAACTTTTGGTACGATATTCGCTTGATTGATCGGTTGTTTCCGGGTCGTAAGCATAGATCCAAATCTCATCTCTCGTAATCATGCATTGCAGCTTATCCTGATAGTCAGAAAGCATCATTTCACACACTTCAACACGACGCTGTTTTTCCATGAAATTGAGCATTTTGGCACCAATCGCGATTTGACTCTTCTAAGACACAAAACAACTTTTAAAATGAAGTTGACTGACCCGTTTGAAATTCCAACAGCATCAGCAAGCTCTTTCGTAGTCAATCGACGATTTTGCAGCACAAATTCTTTGATTTGCGTGACGTAAATCAGTTAATGTTCTTGGTCGTCTTTGATATGGTCCTTCACGACCCATTGAACATTTTATGCCATTCATACACTTGTGTTTTAGACATGGCTTGTTCACTGAAGGCCTTTTGTAACATTCTGAACGTTTCAGCAGCAGAGATTTCATCCCGAACACAAAATTTAATCGAACTTCTTCGTTGAATATTTTCGGACATGGTAAAAATCGAAAAAAATCACACACGAAAATGAGCATCAATGCTCAACTAATGAAGATATTGTCGTGAAATTCAGCACAGATATCAGTGACAGTCTTTTTAACTTAAAGATAACAAGATTTGTCCCTATCAAAAACCCCGCAAAATTTAAATTGAAAATTTCGTGTCATATTTGTACACAGTAGTAGTCCACGTCAAAATCAAAAGACTTAAGCGAGTAACCTAGTGGTACTTATTAATCAATATATTGAGTGCTCTTTTCGAAATTCGGGCGTGATGTAGAATTTGTCCAATCGATCTTTATTCGGTGATAATTTTATCAAACAGTTATCGATAAAATTCCCAAAAAATCATTCAGCTTCTTTATTTTACACAAAGAAAATCTATTTTAATACATACAATCCTCAATAAATCATTAAAGCTGCGTTAGTTCATTTTTGCGGAAACATCTGTCCAGCTTGAATCCTCAATTATCACGTACCGCCCTTTCTTGTTGAATTTCACGCGAGATCCTCACCGATAACATGCATTCCACGGTAAGTGCAACCTACCACGTGCGATATGGTATCGTGGATTTTGTTATTGGCCACTAAACACACCTTAAACGGGCAATCGATGAAGTTTTGTGTTAAAAACAAGAAGCACGAATCGTGATGATGCCACCACCTATAATTATATGATTGAAGGATGAAGCTAAACGTGCCCGCGTTCGAAATGTTTCAACTGTTAACGTAAGAGACTATAAATTATTTTTCGTTTAAAATCAGTAGAAGAAAGATTGCTTACTTGATGTCGATCGGTTTAGGGAGCAAATGAACATATTGGATAATTGAATATTGAATATATGTTGGTCCTTTTTCTTTGATTGATTTTCAATTGTCTTTTCGTTGGTTGTTTGTTGTTTATTTATTATTATAAGCTAACAGGAAGGTCATTTCTGAATAGATTGAATAGAAGAGAGCCAAGAATAAACGAATAAAGGACATCTGATTTAGATAAAATGGTTCAAAATAGTTACCAATAAGAGAACACATCCTGAAAGTGTGATATTCTGCGACACGCTATAAAATGATACGCAGTGTCCAACTTCGAAAATTTCTTTTGAAGCTGAATATGTTTAGAAAGGAAATTGTGTGTAAGCAAATCTGTTCTTCACTCTGAAACAAACCCAAAGCTTTTTTGCCTCTCTTACATAAAATTCAAATACGTATAGCAACCTGTGTTGGTCCACAAAACCAGCCAACACTAGGCGTGTTAATCTTATTTCGATACGGCATAAATCATACAATCTATCGTGTATCCTGTTCGGCAACACCTTCATTTACAAATTATCGATTT
Organism: Oxycera nigricornis; assembly: GCA_963942545.1. NCBI lineage: Eukaryota > Metazoa > Arthropoda > Insecta > Diptera > Stratiomyidae > Oxycera > Oxycera nigricornis. Next base: position 5,678,638 of record OZ012661.1, read on the forward strand.
GATGGTAAATATAAATTATTGCATTCGTCTCATGAAACGAATGTCTTGTTTGCTACGTAGCACGACTCCTACCGTGAATCAGTCACAATCATGGTAACTTTAGCACCTCCACGAGGCAGACAGGACAGGACAACACACAGGACAGCTAAACAGACTCTGGTTAGCTGGAAGCCGGGATCTGGTTCGCCACTGGATTTGATATGATTGCCTAGCAGCTAATGTAACATTAACTATGGCATATGACTGTCTACTGGACAACGGTGGAATCAACACTTCACACGAGACAATAAATCAATTTGAGATAATGGTAGCCCACGGTTAAGTATACCATTCTTGGAGCCACCGCGCGCACGTCAAGCAAAGAGCAGCTCTCAGCTCAGCTCACCGACACGAAACAACATTGGTAATGCATGCAATTATTTGCTGGCCAAGAGGTTCCATCGAGTTATCAGCGAAGTGTTGCCGTTTATTGATGGACAGAAGACTGTCAAGCGTTGATCATGGAATGGATATAAAAAATATCACGAAGAACTTTAGAATTGCGTTTTTTTATATCTTAAATCCACAAAGAAGTAATAAATTTTTCCATTGGACTTGGGTGCGGATTTCTTTCTGTTCAAACATTATCGGCTTCTGTTTTTCTTGTGAAGTAAAAGATGTATAAAGTTAACGCCATTCGGTGTTTCTTACTTGAACTCATCCTATTTGGCGTATCTTACTACAGGAAAACAATATTTAGATTTGGTGAAACTTTCGTAACATGGATTTAGAACCCAAAGGCTGGCTGCTATCAAACAAGCACGAGAACTCATATGTGTAGACGTACTTATATTTCCATCTTCTTCAGCGTAAAAATCAAAAGAAATGTCCTTATCATTTCCGATTGGACCTTTCCCACATATGACCAAGCATAGATTTCATGCATCACGTGATGATAGTTGCAAAAAAGTCGTGTGACCAAGTTAATGTGCAATGGAAACGTATCAAATGAAAGAGCGCTCTTAACAGACGCGGAATCGTATGGGGCATATTTGTTGCAATTCCATTAACATTTTTTTCAAGCGACACTCCGATGATGACCGCAATGTTAATGATGATGAATATCGCAACGAAAAAAGTATGCATGCAGAAAAACTTTACCATGAATGCATGGTGCAGCACTTAGATTGCTTGCTATCGGAACATCTTTGGCTACGTATCTTGTCTGCAGGCTTCTTTGTTCAATGGTGTTTTAGTTGTGAAAGGAAATGATGGGTTACCGTTTACATATTGGCACAGGCGATGGTAGCTCATTTGAAGATGTTTTGTTGAGTGGTTTCCTCTTATGTTCTATAGTGATCAGTTTGTTAAAGTAATTTCGAATTTCATACTCGGATTGCGTTCTTCATTAAAATTTGGCTTCTTAGAATATCATTTTGAACCTTCCAGTCCATTTTGTGAGAACTTGGAACAAAGTATCTATAGGCAACACTTCACACCAGAAGTTAAGGATGTATTGTCATGCTACCTGTCTTACCATTGCGAAAGAGGATAAAACACTCACTGGGTAGCGTACCCTGTCATTGACCACCTTCAAAGTCTCACACTTGATTCCTTACTACGCGAATCATTTAGCATTCGAAAGGTGTTCTACGTACTGTCCACTTTAATATGCCATTCAGTGCACAGTTCATCTTTCAGATGGTGGTTTTTACCACTGCAAAGCTTCTGAGTAAAGTTTTTAACCATCGCTATTGCACTACCGCTGTCGCATCGAATCACATCAGATGCAATCCGATTGTATCAAAGATAATTCGAGACAACGAAAAGAATTTTTCTGCAGAAATCGAAGAAGTTGAAGTGATGATATGATCTCGCGAGTAATTTTATAATGTGTCTGGAAGAACGCTAGGTAAATATAAATAATAATCAATAACGATTTTATGAATGTGAACTATATGTAATATTTATGCATGGTTCGAATATTGGACTTTCAGCATTAGGAAAGACAATTAAAGCTGCAACTATGAATTGCTGTCTATGTCAGTTTTATCCTAAAGTAAAAAAGAATCTTAAATATTGATCTTTCAGAATTTTTCTACGATAAATACATTCCAAAAGCGATATATAAAATAAACTATAAAACATGCAAAAAACTGATGTTTTCTGGCTCATTAAAATATTTCTAGATGGCATCAAACCGTTAGACAGAACTTTCCAACATATGAGGACGACTGATTTATTTGAAACTCGATACCAGTTTCGAAGGCTTCGATTCATAGCTAAAGAAAAAATGCGAGAAGCCATTTACTCTTACCGCATTTTCATTGGAAATGCATCCCTTTCTAGTTCGTCTAAAGCATTTATGATGAAAAAAATATCGCTCAAGTACTTCTCATCTAGCTACGTGTACAGAAACTATAACTCTGCCTCATCTTTTCGCTGTCTCCTTTTTCTCTACGTTTTTTTATCCTTCTTTTTTTCAGATGGAAAATCTATTTATATTGTATTTGCATTCATTTCAGTTGATTCTGTTGTTGTTAATTTCATTATTGATTCCTTGGAGTCCAAATCCACATGGCATTCCTTATTTGTGCAGGCGTGCCTCAGCCCGTCAACGACCAGCTGTAGGCCTCACCAATTTGAGCACACCTCGATCTAATATATATCGTTTCATCTTAACGACCAGCTCAAGGCCTCGTTAATTTGATCGCACCTCGATCTAATATATATCCTGTCATCTTAAAGAGCAGGGCGAACATTTTGTCCAAAAATTAAGACTTATTATTTATTTAATACAGTTAAATTAGATTTTGTCGGGAAAATATTTAGAATTTTTTTAAATGCTAAGCAGTTTTTGGAAAAATAAAAAATCTCTGTGACGCTCCAACCTTCAAAGTATTACTACTTTTTGATTTTTATCAGAGCAACGCCATTATGTTAAGTTAAATTAGGACACATTTTTTGTATCGGCCTGTTATTCGTAGTGATTATTGTTTATTGTTTTTTTACATTAATTTTATATGGTTTAATTTTTCTTTTTGGTATGATTTTGTTTGTAACCGTTGCATGAAATTTGATCATTTTGATGCAAATGACTGTTCAAAACTACTGATTTTCATTAGTATTGATTGCTAAAAATTCAAATCAGACGAGAAATATTTTTTTTTGGAAAAAAACTTGATTTTCCCCCAGTATTATTATTAAATTAAGAAGCAACAATTAAAAATATCCGCACAAATTTTGCTAGAATCATAAAAACAATAATATGCTTCGATTGACAGCTTGAAAATGTCAATGCCACGTTTCGTTCGCAAGATATCGTGCGTAACAGAAATCACTTTGGATGTATCAAAATAGAACACTCGAACCAAATGTTACAAAAATTTCGAGCCAATAGTTACAAAAATCTGTAACCATTTTAAAAATAATTTCTTTAGAAAGTTCTTTTATTTAACTCCATACATATGTCCTTAGTTCCTTCAAATATTTTTCTTGTCTTATTCACATACTGCCCTGAGCTATTTCATACACTTTACTGGTTTAAACGAAATTTGCGGAGTCCATACGATCTCCAAAGAGGATCATAAATCAAGTAATGAAACTGTTCGCATGCATAAGAAGGATCATACGAATATATTGAAGCCGGAAACTACCATACTTTAGCATACATAGTTGCCAATGATCCGCGAAGGGTAGTCGAAAATGATGATGGCCTTTGGCATGCATCGTAAAACCGTGGTCGGCGCTGCTGCTGCTGCTTCTGCTGATGTTGTTGTGGAGGTCATCCACCAATTTATAAAGCCGAAGAATTCAGGGCAATTTATTGATGGCTATAATTATTGAAACTTTGGAGGGAACGAGTCGTGTCTTCAGAAGCACCGAATGCATGAGTAAATGCACGGATCATAAGTTTATGGGATCATAATTTACCAGTATTGCTTGTTTAAAAGTATTCAATGAAACTTTTCGGTTCAGTGGAATAACGTGTGTGCGCTTCTGAATCAATTTTCGTTGAAGTAATATGAATATGCTTTTTATCCTTGCAAAAATGTGATTTTTTTTCAATTGACTTAGACAGAGGGTAATACTAATCGTCACAAGAAGTGCATATTTAATACTATACTTCAGTTCTGCTTGGAATCAATGAAATAGTTGAATGAAAATGTAATTGATTGTGACGTGGAGTTATCATTAGACAGGACACTCAGCATCTTCTGCAATAGAAGTGGCTTGCAACGAAGATATTCCTTGTATGTCGGCATAAAATCTAACCATTTGCTGCGCAAAGTCTGCATATCGAAACTATTCAGTATATCATTTGGATGCACAGTAACTCCCTTATTGAGGTGGTTGGTTGGTTGTAGTGGCAGCCTCCTTTATTCAAAGATGGCTCACTTAGGCCACTATAGGCTCATTGTGGTATCACGAAAGATTGAGACGGCACTAGAACCTACAGGATGACGAGAACCCTTATTGAGGTGCAAAATTTAACAATTTTGCAACCAAGTGATAGTTTTTTGAGACTCCTATAGTATAGTCAGTAATCATCAATACCTCATCAAAATCTTTGTCAATTTTGACTAAACATGTACCCTAAGACCGCCATGCAAGAATGCTACCAGAATTTTTCACATTTTCCTGTAGAATTTTAATTGACTGAGATCACAACGAGGTACCCGTCGGATAGTCACTCGCGTCCTAGAACTGTCGGCTTTCATGGTCAGCATACCTTTGGTAAATTACTTGGGAACGCAGAAGCAATTCCAGCTAGTTTTGTATTCTTTCAGCTTGAAGTTAACTTCAATACGTACTCCTCTGACTGTAGTTGATTTCTTCTGGAAGTTGCAGTTGCAAGTGAAGGTGATAGATCATGGCAGAGGATTCTCAAAGAACTGGTTGATTGCTTGGCAGTTGGGGTAGCTATGAAGCATGTGTCAACAATTTTTGAAGAGCAAGAACAATAGTTCTATGAAATGACACCCTACAGATGTGTTACCACAAAGTACCATATCGGCTTATCACATCTTTTTGGTGCGAGCATTTTCTTGCGCCCAAAGCTGCACAGTCTCAATCGTACATGCTTCACACTTGGCGATGGCTAATGGCAAAATAATTATGCGCGAGGAAAATAGAAATATTTCAAAGACTACTTATGAAGTTAATTGAAGTGCTATTTCACTTCCGGATAATTGTGTTATTCGACATCTGAAGAAGGCATGCATGCGCACAGGTGTGAGATCTGCTACTCGAGTCTTTTGTTCGGTGCAACTACTGTGCCATCATCATCATCGTAGCCGCCATACATCAGAATGAATGTATGACCGTGGTCGGCCAAGAGATTGTAGGATGGAGATGGAATAGACAACAACGAAGCAACTTGCTCGTGGCTGCATAGAAGAATGGGTGAGAACCATCTGCAAGTGCTTACACACATCATAATGAGATGATTATCATTTCTACGGGTCGGCATTGTTTTGTGACAGTAGGTGTTATTCATTGCCGATGTTCTCGCCGAGCGCGCCCCGTAATTGTTGTCCCTTGGGAAACAGTGGAGGAACTCATGCGATTGTAATTTGGTTGGATTGGTAGCGTTTGTTTGTTATTTGATTTACTTTCAAGGAATTGTTTCTGAACGAACAAAAGAAAATGAATCCAAACGAGACCGGACGGCGACGATTCACCCAAAGGGATAGATTTTTGCATAATAATTTGAGTATTCAAACGAAAGACTTAAGCCAGTAACTTGATTTTTGTACGGTGATGGAACCATCCATCAATTTATTATCAACTTAAATTCCACTCATATTAAACAATATTATTTTATGGAAAAAATACATGAACCTCAACCCAGGACTGAACGTCTGTGAGGTCAATGGAGCAAAAGTCTTGTTGACTTCAATTCCCGTCGATAAGGTTCAACAAATCAACACAACCGTTGATCAACTTCGACAATTGTACTTACAAGGAGAATGCAGGGCATCGTCATCTCAGATCTGGATGAAATTTGGCACATAAGTAGAAGACGTCAAGAATATTTGATGGTTAAAACTGCAACACCCCCCCCCCCCGTTTTTAAGAAAAACACCCCTCAAGTTTTTAGCGTCGCTTATGGATTAGTAAGTTTTTGAATCTGACAGAAGCGGTGCAGTGTAGGAAGCAACGCGACTAGCTCGCGATCAAGAGGTCGTGTGATCGATCCCCGGGCAGCATTATTTTGTTTTTTTTTGAATAATTGTGGATGTAATTAGTTTACGGTAAATCAGCAATGTTCAACTACAAATACAATAATTTTTATAAATCACCAAATTGTTTGATCATTTAGATTTGCAAATTATATTAAAAACTCTTTGTTGAACGGATGGATTATTAAAATCTGTTGTAATCGAAGCAAAACCATAGTTGACAGTAGGATCATTCCTTGTTCCTAGAATTAATCCTTGGTCCTCTTCAAACAATACCGACCGGGGATCGAACACATGATGACGATAATTATTCAAAAAAAAAACAATACGGACCGGGGATCGAACGCACGAACTCTTGATCGCGAGCTAGTCACGCTGCTTCCTGTCAGATGGGCGGGTGTTCCGGTCTAATGTTTTAGGGATCGAATATTCTTGACATCTTCTACTTATGTGTGAAATTTCATTCAGATCTGAGAGGACGATGCCGCGCATTCTTCTTGTTAGCAATTTTGCAGATTACACATATTGAAGTTATAAGTTACTCGACGAAATTTTTAGAGCTATAGCAAACGAGAAACATTCAACACTACACTTAAGAACCCACCAAAAAAGGTTCTCTATAGCACACCAACAAAACCACAAATCCATTGCTCAAATAACCAGAAGAATCATTTAAAATATCAATTAAACTCCATTTACTACACCTAAATGAGCTTAGAAAGATGCTTGAACGCCTCAACAGAAGAATAACTGAAATTGAAGCAGATTGCTTGAGATTACTGATGAATCAATTCTCTTCAAAGGCCATAAATATCACCAGCAATCCCACCTCCACCATAGATAATGAATGGGTAATATGATAGGCAAAGAATACTATGTATGTACCAAGAAATCTTTAGTAGAACTATGTGGAATGGCGGTCACTTAACATCGATCATTTTGCTGTAAGAACGATGCTTGCACAACGGGAATCCTCCCCCTCCCCCTCATCCAGAAAATGGTCATAATTCATGACATGAAGATGCAATCACAACAACTATGTTGTGGCTGGTGGTATCTTTTTGCAGCTGGACGACTTTAATTCTGTGACACGGATTGATTGTTGTTGGACATGTACTGTTTCGAAGTGATAGAATCGAGCAATGGTAAATGGATCTTACACTCTATTGCAGATGTAAGTCTTGGATTGCATAATGGTACCGATAAGGATAGTCAGGATGAAAAATGATGGTGAATTTTGTCTTCATACTCGATAACACCAACTAATGAAACACGGAGAAAGTCCTACTTGTCTCAATGCTATGTAAAGCGATTAATATGAAATTAATGGTGCCTGTTTTTGAAAGGTATCCTGTGGTATTTAGCAAAATTAATTGTTATCCATTTTTCTCAGTTTTAATTGTTTCCTGTAGCTTTTTCCCAGAAGACATCAAATTCGTTCAAAGTTGGCACGTGTTTGATAATTATTTGAGGCATTGTTAAATATCTCCTAAGCAAGCCACAGGATAGGACAGTTTACATTTACCTGGCATAGATTTCACATGGACTTGAAGAATTCGTTATCTGCATCATTATCATCGAACAGCTCAACTAAGATCTATATAAACTGAAACATTTTTGCAATGATGACTGTTTATTAATTTAGTAACAAAATTGTTTATATTTTGCTACCTTCGGTTGGAATTTTGTTTTTCATATGCTTCTCGTTTTCCAATTTTACACTCAAAAAACCATTCAAAAATTTGCGCATGATTAAATAATAGTTTTTTTAAAGGAAGAAAAGCAAGTTTTAAAATAATCTTCAAACAAAAAATGTCACATACAAAAGTTCATATAAAACTACCACTGCACTTGAAAATGTAATACGAGATATGCGAGTGCTCTTAAATTTCACAAAAAGAACAAAAATTCACGTAAAATGAACAAATAGATCCAGTCTAAACATTTTACATGATATTTACAATAGTTTTCTGCATCACTTTAGCCTTTTAATCAATATGCCGAGCAGACTATAAGCAAGGATCCATTGTAGCGAAAATTTCACGCATCATTAAGCTTTGTCATCTGCAATGTTTTTTTTTTCAAAATATTTAAAACCTTCTCGTTGGAATGATTCGCATGTAAAATTGCGATAAAATGGAGCTACCAATCGAAGGACATAATCGATTTCGATAGGCAACATTAAGCATATATGAATTAAGATTGTGTGAAACAAACAAGAATGAAGCTAGCAAACGGAAACTCTAGACGGGCAGGACTGATTGAGGTGCCTGAAGGACAACATTCAAGTTCACAAAGGATTTGGCTGGTGATGTCAACCGCACATATATATTCATCTGGTTAAAGATATTTTCCATGCGATGCTGCAATCGATGGACCCGTTTCGACATCATCAAATTTCCGTTTAATGCATTTTCGTGGGTTAATCGCAAACAATTTTGCGCGACTGTTATGTCTGCCCAGTGGCTGTAGAAATTTGATCCTTTATGGGTAATTTGCGGACGTGCATCATCAGTGCTGGCTGCGTGTTGTTCTTTCAGGGAAGCTGCGCAGAAGCTTGGGATGTTGGTCTCGAGGGCTCGTAACACGCACATTGACTGGTTCTATGTGCACCTAAATCATTTCCATGCAGTCGAAGGCATTTTGCAGGGTTTTTGTTAAAAACTGATGAATTCAAATTTAAAATTATTCCAGATCAAGTATAAGGGATTGAAAGCTAAATTTCATAATAGAACTTCTGCAATTGGGTCCTTAAACACTAACATTTAAAATTAACTCAGCGTATCCTCTTGTTTTGTTGTATAATATAGAAAAAGACATTCACAAACATCTCAAAGTAACAAAAAAAAACATTTAGGGGTCCGTACTGAATTTATCTGAATTTTCGAGGAAACTATCAACTTAATTAATAAATTAAGACAGTATATTTTCCCCCAACTTTCATCTTACTCTTCATAACTTACTCAGCAAACTCGGCATTCATGTTCAGACAGTGTTCATGTTTTAACTGTGTCCTTTTTTAAACTTTGCGCAGTTGATAAACTGATTCTAATAAAAATCTATAAAAACGTTAAAACACCGCAGACTTTAATATATGTACGTATAAATATGACACCCATTGTTACGAGAATATCAACATATATTTGGCTTCTCGGTCAAATATCGAAATCATTAGACCAAAGACAGTTGCCATCTAAAAGAGAAATTCTTAGCGTTTTCTTTGGCTATAAAAACGAATTAAGGAGAGGAGAAGGGGGGGATGGTAAAGTCTGTAAGCCGTATTGTATGCATATTTTTATGATTTTTTTTTCGACAAAAACTATTTAATTTCTTTATTTCTAAGTAAAATAGACATATTAAGTCTCGTTTCAAGAATATAATGTAAAATTTTCGGAGGAAAATATTGAAAAATGATCTTCTGGTAACAAATATTCGTAGACTCAAAAAAACATCGGGTTTTCCGGTGGACACCAGAACTCGTCACTGGATCATCCAAAATCAAAGATATTTTGTTATTTTATGAGTTCCTCTAGATAACCCTGTCGAGTTTTTATTTTTAATTTGTTTTTCAATTTTTTGCATGACTTAGAATTCAAAAAATGAAATTTTGAAAAAGGTAAAATTCAGCACATTTGTTATTATAAAAAATATATAAAATAATTCAAAAAAAACTCGACAGCGTTACCTTATAAAATGTATACAGAAATCCTGCACAAAATTTCACGAAGATCGGTTGAGTAGTTTTTGAGATACAGTGTCCACCCACTTTAAAAATACTACATTCGAGAAAAACACGTTATAGATTTTGATCAATTATTTTTGGAATACTCACACAGAATCACCCCCTCCTTTAAACTTAAAAATAAGATATTCATTTCATTGTGCAACTAGTTTTGTTTTTCTGATTAAAAAAAGAGTCTACGATTCTTACTACATTAAAGAAACATGTTGTTAGTAAAATTGAATGTTTGCTCAAAAAATGGCAAAAGCTAAAAAGGAAAAAAGGAAACAAAACTAAGCGCTTAGAAAGCTGAAAGCAGAAAGAAAACGACTAAAAAATGCCCTTAGAAATGGCCACCAAATTTAACTTTGAACAAAGTACACAATAATATAATAATTCAAGAATATTCTTTAAAATTTTGGTCCAAAAATATTGATTATTGAGCCACGGACAGCAAATTTTCGTAGACACCTAACAGCATAACTGATTACTGGATCATCTGATGACAAAAAACCAAAAAGATTTCGTCAGTTTATGAATTTTCCAAGGTAACCACGTCGATATATATTTTTTTAGCAATTTTTCAGTTTTAAGTATCAATTCTAAGTAAAAAAAACGAATGTTTTAAATTTTTTTATTAAAAAATCGATAAATTTGTTATTATAAAACAAATTATGATCATTAAAAATAAAATATCTCGACGAGTTTATCTCGTGATTTATGTACAGAATAAGTGTGCAAAACTTGAAAAGGATCGGATAAATAGATTTTGAGTTCGAGTTCACCGTTCACCGACTTTGAAAAACTAAGTGTTGGAAAAACGCGTTTAAAAAAACAGTATCAGCCGATTTACAGTTTAAAGCGCGTCGAAGAGCAGAGTTTTAAAATCTTGTAGCTCTGTTAGTTTTGCTTCAATCGTACTAAAATTTTTAACTGAATACTCTTGAAGAGATACAAGAAAAATGCAATAAAATACCATACTCTCCAATTAATGAATGGTAGCAGTTTCGAAAACTAAGTTTAAATATCCAAAAAAAATCCACAGATCATAGAATAGGATGCTCCAAAAAAATTAAGGAATTTTTTTTTAACCTAGTTTAACAACCATTTTACTCTGTAAACGGTCACAATTCATAAGTTGCCGTTTTTTCGGTCCACTCTTTAAGTAGGTAGGTTAGTCAAGTCAAAAAAATTTCCTGGAAATTTACGTTTTCTCATGGAATGCTTACATTATGAAAAATGAACTCGAATCGAATAGTTCATGGAAAAGTTGATTATCGTCTATTTCATTTCTAAATGACCTAAATTTGTCTACGTTCACTACCTTTTAAAATATATTTTAATATAGTATATTATAAGTTTTAATAGCTATGGTACACAGAGTTTATCACATCAAACAATACCACGTCTATTCTTTCAATTATATCTAGTTAAACTAAAACAAGGAAACACGAAAAGATCACCATCGTTATCTTACATAGCACATGGCATCGATCACGTTTTGCCACATTAGCGCAACACCTCAACAAAACTCTACTTCCACTCCTGCTAGCTGCAAAAGATACATCCACCGATTGCACCTAAACATGTTTTCCGCTACGATCTTTCACTTGTGTTTCAGAAGAAAAAACACCTAACATTACTTCCCAACCATTTCTCCAAAACTATCTTGAATCTTTCTCGAGCTGGTGAGATCACAGGCAGCTGTTTCATTTCCCGGATACCGCGAAAATTTACTTAACGAATTGGCGCACGACTGACCCTTGACCTCCTTACAATACCCCGATCTCTATAAACAATTCGCAGTTGTGTTTTCCACCACCGTTCCACATTTCCTTTTCTTTACAATTCGCGACCAACTCGGAAATATTCTCACATAAAATCTATTTGGTGGATTGCACCGAAAACGGCATCAACCTCAACAGCGCAGCATCACCAACTTTTTATATGTCTTTTCTAAAATGGCGTTGGCCTCATCTTCGCATTGTTGATTTACTGCTTTGATTTTCCGCCTATTTGAGACAGGGGCGACAGCAAAGACTGTTGTCTGTTCAGACCATGGCGGTCCACAACGGACCCGACAAAGTGCTGGCAGTGAAATTATTCATTGTGTTAAGTATATGGTGGTGATGTCAACGACTTATCATGTTAGAAAGTGATTTGTAGCTAAACAAGTTGTTGCGACGGCGCGCGGCCTTTAAGGAAGACAAGGAGAATGACAAGAATGGAAAGTTCGGTGGGAACGTTTCAATATTTTTGATTATCTAATCAGACTTATATATTGTGTTCTCACTGCAATGAAATCTAGTTGTTTCTGCGGTTGAACTGTAAATCGGATTGGTTTTGTTTAAAACGAGCCATTTTGATTTCAATGAAATCGACAGTTGTTAATGTTTGCGAAATGGAAGCGAAGTTTATGAACGTTATGTTACCTTTGAAAGTAGAATAAATGTGTTGAGTAGTGCAGCGTGTGGCGAATCGATCGAGGACATATTGGAAATTCAGTTCACATACATGTAACTGCGCCAATTGTCAAATGTCATGCAATCGACGTCATTTTGACAGACAAATCAAATCTCAAATGGCTGGACCTTTGTTTGCTGTTTTAATCAAGCAACGCCTTTTATGGTATCAGTATGAGTTGTTAATTTAGATACCGTAACATCAAGTCATCCCACAACGCCAGTTCTACTTACGAAAACTACCCCACTGGGCACAATATATCATAGTCTTTATCTTCATGTCAACAAAGATAAGATTCTAACCCGTTTAAAATTTAATAATAGTTTAAGGTCGTTTCAGCCTTAATGCCTCTAATCGTTTGCTTTACGGGATAAGATTATTTTATATAATCTTTATTTGCGCCAGCTGTTCCGAGGGAACCAGTTACTGGATGGTTCGATTGGTCTTTCGCCCTTATACCCAATTCGGACAATCGATTTGCACGCCAGAACTGTATCGGTCTTCCATCAGGATTTCCCCTGACTTCAACCTGGTCGGGTATAGTTCGGGTCACAACATTTAAGCTCAAGGCATGCTTCAGTTAGAGGTGGCATTATTGTATTTTTTTAAATAGGGTGTTTCTTTAGAAGTATAGAACTTTAAGTTGGCAACATTTCTTAATTGCTACGTATAGTGTGACAGCTGTCATGCGTTTTATGGTTAGTTTGGTTTGCCATTTTATCATGAATAGGTTGACGCCTGAGCAACGTCTCCAAATTGTGCAGATTTATTTTGAAAAAAAAAACGGATCTATTCGAGAAACTTATCGCGCACTCCGTGAATTTTATGGCCGATATAATCGTCCATCAGAACAATTAATTAAAACAGGAAGATATTAGTTGCACCGAAATTCTGAATTTATTTAACCCATTTTCCGTCGGATGCACGATGAAACTGACTTTCCGTTTGGTTGGTATAATATTAGTCAATCAAAACTCAAGCTTTCAAAGGAGATTCTAACTCTTCATAGTTTTTTTGTGATCAATATGTTATAAATACTGAATATGCAGCATATATGAAGTCATGAAATCAGAATTGAAAGAAATAGAAAATCGAGCTGCAGTTTTGCTAACGATCTCTAGTATATTGTATAGATACAAGAATACGTTTCTTACTTGCAATCAGGTGAACCTCATTTTGTGACAAAGAACTTTAAAAAAACTAGATCTCAATCAGCTCCTAATCAAAAAAACGACCATTCAAAAATAACCTTTTATAATCAGTTTCCACAAATAAAATCCACCATTAATGCCTTCATTGTGAATTCACCCTGAAAACTGCTAATTAACGTCCATCCAAATCACGCGTAAATATATAAACCGCAAAGAGGATTAGTCCCATTCTTTTGCATATGACTTTATTAAGGTCGCAAGCAACAATGTCGTTCACTTTTGCGCTTGGCATTCTAACATTTTAGCCATTCTAGCCACTCTAGCAATTCCAAGATATGCGACACTCGTGGCAACAGTGTCCACACAATGACCATTGCCTGGTTGCGGGACTCAAGCCTCGTCAGACAATCTGGCCGATATGCGCGAAATTCGTTCAGGTGAGACTTGCAGAGCAGGTGATCCACATTACAACATTATGTCTTTCGTATGAAGCAAAGAAACAGTCCGAACAAATAAAAAGACTGGCTGCCCGATTAGAGTGTAGCTGTCTTAAATTACCTCATTATTTATTCGGTCCACCTGAAATGTTTATTGGGACCATTAAGGAAATATGAAACAATAAAACAGCTCAGGTGGAAGTAGCGAGAATACCTCCGGCTGAAACTTGGAAACATGCAACGTGGGATGTGATGCGTTTGAGTAAATTGTTAGGATTGTAATGACGGTGGGAAAGCAATTTCAAGAACACCACCATTAAAAGAGGCTGGAAAATTATTGTGAAGTTAAGCTTTTAATAAAGGAAAGCCTATGTGCTGTCACCGCAAATTTAATAGAAAATTTGCATTATTACTTCATGATATTCATTCAGCATCACAAGTACATAAAATTATTTATCTGATAGCCGATCCGTTTGTTTAAAAGAAGACGTGCGGTTTTATAAGAATTTAAAACAAAGTGGTTTCGTAGCATTCCTTTGCAGGATGGCTGATCGTGACCTTGGCCATAACTGTTATCATCCATTCTGGACGCACTCTTTTTGTGTGGAGTATTTGTCACTGACATGACAAGATATCTAGCACTGTCAATGTTAAATAAACCTCAAACACTCTCTTAGTCTCCACATGTGCACAGCACACAATTTTTAATGCTGGCAGTGCTGCTAAATGTCAAACAGCCCAGCCATTGCGGTATTATATCAAAAAATGGTGGAACATAAGAAATCTGCTTTCAATTGTTATCGGGATCTGTTTTTTTAAAACACAATCTAGCGTAAAATAAGTCGAGTTTCGAATATTTTTAACTGACGGGCATACACTATTGCATTTTTTGTCTACGATTCGTTTTGGGTGAATGCTTTTTTCAAAGCAACCTGGTGGGATTGGAGTCCTGTGCTTTTGTGGTCGTCAAACAAGGTAATCATGCTCATAACCTCTGCGAGCGTCACCAGATATCATTTTGACGATACATTAGAATGTTAGGTGACGTCCACAGAGTTATAATTTCTTAGATTTAACTTCTGAATTGACGCCACAAAGAGAACGATTATCAAGGAAGATTCTGTGGTGGTCAATCAAAGATCTCATAGTAATGGCCGTGCGTCATTCACCTTCACTTTAGAACTGTTTCGCTAAGACAGATGGTTTCTTTCCTCATTTCCACAGGTTGCACATCTCATTTTTGCAAGAGTTCGGCATATTTGCAGTCAGGACGAACTTTTGAGCCAAAGACGATTTGGTGGTTGATCACTTAAAAGTTACCTAATGCGATTGGTGTCTGATGCTTTTGTGGTGGTCGAAAGATTGGTGTCCTGTGCTTTTGTGGTGGTCAAACAAGGTCGTACATATCATCTTAACATTTGCCGCTTTTTCCTTGTATGTAACCTCCGGTGGTTGACAAAGGCACTCACATGACAAATGGCCTACAGGATATCTATACAAGGAAAGAAGATTTCATTGTGACGATCTACCACGCAGCAGGGTTTTTACACAATTTTACCTGTGCGTAATTCAATGCTTTCGAGCACTAGACTTACTTCCTTGCATCATTTTCAAAAAAATGTGAGTTTGTGCGATTGTTCGCAATACCACTATTTTTACTGTTTAGTTGAATCAGGTCGGCTGCTGTCACTTGCACTTCTACAGAAGTTTCACCTATGTAATTTTGTCATCCATTCCAAGACCCTGCGAGAACCTAGTTTTGTTTGGGACAATATTTGGTGGAGCCGTTGCCACACAACGACTTTATTGTCAATTAAAATCTGATTAAAAGATACTTAACAGGTTTTTACCACCAACGAGACAGCCGCGAAAACAAGAGGATGTTTAAAGACACTCCGAAAAACTACTCAACCATGCACCACGTGTTATATATCCACAACCATTTGTCTTCAACTCTTCCAAACGAAAAAGATCTTTTACCAACAATCTCTAGGACATAGCATAAAAAATATATAGCACAGACACTTTGAGCGGTCAAAAAACATGAGACAAAAGATGCAAAAGACGCGGGAAAGAACGAGAGAAAACATTCAGTGAAATTTCCTCATGTGGAATTGAGCAAATGTATTGTGGCGAGACCATAATTGTGTGTCAGATATTCGTGTATGTATACATGCCGCGATCGAAGAAGTGTTCATATGGCATGTGTACCGAAGCAAGTTAGAACACTAATAGTCGTGTATAATTTTACCTTACACGTTGTATAACAAAAGCGTAGCGAGTTAGCTCTAGTGTGCGTGCTACTTATTTTCTATGCTTTAGGAGCTCTTTTCGTTACCACTGCGTTCTTCCAGTTACCTCGATGGCGCCGTGTGTTTCTCTTCAGTGGGGCAATGCTGTTTTTTTATTGCTTGTAAAGAAGGAATAATTTGTGAAAAGGAATCATTTGTGGTAGTTCTTTGTTTTGCCTTAATGATTTGTTAGAGGATTGAATGCTATGCATTTTTTTTACTATATGCTTCAAAAGTGACTACCATTATGCTTAGCAAAATCCTTTTAACGTTGTGGATTGAGTGTAGTCGAGCAGAGTGTTCAATATAAGAAAGACGGTCTTGGTATAACGCAGAACTTAACCGTGAATCGGATATATAGTAACACACCATCGATTGAAATAAAAGTACGAGTATCTAAATTGTCTAATAAATGCAATACCATCAGTCTTTACCAGCAATTTGCATATTGCCTGCATTCTAACCGTTCTCAAAACACACATGCTACGAGCATTAAATCTTCTTTAAATTTATCTGAGTTGTCACCACTACCATCAGTTAAAAGAATCTGACCATCTTCTCTAAGAGCTTTTCGTAGTCGTGCTGCTAGAACGATTAGAAAGATTGCCAATTTAAAATAAAAGTCGTGTTGTGGTGACCAATGAGCTCAACATTTCGCAAATCATCTCTGCAAGATATATAGCATTTGGACCGATGCTCGTTCTCTCGACTTTATCACCGTAGAAGATATCTATTTCTTGCAGTCACCACATGTGAAGTCAAGCTCTTGAAATTATTCAAACATTTCTAAGTATATAAGCATTTTATGATCTCACATACAAATCTGTGAGACGATGACTGACACGAATAACGAATGTTGTAAAAAAAGATAAAAAAACAGTTTTATTGCTCGCATCTAATTTCTAATATATATAAAACTGATTTTTTTTCACCTTATAACCTACACAAAATTAGGCATACAAAAAAACGTTTTAAAACACTTTATTGAATTGATGTTGAGACCCCGAAGAAATGGACCCCACCATACACGTATCGCAGACTAATCAGCTTAGCTACCTGTTAACATTCTAGAATTGTCGTCATTGTCGTTGTTGTTGCTGCTTGTTCGTGTTGTCTTTGTTTGCAGAGCACCGAACGAACCGAAAACAAAAATTTAATTTCTTTTCTATAAATTATGTCGTAAAGAAATACTGATGAGAATCACATGTTAACAACTATAAATAGAAGGAAATTTATATCATCGTGAATTGGACTCTCGATGCGATCGATCGCTTTGAAAAAAAAGATAAAAAAAGGAAATTCGACTAAATATTAAAATGTTTATTGTCCGATTTTCGCTTGTTTCTCTATTTAGTCAATCAGATTAATGACTTTATCTGCCCGTTACGAAAGCCAGAAGGAATAAACACGTAGAAAAAAACGGGCCCCAAGCCGATTGAATTGATTATACTATGATCAATGTGTGCTGCTCGGCAGGTGATGTGATCAGTTTTACCAATTTGGGATATATTTTATGTGTTGTGATTCGAAAGTAGAGATTTTAGCGAATCGAATCACGATATATGATGGTTTTGGTTGGATTAATTAAAATATTGTTGCTAAGATTTTTAAATGCTTATGGCAGGAATTCTGCATTTTTTATGTTTTTTTTTCTATTGAGATTTTAAAGAATAAGTTCATTTTAATCTGCAATTATAACTTGCTTACCGATTTTTAGGAATTTGAATTATAATTTTTCTCTTGATAAACTTATCTGTCTGCTACTAAAACGTCAACCAAGACCTCTTTAAAATCGCATCATCAACTACTAAGCTTTCAGAAACATTTTTTATGAAGTCATTGCAACCTTATGGCCACAATTATTGCTGCACGCACTTATTGTCTCATAGCTGGGACTTGCAATGGAATGGATAGTTTCACCTGGGAATCACCTATGAAGAGTAGTGGGACAACTATATTGGTTGACGCACCATCCACTTTGGGCGTCAAAAGTATCCGGTACCAAAACTGAATTCACGCACCTGAAATTCACTCCTCGGAAGGAATCCGCACCTAATCGTAGCAATCAAACGAGAAATCAATACCAGGAAACGATAACGAAATGAATAAAACACACTTTACTTAGGCTTCAAAGAATACTATTCGAACGAGCGAAAAGAAAATAATCACCACTCACCTGTGGTCGTTTACGCCGTGCAAAAGAGGCCGAGAGACTTCAACCACTGCAATTTATCGGATTAAAAATATCATTGGTATCAAGTGCCCCTTAAACAGATGACGAATTAGGGAGGAATAAAAAAGGGCATTGTCCGACTCTACATTAGGATTGATCTGAAAATTAGTCTCCAAACGAAAATAAGATTTATGCCAACAAGCTTCCAACTGGAATCGTTAAAACGAAAACTATGTTCCGCAAAAAAAGAGAATACTTCCACAAATCATTCAATAATTTTAAGTTGAAGGTTTTTTGTTCTTCATGTCAGTTTCTACATTACGAATAATATAATAATAATAGTCGCCTTCAACAAGGTGCACGCATTATCTTATCTTGTTCGTTTTTCGTAAAATTTGTCCAGCCAGGCTATCCGATTGTTGGAATTGATACCGACGCATAAGTTAACTCCTCCTATCATAATAATAATCGATGCCTCAACACCCAATATGCCAAGACCGTAAGGTAATGAACGTTACTTCATTTCCTTGATCAGCGAAACACTACGAGGTGAAATGGTCACCAACACGCTCGTCCGTTATTATTATTTAACTTGGGTAATTAAAACTGATTCCATTAATAGTCCAACACAAAATCCTACTTCCAAAAACAACTTGTCACCAAGCAGCCTCGAATCTGGGACTGGGTGCATCTGCAACAAGTGCTCTAACCACTAAACCACCCAGACAACAACTTTGGTAGCGTATCCAGTTACACCAAAACTTTCCTTCAACAAAAAAACCGATGTTTTTTTGCTGTAGTCAACTGTTTTTTTTTGGTCCTTTGGCTCGACTAAACATCCTTTTTTCACGTGCAAGACACACTGTTTTTTCGATTATGAAATCAGAACCGTAAGGTTGCATATTTAATAGTGTTTTAAATTCATCGAAGAAAAGATCGTAACGCGCCTTGCTATATAAGCTCATTATGTTTTTACTAATGAGTTTTACTTTCATTTTATTAAAATCGTGCTTATTTAAAAAAAAAATATCTAAAAAATCATGATTTTTCCAAAATTTGGTGCTTTGCCCCCTTAATAGTTGATTTTGCTAATGACTGGTCTACCAGAATCATCGGCATTCGAGATTCTCATATGCTACTATCAACAGATTTATATTCATTTCTCGTCAGATAAAGATTCTCATCTAAAATCTTCCAAGAGCCCAAATGAAGACAGCACCTTCCAATAAGATATAACATTCTTCATGAACATTTTAACATTATAACATGAACAAAATAAAGACATCTTGTACTTAACACACCAATCCTTTTGACTCCACAGTACAAATGTCCCATTATAATAATAAACGAAAAATCTTTACCGGCTACATATGAAGATGTTATGTTGTCAATTTTATCATCTTATTCGTTCATGAATGTTCTGATTATTATCATGGTCGAGTCCGATGGCTAGATCCTGGCACTGATCTAGTCTCAGTCTGCAACTGCAGTTGAAATTGTTTTGAAATGTGCCGACAACGACGTCGTCTTCCTCGGTCAACAACTTAACTTTCGAATGAACAGCACGAATAAAATAGTGCAAGACTATTCTGTCCAGTCCATTTATAGCCCAATTAAAAATAATGTTTATATTATTTCATATTCAATTTTCTTTATTGGTCAGCGTCTGGTGCCGCGGTGCAGTAGACGTGGCAGTCGATTTGTATTTTTTTTCTTTTGCAGATATGGCTTTGATATTGGAAATGTTGAAAACGAGAAGCAAATGTGTGTTTCGTCGGTTGAATATCAATTTATCAAAATAGTTGGTTGGAAGCAGTAATGTCTCTTCAGAGCATTGACGCGACTACTTTGTTGCGTTTAACTTTTAATTAGCAAAATGTAAGATACTAAAAATTCCAAAAAAAATAAAATTAAGTCGGTACACTGGCTTCTGCGTCGTTGAAATCACATCGATCTTTTAAATGGCATAATTTAATCATTGCAAATCATATCTGCAATCCATAACTACTTTCTGTTTACCCACAATCGCTACAAATGATTTAATTTACGGCCTAGCCACATTAAGTTCGAGTTGCCGGCAAAACACCACTTCACGCATTTAACTATCGCTTGGTGTAAGTTCAGTTAATGGCCATTTAACACGCAAATTGTGATAATTTCCAACAGAAGCCAAATGCAAATATCACCTCCTAACATTTACCTGTCTTGAATCTTATGTGCAATTGCCCCCCAAAAAAAATTAGTTGTATCTCATGCACATTCATAGATTTCGTGGCAACAGCTTTAATGGATATTACGCAAAGCTCTCATGCAATTTATAGATATATTGCGATGCGAACGATACTAAATTATAGGACTTGTCACACAACACGATCATTTAATTGAAAAAAGGAACACAAACGACGTCTAAGATAAATATTGAATTGATCGCAAACGATGTCGAGTCTGTGTTATTGCATTCAGATTGTGCCAGGAAAGTGTTAAATAAATTACAATTGTGCCTGAGGATATTTTCTGTTTGCTCCAATGGTTCGCATTGGTTTGGTTTGATGCTGGCCATGTTCGTTTTGTCTTCAATTAGGTCAACCGTTGGCGTACTCAGTTCAAAAGGATATCGAAGATTCATATCGCGTACATTTATCTTTTCTTAAGATATCGTCAATATACTTACAATGTGTACAAATGATGGTTTACCGATATGCGACATATGTGCTACAAAGTCCTTTACAGCAACAAGCTGTAAAATGTTATATAGCAAAGCCGTCCTGGAAAGTTTTAAGCGAATCGGTGCATATTTTTTAAAAAATTCAACAAACGTGTTTTTGAATTAGTTACAGAGAATACATAATGGCTTTCATGTTTCTCTATAAATTTTCACGACGGTAAACATTTAAAGATATTTGTGAGGAATGTCGAACTAATTAGCCTCGGCTTCTGTCTGCACGTGACTGATGCAGGCAAGCCTAAAAAACAATTTATTTCGTAAGTTCTTCGTCCATATGCAGCACTCAACTAATAAACGGATTTTATTAGATGGAACTTTTGAGAGAAACCGGTGGTTTTTAAAACTATTTCTATTTCACTGGAAATTGTTTTGGCAGCCTATTATTATATAGATGCACTTCATTTTTTGCTTATGTTTACTTGGAATCAGATCCGAGCCATTTTTCAGGAGGTGGATTCTTTCAAAAAAAACCTAGCTAAGACATTGTATGTGGTAATAGTGTAAAATTTTGACCGCATCAAAACCGTCCTCTCTCCCCCTGCCTAAGCTCTTCAGGATCACCAAAAGGTTTGACAGCATAGCTAGTCTTTAAGTTAAAGCATCGTCCTGCATCCACACCAAACTATCAGAGCATAGAGTCTATGATGCTACTCCTTTCAATGGAGTTGCTCAATACATTTTCCCACACAGGAGCTGCATAAAGTTAAACGAAGCTCACTTTTCTCGAGATATAAAATTTGTAATTGCTGCACCATCTTTTTATAATTGATATCATTCTTGTTCAGGTAGCACTCACTTTTTACCTGCTCTTCTTACCACGGCGCATCGACTGGCCATGAGATGGGTAGTCTTACCCGGATATCGCCCACGAATAGGGGTGGGGTAATTTTTTTTGGGCGCTACTCGCTTGTTCACCGAGACTATCCGATGAGATAGGGTGCCGTGAAACTACCACCTGAAAAAATTTCCGGAATATGTGAGAATGAAAAGGAAAGAAGAAAGGCACTCCACTGAAGTTTCAACAATGTTATTCTCGAAAAAATAGACCTTAAGTCATTCACTCACTAGCCTACAATTCTGTTCCGACCAACACCGCACCACTCCTCGATGCGTCCGCTACGACTGCTGCCCCGCTCCACACTTTACCTTCATCGCCACTGCACTGATAACTGCAACCATTTATATCCAACAGCATTGTGGTCGTTATTTTTTAAGCTAAATCACCTCTGCCAACTGTTATCTAAAGCAGAAATCGTCCTACTTGCAGTAGGCGTTATTTTTTCCCATCAAAGGGCTTTTGACATCATTCGTTGCACAAAAATCAACCTGGTGCATCTGCTAGTCGATCCCACTGCACAAAAAATGACGAGCAGTTTCAACCACTCCCTTTTTTCATCTGTGACATAATGTTTTTGCTGTTTCGGGAAAGTGGCTAACAGGCATCAGTTATGTAGTAGATAACCTGTGTTATCTTCTCTGTTCCAGCTTCTTGGAATATCGGTTCTAAAATGCCATTTTGAGCGCTCATTGAAAATAAGGTTTTCACAGACCAGCTGAGTGTTTTATTTCAAGTTCCCGATGCTTCTCTGTTACAGTTGTTAACTGTTAGTAACTATGGAGAGCAAAACTTCATGTTGGCTTTGGGCGTATTTGCCACTCAAGAACCATGTGGTAGCATCTTGACTACCTGAAACAATGAATTGTACATGGTAGCAACGGCATTGTGCTGAATGCCCAATAGAAACTCAAAATGTGGCATGCACAGTCTTCAGAGTCATGGTTGGATAAAGGATAAACTGTTGGATGTAGCAGGATAAACTGTTGGAATTTCTGTGTGAATTGGGGAGAATAATCGTTTGTTCTGGATGAAAAGTCGTTAAAATATGTTGGTGTGCATTTAACAAATGTACGGAAAACACTAATGTTGGTAGTTTGATAGGTATTTCTTCGAAATTCATTTTCCAGAGTAATTGATGAAATAGGAGTGTCGAAACCGGCAACCAGTCTATGACCACAGCTTCATACTCCTCAATAAATACAATTGGAAGGACATAGCAGTTCTCGCCAATCGCGAAAGCTAGAGCGACCTTTTTGCCACTGTATTGTCGCAGACTCACACAATTGTCTTTCCTACAGAATCCTTCCTGAAAAGTCTCATAAAAATGCCTAACATCAATGCTAGTAGGATAGCCAGCCACTTAAAGGCTTCGAAAAGATTCGCAGCATCCAAAAGCTTGGATTTTTAGTGTCGTACTTGGACATTTGTTTGTGATATCACTGTGGGTCTATAGATGTTCACCTGAGTCATCTTTGAACAAGAGGAATTGATTTTTGAATCTACAATTTGTTTCCATTCTCCAGCCTTTCTGTGTAAATTTCATAGTTCGACCACAGATCTAGATAAACAAAATACATCTAGATTTATTAAATGGCGAACTATATTATTTTCAGTCTCTGAACATCTTCTCTTATCAGATGTACCAGTACGAGCTTATCGCACATATGTATATAACCTTTTGACTAATTATGCCGAATGCTTCAGATGTCCCCAAAATTATACTGTTTGAACTTCTATCAGAAAAGAACAGCAGGTCTTTTGGTGAAAAAATATAGAATCTTTCAACCTGTGATCAACTAATTGAAAAACTCTGCACAAAATAACGGATCCTAATGCTTCCAATGAAATCAGTTCATCGCGAGATCATATAAATTGATAAGCTCGATTTCGAAATGGTAGAGGGGACAGTCTGCGATATGCACTCGGGGAAGATACATCTAAATGCTCAGACATACTCACATATGATTGCATGTGGGAAAAGATAGCCACAGCTATGTTGGATCTTTTTGCAAAGATTCAAATATATGTATATACAGGTACATAAATATAAGTACGTTGCCATTTGGACCACAATCACCCACATAACTTGAAACTGCATTCGTTTACAGAGTAATTATATGCGATGATGGCATACTGTTGCGTTTCGTTGCGTTCATCTTGCTTATGTGTTTTTGCGAATGGGTTTGCTGTCACCGTTGGATTTTATGGCCTGCGGCTAATTGGCTACGCGGCTTAAATGCAAAGTTAAAGAGAAGCAGCAGGAAATGGCAATTTTTCACGATCGTTTAAAATGAAGAAGAAAAAACAACAACAAGAAGCAGAAGACGAAGGAATGATCGCGACAAGAGGTTTTGTAAAAACGAATTTGGATATTAATTACTTTACGTGACCTCGTACGCAATGCGAAACATCAGTCGGATAGGTGAGAATAGCGTTTTGTGGACCAAAGTTTTTTCAGATCGTCCTGGAAAAATATACAGATCACATGATATTTTAGAAACGTATTTAAAAACCTTTTTGAACTCAGGGATGCAAGGTTTGTACGTACTGTCGATCATATCTATCTTATTCAATATCTCTGATGAGGCACTATCAGTTGGATGGACCAAAACAAAATTAAATGCATTTAAATCACTCGCCAGGCTCGATAAGTCAAAAGGACTTTGCACTGGCAACATATATATGGTCATGGCAGAGGGTTTAGTGAAATTTACGACCGAATCCATTTCGAATGCTTTCCGGTATCTTTACTACAATGTATATGAACGCACGCAAATTTCCAAAAAGATCGTTTCATGCTGTTGTCCCGGGTCGTCCTAACAGATACCGTGAAATGGTGTTAATGGTAATGTAATGTAGAACGCCATGCAACCTGCACTCTGATTAGAACACAACTCCGCGCGACTATGTGTGAGCGTGCGCGCACAAAGCCAGTAAATTTTATGTCCCGGCCATATAAACTTCGGGGATACATTCTATATAATAAAGACTCCGTTATCGTGAATTTGTGCAAATTTTAATGCATGTTGCACACAGAACAGGACTTTTACGTATCCCAAGTCATTTCCATATAGCTGTTGTAGTCGTCGTCAACTCACATCTCACATCTCATCTTTCTTGATCATGATTATCGCGGCATACATGCATCTCAAGTCAAACGACAGTTTATGGTACTCTTAAAAAGTTAATAGTATGTTGTTAAGTATTTGATTTGAATTTTAGCACACGGTCAATTGATTGCAACATAAACTACCTGAAATTATTTGAAGTGGTTACGAAAGAAACCCTTCTATGGACGATATCGCGATCTGCTTGAGGGGGTCTTATTTTATGAGCAGCATTTTTACTCTATATTGATTACAAAACATCTATAAAATTTATATGAATCGAATAAATACAAGCATTTGAACAGATAAAATTAAATGCTTCATGCAAAGAATTTAACCACAACGGTTTGATGTGTTCACGAAAAAAATGTGGTTCAATTTGTAAGGGAATCGTTTCATTCAGTTGGAAGCTTTTTGCACTATTTGTCGTTAGATAAGGATCAAGACCAACTTCATTTTGGTGTCAGGAAATTTGAATCAAGATTTTTAAAGTTGCTCCCTAGATCTTGATAGTTCTCACCTCTGTCGTCGAACGAATTCTGATTCTGTTCATTCAACCAGTGTAGAAAATTGGGGTCATTTATGAGCTGTCGTATCTAACGACATCAAAACTGCCAGCCCTTAGTTCTTCGTCACTAGGGTCAGGCATTTTACGTCCTATATACTCTTAACAAAATGTCTCATGAAAATCTTAACAAAGCTGTTTCATCAACCCTCATTTAATAGGAAATGGGACAAAATGATTTTTTCTCTAGAAATGAGAAGTGTATGAAAGATTTCCTTTTCGGCAACACCCATGTTCTCACTTACAGACTAGTCTCTTCTTAAGTAGTGGTCATGTTCAGCTCTTCCATCCCAGAAGAAAATTTAGCATTTTGAGATATACACAAACGATCATAGGTCTAGCGTGCAAAAGCACATGCGGACATGCAAGCACCAGGCCATGGTCGGGTGGGCCCAGGCAGCGACATCTGCGGCTGGTGAGCTCCACTGTAGAAGTTGTTTGCGCGCGGTAGTTTATCGGTTTTTTTTCTTAATGTGTGGTTTAAGGCCTTGAACGTGATCTTATCTTGGTATGTGCGCGGAAATTTTTGAATGAAGTAACGTAGGAGATCTAGTCTCACAAGATTGATCATGTAATGTGTTAATTTTTTTGTCGGAGTTATTAATCGGGGAAATAAATGGCTGAATCTTTCGAAATGGGATTCGGGAACCTTTGTTAGAGAACGCATCCACGACATTACGCGTTGGAATAGATACGTCTACTGAATGAGAAACTGTGCGTATTGCAGCAGGTAGGTTTAGACAAGTCAACTTGTTGTGATTGTTTCGGTGTATACAGCACTAAAATAACAGTCGTTGGTGTGATATCTTGGTTCTCTCCAAATCATGGGCTTCCTAAACTTAAGACAAAAATCCTCTACTTTATCGCAATCAAAGCTCGAAAATGTTCAAATCAAGCAAACAGAGATCAAGAAAAAACCCGAAAGACTACCGCTTGCAAAACATCCGTTCAGATGGTCGTGCTACTCCCGGAAAGAAAATGATTTTCAACGCAGCTCGCCAGGCGCAGATGTGACTGCCTGGGCCCACCCTACGGTGGCCCAGCGCTTGTATATCCACATGTGTTTTGCACGCAAGGCCCGCCAACACCTAACTCAGTCTGGGTGAACTTCACATCCTGTAAAGCAAGGAGGAAAGAAGACCTTAAAGCAAATATTCGATACAAGTTATATAAACACAATGTGGAGCCAACATTTTACCATGGTTTTTTTAACTCTAAAGTATGCTAGCTACTCCTTTTTTATGGAGCCAACAATGCGTTTCCGGAGTTTATGCGTCGTATGCTCACCACACATGTAAGAAAATACGTTGGTTGACGCCAAAACTTCTACTTGATGACCTCTTCTCCAAACCTACAAACAAATATTCCTGATATTACCAAAAGACAAACAAACTTGCATTAATTCAGTTTAAGGGAAAAGATAGATATTAAGTTTTGTACTGAATCTATGAACTGGTGTACTCACTTGCAGAAAAAACATTTGGCAGATGAATTGAGATAAAAAGCACAGAAGAAACGTAAGACGCTTTGAGCACAAAACACTTGAAAGCAACGTTTCACACAATGAAATTAAAGAGATTATAATTTCTTATCCATTGCGAGTGATAAGGCCTGATAAGAAAGCGTCTTCTTTTCCATCGCAATTAAGCACAATTTTTTCCATGATTGAAATAGTAAATTGACCGGAGGCGACAAATTGTTTGCAACATATAATTTTGAAGTACTAGAGTTTGAAAACGGTAGCAAAAAAAATTACAAAATGAAGGAGGAATAACCAAGGAATTTTGAAAAAATGAATGAAAATAAATTATCGGAAGTGGGTTTCAGAATTTCTTATTATCTTTAATTTTCATAGAAGAAATTGGGAGGAAGCCACATTTCGAGTCCAACCTTTTTAGAAATCTGATAATCTGCGTTAAAGAATCCGCGATAGTTAGCACGTTCTAGTTGACCATTATATTTGAAACGCATTTGTTTTATTTTTTCGTTACACCAATCACATATACTCTACGAATGCTGACAATTTTCTGATCGAAAAAATAAAGTTTTTTTTTGTATTTGGATATTTTTGAATACAACACCTAAATTTTCTTAGAAAATTCTACTTAACTGTGCAGTACACAGAATTCTATGATGTATATATTGAAAATTTAAATACTAAACAGTTAACAAATAGTTGAGACATGTAAGATCAACGAACAGGTATGCTTCCTACTAACCATTTGTACAAACACTCAACTATTACACCTTTGCATTAAACCACCAAATGCACAACAGAATGCATGTTTGCATAGTTTGTCTATGGAAAATGAAGAACCACCCAGTTGCCATCACATCCTCAGATCAAACACAACATACCACTCTTCAAATGGCAGTCAGATGTTGCTGCATGCACAACAAGGTTCAATGCTAAATGGAAGAATTAACATAAATTTGTAATGAATTTCAATTAGCACAAATGCTTCATGCTATATTAAAGTAAACAGCATACACTATACACAACGACAACAGATCATTATGACAAGGATGATGGGCGATACAAAATTCAAAGTTACCAAGAAGAAAATGTCTGCACACATTTTCTAGGCTTGTTCTTAGCTTGCCAAAGAGCCAACGCGATGGCAGCCAAAGAACACAACTGAACCTTAACATTTTCGTTATGGAACGTGGAAATGTGACGACAGTGATGACGATAGTGCAGACAAGTTAAGTTAAGGCGAGCTGCGTTGAGCCCCTCCTAATGGATGTGCTCTTGTTATTCACCTTTGTCAACAGGTGCAATATTATCAAAGGTTCAACGTTTGTTTACCTGTCCATGTTACTCGTTTGCCAGATAAACATGGTGTGCTGTCTAGAGCTATCTATCTGTATTAGGTGCTAAGTGGAAGGTAATGTCCGGTGAAATACAAATATAGATTGTAGGGGGTCTGGAGATTCTTTCCGTGGTAACAATAGTGGAAGATGGGGGTCTCACTTATGTAAAAGAAATGCCTTTTTATGTTTAAAATGCGTTGTTTGAATACATCATAGATAATCTTGTGTGCTTACCATAGTTTTCCATGGACGTATTGCTTAATTTTTCCAATCAATACTTTAAATTAACTAACTTGAATCGAAAGACTTAAGCGAGCAACTTGAACACGTATGGTACTAAAAAGCGAAACGCCCTAGGAAAAAAAAAGTATTTACGAAGTAAAAAATATGATTTATTTAATAATTTGCCTGCATTTGATAAATGTCAAAAAAAAATTAGACAAAAAAATACTAGCAATCAACAGAAAAGTTGTGCGGTTTGTTTTTTGTTTAATGTGAAAAGAATCTTTCAAAAGAAAGTTTCAATTCCATACAATTAAATCGCAAAAAGCGGAAATTTATATGAACAAAATGATGGTTCGCCTATCATGCCCATCGTCAAGCCTCACCAATTTGAGCGCACTGCAAGGAGTCACCACCATAGCGGAAAAAAATAGTGAGCCGACCGCATATTAGTTATAATGGAGTTACTCCAAAAAAATTGCTCCTCTTTAGTGAATATACCACGAAATTACCTAACAAAAAATGAACGTTAAATATAATCGACATGGATGATATGGAAATGAAAAATTGTGAACTGGGATACAAATTTTATGCTCAGCAATATTTATCGTTGAATGCCCACAACGTAAGTTCGTCTTACACTGAAATACGTTATTTTTCTGATCTTCTGTCCCTGAAGACTCGTCAAGTTCATGTTGGGCAACATTTACGTTTCAAATTAGCCTCCATTGGATCTTGAGTAGCTTCCTGGCTTTGTTAAAAATTTGCGATTCTTTGAGACCATCGCTCTTTGCCGTTTTAAAAATTCTCATTACGCGTGCGAATATTCAATTTTATTCAACCATACTTTGATTTCAACGTACTCATAATAACTTGAAGCTTGGTTCTTTCCTAAAACACATTAATTCTCAGGACAAAGTTGATCGTTCTTTAAGTTGTTAAACTCTTATTCTTGTAACAACTTTGGTAAAGGTTAAGATGATAGCTCCCTTCCCCGAAATGGGCGAGAGTAGAGGGGATCTTAAGGGAAAGTTCCTCTACTACTATGGCATAAAAAGTTCGCGGCGGTCACGGCCTCATGAGAAGTTATGGGGAATCCCCACTAAAAATAGCTATTTTTCGTATTTTCAGAGATCATATGAAACTGTTAAATTGACATGGGGAGTGATTTTTAAACTTTTCTGAAGGTCGAAAAATTTAAAAAATTGAAGAATTTTTTAAAATAAAAAAATAAAAACACAAATAAAAAATATAAAAAATAATATTATAAAAAATTGATGACGTTTTTCACCCTCTCCTCCGCACCCGTCCCCCTTACCCACCTGCGTGATCTGTGGAAGTAGGCAAAATAATCATTTTTACTGGGGGGAACCCCCATAACTTCTCATGGGGCCGTGACCGCCGCGAGCTTTTTATGCCATA
Organism: Oxycera nigricornis; assembly: GCA_963942545.1. Taxonomy (NCBI): domain Eukaryota; kingdom Metazoa; phylum Arthropoda; class Insecta; order Diptera; family Stratiomyidae; genus Oxycera; species Oxycera nigricornis. The sequence goes on from OZ012661.1 coordinate 5,708,731, forward strand.
GTATTAGGAGAAACCCCCTCTTTTGATCCACTTTACTTCCGCTCCCGCTCCCCGGCCATAATTTTAACCTTTATCCAACTTTTAAATTTTATTTTGTAATTTGCACTTTTTGGCTTTTTTCGATTCCGTTTTTAATTTTACATTTTGATTGGATGGTTTCGGCTGTTAAGTGAAGCAAGTGAATAAATAAGTACCAACAGTTGTTGTGAAATTAATTTTATATAGGTACATATTTATAATGCGTGTTATACGAGTAATAGTTTTCCTATAACACGATTTCGTACAACGCGATTTCCTTTGACACGATTTCATACAGCGGATTACGTCTAAAGCGCGTTAAACAGGAGTCTAAAAACTGATTTCGTAAATGGTAAGCAACGGAAAGCGTTAGGAATAAAAACGTAAGGATGCATTTATGTTATCACGATTTGTGTTTTCATTATTATCTAACAACGGAAATTCGTTTCATAAAAGTCCTCAAAGCGGACAATTAGACCCCAATATCCTGGTGCCTTTAAAATTTAACAATTGAAATTCATTCCCTGTCTAATCATCAGCGCCACCCAAATATGATCTAATTAATTAATCAACCACAAAACCACCGCATTGTTTATAATTCCGCATCCGCATATACAATATCAACTATAAATTATAACACTATCCCAAAATATTAATAACAGATTACCACTGCCTACAAAATGTTACCATCATAAAGAAAACAATCAAAAACAATCATAACCATTAAAAGATCTCTGCAACTCATCTCTTGGATGCAGGCAAGGCAGGCTGGCTGGATGGCTCTTTGCTCTGCTGCTCGTTCGCCTGCCCACACTTGCTTGCCGATCTGCTTGGCTATCGTGGAAAGACACATTAACCTTACTGCCGACTAGCCCCGCTGGGCAAGAAGCAACCAACCAACAGTTCAGATCTCCACCAAAGTTACGATAGCGAAAAAGAAGCAATCAAGCATACATAACAGCAAAACAAAAAGTGAAACACTCAATAAAACGACATTAACAGAAACAAATAAAAAGCAGCATTGGACCCAGCTCTCCTGGTTGTGGGACACGTTTCGGATTCACTTTATGGCTTGGGTGCTTGCTGGTCAAAGACTGGTCTGCAAGGCTTCGTTCTTGGACCAGCGAACTATAAGCCAAGCACCACCGCGGAAGAGCCGAAACAATACCATTCTCATCTGGTAACACGGTCCGCCTCTCAACAAATCTTTGAGCCGAGCCGAGGGTTGGTCAGATACAGATTCAACAACTTGGCACTGGCGCAAGCAGCAGCAGCACCGCGTCCGGGGCCACACTTGAACCACCAGCACCACACAAAGATTGTCTTTTTCGTAAAAGAAACGCGAAACTCTCTTTCTCTTCGTTAGTCTCGCATATGTGCCGAGTGGGATTCGACGCGATTGCGACGTGTTTTCGAGTGTTTGCCTTTAGAAAGCGAGTTTTTCATTCAACTCCGTTGTCTGTCGTTGTCTTCTTGACCGTTTTCAGTTAATAAAAGTGATTTTTTAATTAAGTGCCCAAAACAAATAGTCAAACAATTCAACAATCGCGCCATAGACGTTCTTTGTGCGAAGCGACATTATTATCAAGTTACTGCCGAAGTCTTTCGTTTGCCTTGTTTATATACGTACAGTCGTGCATCGATCCGAGTTCAGTTGTGTGTGAATAACTTCAGTTTGTGTGTTGTATTTGTTTTCCCAATTGAAAGACAATCGAGGTAAAACTGAATTTACTACTATTGGTGAAAAACACAGCACCCAAATCATATCAATCCCATGATCAAAGTGATACAAAGATTTTTGCTGTGGACGCCATTTCTTTGACTATAAAAAGTCGCACAATGTTTCATTTGAAAATGTTGAAATCTTCCTTTTTTCTGAATCCAGTTTCACTGTACTCTTACCACCTTGTCCTCGCGGTCGCTACCTTTTAAGGCCGCAGAGCTACCATAAATATGCATTACTATTAAAAATATCCCACAGGCGACCGTCACAATACCGACACAACCGGGAATATATGACTCGTTCCGAGCCAATTAAGAGGCCATTCATTCGATGCAATCAAACCGATCATGGCACCACTGGTCACTCTGCAGCACCACTCATTTGTGTAGCGAACCAGCCACCTCCGCCTTAGTAGTCAGCTCTCACCAATTCGCGCATCCCGCAACCTGTTCCTCCTGCGCCAGGTATACCTATACCGACTGCGTTGTGGTGGCCGGCACCACGGTGTACCTTCACACTACTCACCTTTTTAATAACTTAATCAATTCAACGATATTGCGATGACAACTTTTTTGTGCCACTACTATCTTCATCTTGTCCCGAAAAGATATTTTCAGAATATCTTGAAACTAATAAAATTGGTAATTTATTCAGATGAACACACAGTCCGAGATGCTCTCTATCAGATAGTGGTGCTTCAGCGCGCTCCCCTTGATGGCGGGTTGCAACCGCGAACATATTCGAGACGGCATCTGCAGTTTAGCTAGATGTCGTGCAGAGTCTACGAAGACAAACTGATTTCTGGCTAGTCTTGTTTGGTTTGCAGAGCAGCTGAGTTTATGCTGGCTTTGTTCAAGCGGTCGGGGGTTTTGGTTCATCTTAATCCTTTTGCTCGGGAATCTTTGGTCCGATGTCAGAAAGGGATGTGAAATTCGCTAAAGAATCTACAACTTGCTTTCGAGAGTATCTTCTGGAAAGATACTTTCGATGGGCTACCATCTAAAGATGAAGGGTTCTAGCCAAGATGCTCGTGATTCAAACAGCCACAAAGGAATCGAACTGATTCCGGCTTGGATCTCGTGTTACGATCCCTTGTGTTTTCCACCATACAATTTATGGTGTGCGTTCTCGAATTGTTACCACTTTTATTTTTCCCGAATGATAGTGCGCCGCGATGGTGTTCTTCACATGTCTCTCTCCCATTCTCCCGCTGCGGATTCTTATTCTTACATCTCGCGTGGCTTCTTCTAAACACGTTTTCAATTATTCTCGCTCCATTCACCGTATAGTAGTAATATATTACACTGCACGAGGTGTGCGCGCCGACATGAGAGATGGCACCGCAAATGCAAACATTCATTATGAGAGATGGACCGACCTCGCTACACACCCCATCGAAAAGATCCAGTGGGAAGATGCTGTAAGTGGCGTTGTTGCTGCTGAGGCTCTTGTTGTTACTGTTATTGGTGGACTCTTTCGCTTCGTTCTTGCATTAAATCTTGACTTCTTCTTCTTTAGGCAAAATAATACCGAGAAGAAAAAAAACTATCCCATCCATGCATTGACCGACGACGGGTCGAAAATGCTAAAGTTGGAAGTTTTTTTTACGGAGGCAAGATACGCGAAACGATCTTTGGCCGGAACGGGCTGAACGCACCTTCAATTTCAAGATGTACAAGAAGTCCAGAAAAAAAAACGAGAATCTTTTTGGACAATCATGAGACACTAAAATAAAGATGCTAAAAAACGTTAAGAGTTCAATTAAAAGACATGAAACAAAAGCAACTTCAAAAACGAGTGTATGTGGTGGGATGGATTGGGGGAAGAAGGGTATGTGTAGTAGAGAGATTTTTGCGAAAATTTTGCAACTTCAGGCATCATTTGAAGAAGAAAGTGCACACAACGACGCTAATGGACTGTGTTATTGTTTCGTTGTTTGCTGTGTGTTGCCAGCCATTCAGATTGGGTGGGCGTTTCTTTGGTGAGGAGGTTCAAGATTTAACGAGGTAGATATTAACTTCGTTTTTTTTTTGGATAAACGTAAATGAGTTGGTGTATTAAAGCATGATACAGTTACATGAAAAGCACTCATGGCAACGAAAACCGTATTGAAATGCATGAACATTTCGGAGCGGCAACTAAGAAGCAGATTTTAAGCAAATATTTTCAGATGAAGAAACAATCTTTCAAGTACTATCGGAGCAGATTGTGATGACTGAAAGCATAAAAGAATGAACGATCAGAAAAACGAGCATTACCGTCTTTCAGCACTTTACTAACAAAGCAACAAACAAACTATCTTTATGAATGCCTAAACTGAAATACGTTCAATCTTCCGAAGTATATATTATTTTTTTCACATACCCGTTAGAAGGCGTAATAATTGCCTAGCTCTATATGATGTTACGCCAACGAAGGCCATAATCAATACCAATTTACTAAAAACTTTCCCGAATCCGATTGCATGAAATTATACCATTAGCCACGGACGATTTTTTTATTTTGATTTCAAACCGTACTGTTGCAATGTATCATGCCTCCGTCTTAAACGATGACCAACGAAACAAATCTTGAACGAATTTTCATCGTTATAGATCTTCACATTTTCTATGCAAGCTCTTTGTTAACTGTAGTGCTTATTATTTTCGATCGTCTCATTTATTTATCCTTATTTCAGTTTTTCAGTTACAACAGAATGAACGATTCAATAAAATCGTGTAGTTATTATGTACCATGAAATTATTTTTATGATCGATTTTTTGGTGGTCTGTTATTTTGGTTTGCTATTAGTTCGATGAGATAATACAACGAAACAGTTTTTCCGTACCTTACTTGCAGGAGAATGCTCCAAGTTACGTTGCGTTGATAAGTGCAAACTCCAAGATAAAAAGAAGTTTTACATAATATTCCTCGAATGATAAAGACTTTTCCCAAATGATTTGAACTCTTTCTCAAAAAGTTTAAATTTGTTTTAAAAGCGCCTTACCTTGTTTTTATCCCCAAAACTAAACTGCAAGTTACGTTGCGTTGATTACTTCAAATTCAAAGATAGAAAGAATGTTTATATAAGATTTCTAGAATGATTAAGGCTTTTCCCAAATGATTTAGACTTTTCTCAAATAGTTTAGACTTTTTTTTAAAAAAAAATCAACCTTGTTTTTGTCCCCAAAACTGAATTTCAAGTTACATTGCGATGATTAGTGCAAATTTGAAGAATGCCTATGTAATGTTACCAGAACGATTAAAACGTTTTCCCAATTGATTTAGACTTTTTCTCAAATAGTTCAAATTTTTTTCTAAAAAGCCTAACCTTGTCCTTGCCCACAAAACTTTTCAATTTTTGACCACAAGATCTAAGCTCGTCCCTCCCAGTCAAGACGTCCTTTGTATTACTTTCTAGCGTCTTCTTGCACGCTTCCCTAAAAAAAAATCCGTTTCTCAGTTAGAATTAGAAAATCAAGGACTTCATCCTAAAGTCAGTCCCGGTCACGATGATATTCGTAACATGTTTGCCATCTGCTTTTCCATCTGTCTCTGTCTGCCTTTGTTGGTCATATTCAACAGAAGCTATTCAGGGAGAATTTTTCCTGCTCGTTGGAAACACTCGTATATTATTCCCATTTAAGGGGTCTTTGAGGTTAGGATTTTCAAAAAAAAACTATTTTAACCATTTTTTTTTTTCAAAAGAAAGAAACGAGATATCATGTTGAAATTTTGTACATTTATTAATTGGTACTTTGGGCGTACAAAAGTATTTTTTTTTAGATTTGTTTTTTGTTTTTTACAAAACAATTTTTTTAAAAAGACATCAAAAAATGACGGCGGACGTGATTTCGGGTGTCTGAATCAGCTAGGAAACAAAAAAAAATGCCAAATTAATTCTTGTTTAAGTGCCTATGTCAGGTACCGGAATGATTATTTCATTAAAAAATAATAATATGGCGGCCATTTTTTAAAAAAAAACTATTTTTGAGGGTGGGAAATTGATTGAATATCGGAAAATTTGACACCGATCATAATGATTCCGCCACCGGCTATAGCTATATGTGTAAAACAACATATTAAAAAATCAGCGTCAAAAATGCTGTCTCACGGCATCTCGATTTACACGCTTGAAAATACTTTCAAAATCAAAACATCATTACAAATCCTTCTAAATCGTATTCTTCATGAAATTTTCTAACGAAATCTGTAAAAACAATTTTTTTTGAAAAAATTGTAACCTAAAAGACTCCTTAAAAATCAGGAAATCTTTTCCTGGCTTCCAATTACCGCTCAATTTTTCCTCCCATCAGGTCGATAACTACGACTGCTCAACAGGACTTGCTTATTCTTACTAGAATGTTGAAATTCATTCACCTCATGGTCAAATCTGCAGACATTCGATTTATCTAAGGATTTTGAGTGTGTTGAACATATTAACTATGGTGCTCATGACAGTTTGCTCAAGTGGTTCACTTTTTACCTAGTAAACAATATATGCAAAGTCACTTTCAACAGTCACGTCTTTGATCCCTTTACAATTTTGTCAAGACTTTCTCAGGGTTCTATTCTGGGTTCCCTCGTTTTCTTACTGTTTGTGAATGGATAACCTAAATTCATCTCTGTCTCCTGTGTCCAAACGATTTCAAAGTTTTTAGGACCATTTGCATTTTTAGTCTTGGAAAGAGAATCATATTATACATCTCCTGGAAGCATAGTTTTGCATAGTGCTAAAAATTTATGGATTTGTAGAATTTAACCGTATGTGTAAATACACTTATTGTCTTAAAGTTCCATACGACAAAAAATTAGACTGCGAAGTGAAACGGTCTGTCATATCTTTGGCAAGAAACATTCAGACCCTTTGCAAGTCTTACGTTCTGCAAACCTTAATTACCTTTGCATGATTGATGACTGTTAAACATTTGAGATGAATGAAAGTGATCCTTCCAGCATAATCGTTACCGTCAAATATCGTTCAATGGCTACTAAGGTCGAGATACCACATTGGGCTCGTAAACGGTGTTTGTAATACGCATTGACTCCTTGCCTTTACTAAATTCCTGAGGATGTCTAGTACTTTTTTAGTGGAAAATTGATTAGTTTAGTTGAAAAATTTCGATGTTATATCGGTTTGGTATGCCGAAGATAAAAAGCACCCAACAAAGGACAACAGGAAATCTCACCTTGAATAATTCTGATTATCAGTCAAAATCGTACAAGAATTCTTTTTTTATTAAAAGAATAAAAGCAAGTGGCTCCCTTTCCATAAACATAAACCTCTTTTCGACCTCATTGTCTGAGTAGACACAATTAGACATCGTTTATAACGAATTACCAATCTAAACGTGTCTAACATACACACTATGCCAGGATGTGCAGAATTGACGCTACGATTAAGAAATCAACATATTTGCGCTTCTGATCGCCCGAAACCTGTATTTAAAGTGCATAAAATTCACCATAAAAAATTCCCAAAAATTCTTTCACTAACCAATACCAGCAGCCAGCCAAGACCAAACGATATTGAATTCCTGGTGTGCAACCTCTTCAAACATATTTTCTGTCTTGTTTCTGCTCCCTTTACGACGGTCTGCCTCTGTTTCGTGACCGAAAAAAAACAGGAAGTTCGTCAAATTTAATAAGTAATTTCAAAATTACGGTACTAATATCCATAAATAATTTTATCCGAAAAAACGAAGGGAAAAATCAGCAATCAGTAACCATGCATGGCTAACCGAAACATATCTTTCACATGTTAACATATTACTTTTTTTGCGTTGGACATCTTGCATATGTGACCTCATCTCATCTTAAAGCATCGCATCTCGTGGCATCTCAAAAGCAAACCAAACAGGAGATACTGTCGGTGATCCGTTTTATGCCAATCGCGCGACATTGAGTTGCCTTAAAGTGCAATAACTTTGCAACTGCACGAACTGCAAGGGCAGCACGGAGTGACGCCAAGGTAAAAGAAGTGTTGGGGCTGTTGTCGTTACTGTTGCTGCTGCTGCCGTTGCTGCTTTTGGCGATCCATGGCATGGATCTGAGCTGCTGCTGCCGCGGATGATGCCAAGCCAAGATGCTGATGAACAAGAAAATGACTGACCATCCGTCGTTTCTGTCTTGTGCGAGCATTATCACACAAAATAATGCCCGCAAGCGGTCCGCAGCGATCCGCTGCCGAAGCGGTTCATGATGGTGATGACGACGGCGATGATGATGATAATGATGATGCGAATGTGGAAGATGATGGGCAAGTGAGTGGTGCTTGGACAAAAGCAAGACAAATGTTACGCGAAAAGGATTAAAACGTAAGATAAATATCGTGGATTGTTAGTAGAGAATCAAAAGTCAACAAAAACTCAACAATTATTCCAAGTTGTGTCTGATGTCACTGTATGTTGCATTTCCCAAATGATTTTGACCTTTCGCAAATGGTTTAAACTTTTCCCAAAACATTTAAACTATTTGTCAAATGGTTTAAATTTGTGGTTAACCTTCTAAGTAGTTTAGAATTTGATGATTTTTTAAAGTTTCGACCCAACTCAACGACTAATAGAACTAAACGAACAAGTGACTTTATGCACACCAGTAGTTTGTCCTGCAACTGCGAGCGATGGTTTTAGGAAGAAGCTTATTATGAAATTATTTCATTCAAAGGTGATCACTATTGTGACTCCATGAGCGATAATTTCCCCCAAATTAACTTCGTCGTCCGCTGGCTTAAGTATTGGGTTGTTCAAAAAGTCATTGCGGTTTTTACTATATATTTAATTTAATTTTATATAAAGAATGAACAACTTTATGTATTCCCCGTTTTATTCAATCAGTTTTTTCCATCTTCTAGAGAACTGCATGATACCACACTCGTAGAACTTCTAATCTTTATCAGCGAGGAATTTGTCAAGGTGCTCTTTGATGAAGTTTTCGTTAGCAAACTTTTTACCATTCAAAAAGTTCTGTAATGAACGAAACAAATAAAAGTCCGATGGCGCAAGGTCTGGGCTATACGGTGGATGTGGTAAGATATCCCATCCAAGCTGCAACAATTTTTTCCGAGTGGCCAAATTTGTATGGGGCCTTGCGTTGTCGTGATGAAAGACCACGCCCTTCCGATTGACCAGTTCAGGACGTTTCTGTTCGATGACATCATTCAATTTTCATAGCTGCTCACAGTAAACTTCGGAATTGATTGGCCTGTTCGCTGGGAGCAGCTTGTAGTAGACAGGCCCTCTCCGATCTCACAAGATTGACAGCAAATCCTTTTTTGGTGGATGTCTGCTTTTGCTTGCCTTTTCGGTGTTTCAACTTTTTTTCTGGCTATATTGTTATAAACAATCCAATTTTCATCACCCGTAATCATACGCTTCAGAAAGGGATCGTTTTCTTCGCGCTTGATGAGTTGATCAGAAACGTTTATGCTATTCACCTTATGAGTTTGCTTAAACTCATGCGGCACCCTAACATTGAGCTTCTTTACGAAGCCAGCTGATTTCAGATGGCCATGAACGCTTCCAATGGATACGTTAAGAACGCTAGCAAGCTTCCGATTGCATGAGTGCTTATTTGCCTGCACCAACGTCTTGATTTTATCGTCGTCGATCTCGGATGGCCTACCAGAGCGATCAGCGTCTTGAACCGAAAAATTTCCATCACAGAAACGGGCGAACCAATTCTGGCACTGTCAGTTTTTAATGACATCTTCACCATACCCACATTGCACAACTTTTTTCTTGCCTCAGTTGCTGCCTTCCTTTTTTTTGAAATAAAAGAGAAAAATATGGCGAATATGTTCTGCAAAATTCTCCATATTTGAATCTAACTTTTAAGCACAAATCTCGATCAAATCACGTTAAAATGCATTTTAATTTTTCATTGAAGTGTAAACACTAAAATGTGCGCAAATATTGACGTACATGTCACACTATGAAACAGACAAACGCTAATGACGACAACTATCGGGAAAAAACGCAATGACTTTTTGAACAACCCAAGCTCTTGCTTATATTTTATTTGTGAAAATGCGGTTTTCACAGGATTTGGCTGCAGAAGAACTGTGTCCAGCGGGAAAAAAATCGATTCTCTTTTAAAATTCCTTGATAAGGCAGCCTTCGTGCAGAAGCGATTGACGCCCTGCTTGGTAGGTTTTACTCGTGAACAAAAAGTTATTTAACGAGTTGTAGGTAAATAGTGGATTTGTATTGAATTTCAAATATTTTTGGACCCTTTCGCGGGTGCTATTTTGCAGTTCCTTTTCTCAAAAATGTTTCTAAAAAACCTAAAAAAAATAGATCGTAGTTCAATAGATAGCAGCATTTAGGCCCTCAACCTAAACATTTTAATCGTATTTTTTTTTCTTTATTCGATGGTTGCACATAGAAGAGCTTTTCTCTAGTAAATAAATAGTGTAGTTTTGGTAAAGCCTTGTCCTACTTTTCTTTCTCACAACCTGGAAATCCATCTGAGAGCTTCTAATTGCACCACTATCTGTTCCATCATCATTAATGACTTGTCTTCGTCCCATAAACTTTATCTGACAATCACAAAACAACCTCATAAATCTACAAAATTAAAAACTTATTAAAACAATCAACCTTTCCAACCTACCGTGTACACTATACCACCGACAAAGATAAACGGTAGCCCCATATAAAATGTCTCACTTGTTAAGAATGTTTTATTGGACAACACTGACTACCAGTTGTCGCCGCAACATTTCTATTGTTCACTTCTTTCCTTCTGCTTCACTCCCGCGCAACAGTTGATATATGTAGGTATGCTACCATGACCCATATTATTTGATGCCTCGTTAGCGAAATTTCACGAAAAAAACATATAACAGACCAAATATGCTTTGAACTAGCAATGCTTGACAATTACCTTTTCTTTGGTGATATCTAACTATTTCAGGTGGTCATATAAGTTCGTTTTTTTTCTTCAAAAACTATGACTAATATTTTGATAGACAATTGGAGGCATGCTGTGAAATTGAAAAGGGTTTTTGTGGTTCGCTTGTTAACTTGTCTTGCCTTGCCTGCCTTGCCTGGCTATACGAAAAGCCTTGAACATATCGAATTTTTTTAATAGTCATTTGAAAAGTGCATGATCCAAATCATAATGAACTATGATATATGACCAAAGCTGATTGGTGGTTGTATTGAGAAACCAAAATAATTGCATGTCATTTTTGAGGTCGTTGGATAGCTTAAAACAGTTGATATATCTAAAATTGGTGCTGTTTAATGTAAAATATAAATTGGCAATAAAAATGAGAATTTCGTTACATGGTTCAATAAAATTCAGTTCAGTATGAAGGTTTTTTTTCCTATCTTTTCAAAAAATTCAATGAGGTATATGAACGAGACCGTTTGATGCTTCAGTGATAACAAATGTCGTCCAGTATAACATTTGGGATGATAGGGTCAATAATGTATCCATTTATAAAACTGTACTGTCTTTTTTGTATTATATAACGTATGCTTGAAGATGATAGGTAATCCTAGAATGATCTCAGTTGCATCCGGTCATCAAACTCTACTAACAAAATCTGGCGTAGCATGGTTGATTTAAGTGTCAGCCCCTTTATCCAAAGGCCACGATAGGCCCACTGTGGTACCACAGAAGATTAGGGCGGCACTAGAACCTGCGGGATGACGAGAACCATCCAGATTCTCGTATGAAGCCGGCTATGCAGCTGATATCTAAATTAGCTATCTCCGTGAGGTTTTCTGGGAAGGGCGAGCCCAAGGTTTTCATGAGCTTCCTGGACAATGCTTGGCATTTGCACAGAAAGTGTTGGATTGTTTCTTCCTCTTCCTCTGATCTGCAACTTCGGCAGAAATCATTGAAAGGGACACCCAATCTTTCTGCGTGTCTACCGATCAGACAGTGTCCCGTCAGTACGGAAACGATGGAACTCAAGGTTTCACGGATTGCATTCAGGAGCTGCTTGGTGCGTTTGGGGCACAATGCGTGCCAAGTTTGCCTGGTTGTGTTACAGTTTCATCAAGCAGCCAGGCTCTATGAAGCCTCCACGTAGTCCTGCATGAATCCTAGCTTGATGGAGCCTAGAGGTTGACCGACTTGGGGAGGTAAGTGTATACTCATGAAGCTCAGTATCAGCTCTCGCTAAGGTATCTGCTTCGCAGTTTCCCGGTATATCACTAAGCGCCGGTACCCAGCAAAGAATCACTCTGCATTGAAGCGACATCACGTTCAATTGTGAACGTCATTCCATTGCAATTTTGGATGAGGTATGCACGCTGGATAGTGGTTGGATAGCAGCTTCACTGTCAGAAAAGATGCTCAAAGTTCTTATGGAATGTTTTTAATTTCTCAGCGAGTCTACTGCCTTGTAAATCTCAATGACCTCTGCGTGAAAGACACTGCATTGGTCTGGAAACCGGAAGGATAGTTTCAGGCCTAGCTGTTCTTAGAACACGCCACAGCCAACTCTTCCATCCATTTTTGATCCATCAGTGTAGATTTCGAGCGATTCCTATATCCCACCTCTTTCTGTGGTCCAGTCCTCCCTACTCGGGATGACTGACCTGAAACCATGGTGAAAACAGGGAATCTGAGACGCAAGGTCTACTTTCCCTGGCGTTGGTCCATGCCTCCGTAGTATTGGCATAGCATGCCACTGTGCTATTTATAAACGACCGTGACGCCTGGTGAATATGTGTGAGTGGTAACTTTAGCGTGGTGAATATAAGTGAGTGGTAACTTTGGCGTGCTTGAATGCGACGAAAAAGCTGTCTTTTTGTTACACACATCGTTTTTATCTTATGAAGCTCATTTTTTAGTTAAGCTTATTTAACTTTAGACATTGATATTCAGATTTGAGTTGGTTTAGAATCATTCAACAAAGGCAAAAAGGACAAGATTTCATTTTTATTTGTGGCAATTTGATAAGAAACTATAGTGAAAATCGAAAAGTCCAATACAATTTCGCGGCCCACCATAGATCATTATTTCTTTAAAATAACGTTCACAATATTTCAAATGATGATGGTGTATTCAGAGGAGCCCTTTTGGGCGCTGCCAACGATTCCCGGTTTATATGATGACGGTGACTATAGAGGTGAGTATTAATTAATAATTAGTTGTTGTTTTTTAGATAGTACTTTACAGAACTACGTTTTGCACTGGTTTTCGCAAAAGGTCAATGATAACTTCATATGAGTTTTCTAGTAGAGCCTGAATAACAGTTTACAATACATATATTTAATAATCTGATAGTTATATATTTAATAATCTGATAGTTATTTACAATTTTTTAATACTGTTTGTAAGAATAAGTCAAACAATTTTGACGTGAAGAATAAATAGTTTTCACTAAAAAATTATAGTAGAACGCCTAACAAATATATTTAATTATTCCGATTAATCAGTTGTCACTTTTTGTTTCGAAGCTCCAAATGCAAGTGAAGTGATAATGATTGACACACTTGAAATTCCATCTGGCTATGTGGGCAGAACTTTCAAATGCAGCAGTCAAATCTTGCATTAACTATGCTAGTTGTTTGTGTATGACAATGCGATATTGAGCTCATTTCTATGATCTTTAGATGAATGGTGTTGATTTGTTTGGCATTGCCTTGTGTTATATTGGATTTAATTTATGGTTGTTGATTTGCGAGAAAAAACTGTTTGTTTTGTGAAACATATATTCATGTTAGATCATTCGTTAAAGATCAATGGGGGGGGAGGAATGATGGCTATCGAGTGGTGTTTTGAAAGTGGAAACCAATGCATCAATCTTGGCAGTAACTTCAACGACATCAACTAAAGTAAAATCTATTTTATCCAGAACAATTTTCACTCCCAATAGCCCATCTCTAATATCTGGAACGATGCAGAAACACATCTTACATTCCAAGAAAATCATGTTGCCTCTATTTTTTTAGCAAAAATACTTCAATGAAAAGAGTCAACGGTCCCAAGAGTTCCGAATAAAAAAGTTTCAGTGATTGTTCTTCTTAAGGTAATATATTTTGACATGTTTTATCAACTCCTTGATAAAAAATTTCCCACACTAGCTACATTATTGGTTTCCAATTTAAATGTTAAAAAACAAGAATTCACCATCATCCAACCGAAAATCTTTACACATTCCTATCACATCTGCATTGTATCGCTTTATAGATAAAAATCAACGCACTTCTCAATCGATGACAATTTACTAGATACACTCGTACCTCGTTTAATGCAATCAAACATTTCTTGTAGGCTGTCGTCCTCATCATTACCATCTGAGTGTTATTTGCCGGTTCCGTAAAAGAACCAAAGCATCGAATCAAATACTTCAACTTAATTATAACAGCCAGTAAATCAAGTAATTAGGTCGATGTACATCGGTCCGGTTGACTGTTAATGGAATAGTGTTGTGCGAAAAATTTGCACCAGGCACTAGCAAGCGCAGAAGTAGTTCAGTTAGATGTCCAGCTCGCCTACATGTATCGCTTAGATACGTGCTTAGTATCTAGACGTAATATCTATAAGACTTGCTAATATCAATTACGAAAATGATGACGGTTTCGCCGTGACAGTTGTATGTTATGTGTCGCACATATATGAAGTCGTCCTAGTTTGTGGCCCGCTTTTCCAGGCTGGACCATTACTATTCAAGCAAGATATTTTACGGTACATTTATCCACACTATGGGGAGGTTTTTACTTCGGAAATCGATGTGACAATTGTCAATACCTTAGGATCCAATGACTATGATTGCGGCTGCTGTTGCAAACGAAAAGTTTGTCTGTCTGTTGGCTAATGTAGATATCACATTCAGTTGAATATGCAGATTATATATTTTGTATTTAGATAGACAGGCGGATTGGGTAGCAGCACACTTTGACGCTTTTGAATCGTAGATATTACCAGTTGGTTAATTAAGACGTTACCAAAGCGCTGCGTCAAGTTTTTGAACATGTCTTGAAAACATACTGGCTTGCAATGAGCGATAACATGAGAATGTTGGACGGGTTACTCGCTTGAGTCTTTTGTTTTTCGATTTGCGCGTAGAATGAGATTGGACAGGTTACTCGTCTCAGTCTTTTGTTTTTAGTTTTGTGGAAATTATGGGAGTTTTGTGTTTACGAAGATAAAACTTGGCATAGAAAACATATTTAATGATTTAATTTAATTTGATCTAATTTTTAATTTATTCAATTTAATTTAATTTTTAATTTATTTAATTTTGTCCAGTAAAATGGTCCAGAAAAGGACGTCAACCGTTGGATAGATAGGCAGATTTACGATATGTATTTTAAGTTCAAGGTTCCCGAGATCTTCTCGTTTCCTTCCGTTTGGTCACCGTTTTTAAAAGATAACGCAAAGCTTAGACCATTGATCATAGCTTACAACGATTGTTTCTTATACGTACTCGTATGTAGTGAATATTGATGTTAATACAAATGTGCAGGAAACAACCTCTCCAAGAGCAATGAAGACTTTTTTGCTTGATATAAATTTGCATAAGAAACTCACCATCGTGATTACATCAATTTTTTGATCAAGTCAGTGCTTCGTTTATATTTAGTCTCCTTCAATGAATTCAAATTGATATAAGAAGTCATCAATATAATGGATATCAGTCCAAATGGCTTATACAATGATAATCATGATGAACGCTTTAATGTGGCCTTAGATGCATGTACCACCGAGACCAATTCTCATATCTAATCCAATAATCCCCTTCAATTAAGTTTCAACCGCAAACGAAAACCTACTACGATCAAATACAGGCATGAGATTGAAGCGAACCAACCAAAAGAAAAATGTTCTCACACTTCACATCGAAACTCATCCTAATCAACCGCTTTAGGATTGTGGCAAGAAACAACCTTATGATTTTTCCCTCCATTTTTTTCTTCGTCTTAGCCATCTTCAACTTCAAACAGACACCAATTGAAATTATGAAGGTGTGTAACAGTTAATTTCCAGTTTTATTATATGCTAACCTCTAGCCTGAAATAACAGAATTTCGGGCAAAGGCGATAGAATACTTTCTAGTATGGTGGTTAGTGAGTTTTATTGATGCAATATGTGTAGATTTTATGAAAGAACACATATCACATATGACCCTAATAAACGTCTCAGTCCGATTATTCTGTGTTCGTGTTATCCGAAAGTATGTAATATGTTCAGTTGGAAATGATGATATCATAGGAACATGTAATTGTTTCAATGAGTGTTGTCCATTCAGAGTGCGAAACATAAAACGTTTAGGAAATTAAAATTCAATCGGGTGAAAAATATTATAAATCGGTTTTAATATTAGAATAATAAGCCCTTGTGACCTATTAAAGATGAAGAACGTCAGTGGTAGAACAGCTTGAACATTTTGTACTAAGAGCTGATAATCAATTGAAAGGAACGAGCCTGTAAGACAAATCATTAATTTTAATATCAAACCATTGCTGTATACGTATCTAGATGTATGAGCCAGAACTGGACTACCCATAAAGACGAGAAACTTTATCGTCAGATTACATTTTCTAGCGTACGAACATTTTTAGGTAGTCTCGAAATAGTGTAATTTTATTTCCGAAATTTGCGCTCAGCCGGCCAAACTTATAGACCACTTCATTTAATTTATATTGCTCATAATCGTCCATTTGAGCAGCTCATACGCAATACGATAGAAAGATTTATATCCACGTATGCTTTATTGGACAATGTTCGTCCACCACGCGCATGTACAGTGCGTACCGAGGCAGTTATTGCTGCTGTAGATGAAAGTGTGAAATAGGATCCAAATTTATCGATTCGACAACTTTCTCAACAACTTGGCCTCTGTTCGTCCACTACATGAAAATTTTTGAGGAAAGATCTTGGAATAGAGCTCCACAAAATCCAACAAGTGTAAAGCCATTGGACCATCAATTGCGTCGTACGTGCGGTGAATGGTCTGAGAATAAGTTGGCAGTTGAACCGCATTTTCACCATAAAACCATCTTCAGCAATGAGGCTCATTTCTCGTTTAAGGGGCCATTCTACTGTGAAAGTACTAAAATAGCAACTTTTTAAAAAAATCGACTAAAAAGCCACTACTGATATTAATTTGAAACTTAGTATACTTCTTTATTGGAATCTAAAGTTACCATTTTTATTTTAAAAAAATTTGTAAGCAAAATGGCCGCCATACTGGTGTAGCACGTACGCAGTCCAAAAAAATGCGCCTCGTATATCACGGCCAAAATATCCATCAAGAAAAATTATTTTAATCTTGATTCCAAAGGACAGAAATAATCTATTCTTGCAGCAAAGACAATTTTATTGATGATTAGGTGCACATATGTAAATTTGCATTATATTTGCAAACGAAGAAATGCTGCAAGAAGGGCACCCAATGATGGGCCATTGCTGGAAGCTGTTAAGTGGCCGATGGTTGTACCCTGGAGATCGGCTTTCATTCTTGCTGATTCAGGTAAATCCTGTTCGTTTCGCACCAGAACATTTAACCTAGAAAAATGATGAAAAATTCATCTTTTGGAGCGATGAAACAAAAATAAATCGCATTGGCCGTAATGGCAGGAGATATGTAAGACGACCAAAAAGTAAGGGATTCGACCCTCGTTTCACTTCTACTGTTGTTAAGCAAAGAGGTGGTGCCATCAATGTTTAGGGGTGTTTTTCGTGGTTTGACGTTGGACCAATACATCGTATGGAAGGAATATTAATGAGGAAGTAGCACATTGACATCTTAGAAAATTTCATGTTGCCATGGACTGAGTATAATCTTTATTAATAGAAGTTTCAGCACGGCAACGATCCCAAACATAGGGTACAATACACAGGAAAGTTTCTAGAGGATAACAATGTCGCTATTTTAGACTGGTCGGCAATGAGTCTGGACTTAAATCCAATCCAGCACTTGTGGGCAGATTTTTTACAGTAGAGTGGCAGCTTAATGGGTTCGAAAATAAGCATAGTGATGACTTGGAAGTTAACATTCGGCAGGTTATTGGCAAAATTAGGACAGCTATGCTGTAAAAAATGGTGCAAAATTGGACCGACATGATGGGCTTCCTAAGATGCAGTCGCGGTGGTTGTGTGCCAAAAATTATTTTCAAACACTAATTGTCATTAAATTTGCTTGATTAACTTAAGCCAAAAATTGGCAATTTCAATGAATAATTTTTGTTTTATTTGTTTTAAAAGTACTTTGCATCTAAAAACACTCAATAGTAACGAAACTATCATAGCAAGACCACCTTGCTTTTCCTGTATTTCGATGGGCGCACATTATGGTTGTGGAAAATTGAATCCCATGTTAAAGAACCGATACAAAAAGTCCGCTTACATCTCTATTAGATCTTAAATATCTCAATTCACCACTTTTCAATTTCCTATTGAATCCACTATCAAAATTCAGGGATTCAAGCACACACTCCCAAAAGTATCACATTTCATGCATCTGCGTTGTGGCGTTAGTATTTTCGATGTAGGTATGCTCGATTGAAACCTCATAAACCGTCGTTTGGACTTTGCAGGTGATAAAATTCCTTAGATCCGATTCTTAGATACGACACATAACTCACAGATTGGACGAAGAAACCCTGTAACGAATATTGGAATGTGTGCAAGTAGACAAAGTTTATGTTTGAAATTGGAAACAACATGTCAGATAGAATCTCCCGAAAAGTTATTACCAAAGATAATCAACTACGGTTTTCTAAACCAGCAACTCATGAATATTCTAATTGAAAATCGACTGAGCGACCTGGACGGTAAATATTCGCTGTTCGCTATTCAAAAAGATCGAAATGAAGTCATAACAGTTCGTTGGGTAAATGCAAATCAATTTTCTATACTTTAATGAACATATTTTCAAATATATAATACGCAAAGTATGTACACGATAATCTACTGACTTCTGTAAGTGCTCGCGAAATCCTTTTATATCGCATGCAAATCGTTCGAGTCGAACTAAACATTCAAAATTATTGCAAAATCATTAGGAGACGACATCGTCCTGTTGCGAGATGCTATTCCCATTCTTCGATGGTATCAAGCGAATCGCGCGAAAGAGTCCGCTTACCATATGTTAGTTATTGGAACGATACCGTGATGTCATCATATAGCTTTCGAATTTATTGCTCAATATCCAAACGTGTTTAGGCGCTTAGTATATGCACCATATGGGCCACATTTATGGACTATAGAACCATATCAAATGGCTTGTAAACGATACTAAACGCGTTCACTGGAGACTCGCGGATAATAGTGCTACTAAAACTAATTTAGAGGGTAATTTTCTTAGGAAACTTGTGAAAACATAGTTCTCTTGAGTAAAGTTGTGGTAATTGGAATACGTGCGGAAAATTATAACTAGCATTTCAAAACTACAGGTGGTGGCCTGATAGAAACAGGATTTCATGCTATATTTCGTTCTCAATAATGAAAAGTTCATACAAGAAAAGGAACAAACTAGTTCAAAATTCAAAATGTTCTTATGTGATGGAGTTTTTCTTTCGAAGTGTCCGGCATGACCAAAGCATTTAATTTAAAAGACTGTTTGCAGGGAAATCTGCAGGCTTCAGAAAAAAAATATTGGGGTATACAGTGCCAATCAATTAGTTTTTTGCTTGCTGTCCTGTTGCTTGATTACTACTATATATTAACTTCCCAGTATATGGGAAGCTCTTGTAATCGCCTAGAAATTCGAAATTGAAATTTTCAACATATCTTTACTTATTGAGGTCTTTAGAGTATATTTTAAGTGTTTTTAGAAAGAAGTATGTATGTATGTATGTATGTATGTGTGTGTATGTATGTATGTACGCACGTGCATTCAGGCATTCTACGAGCATAACTCACGTGAACAAAGTCGTATCGACTTCGTTGAAGTGTCAGTCGCAGCGCGTTTGCAATTTTAACAGCTGATTAGTTTTTCTTTACGTGTTATGCCGTAAGTTTGGGTTCGTTTTCGTGCTGAAACTACCATATAATATGAATATTCTCCTCAGCCCATGGCAACATGGCGTTTTCTTAGATGTCGACGTACTTTTCCTGCGTTAATATTCCTGCTATACGGTATATTGGTCCAAAACCAAACTACGGGAACATTCCCAAACATTGAGGGAGCTACCTTTGTGCTAAAGAACAGTAGAAGTGTAGCAAGTATCGAATTCTTTACTTCTTGGTAGTCTTACATATCTCCGGCCATTAGGGCCAATGCGATTCACTTTTGATTCGTTGCTCGAAATGATGAATTTGAATTTTTCCACGTTAAATATTCCCTTGCGAAGTCCATTTTTTTCTTTCGGTTGGTTACAAATACCACGGGCTTCTTTCTGGCTATCCTGCAATGTAGTCCAGCTTTCACAGGACGTCGTGTGACTGTTCTGACTAAAATATCCCTACATCCTCCGAAAAGCTGGCGATGAATTTCGACAGCTGATCTTTGTGGGATCCGTTTCGATGTGCGGACAATTTGTCGATCTATACTCTCAACAGTTTTTGTAAAAAAATAAGCAAAACTTTTTTACATGATTTAAAAAAAATTAAATTAAAAATAAAAGTCACCATGGCCTTCGTCGTTTCTGTCATGCACTATATCTCGCGAATCAAACATAGGATTTGCATTTTTATGGTTTTAGTCAACGCGTATGTTAATATGTGTGAGCCTACAAAAAAAATTAAAAAAAAATTTGGAGCTGCTTTTAAATTTAATAAAAAATAGGTGCAAAATATTAGGTTTTTTTTTCAAAAATTTTTTTTTTAGCCTGATTTGCACAGCACTGTAATCAATGTTTACAAAATTTGTAAACTGCAAACAGTTATTGTGAAAACACTTGCAAAACCTTATTTCATGACTACAGTAAATTTTAATTAATAAAAAAAAAATCATTGACAGTCATAATTCAAAAAAAAACTGTTACAAATGTCTTACAAATGATATTACCTGATATCTCTTTTTCTGTAGACATTGTTGTTAAGTCAATCATCGGATTTTCAATAGTTTTCACAGAACCGTGTTTTTATTTTAATGAAAAAACTGCTTAAACTGCTTTGAAGAAAAATAATTTTTTTCAATCAAATTTGCATTTGCGGTGATCAACAACGCTTTGAATGGGAAAATGTTTATTAGTCAATACTTTGTAATATCATATGCTTTAAAAAGCTTTCATCAAATAAAAAATTGTAATTTTTCGTAGTTTTATTCTTTAGTGTTTGTAAGAATTCAATTACTTCCTCCATCATCATTTGTAATACATTCTAATTTTGACATGCAACTTAATCTATTATTCACTGCATATTCAATGTTATTCGAGACCAAGTGCAAAATAAGAAATAATTATTAGTCTTATTGATGTAAAATCGTGACAAAAAAATTCAGTGATTATGCAGCAGTCATGAAAATTTTGAACGCAACAAAACGCGACAAAATCTCTTCAGTCGACGTAGTAACAAAAGCTGCATTCATTTTCGGTAGGACCCTTTAATCTTTCAAATTTCGATATGAAAATAACAAATAGCGTAGAAAAGGCTTCGTAAATCGAACACCCTCTCCATTTCTCGATGGATCCACGTGAATATTCAATCAACCCTCCTCCTCAAAATCCTTACGTAATCAATGGACGCTCCCGTAGCTGGTACGATTAATATTAGCTCATTTCAATTGCTGTTATGAGGACCTCTGATTTTTATTATTTTAAGTAGCATTATTTTCAGTATTATCATTGTGTTTGATATTTTTAATATTTATGTAGATATTACTGGGAAGTTGGCCGTGTGGACCTCAAGGGTCGCACCTCGCGGCTTGTTTCGATTTCAGCATTCAAATGATAAACAAACAAGCATTTTCCTTCAAAATTCAAATATATTACCAAACAATTTTTGATTATGATTACCTTTAAACGGTTATGAACATTAAATATTGATATACATATGTAACATTGACCATGACTGATGCAAGATCGAACACTTCCAAAGAACATTCAAGAAATCATTTGTTCTGCGCCTTCCATTTTGGCAATGCAAAATGGCTGGTTAACATTGCTAGTGGTTCACCATCATCTAATAGCTTAATTTTGCTTGGATTTCACGCTATAATTGGCTACAAAATTGAAGCCTAATGAAAAAAAAACTGAAATAAAAATCAATCGAAACACGAGATGGTCCATAATTTTCTTGAATTTTGGTGCAGACCTGCAGACTATCCAGTTACAATTTCAACTCAAACCAAACAAATCGTTGATCGTCGACTAAAGTCGAAAGCTACTTATGGCAAATCAACGACCGAGCGATCACCATAACAATATCATAATTCCTTCCTCCGGAGGAAAAAGAAGAAGGAAAAACTACCATCACATGTGGTGTGGTGGATAGAACAAAATCAGTTCTACTGGTGTGTGATCATTTTGCAGGTCGGGCAAGCAAACAATATCGTCTCAGCGTCTATGAACCTTTCAAACAAATCAGGTGAAATAACAACAAAATATAGTTGGAAACAGGTGCAAAAAGAATATTGAACGCTCCCATGATTATGATGGCGGCGACGTCCACAAAGTTGATGATGATGATGAAGACAGAGCATGTACCGCCGAAGACGACTGAACCACGTCTCGTCGAGGCCCAGCCAGCTCAAGGCTCCTTCGATTCTTCATTCATCATTCAGCTATGTATATCTTGGAGCTACTTTTCTGCACCTTCCGATGAGCATCCACGAATTATTGGATTCGTCTTGTTTGGCGTTCTTACACATCCCATAAATGGTGTGAGGCGGATTGAAAGACGCCAATATGGTTGGCCCAAGACCCGTCTCTAAGCTTCCAATTTAGTACGCGTAACCATAAAGAAAATGCGCAGTGATGTGCACAATATTGAAAATGTGGTATGCACTCTTGGTTGAATGGAGCTGAAGTTGGAAGTTGGCAGTTGGTAGTTGGTAAGGAGGAAACAAGGCTACAGCCAAAGCCGACGACGACGACGTGAAACTTAATCTTGGGACGAAGAAGTTGGGCAACGAAGACACGCAATCGCAATCAGTCAAGTGGCGCTAATACTTTTGCTTCGGGACTATTCAGGTTTTTGCGCTTGGTTGTCTGTCTAGTGAGATGTGCAGACAATATGCTTGCAGAAACGTCTTGGGAAGCATAGGATGGAGTTTTTGTGTCCAGAATCCCGAGGAACAATAACTTCTTAGTGGTTTCGGTACTTAGATAGCGAAAGAATGGTTTTTATAATGACTTGTTAGTATTTTAGGGTTTCGTGTTGGAAAATGATATCTGTGCACAAGTTTAGTGAGAGTTCCCAAAAATTACGCCAAATGATAAGTCATTTTATAAACTTAAATTGAAGGAAGAGAATTTCAATAAATTCCCTAGTAAAGCCGAACGTATCTCACATATAAATTTATGTGCTGACACAGGAAACTACAAGGATATAAATTGTTTAGAATAAATCATGATGACTTCGTCCGCATTCTTAGGTTCAGACAATAATCCAAATGAAGTATAGACAAAATGCAACTCCAAAACAATCTGTGCACTAATGGACACACAGTTCCTTGGAAGTGTGAACGCAGTTAAATCTAGAAAGCTAACCTGTTCAAAAATTACGTTAAAGCTAAACTAAAATTTACGATAGTTTTATTTAAGGGGTAAAAAAGGAGATATAGCTGATGCGTCTAATTATCCTTGTTGTCTATATAACGATATGAAATATAAGCCAGTTGCAGGCATTCAGTGAATATCCCCCAAATCCCACAATCCTCCAATCTTTCGATCCGCCGATCCTCCGATGCCCGATCCTCCAATCCCTCAATCCCCCAAACCTCGATCCTCCGACCCACCGGGGATTAGTGGATCGGATACCCGGGGAACGAGGGATCGGGGGGATCGGATCCCGGGGGATCGAGGGATCGGAGGATCGGAGGATCAGGGGATCGGAGGATTTGGGGGATGAAGGGATTGGAGGATCGGGGGATTTGGGGGATATTCACTGAATGCCTGCAGATAGCTTATATTTCATATCGTTATGTAGGTAACAAGGATAATAGACGCATCAGCTATATCTCTTTCTTTCCCAGAGAATCAGACACATTCATCTAAGAGCTACTCAGAACGCACTCTCTACAGCACAACATGTTTATATGGAAAAAAGATTGGTAGTAATAGCTTACTAGCCACATTAAAAAATCGCTAGATATCAAAAAATAAATTCTGGTAATTTTTGTCGGTATTAAATATGCCATCAATAATGTTAGTTTTCAAACACGACCCAATTATATCTCCATTAGAAATAAAGACGGCAGATAGATTACCGTTTCGCAGGAAGAAGCTAAATAATCACTAATTATCTTCACTATGATGAATTCACATCCGATCAACATCTATAGCTTTTCCCAGCCCACTTAAATCTTTTCCCAAACAACTTAAACTTTTACCGAATCCAATTAAACTTTTTCACAATTCACTTTAACTTTTTCTCAAGCCACTTCAGCTTTTTACCAATTCATTTAAACTTTTTCTAATCATTTTTTCCATCACTACAGGTTAAAGTTTAATGTATTCAATATTTCCTTAAAAACATTGTATCGCGTCGTCATGTTAACGATTCAGTTTTGAATCAGGTGGCATTAATTTAAAAATTCTTCATGGTTAAAGTCGATTCGAAACGATGTATTTCGTAGAGCGAGACTCAGCCTAAGTCATAATTGTTCTGCATCAGCTTTGTTAAGGAGTAATGGAGATTTATAATGCATGATTTTTTTTTGATTTGTCAGCACTAAAAACCATGAAAAGTTATTGAGATTTTTTGCAAAATTATTTTTTTTATTCATGACGAATTCAGCTGTAACATATTTTTCGTTGGCAAGCATTGCTAGAATTGACTTTTATCTGATTCGGAAAAATGATTTATTCATTGAAGATAGTTTAATTGAATTGCGAAATGCTGAATATTTAATTGAAAACTGTATCGTTATCAAGACGCATCACAGTATCTTTCCTCATTTACGCTGTTTATGAAAAATTGAATACATTATATTCTAATCTGTAGCAATGGGAAAAAGAATAAGGAAAAAAATTTAAACGATTTTGGAAAAGTTTAAACGAATTGGGGCAAACATAAACTGACTCGGGAAAAAGTTGAAGTGACTTGGAAGAAAGTTTAAATGAGTTAGGAAAAATTTGAAGTGACTTGGAGGCAAATTGAAGTGACTTGGAAAATTGTTTAAGTGTTCTGAGAAATACCATATTTTCCTCATACACCCACGGCTTCTAGACGCTCAAGGAATTTTTTTTCACACTTAAAGCGCTTAATAATTACGAATTAGAAATTTGCACGAATATATTTTCTGAGCACTTAACCAAAGTGTCTCTCAAATGGAGAGTAAAATGACGATTCTTTAAATATTTAACAAAGCTCTTAGAAACGGATGCCAAAAAACCAACGAAGAAAAGCTGGAAAGGAGACATACTAATTTTTTTCAATATTGTGAAGTGGAAATCTCCTCTTTAAAGACAGAGTTACATATACAACCTATTTAAGCAGCATTCAATTATTCTATCGAAATACTGAAGCCGGATCATCAGAATTTCAATACCATTCAGAAGAGCAGTACCATCCAAAATGCTGAAAGAATTGATATCGTATTCATATCAATTAATTCTGGTAATCCATTTCATCCTCTACAATTATTTTCTAGGTCATATATATAGCAATGCATCTTTTGAATCGATACAAAAACCTTCACTTTTCTAGTTGGAGCCGTTTGTCAGAGATTATAGACAAACCTGTCAAGAATCAATTTATATGGATTACTTATAACAATTCACTTGCGACTTACTCTTAATCCCACTATTATAGTTTCCGGGGTTGGGTATAAACCCATAATTAAGATTCACCTCAATACAATAATTGTATTCACTATTTCAACTTGAACTATCGTCGATGTTAACCTTTTGATGAATTTTACACGTTTTTGTTTGCCCCGTCAGATATCTTACTTAAGAAATCGTTAGATACAGATTAAAATTTTTGTGGCAACGGATAATTTTTGTATGATATTCCTCAACATTAATTGGTGTAAAAATGTTATAAGCCTAGATCCATATTGTAGGCTTCTGAGCATTAGGATGTGGACATCTATGTAAATATTATAGATTCCACTGATATCATCAACTTATTCAAACGATGGTCTACGTCGCAAAGATACATATTTGTGACCTAATATTTCGTTTGCAAAATAGCCCAGTCAAAAGAGAGTTTGACCGTGCATTTTGGGCTGGCGGACAAATTTTAGTAAAATTAACTTAAGTTTAAGTTTCTGGGGTCGCAGCTCCAATCCTCTGGGCTCCATCATGAAAACAACAAAAAATAGGACACCCCCATATCTCCGAAGCCATGGCTACCATAAAAAAGTTGTGTATAAAAAACTTGCGTAGAATCAAATTTGTAGCAAGTCCTGCATGTATTACTTTTACGTGGTGTCAATAAAAAAAGTTACAAGTCAAAAACGACAACGCTCTTTCGAGCGCCGCAACTTTTATATTTTCACGTTTAACGCGAAACACGTTTTAATACTTTTATAAGATAATTTTTTCACAAATCGTTTGCGGTATTGATTGTTTCAATCACAGTACATTCGCGTCAGTTATTCTATCCGAAAGGGAAGAAAGTCGCGTGAAAAACGCGATTTTAGGCCAAATAATCGGCCTTCGAAGGCAATCCCCCCCCCCCATTGCGAAACTAACGAAACATTTTGGTAGGCAGGCAGATTTTTGATGCAATGTATAATATGTCTTCCTGTCAGCTTAAATTCTAGTTTCTGGGGACGCATCTCCAATCCTCTAGCTCCATCATGAAAACCAACAAAAAAGTGGGATACACCCATATCTCCGAAATGATGGCTCCTATAAAAAAGTTCAATGTCGCAAACTTGTATAGAATTTAATTTGTAGCAAGTTTTGCATACATTACTTTTACGTGGTGTCAATATTCAAAGAGCTACACGCCAAAAACGACGTTGAAAAGGAGGTGATCATTTTTCGGATGCCACAACTTTTTTGTTTTCCCTATTTTCGCGAAATGCGTTCGAAAATAACTTTTAGACAATTTTATCGCAAGTCGTTTGCGGTATTGTTTGTTTTGATCACTGTACACTGGTGGAAGTTATTGTGTCTCGAAGGGGGGAAAGTCACATGAAAAATTCATTTTAAGACCAGGCTCACGAAAACAAACCATCCAGAGCCAAAAAAAATTTGAGTCCAAGATCGACGGGACCGTTAAAAGCAGAAAACGCATTAAAAAGAATTGACTTGGTGTGCAGTCAGTTTTGGCACACTGGAGGGTTTGTTCCCGCGAACCGTTCATTTGGCCTGAAAACGCCTTTTGCATGCGAATTTCTCCCCATTTGGAATGCAATAACTACCACCAGTGTACAGTGATCGAAACAAGCAATGCTGCAAACGACTTGCGATAAAATTGCCTTAAAGATATTTTCAATGTGTTATGGGGTTAAAGTGGAAACAATGAAGTTGTGGCGCTCGAAACATATTTCCCCCTTTTTGGATATGGTTTTAGGTTTGTAACTTTTTAATTATTGATACCATGTGAACATTATGTATACTAAACTTGCTACAAATTAAACTCTACACCAGTTTTCCATATTGAACTATTTTATGAGAAGCATGGTTTCTGAGATGTGGAGGTGTCCCATTCTCTTTTGTTTTTAAGATACCGCCCAGAGGATTGAAACTGCGACCCCAAAAATTTGAATTTAAGCTAATTATATTAATGTCCATACATTGCAATAAAAATTTGCCTGGTTTATGCCAAAATCCGGACACTTTTACTGGACTAAAAGAGGAGCCGTACTAATTATTTTACGGGCTATATTTGATGCTCATATGATTTAGATAGTGTTAAATTTAGATAAGTTCCTTCGAGGAATGCTACAGAAGACTCTGTTGCATTAACCATCGATTTTAATCGTTCTCAAGGCTTTATACACACATGTGGAACAAAATTTCGTTGCATTCACCTCTATTCCCGCGCATTCGAATCGTGTGTGTGTGTGTGTGTGTGATCAAAAAGATTTGCTCCCAATAGGTGTCGAAAGAAATTCGCCAACTTCATAAATAATGCAATCTTTTCAACGACAGGCACAGCCAGTCGCAGTCCAGCCTTGTCTTCAACACGTTGCCCGTTACGGCTATTTAAACTGCAATCTTCTTCACATCCCAGTCTTACTTATATTCAGAATAGAAATGATGAACAAAATTTATTGATTGGTGGGACGCGATCAAACGATGGGCACTGCTCCACCACGATCACTTGGTTCACATATGTGAATGTGTGCCTACCAAGGCAACCCCGGGTTAGACTACCAAGCGGTGAAAAGATCTCGAACAGAACGGCTGTCCGCTAGCCAGAGAGCCCTCACAGACAGCAGTTAATCCATTCACTAAAACCTCCGTAAGCACAAATGGTCCTATATCATCATTATCATCATCTTTCACCGATCGCCATCATCTACCTACAATTGCGGAAAAAGATACCCATATCCATGCCGATCAATAAATATCCCGGCGTAGTGGAGAAAATTTATTTGGACTTTTATTATTTTTTCATGGAGTATCTTGTATCGAGAAGATGAAGTGGTTTTGCTATCACCAAACTGGTAGATGTTAACCCTTTTGTGTGACGGAACGTTGCTGTGAATGTGATCTGCATACTAGAATCGATTCGTCTATTTTATTTCAACGGGATGATATACTTTTAAAGCTAGTTGTGAAGCATTCGACCCTTAAATATTGTAACCATAAATTCTAGATGTATTTCACATAAAGTCCCTTCAAATCGAGCCCATGAAATTACAGATTTTCGAGTGCATACTTCAAGTATGATCTAGCGGAACTCTTGTCCATGGACCTACATTTCTTCACCTTACCGGTTTCGAGGTCAACTCACCAGGCCTTCTTCCATAATTCTCTCGCGACTTGACTAATTTCCTACTATGCCGCTTTCATCGTTTGATGAGTCTTGCTTTTGCTGTGTACCACAAACTAGAATGTGACACTCCTACCTTTGAAGCTTGCTCACGCTGCACATGTACACACACACATACCAATTTTATGCAATCATAAATTAATTTGCGTGCCATCCGATGCGGAAATTGTTTTAATTAATAATAAAATTTTATGTTTTTCATGTAGCCGCTCTGATCTCGCAACAATGTGCATAGTACATATCTTATGCTTAGTCACATCACATCTGGCACTACCAAATTGGTTGATACTCCCGCTGCTAGTTTTACTTACAACTTCCTTAACACTAATCCTATATTCATTATGAAAACGACGATCCTGTCGATTACCTCGTCTAGTCATTAGCTTGCAACATTGTCGCGACGAAACTGGATGAGGAGTCGTTAAAGTACATTTTCACATGGGCTCATAAATTTATGAGATGATCTGCAAAGCAGACATAGTTGTCCTATCATCCGTATATTTATTGGATCGATAAGACGATGTGAATAGGAAATATATATATATATATATCTATCTAAGCTGGAATATTCATCTTAAATTTTTTTCTTTGGGAAAGGTAACGCGAATGCGTCCCAATCTCATCTAGAGTAGAAATTAAAAACGAAAGAAACTAATTTGAAGATATGTTGAACGTATCTTGCTTCGTGTCATAGTGAAAGTTATTGGGTGTAATATATCATATAATCATCCTTTCTGTTTCTTTTAAGTGAGGAGCCATAATACCCTTCCGAAGCCCTACTCTGTAACACAACCGGTGGTAACGAATTGATACTAGTGTCTAGGCCTGTTTGTTGAAGCAGTGCTTCATTATAAAGAAGACCTGCTTCACAATGAGGTAGATGTAATGAAGTAGCAGTTATATCATTAAAGATAAAATAATACAAAAGAAATCAACATTTTGCAGTGACTAGCTCCAAATTCAGGACGGAGGATCATGAAACTCTGCGATCTTTTTCGTTCAACTAACAGCTTCAACCTAATCATCAACTGTATCCATGGATGATTAGGTCGGCGTGATTGGTTTCCAATTGAAGCATATCAGCAAGAGGTTTTATTTCCCAATCACGACATCTTTACAGGAGACATCAAGTGATGCATCCTGCTATTATTTCCACAAACACGTACACATACCAATTGCTGCCTCGCCTAAGTAATTCACATCAATTATACATCATCACTTTGACCGAAATTCATCTGTCGTATGAAGACATCGTCAACGGGGATCGAACCTCAGGTTCATATGTTGAAATTGGGAACCAACCATTCCTACGTGCTGCACACCTCGTTCGAACGAGCGATACCTATACGGTATAGGCCCTGTGTGCATGCCGCACGGACGTGTTTGCCCACAATGCAGACTATCTGCAGGCGTGCTGCGGACCTACCGTGCAAAAGTAGTCCAAACGGGGTGCCACTGTAAAGAGTTGCTTCGTAATGAAGTCTACTGGGTCACTAGTAGTTATAAAAAAGCCTGCAGAGGCAAACTTGATTTTACTCGATCTAAATTTTAATATTTGTACTTTCACCATGTTTCAAACTTATTAAATGATTTTTTTTCGTTTCTTTCATTTACAGTAAATGTAGTGGAAGCCCTTCAAGAGTTCTGGCAAATGAAACAGGCTCGTGGTGCTGATCTCAAAAACGGAGCGCTTGTCATTTATGAATCGGTGCCATCGAATAGTCAACCATATGTGTGCTATGTCACATTGCCAGGCGGAAGTTGTTTTGGAAGTTTTCAGGTAATTCAATTGTTTCTTTTTCTGCGTTCTTTTGCTTACCTTAAGGGCGACAAAAATCTACAATATATGTTTCTATATTTACTTCTAGAATTGTCCAACTAAAGCTGAAGCAAGACGAAGTTCTGCAAAAATTGCACTCATGAATTCGGTATTTAACGAGCATCCATCGCGAAGGATAAGTGATGATTTCATTGAAAAGGCTGTTCTAGAAGCAAGAGCTTCATTTAAAGGTGATATCAATATGGAGGGTGACGGACCAGATACTGGTATTGGAGCATTTAGGTAAGCAGATTTTTTTTTAGTTATTGTAAATATATTAACCGAGGTCATTCAAACGAATATCGAAACTATGTAATTGACATGAATGCAGCAGATAAATAAAGGGCTTCCCCTAAAACTGTCCTATTTTACATTTCGACAATTTATCAGAAACAAGCAAAGCGTCCTATAAATTAACGGAATGAACTGTTTTGAACTGTGGATCACGAAAGGCTTTCGTCAAAGCATTCTAAACTCCGACCAAAGGTGATCATTGCCAAAAAGACTAGGTGAAACAGATCCTAATAATCTTCTTTTCACTTGTGTAACGTGAAATTGGCATCTTCTAACTAAAATTGATATGAACAAATAACAAATTTCTTGGATGATTGACTTTGAAAATTAAAAACGAAACGCTAGAAAATATCTACGCATTAAAGTCTTAATCAATAGAATACCAAGTAAAATTTTGACTTACTTTTACCCAAAAAATTTGGCTACTTGAAATTTCATTTATATCCTGTTCTGTTAAAGTCAACGCATATAAATGCTTTCAAGATAGTTCGCAGCTAAATTTTTCAGCAAAAAACTCCTCTCAGTTAAAATTATTGGATGAACTTAGTGCCAGTTCTACAGAAAAAAATCTATAAGTTCTGGATAGTGTGAACCCACGTGTGACCTGAATCATAGAAAGATTTTTTGGATGCTTTCTTTCTTTCTTTTACCATTTTTCTAGTTCTAGTGTAAAGTTAAAGGGTGTACGATTTTTTTAAAGATATTCAGATTATTATTCCCCCCACATATTGGTCACTTATAGTGTGTTCACATATACAAGATTATCTCATGAAGATTTGTAAATCTCAAAACCCATTAAACACTGTCAAGATGAGATAATCTTGACAGATGCGTTGACATTTAGATGACAAAAATATGGCAATTTTTTGGCGCCACGAAAATCGGCGAGTCGTTTTCGCCACAACTCAATGAGCACATCTTCAGCCGCTTCATTCCATTTGGCCTTCCTTCTTTTTTTCCAATCCATACCTCCGGTTTCATTTGAGCACTTGACATTTTACTTTGACACTTTCAACACCTCTAAAGTTGCGTAGGTTTGCAAATCAGGGTTGTCCAAGGCATTTCAACGAGGTTTGTAGGAGAATTTGATGATTATCTCCTCACACATCTAGATTTGCAAAACCTTCATAATGTATGGGAAATCTAGGAGATTTGCCAGAATATTACTGAAAACCTCGAGATTTGCGATTATCTCGTGTAGTGTGAACATGCTATTACTAACTCGACATATCAAATGTGACGTTTATGGCGTTTTAGTTATGTTAAAAGAATTCGTTCAATGTTATGTCAAAATGACGCATTTTAATCACTGGTTATTTGAATAAATTGTCTTGAGTCACAATAAACGACGCCAATTCTAGTAGTTTATGTTTTACATGAATTATTTCAGATAAAACATAACACTGTCTTAATTTTTATTGTATATT
The DNA here is from genome assembly GCA_963942545.1 of Oxycera nigricornis. Lineage (NCBI taxonomy): Eukaryota > Metazoa > Arthropoda > Insecta > Diptera > Stratiomyidae > Oxycera > Oxycera nigricornis. The sequence goes on from OZ012661.1 coordinate 5,740,964, forward strand.
GTTTCTTTACAGATTCATGCTCGAAGCTAACAAAGGTCGAACAATGCTTGAGTTCCAAGAACTCATGACCGTATTTCAACTGTTACACTGGAATGGATCGTTGAAAGCGATGCGTGAACGTCAATGTTCCCGCCAAGAAGTTGTCGCCCACTATTCAAATCGTTCATTGGACGACGATATGCGAGCTCAGATGGCGCTGGATTGGATTGCTCGCGAACAAGAGAATCCAGGCGTGTTGGGACGCGAACTGGCCCAAGCTGAGAGAGAATTAGAGACTGCACGGTTAGCTGGACGGGAATTGAGATTTCCCAAAGAGAAGAAGGACATATTGATGTTGGCTCATACTCAACTGGGTGGTGGTAACACTATGAGCAGTTAAAGATAATGGTCGAATCTATATTTTTTTTTGTAAAAACAAATTATGAATCGTTAAAACCTAACGAATTTTTTTAGACAAATGTTTCGAAATTGTAGTCATGCTTCAGCGAAAATATGCAGATCAAACTTATATGCTGGTCTATTGAAGTGGTCATGCTATAAAAGTCGGTGGTGATACATACAAAAAATTCTTTCAAAAACTCAAAAGATGCATATAGCGCAAACAGTTTCAAATTTCAAACAAAACAACATAGACCTTACAGTAACAATTGAATCGGACAATTCATGACAAGTATTTTAAGAACAATTTAAAAAAAAATTAAAATTCATGAAACTTTGTTCTACATTGCGAATTACGATTAGAGTTTTCCTTAGTTTTTAGTTCGAGAGAAGAAAAGCTCAAGTGAATGTGATTTTATATTTTATTGATAAACAATAAACAATTTTAATGTTGCGCTTGAATACAAGCGAAAATTTAATAATCGAGCTAAGACGAAAAGCAATCGACATTTTCTTAAACATTTAGTATTTTTAAGAATCAAATCAAAGCGAAATGAATTTTCGCAGCCTTCACGTGTAACAAATCCTTTTAAATCAACATGTTTTTTCAAATGTAAAAAATATAGTCTCCTTTCATGAGTAGTAATCATTCCATTTGAATTTTCACTACTTTTTGTGCATTTTTATTCTTCTCTGTGTTTCGTTAGAAACAAAATGTAATTGTATCCATACTGCTTGCTAATTGCTAACAAGTTAATCGTTATTTTCATGTATCGAAATTCATTTAAATAAGTACAACGGATCGCTACTCACTTTTATGTCAACTGTCTCGATGAAAGCTTCACTTAAAAACGATACGAACCTGGAGGAAAAAAGATGAAAATATTAGAAGAAACTTTAGTCAAAATTTGTAAATAAATCTGATTATTTTGTCAAAATTCCTTATAAGATACTAATTCGGAACCAAATTGTTGTTTTAAAATAATATTTAGTGAAATTGCTGCAAAAGAAAAAAAAGTTTTTTCCCACTTTTTTATTAGCTACTAAACCAAATTTTATATAAACAAAATTTTATGCATTTCTAAATAAATTATTTAATTTTTTTTCCAAAAACGCAAACGACAACTTTACTAAATTTAAGACAAAATTACAAAAAATGAACTTGTGATCTTTATTTGTTAAAGTAAATTAATACATTTTTTTTTCGAATGTAAAAAAAATTGTGTGTATTTTTAAGTGTTTTCTTTTTAATTTGCCAAAAAAAGAAGAATTTATCTAACTATGCTGACTGGCTAAGTACTTAATTTTCTGTAAATCATCTTTCATAATCAGCGGGAAAAAAATATATTAACAAATTTTAACGAAAGAAACAGCCATATTTGATCTATTAGTAGTTTTTGAGACATAAAAAATCAATTATTCAATGGAAAATCAACTTTCTTCAGATTTTTCATGTGTTTCGCATCTATTGTTTTTCTCTCTCTCTTCATCTTAAAAATAGTAATAAGTCAACATAACATAAAGCTTCTGTAGGATTTCATTTTCATTCTTCAAATTTTTTTGAGCTTAATTTCGTGTCTTATTTTCAATATTATGTAAAAATGTGAAAATAAAATTTTTATTACAGAAAATGTGTGTGTGTGTTTTTAGTTTGTCTCAATTTTTTTAGAGCGAATATAAAGTTGAAATGAATGAACGCTTTTATGTTAACAACGATATGGTGCTCTAAATGTTAGGTCGGTCGTTTACAGGAATCACTTCGAAATTAGCTCGAATGATCATGGAGCTGCGAATGTCGAGATATAAAATATTTTTACTAAGTTAATTAAAAATATTGGCGATTTCTACGCATTTTTTTAATCGCGCAATCATTTTTATAAGGGATATTAACCACCAAAGAGACATATGCGATATCTTTTCGCACATATTAACCCCGAAGCATGCAATCGATGCAAACCCCTAAACTGAGACTTTCAACATATTTTTACATTTTTAGGTCTTTGGAGTAATTTAAAAGAATTTGTGGAAAAAAGGCGGTATGTATGTGTGTGTGCGTGCGTACGTGGCGTGGTATTTTTTTCTCAGACAATATCTCTCAATGGAAAAACCATACAGAGTTGATTAAGGTCCCAATTGTAGCGTAGTAGCAATAAGACGATCTGTTCACATTTTGGCAGTTGTTTTGTTTTGACACATCCAAGAACATTTCTGTCACGCACTACTACTAACTACTACACTACTACTGCGGAGCACATCCAAAACATAATTAAAGTCACAAACTAATAGTGGAAACAAAGAAGTTGTGACCCCGAAAAAATGATCCGCCCCTATTTTGGCATAGTTTTCGGTTTATAACTTTTGTATTATTGCTAGCACTTAAAATAAATGCAGAAACAAGTTGCAGAAAATTGAATTTTGCACAACATTATTGTAGGAGCCAGGTTCCCAAAGATATACATGAGCATTTCTCATTTCATGTTCGTTTCAAAATGGCGGGCAAAAGATGGAATCTAAAACCAGAGAAACTGAAACTCCCCCCCCCCCCCCTAAACAACGCGAAACAATTTAGATAATATTTCACAATGAGCTCGTGAATTTTTGCATTGCAGGATTTGTTCGTTTATTAAGCTTAAAAATAATAAAATAATTTTTCACATGATTCCATTCTCTTTGAGGCGTAATAACTTCTCTCTGTATGCTTCGAATGCAACAAACGATATCGCAAACGAATTGTGACAAAATTTTCAAAGACCCTCTCCTTTTATTACGTAACAAAATCATCATAGCTCCTCAGACTTTGAAGTATTTTAATCACAAACTACTAAAAATACATCTTAATTTTGTCTATCGCGCTTAGCGTCTGCTGACACTTCGTGACGCGGCAAATAAATTTAAAATTTGACTTTATGATTTAGTGTTATTAAAAATTTATTTCAACTAATTTTAAAGTATGTTACATAACATTCTGTTAGACCCCCCCCTCCCTGCATGCAACACTTGATAACATTTTCAAATACCCCCCTTGCCCTTGTAGTGTTACATAATATATGGATGACCCCTTAAGAGTCTGGTAGATTCGTTGAATCCAATGAGTAGTAGTATAAATTACTTGCGGGATTCCATTGCATCACCATATCCGATCGGTGAACTGACCAAGCTCACGAACTCGTTTCGTTCTGTGTCGTTCCACCTGGATTATGCAGTTTCCCGTCGTCAGTGTCCAATACCCAACCGTACCTCATCATAGCTCTAGATTATTATTGACTTCAACTTGTTCTTCGCATCGGTTGCGATGTTACTGTCAAATTGTGAGCTCCTCCACCTAACTTACTATCTACTTAGTTATATAATCCAATATCCTTAAATTAAAGACAAGTTTCATTCACATTTCAATACAATGAAATATCTAGTGACTTTTGTGACGAGTTTACCTGCACGGTAAACTGCTAGTAGTGGAGAGTCTTCAGAGACGGAACGGCCCTATATTTCGCGTAGAATAATACTCGCTACCAGTGAGGATTGTTCAACCATCATCTTTATATTACTTGATCGGCCGCGCTGCGTGGCGAATGGAACAAGTTGAAGGATATGTTAATTTTCTTTTGCATTTACGGAGATGAGAAAGAAAAAGAAAAGAAAAAAACATCAAAAGAAAAATAATGGAGAATGTAAATGACAACAATTGAATTTATTATGGAGAAATAATTAAGGTCGTGATAGAGCGATAGAATAGCAACACTGTGAAATTTTTCTCTGATGATTGAGAACAATAAGCGGGAAATAGTGTACAAGTAGATGTAGTGTAACGTAGAGAAAAGTTCATATGTGTTAGGGAATGATCAACAAACAAATTGTGTAATTAAAAATAAAGTGTGTAATAAGTAAATAGTGGGGTCTCGTTATTAACATAACTCCTCATGAGGAAAAGACATTTTAGAGAAAGTTGAGACTGAAAGAATACCGAACAATATACAAGTTTTTTCAAACGACATATTTTTCGTTTAATAAAGTCTCATTACGTTTTTATTTCAGCTTCGTTTTACGATTTTATTCAAAACAAATACTTGCATTTCTTAGCGTAAAGTTTCTTCATCCAATCCCATCGAAAAACGCAATTGCATCATTAAATGCAGCAATAAATCATTGGAAATTATCTGCTACCAAACGCTACCTAAATAAAACTTGACTGCATTTTAAATGCCTTCCTTAAGCGGCGGCACAACACGACAAATCGACAAAATTCACAAGAAAAAACCATACAGGAACGTACGTACGTACGAATCACGTTGACGGGACAAACGGACGGACATACTTGGATTTCGCACACAAATATTCCAGCTTGCAATTATTCATGTTGAGGAGTCAACAACCGAATTGCATCCATCAAAATGTAACCGTACAAGAACAACACGCATTACAACAGTCCACAAAACAATGGTCCCGCGATGGCCCCAATCTGATGTGATGCGCAACGAAGACATGTTGCATCCCATCCCCATATGTGTAACGTTCAAAACATGCACTTTGATGTCTTTTATGTACGTGAAACATGAATGCAGCAAATCAGCTCGTCCAGTTCAGTTCTGGCTTTTCATTATTTTCACGATCATTTTTATTTCTTATTTAACAGACAAAACCCAAGTGGAGGGATTAAATATTTTTGTGACTTTCGCGAAATAGGTTGCAATATCACATATGTATGTACGTTTCGGTTCAACCACATCAAGTTTGAGGGCTAAGGAGTCCTTTTGGCTTTTTTCCAACTAGAAAATTTATTCGTGCGTATTTTTTGGTTAATAAACAAAAAACGAAATCACACAACAGTGAGACCAGACCATGGTGAAACAATGGAACTGAAAACGACATTCCTGTGAAATGACCTGAATAAAAGCACTAGGGTCAAAATATATTTATTTTAAGTGTCGATCCCCTTAACGGACAGAGCCACCATTAATTCCCCTACAAGCAATATATGAGCTCATTTTATCCAGAAATACAACAACAACATTTAAACATTACAACAAAAGATATAATGTAGGACGAGCGAAATGACAAACGAAAACAAAGAAACGTATGAAAAAGTGTCCAATCTTCGGCAAACGACATAAACCATTCTTTTGATGTTGTCAGGCGTATGCATTGCTTTTGGTGCTTCCCTCAATTTTACCTTAAACAATAGAGTCCTGTTGATGATGCTACAAATGCGGTGGCATTAAACAAGTTCAAATGTTGATGATGGCGATGATCTCTCGATTCTGATATTGGACTTTTGCTTGAGCAACATAATGCAATTCAAAGAATAAATTTGAAATTTTTGCAAGGGTCAGAAAAGTGAACAAAGGGTTTTTACGCGTTACCTGTGAAACATTTAGATTGGCACGCAATTTGAGTGAATTAAATTTACTAGATTATTATCAAATTGCATATAAATTAATGATATCTATATCAGTCGAAAACCAAATCAAGCACGGAATGAAACTTAATCAAAACATATAGTTTTTTCATGGAAATATGAAATTTCCAAAAAAAATTGAATTGATTTATGAAAAATAGTTACGTAGTAGTTTGTGGAGCTACGTGACAATAAAATAGGACCCCAAGAAGTACAAGGAAACTGAAGGTGGATTATTATTAAGATGTGAAGATGTTGTTACGTACGCTTTAAGGCTCGCACTTGCGATTTATTCGACGATCACTTGCAAAGAACGGCGCCCAATTTCTGAAAGTTGCACCCCTCTACGTCAGGCATAGTGTCTAGTCGAATTAAAAATTTCGACGACAAAAAGATCCCTTATTTTTCTCGACTATCGACGGATGGATCATACTAGCGAACTCATCATAATTCTCTGTCTGCTACAATCCAAAAGAATTGAGACGAAAACAAACAACGAATCAACTTTCACATCAAACTTCTATTCGTTATTTGCCACTCGCCTGTGGTCGTCCCCGCTTCATAGTTTAAAAAAGGACGAGCGCTTTGAAACACCTCCATTTATCAACTTTAAAATTAAAGTTTACCCCTAGGAACTGAAGAACTGCTAGCACCATCCATCAGGGGAAGAAAAGCCAATCCAGATGTGTTTATTTGCCCTGACGAACCGAAGAATTGCCACAGAGCACCGAGAGTTGATGGTATCACGAAGCTTAGTTTGCAGTGGAAAGCAGTATTGGTGGCGCAAAAAACGGCGGTTATGACAAAATATCGTAAGTAAGATAATTGTAGAATAGGCTCAGCTAGGGAACAAATTGCAAAAATGCAAATTGATGTCTTCTTGGTGTAAAGAATGAGTGATGAAGTGATAGGTTTGGAGGAGGCAGAGGTGATTTTAGTCGGTAAAAATCCGACATGCCGAGAAGCAGGAGCAAATCAGTATCTTTTGAAGATTTCCGCCTCCCAACAACGAAAAATAGTGGAGGGTGTTTTCTTCATTTACCGTGCTTGTTATCTCGGGTAGAGATCCCTTCCGAGTGAGGTCATAGTCCATCGAGGAAGTAAGTCAATCGGAAGGTATTAGTTTTCAGATAGATAGGAACAAATGCGACTTCGAAACTCTTCCTATTTCAGTTCGGTGACGCCAAAAACCTTGAAACGCACGAATTGAGTGTCGTACACACTTCAAACTGACCCGCTCCTTTTTGAGGGAAAAAGGCCGGGCAAGGTTGCAATATACGTCTATCGCAATCTAACGCCCAAGCCAATTGTCTCACGGAAAATTTTGTCAGGCAAAATTTGCAAGGAATTGAATACAATTAATTTTTTTCCTGAAAAATTTTGTCTGAAACTTTTTAGTTTTTAAGTTATAAGCGGAAAACTGAAGAACAAAGTTTTTTTTGTTTTTTTTTTGTTTTTTAAATTTTAATCATACTAGCAAACTCATCATAAATCTCTGCCTGCTATATTTCAAAAAAATTGAGACGAACACAAACAACGAATCAACCTTCACAACAAAATTCTATTCGTTGATTGAAACGCACCTGTAGTCGTCTCCGCTCAAAAAAAGGCGAGCGTTTTGAACCACCTCCATTTATCAACTTTATCACTTTCACGAGGTGAAAAAGTTGAAATTGGTATTGAGTACACACAAAAAACACGAAGAGTTATAGCGAAAGCAGTTTTATAATATTTAATATGGTGAAAAATAAGTTTTATACCATCAAAAAAAATCAAATATGCGGTTGATCAGCAAAGTAACATTATTAAAAGTCGATGGATTTGAAAAATGGCAAAAGATTTTTTTATTATAAAGTAACGACTATAATCCTCTGAGCCAAATGTTGCTTTTCTTTTTTCAAACAAACTACCTTGAAATTATTAACAAAAATTGCATTTGTTGCCAAATTAATTATAAAAAAAAATTGAAATAAGCCAAATATCAAAACCAAGCGGACGGACTATAAAAAAGGCAAAAGGTTTAAAAACAAAACAAAAACATATTAAAATATATTGAAAACTTTCAAATTTCGTTTTCAAGAAAAACGCGTAAGAAGTGATGAGACTCCCTAACAAGCGATCAGAACCACCGGCAAACAGTTAGTTTAAATTGTTTTAATTTGAATGAATGAATTTTTGAATGATTTTTCCCCGAACTTTTACTCAGAACAACACTCATTGAAAGCCGAAGATAAACAATTCACCGGATAAGGTATTTCACCCCTTAAATCATGTCGTACTAAAACAAACTACCACCAGGTTACTGGCTTCAGTCTTTTGTTTCATGTCACAATGAAAGAACCATTTTTACAATGTTGTAGCTGCTAATATCTTATACAAATATCAACATATAGCCTATTGCTTGGATGGGTGCTTCATTCCAGACTAAGCCGAACATAAACATGTATTGAAACGAAATATGCAGCAAAAACCAACGGAAAATTAAGTGAAAATGCTACTCGTGTCACCGTACGAGGTCTTGTATCTTTTTTTTTCAATTTCCATTGATAATGATAACATAAAATCAATAATTTTCCTCATTATCCCACTCAGATCATACTAGCGAACTCATCATAATTCTCTGTCTGCTACAATCCAAAAGAATTGAGACGAAAACAAACAACGAATCAACTTTCACATCAAACTTCTATTCGTTATTTGCCACTCGCCTGTGGTCGTCCCCGCTTCATAGTTTAAAAAAGGACGAGCGCTTTGAAACACCTCCATTTATCAACTTTAAAATTAAAGTTTACCCCTAGGAACTGAAGAACTGCTAGCACCATCCATCAGGGGAAGAAAAGCCAATCCAGATGTGTTTATTTGCCCTGACGAACCGAAGAATTGCCACAGAGCACCGAGAGTTGATGGTATCACGAAGCTTAGTTTGCAGTGGAAAGCAGTATTGGTGGCGCAAAAAACGGCGGTTATGACAAAATATCGTAAGTAAGATAATTGTAGAATAGGCTCAGCTAGGGAACAAATTGCAAAAATGCAAATTGATGTCTTCTTGGTGTAAAGAATGAGTGATGAAGTGATAGGTTTGGAGGAGGCAGAGGTGATTTTAGTCGGTAAAAATCCGACATGCCGAGAAGCAGGAGCAAATCAGTATCTTTTGAAGATTTCCGCCTCCCAACAACGAAAAATAGTGGAGGGTGTTTTCTTCATTTACCGTGCTTGTTATCTCGGGTAGAGATCCCTTCCGAGTGAGGTCATAGTCCATCGAGGAAGTAAGTCAATCGGAAGGTATTAGTTTTCAGATAGATAGGAACAAATGCGACTTCGAAACTCTTCCTATTTCAGTTCGGTGACGCCAAAAACCTTGAAACGCACGAATTGAGTGTCGTACACACTTCAAACTGACCCGCTCCTTTTTGAGGGAAAAAGGCCGGGCAAGGTTGCAATATACGTCTATCGCAATCTAACGCCCAAGCCAATTGTCTCACGGAAAATTTTGTCAGGCAAAATTTGCAAGGAATTGAATACAATTAATTTTTTTCCTGAAAAATTTTGTCTGAAACTTTTTAGTTTTTAAGTTATAAGCGGAAAACTGAAGAACAAAGTTTTTTTTGTTTTTTTTTTGTTTTTTAAATTTTAATCATACTAGCAAACTCATCATAAATCTCTGCCTGCTATATTTCAAAAAAATTGAGACGAACACAAACAACGAATCAACCTTCACAACAAAATTCTATTCGTTGATTGAAACGCACCTGTAGTCGTCTCCGCTCAAAAAAAGGCGAGCGTTTTGAACCACCTCCATTTATCAACTTTATCACTTTCACGAGGTGAAAAAGTTGAAATTGGTATTGAGTACACACAAAAAACACGAAGAGTTATAGCGAAAGCAGTTTTATAATATTTAATATGGTGAAAAATAAGTTTTATACCATCAAAAAAAATCAAATATGCGGTTGATCAGCAAAGTAACATTATTAAAAGTCGATGGATTTGAAAAATGGCAAAAGATTTTTTTATTATAAAGTAACGACTATAATCCTCTGAGCCAAATGTTGCTTTTCTTTTTTCAAACAAACTACCTTGAAATTATTAACAAAAATTGCATTTGTTGCCAAATTAATTATAAAAAAAAATTGAAATAAGCCAAATATCAAAACCAAGCGGACGGACTATAAAAAAGGCAAAAGGTTTAAAAACAAAACAAAAACATATTAAAATATATTGAAAACTTTCAAATTTCGTTTTCAAGAAAAACGCGTAAGAAGTGATGAGACTCCCTAACAAGCGATCAGAACCACCGGCAAACAGTTAGTTTAAATTGTTTTAATTTGAATGAATGAATTTTTGAATGATTTTTCCCCGAACTTTTACTCAGAACAACACTCATTGAAAGCCGAAGATAAACAATTCACCGGATAAGGTATTTCACCCCTTAAATCATGTCGTACTAAAACAAACTACCACCAGGTTACTGGCTTCAGTCTTTTGTTTCATGTCACAATGAAAGAACCATTTTTACAATGTTGTAGCTGCTAATATCTTATACAAATATCAACATATAGCCTATTGCTTGGATGGGTGCTTCATTCCAGACTAAGCCGAACATAAACATGTATTGAAACGAAATATGCAGCAAAAACCAACGGAAAATTAAGTGAAAATGCTACTCGTGTCACCGTACGAGGTCTTGTATCTTTTTTTTCAATTTCCATTGATAATGATAACATAAAATCAATAATTTTCCTCATTATCCCACTCAGATTATATCTGCACTATCATGTACAGTATCACCTCACACACTGTCGCATAATTTCCATCCTGAAATCACTTATAAAATAAACGCATCTGTTGTTCGCACGCGTATAAAATCCACACATATTTGCAGCAACCAACAATAAATTCGTTATTTAATTGCAATGCGTACTGTTGAAAGCGCAGATGTATTAAGAAATCCGCTTGAGTGGATAATACAATCAACACCCATGACCATCATCATAATTTTACAACTTTGTTGTCTTTAATTTATGTATGTACCTTCTGAAATTCACACACCACAAAAAATACCAAGCATATGTAGCCGACGACATTGTATGCACACCGCGAATGTTAACAGATAAGAAATGAATAAATATTGAATTAATGTGTGCCAGGCTGGCTGTCCATGCTGTCGCAAACGATACAATAACGAAGAAAAATCGGAATGGTTTTTTAATGATCCGATCTGTTATTTATGATGATATTCTTTTGAAGATTTTACCGATATTTCCTTTTTCCAAGTTGGCGATTTCAGATACGTATCATCATACAAAATTAAATAAATATAAATGGTAATCGGTTCGGCTGTATTGAAATTTCCAATGATTTTACGAGTTGAACAATTGAAGCTGAGTTCCTTTTTAAAATTATTTAGTAGACATTTATGACACGAATGTGCTACAAATGTGAATGGTAACATGCGAATTATAAATAAGTCTCATTTGAGGTCAAGATTGGGTTCAATTATTTTATATCGTCCTTGCAATCCATTTTCAAAACGATTTAAGAGGCACGAGCCAATCGACATTCTTAGGTCCTCAGCAACTTCTCTAACGGTGATTCGAAGATTGGACAATACTATTTTCTACACTTTATCAATGTTTTCGTCTGTTGTTGAAGTGCTCGGGCGTTGCTTTGGTCCAAGGTAGCTATGCCACAATCAACATTCGGAATTCGTCCGCGCACTTAAAGTTGTTTTTCACACAAAATTCGATACAGATTCTTTGATACATTTTTTGGAATAACAAAAATCGAAGACAAACCAAAATACGTCCAAACAAAAAAGCTATCAAAAATTAACTGAAGATTCAAAATGTCTAAACATTTCAGCATATGTGAGGCACATGAGTAGCAACATAACGCCACAAAAATATCAATAATCGAACACACTTAGTCGGCGGAAATCCAAAATTTGCAATACTTTTTGAACCAACCTCGAACACTTTGCTACCTCCAACTAACTTCTTGTTCTTAGAAAAGAAGTGCAAAAATGAGCAAATTTAATGATAGCCCCATATATCATAAAATTGGCTCATTTTTTGTCGTTAGTTACCGTGGTAAATTTCCAAAGTAAATTAAACATAATGTTAAAATGAGAGAAAAATTTGACAGCTACAATCAAATATCCTTTTTAAAAGTTATATGACTCCTAAAAACACCCTATTCATGTGTATACAGATTCATATGCCCACCCACAGCTTTCTTGTCCATTTTAATTCGTTTGAAACTGATCGAACAATTAATTTTTATCTTTCCAATGTCTTCAAAATGTTTTAAATTTTTCATTTTTTTGTATGCTAAGGTCTCTTCCAGAATCCAGTGTAATTTTCCATACAACTTTCTTATCTAAAATCGTGAAAACCACAGCATCATCTTCATTAACAGCTGCAACGATTTAATGAAATTCACTCTGACTTCTTCTTGTTCTGGGATGAATCCTTCAGGAATGTGGATGAGGTCATTGGGCGCAAACCAATTTCATGGAAAAGTTTTCTAGTGTAGGGGTGTCGTGCCGCTGGATAGGCAGTTAATTTCTATATGGGCTATTTTTATTGATATGCATATTCATCAAGGCTAGATGGCCATGGCTTTGATTAAATTGCATTCGTTACATTAAACCCAGCTAAGGATACGCGTGTGATAACAGTTTACGTTTCAAATAATCATCGGAAAATAGTTTCAGTCCACACAATTTTGTGAATGCTGTTTTAATGATTTTCGATGGAATCTGTTGGGTTTGCGTTGGAGATTTGGTTGACGACAGAATTAAGGATTCTGTAATTCACGCATGTATTTTTGTTACAGCTGCATTTTGTTACAGACTGTATCGACTATGTTGTCCGTCGGTCAGCGGATGGCTGATCAATCGATGTCTTGCTATCAACTGCATGTTGCAGATGGACAACTTGATGATGATCTATTTGATAGCGTAGATGCAAATGAGACCATGAATTGGCACAGTCCCATCGCCAATCTGATCCACTTCTTCCTTTTTCGATTTAATTTTTATGACGGGAAATTGGCCAGCATACGACCAACTTGATGGATCTCTGACGCGAGCTTATTATTATGGCTACTATTATTATTACTTCATAGGAAGGATTCGAAGCAATTCAGTTCTTCCTCCAAGGCCCTCGAAATAGCCTTGGATGTGGAACGGCAGGGATTGCTTTACATCTTTCGGTTTCTAGGCCACATATAATTTATCGAGAACGGCCGGCAAATATGCAAGGAATTTCTTATGTTACTCGTGCGTCCGGCGACGCTTCCAACCATTGAATCCATTGAGGCAACCATCGGTGGCTTTTCAGTCGCTGTCCATCATTCTTGCGGGGTTGGATGTTGGTTTGGTTGTTGCGTGGACGGTTGGTGAAATTTATGTACTCCGTGTAAGGAGCTGTAAGGGCCATCGAACTGTCGCTAAAATGATTGGTTTTTGTTCCTATTCCGAACGATTTTAATTCAATTAAATTCAACAAAGTGAATTTTTCACTCGACCAAAAACTGGTAAAGTTATTTCTTCATTATTTTTCGGTTGGTTTTGGCGGAACACGTCCGCACAAGAGAATATATGTTATATACGAACTAAAGATACCAATGCTTGATTGCACTCTGCAATGACAAGGAACCATTGCTTATGAAGTTTACAATGTATTGAGTGCCAGGAAATACGTTGGAATTTTTGATTTCGCAATTGTGTATGTTTTATGTAACTGACAAAATTTTTCAAATTGTTTGGATAGTGCATATTTCTGCTGAAATTTCAGTCCGTTAAATTTTACTTGATGGTTAATTTTGCTTTTTGAGAGCTATTTTTTAAGACCATAATTGATTTTGAAGTTGTTCTTGGTAGTTTCATCTTTTTTGTATAAAAGTTTATCAATATTAGTTGTTTGACTCGTTTGATTCGTAACTTGAAAAGCATTCCATTCATAATCCTAATTTAAACACAACTAACGCTCTACTGACTTGTTTTCATTAAATATAAACTAAATTAATGTATCCGTTTGAAAAAATAGTTGTTTTAATGTGTAGGGGAGAGCAGATACACTTGAAACATTAAGTTTTTAGCTCTCTAGTGTCCTGTTAACGAAAAAAGGACATCAGAAGATGCGGAAATAACGAAAAATAAACACTTGCTTTCCATATCACAAACACAAGTTCTAAATGTTCTTAATCCAAGTCTTCAGAATCATCACCTTAACACAAGAAGAAAGGTTTAAAACAATAAATCCACTTATCACAATCTTCGTTATCGGAGGAAGAGGTCAATTTTCTCAACATTTTATGTTTATATGATGAATTTTTTTATAATTTTTATGGATTTTTGGTCTCTTTTTTTAGCTTCTGTGAATTGTTACAACAATGGAATACCTTTTCCTTATTTTCAAACGAGCATCATAATTAAGCTATGATTATTTGAAATATACTGTAGCTATGCAGTAATTCTTTTCCAAAAACGCCAAACTGACCCTTCGGTACATTTAAAGAATTACTAATAACTTTCTCTTAATTTCAAGTCTAGCCGTCGCTCGCTAATTCCAACAGGATTCTTAGAAATACATAAAAGATTTTGGGGGAAATATAACTTGGATGTTAAAGACAAAAAACAAAAGAATTTCACAATAAAATTCATTTATTGTCCATGAAATGTGTTTAAAATCAATTGAAATTAATTGATATTCTAAATCACATTTAGCGCACAACTTCTTATTTGTAGAATCAAATAATCATTAAAAATAATAACTAAATTGAAAATAATACAAATTTTCAATTTTTTGAAGAAAATTACGAAATTCGTGAAGGATATTCCAACGAAGAGGCACCATTTGCTGCCTGCGAAGTTCTGTTTTTAGGCGCCTGTTGAAATGGTTGCACTTTTAAGCGATATTAACAAAATTTGTGAATAAATCTGCAAGGAAAAAATTCCATTTGCTACCAGCAATATTCTCTTTCTGGGCGCCTGTTCAAATGGCTGCAATTTTTAGAGAAAATTACGAAATTCGTGAAGCAAATCTACAATTTACTGCCTGCAAAATTCTGTTTCAGAGTAAATTACAAACCTCGTGATGGCCTACGAAATTTTGTTTTTGGGCATATGCTGAAATTGTTGGATTTTTCAGGAAAAATTATAAAACTTAAGAAAGAATCGCCGTAGAAAAAAATCCATTTGCTGCCTGCGAAATTCTGTTTCTGGACGCCTGTTCAAATGGCTGAGAAAACTACAAAATTTTCTCCTTCAGAGAAAAGTGTCTTTCTGGGCGCCGGTTAAATGGTTGGTTTTTTAAGAAAGTCACAAAATTTTGCGAAGGAATCTCTGGACGCTTCTATTTGCAGATCGCTTTATATTATTGTGTTAAATCGAAGGACCCATACATTTTAAAATGTCCTACTAAGGCTTCATATAAATTTGAAAATGTCGCAATCCTAGGTGCTCCATGACGCTTTTTGTCTGTAAATTTCTTCTCGAATTGCAGGCATGCCACCTGACAATTTGTCAAGTCGCGTTTCTTCAAGTGTTTACTAAGCCCCGAAACGTACTGTTATGTTAAAAAATATGTAATACCATGCCACACAGAAAACAGCAGTGCGTCTCCATTGTAGTCGATAGCGGATGTTTTTGCTTGAGATGAAAGTTCAATAATTTCTTCTTTGATAAAGGTTAAGATTATGGCCCCCAGCCCCGAATTGGGCTTGAGTGAGTGGCCGGGGGTGGTGGGAGGTGGTCCAAAACATGTTTTTAACGTTTTACCCCTATTTATATTACATTTACAGTGAATGACATTCATCGTTTTTTTCTTATATATTTTCTTCACTTTTCCGCACAATGCATCGCTCGTCAGCTTCATTGAAAATTTTATTGGGTGCTTTTCTTCCATTATCATGCATTGCAGGAAACCCTCAATAATTTTTTGGACAGTACATGAGTTTATATTTACCATCGAAACAATTTTCCGCCGTGATTCGTCGTTTTTAAAATGGTAGCTACTGCATAAAATAAGCTGTGACCCACTGTATGTATCTGTTAAGGCTGAGCTTCGTGGAAAACATACCGACGCATTTTCCACATGTAAAAGATTGGTTCACGCACTCCAGTGCAATGTGCGTGCTTTATCACACAAACTGAATTATTGTGTTAGACAATATTCAGCACCACTGGCCACACTTCTCCTTGGTAACGCGTCCACCCACGCACTCAACACATGATTTCTATCAAATTGACAGGCACCAAAACATTATTTCTCGCAATTGTCAAAACAACCTGCCGCCGGGTAGTTTTAAGTTTTATTTTGGATTCGATTATTTACACTTATGCCGAATTAGAATTGCGAATTCAATTCGGTTGCCATGAAGTCCGTTATGAACAATTTGAGGCGCTTTTCGGCGCCAAGCCGGAGCTTCTTCGGCATCTTCAAGAGCGCGTAAGTTGCCGCTTTTAGGTTATGTTTATGTTGCTGCTGCCACTTCCCCACTTTTCATATCATCAACATCCTTTGCTGCGCCTGCATTGCTGCAACGCGAAGTCCTGATCTGGGAGTTTCCAATCTCGTTCGCATCGGCAACGTTTCGCCCGAGCTTCCGGTTCCGGACAGGATACCCAAACCACGATACTATTTCGAGCCACAAGCGCCCAGTAGCACGGTGGGCGACGCAGAAACTAAAACCGCTGAGCAAATCCTTCGTATGGCGGACAGTTGCAAATTGGCGGCCAATGTGTTGAAGGCGTGTGGAGACATTGTAAAGGTAAACACTTGGTTGCTGGGTTATGAGAGCATCATGTAGCACATGTAGTTAACATAAAATATTTTTTGAACATATAGTCTGAACGATTAGTTTAACTAAAAGGATACTAAAATTTACAAATTTGGTACCCATCCCTTATACTGATTTCTTATCGTCTGGGAATTAATATGTACTGAAATTTAAATACGGAGAATTGCTAAAAATTGATGGAGAGAGTGATTGAAGGAGACGGAGGTGGTTTTAGTCGGTAAAAATCCGGCATGCCGAGAGGCAGGAGCTGATCGGTATCTTTTGAAGATTTCCACCTCCCAACGTTGATCAAAAAATTATATGTCCCTCGCGGTTTACTTTCAGGAAGGAATATCAACTGACGAAATAGACGTTTTTGTGCACAACAAAATTATCGAAGCCGGGGCGTATCCGTCGCCGTTGCGATATGCTGGCTTCCCGAAATCAGTTTGCACCTCGGTCAACAACGTGGCTTGCCACGGAATCCCGGACGATCGACGGCTGATGGACGGCGACGTCATCAATATCGACATCACGGTTTTTCTCAACGGATTCCACGGCGACTGTTCGAAGACCTATCTTGTGGGCAACGTGGACGAGAGAGGACGCTACTTGGTCGAGTCCACGCAGGAATGTTTGAACCAAGCGATTGAACTGTGCGCACCGGGAAGGCCGTTCAAAGTTATCGGCCATTTTATCGACCGTTTTGCCCGAGAGCGCCGCCTAACCGTCATTCCTGCGTTTATTGGTCATGGGATCGGCAGTTATTTTCATGGACCCCCTGAGATCTATCATTTTCGTAAGTTCAGCCTGAATATTCTAGCGAACGGCGTCACGAACAGATGTATTCCCAGGTAATCGTGCGCCTGGGGTGATGAGACCGAACATCACCTTCACAATTGAGCCCGTCTTGAGTCTGGGAGGCCCCGAAATTGAGATCCAGGAGGACGGATGGACGGCCATGTCCGTCGACAAGGCACGCAGCGCGCAATTCGAGCACACAGTCCTGATCACAGATCTAGGCGTGAGAGTCCTCACTCTTCCGGACTAGAGAACTGTTTCGTCCTTTCCTCGTTGAATTGTAAAATAGTGTAAATAAACAGTTGCTAAAATTATTAAAACTGATATATTGGATTTGGGAACAATTTCAAATGGTCAATGAAAAATGCACTACGTTTAGTAACGATCGTTTCGTCGAATAGTTTACAAATTTTATGACACCGCCGTTGTAGACGCCAATTTGGTAGGATGCTTCTGCAGCGGCAGGAACAATTTGAACTCGGGCGGCAGTTCGTCCTCCGAGTACAGGCGATCAGAGAAGTACACGCGCCGTATGCGACAGTTGGCGTGGATCTGCACCCGCAGCGTTTCCACATAGTTTGTTCCGTAGGCGCGCCTGGTGAAGTCGGCCAGATTGAACTGGATCTGGTTCCAGCCCTCCTCCAGGCGCATGGGCATCGTGCAAATGAAGGGCTTCACGCGCGTCGTGGACTGATAGTTGCTTGCGCGGAAGCGACGCCGGACATTTTTGTCGTCTAGCACCTGGAATGCATGAACTTTAGCATACTATCTATTTTATCATTGATTACTACAGCGGAGAAGCCGCTCTATTCAAATATTCAATTCCTTACCTGCACTTCGAACGTGAAGTACTTGTTCAAGTTCTTCACAATCATCACCAAGTACGGTAGTTTAATACCGAGTGTATTTTTTGGATCTGCTGGTGTGGTTATGTATGTGGTACTAACATTCGTGCTAACGATTTCCAGGACCAAACTCTGGATGTCGTTGTCCGTGATGCGCTTGATGTGGCCATTGCGCACTCGTTTGTCGTAAATTTGAAGCGGTTTACTACCAATACTGTACAAGATCGAGAGGAATCCGGATTGGAATGTGTTTTTAAACATTTTGTTGCAAACAATTATCAAACATGGCTTTGTTCGAACGAGATATTCTGCCTAAATTATACACTTTGATTTTAGCAACACCCAAAACAATTTTGCCGGCGATTGTTGACTGTTTTGATATTCGAGTAATTTGACGTTTCTAATCGTGGTGAGTATCAAATGGACTACGTTCAGTATTTGACTGATATGCTGTTAAAATTTTAAATAGTTTATAGCCCATTTTTTGACACATTTGAAAATATACGTATTTTTGAACTCGATAATGATCAAAATAATGAATGATGCCAAAACTATAAAGTTCTGCGCCAGGGTAAACAGGCTATATATGAAAACCTAGCAAGAAATTTTGTGGATTTGTATACAGTTATTCGTCGTCTGGGAAGTACTAAGAAAACACACAAAAAGTTAATAAAGATATTGCACACGAAAGGTGCAAGCATAGAGTGATACAGGGAGAGGTGGTTTTAGTCGGTAAAAGCCCGACATGCCGGAAAGCAGGAACGACTCGATATCTTTTAAAGATTTAAACCACCCCCTCTCGCCCACACGATGAAAAAACCCATTAATGAGAAATGAAAATTGCCAATTACACTGCCTCGAACGAACGTCTTTATAATTGACGCATTTTTAATGTCTCAAACTGTTTACATTGCATTGAGATAGTTTTGTTTATCAGTTACACATATTGAAAAGCTGCAGTTTCAAAGTATGGATGCCTAATTATTTATAAAAGCTCTTACGATCGAACATAATCTCCGGAATGTTATCTTTGCCCGTTAAAAATCAAATTAAAAGTCGATGAAAGTACTTTTGAAGCAGTTCTTTGCATTCACACCTATTTGAATTCGATTTATTTTTCTTGCAGTGGATAAACTCTTGTTAGGAGGGCTGTAGTTCTTCGATATATTGTGTCAAACAAAGTGGTGAATGCGAAAAGATCAACGAGCGACATCTATTGCATACATTAACACGAACTATTTCCTTGTTTTGATCCGTAATTTTGTCCAAATTACGTCCCGGAGGTAATTTGGAAAATATGTGTTTTCAAAGATCCAGAAATATTAATTTTTTCTACCGAAAATATGATAGCAACAGATCGACACTTTCATGGTAAAATAAAACTAAAAATGTGGTCTAAGTGCGACCCTCGAGGCCCACACGACTAACTTCCCAGTAGTTGAATAAAAAGCTATAATTTGCTTTTATTATTAATTACTATTATTAATAATAATTATTATTAAACATTATTATTCTAAATTAATATAATTACTGTTACTATTTTTATCAATTTTTTATCTAACCATAAAAGCTTTGGTAGAGGAAGACGTCTCCACCACCTGGTCATCCTCTACCAAAGCCTTGGCAACCTCGTCCTCTTCGTCCTCATCACCCTTCTTGTCCTCCATCTCGGCCTCGGAATCCACAACTATTATTGAGGGTATTTAATTATTGTTTAAAATAATCATTCGTTATTAAGAATGTTTGACCGTTACTGAATAATTATAATTGAATTTATATATACAATATCAGATTATAACTAATATTATTTGATTGTTATTAACAATATTAAATTATTTATAACAATATCCAATTATTAACTGCATTAGCGTCTCTACTCCCATTCACCCAAACCTGATAATAAAAGTTTGCAATTTTATAAATTAATCTTTTTTTTAAAGAACATTTTTTACAAATTTGATCACAATTTTGCTAAAACGCACAATAATAACAACATTACTATGAAGGTATTTGGTATCTGCACGAATTAATAGTGCGTATCAACAGTTTAAAAATAAGCAATTTTTAGTCGTTTTTTCAGTTTTTTCATCCTAAATAAAAAACGGCCCAACCGATTTTGCTGAAAAGTCATTCAGTTCTAAGTTACGTAATTACGCGTCGTTTAGTCCCACGTCAATCCGATGTTTGGTTCTTGAGATAATCGAGACGAAAAATTACTCCGAACGCACATACGTACATACGCACATCCGCACATACGTACATACACACTCACAGACATCTCTCTAAAAACGATGGATTTGGATTCTAGAGACCTTAAAACGTGGAGATATGTCAAAATTTGGGATTCGCAAAATCGACCCCATTACAATAACTTCCCATAGGGAACTGGGAAGTTAATAAAACCAAAGTACAAAATACCAAACCGAAAATATTTATCTAGAATATAATCCCAAAAATGTATGACGACGTAAAGTTTAAAATATGATCAGAGTTTTTTGCAGTAAAGAGATAAAATTAAACAATTAAGTTATCTACGATGCGGAAACAAACACATTCTTGCAAAATTACTTCAAAATATATCAGGAAAATATTTGGTAAGATCAAGCATTTTTAAATATCATAGAAACTTCCGCAAAACATATTTAGATACTAAACCTATTTGGTTCTTTAAAAAACATAGGAAACACTTATACTGTCTGAGTGCTTTAATATTCCTTGACTAGAACTAATATGATCGTTCGAGCCTATTGCATACTAATTTAAAAAACTAAAATGGTTGTATATTTTGTCTTATATAGTTCAATTACATCCTTGATTTGTAATTGCGCATATCCACATATCATAAATGAACAAAATCACAATCGAACAATTCCAATAACTCACAAAGAAGATCATTGAATATCTTATCCCAATATCAATCGCATCTGAGATTATTGTCTAGGTTAAGATTTTTTTATTCAACATTATCTTTTCATGCATATTTTGCTACTTCCATAAAAAGACTCGCTTTAATTCAACGCATTCAGACTGACCTTGTCTATTCGTTGTGTTTTTTTCTTCTTTCTTTTCCTTCATCCATCAACATTATTTTTTTCTGTGTTTCGCTAATTACCTCTTCAAAGACAAAAGTACGTTAAATAGTTCCATAGAACAATGTGTATTGGTAAAGACATTGGAAGTCACGTAAAAAATCTTTAATGCACGATGCAGTATTAACGACACATGAAGATTGCTAGTTGTATGGCTAATTATTCTATATATGCGTTGGCTATGAGAAACCAATGATTTTATAGGAGTTGAAAGTTTGTTGCACTGCTATGCAATTTATTTTGAATTTCGTCAATGATACAAGTGTATGTTCTCAAGACCTTGAAATTGACTATGGTTTAATTGGTGCGAAATTACAATTGAAATTGTAGCTCACGTGAAAATAGTTTAGTCATAAGTCCGTGTTTTTGGGTGTTTAGTGGTGTTTTTTTTACCTTCACTTCATATAAAAGACTTTTAAAAGGTTTCGGCCCTCACAATAGATTCCCTTCAAATTTTGGATAAAAGAAAAATAAATTAATCATTCTTGAATGCTTGCAGACACAGGACAGTAGCCAGCTGGGGATCATCAGGATTTGATCTCCTTTTTTGATTTTTTGGGATGATATTAACCTCCCAGTATGTAGGAAAGTTATTGTAATTGGTCTGAAAATCGAAATTTTCAACATATCCTAACGTCGAAGTAGTTTATTTTAGAGTATTTTTAGAAAGAAGTCTGTGTGTGCGTGTTTACGAACATACGCTTGCGTCATTTCTTTATGGAACAATATCTTATGCGTTGAGATGTCAATAGAAGCGTCTTAGCAAGCCGCTGAGCTGATTAAATGTTGCCAAGATTCGGTTTGGCAGTTTTTATGACATATTTCAGGTGATTTCTGTCATGTACAATATCTCACGGTATAGACGTTGTATTACCGTGGTAAAGGTGTCAATCAAAGCGTATGAAAATTATGAGTAACTTCATTGAATTTAATGAAGCTAAAATTCAATAATCAAAACTACAAAATAAATACATGTGTTTCAATTTTTTTAAATCTAATTTCCCCATTTTTGGTCAATGATAAATCTGAGCAGCAATTTGAAAAATGTACGCAACGTTTGAAAAGTCTGTGCAGGCACTGGAATAATCCGCACAGACATTTGATGTTTGCGCATTTTATAAGTCTGTGCAGAAATTTCATAAGTCAATTTTTGTCATTAAACTTAACCCTGCATTTGGTAATTCATTATTCGTTTTAAAATGTTTGCGTGCTTTAAATTGCAACTTATTTTCAAAATAGTTTAATAATGATGTTTTTTTAACAATTTGATTCATAATCATTCTTGATGGACAAACCCTTTGATTTCGTCATGTATGTATGTATGTATGTAATTTCTTTAAACTTCATGCTTATTTTCTAGCACCGAAATTGATTTCCTATCAACGGAAAATTATTTTATTTGATTATCTTTACAATTATCACCGAAATTAATAAATTTAATTGATATCAGCTTAACTGCAATTTATTTATTGCTATCACTATCAGGTATTAACATCAATGCGCGCACACCTTTAAGAACGATAATAAATTGAGATTATCTAAGTAGATATTTTTTACAGGTTGCATGTACTCGAAACATGTTTCAATTGCATTACTTTAATCGCAGAATCAAAATGTTCTGCGAAATTATGCCAAAAAGTCCATGAACTTCCAATCCAATGATTGTGGAATGAATTATTTGGCGAAATGCAAGGCATTGAGAAATAAATTCAATTTCAAGATGTGCGACATATGCACTATCGAAAAATTGTGTGAAACAATTAACTCGAAATCATGGCCCATTGTTACTCAGCAATAAATATAGATGGCGATTAATTTTTCACATATTTGCTCAAAAAAAAGTCCAAACAAAAATTGTGATATTGTGTGCACAAAATATTAAGTAAAAGTACGATAAGTTAATATTTTTATCATTGGTCTATTCTTGCCTAATTTGTAATTTAAGAATTAGAGCCGTAAATGGAGAATATTGACTATTTCATTGCAAGCATTGTATTTTGTATATTTGGTAATGTGATTTTTTGTTGCATAAATTAAAATTATTTAATGTTTAATTACAATATTGTTGCGGTTACAAGTGGTTTTTCTCATGAACTCGGGCATGAAAACGTACACAATATCACAAGTGCGAAACAGACACCTACTTGTAATGTCGGCGAAATGCTACTAATCAACTTTATTTTCTGATCTGTGTTTGTGTAACGAAACTGAATAATGCGAATGAAATGAAGCTTCTATCACCAGTTCCGATTTACCACAATTTTTCCTGCTTTTTATCTCCATTTCATGCTTGATCACACACCATAATCTAATACGAGTTGAATTAATTCATTCATTAACCGCAGAAATAAACTGTACAGCTTCATCTGCTGCTAACGCAACGAAATCTCATTGAAAAAGATATTCTAGGTAGCCGATTAAATTGTGACCATTTTATGCATATTTAAGAATTTGAAGAATTTAAAAAAAATCCCCAAGATACACGTGCGTTTAATCAATTTCATTTGCATTTGACTCTTAGATTTATTTGGATGAGACCGTGCCAAAGCCCATTTACCCACTCTTTAAATACTAAATAGTTTCCGTTCGTCGTCAGGTTAGACTAATGAACAAGCACTAATTCATCATTAAATATCGTGTCCTGCATTTGTGCCAATTTAACACACGTTGAACCGCAGTTGCGCGTACATAATACATACATATGTATGTTAATGATCATGAACTTGACTTTCATGAGTGATGATCATCAGAGGTCGTGCGATAGAAAAAAGGGAAACGATCGGCCGCTATTAGATCTAAACTAGAAGGCAAAAAGATTTTTCTGATTAATGGGTTTTCTCAGGATTTTAATACTTATTTTTATTGGTGCTTTGGTAGTGTTAATGGTGTATCAAAAATGGCGGAAAATTTTAAGTTTAGCCCATTTCTTACCTATACTAGAAATCGTCAACCGATTTTAATGAAATTTGCAGGACTAGATCTTAGTATGAGTACTTTCGCCAAAAATAATTTCATACCTTCCCAACCACCTGAGATATGGGGTGGAAGATTTTTGAACCATACAGATATAAAGGCTCTAAAATTACATGATTTTTTCAGTATGTCGAACAGTAGTTATAAAACTAGTTTTTACATTTTATACTTGTATATAGTAAGTAGCATCGCATGATTTTTTGTCGCCATTTTTCTATCTGTCATTTACGTAATCTATTTTATTGCGAACGGTTGTGTTTCCCCTTATTGTCAAAAGTAAATATTTCAATGGTTGTTTGCTTTTATTTTAAACTTACCAGTTCCCTGTGAGAAGTTATTGTAATGAAGTCGATTTAGTGAATGGCAAATTTTGACATATTTCCACGTTTTAAGGTCTCTAGAATCCGAATTCATTGTTTTTAGAGAGATGTCGGTGTGTGTGTGTGTGTTTGTATGTACGTATGTGCATATGAACGTATGTGCGTTCGGAATTATTTTTCATCTCGATTATTTAGAGAAACAAAGATCATATTTCGTAACTTTAAACCGAATGAGTTTTCAGCGAAATCGGTTCAGCCGTTTTTTATTTAGGACAAAAAAAAACTGAAAAAAGACAAAAAATTGCTCAATTTTGAAACTGTTGAAACGCACTATTAATTCGTGCAGATCCCAAATACCTTCATAGTAATATTATTATTATTATGCGATTTAGCAAAATTTTGATCAATGTTGTAAAGATTGTTATTTAGAAACAAATCAATATTAATTTATAGAATTCCAAACTTATATTATGAGGTTTGAGATGTGTGACGCTAATCCAGATAATAATTGGATTCTCTTATAAATAATTTAATACTGTTAATAACAATCGAATATTATTAGTCGTAATTTGATATTGTAAATATTAATTCAATTATAATTATTGAGTAACGATCAAACATTCTTAATAACGAATGATTGTTATTAATAATAATTAAATACACTCAATAATGGTTGTGAATTTCGGGGCCGAGATGGACGACGAGGTGGAGGATGCAGAGAAGGACAAGGAGGTAGACGAGGTTTCCGAGGCTTTGGTAGAGGACGACCAGGTGGTGGAGGCGTCTTCCTATACCAAAGCTTCTATGGTTAGATAAAAAAATATTAAAAATGATCAAAGTAAATATAATAATTTAGAATATTAATTATTAATAATAGGAATTAATAATAAAAACAAATTATAGCTTTTTTATTCACCCCACTGTTAAGTTAGTCGTGTGGGCCTCAAGGGTCACACTTAGACCACATTTTTGATTAAAGTTTTTTTGATTGATTGAAAATGATTTCAAGAAGAAACGTTTTCACCGAATTTGAAGAAATTCTTGAAGGATGAAGTTATAATGAAAATGATTTAGAACCGATTGAACGGTTGATGTCGTTAGTGATTGCGAGGAAATCAATGATAAATGTTCAAATTGTAAACGAGACAAAGATTCTACTGATTGAAATGCCAGTTGAATTTAAAGTTATGAGTTTTGTGGATGAATTATGAAGCTTCAATTTCAAAAGCTAAACGTAGTCTGGCTAAACGATTTTCTGGTGCTGATCATTTGGTTGAAAAAATGTTCCAATAAAACTGAATACGGTTGTGTTAAATACCAAGTAAATTTACATACTAAACGTTATTTTACTGAATTCATTTTTATAATAAAATAAATAATATTTCAAATTGTTTCCAAAAAATCATGTAAATTTGGAAGTTTTATTCCGCCAGGCGGGGCGAAATGACCCAACGCCAAAAAACACATTTGTGGAACAGATATTCTATTTAAGCACCATGAAAATAGTTTTATGTGATTAAATCACATAAGGCTAAAATATTTTCAAGATTTTTTTGAAAATTTTAAATTTTCTAATTTTTGATAAATTTATCAAAATTTCGATTTTTTTCATTTAGGGTATTTGACTCGCAAAAAAGCGCAAAAAATGTCTCATTGTAGTTGTTCTTTACGTATGTTCTAAATTGATTTTTAGAATCTTTTTTCCTATTTAACCACATTTGATCGTGGTTCGTTTTCGCCTCACTGGGTTAAATATGACACAGATTTTTTCAGGGGAAGTACTGAATTTTTTCCTCAACATGAAGTAAACATGTAGCAATTCTATATGAAACAATACATCCGATAAATACCCTTCCCGGTTTTGCTGGCACATGTGAATTATTTTGTTGGAATTTTCAAGCACGGTTTATCATAGCTGTGACTGTATTTCAGAGATTTCCTCTTTCAAGGCTTCGATGGTCAAAAAAATCTAAGAGAAAAGTCCAAAAGCATCAAATCGCACTATCCAGGCGGAGAATTGTGTTCACCGAAATGGGGGTTAGATTACACTATCAAAAATTGGACACAATTTGCGAAATGTGGCACTCAAACTTTTATCATTTTTTTAAAAAAAATATTTAAAAATAAGAACACATTGTCGCATCAAAAAGCGATACATTTTTTTGTAATTGTTAAGCTTGAACCGGAACAAATTAAAAACGTTCAGTTTTTCTTCGAATACGCCTCGGCATTAATTACAATTTTTAAAACGTATATACATTTATACCAATTGAAAATGACTTTTAGCTACAATTTTTTTTATACTTTCTCCTCCCATTTTTTCAAAATTCTATTCACATACCAACAATTATAAAGTAATCGTTGAAATAATCCCAGGCTGCCTTTTCGCTAACATCCAATTAAGCTTGCAAAAAAAAATTCTCACGATTATTCACTGCCCCTGTTTGCTTCAATTAACAACAAAATATTTCACGAATACTTTTGCGCACATAATAGACATGTACATGAATTTTCAACGAAAGCATTTCATTACTTAATGAGTGCACTATATGCAACTATTTATATACCATGAGATAAATAAATTAGACGTCTTCTGTTTTTAAATACAAACACACCACTCGAAATGATGCCACCCCATCCATGAACTTCCCTCTATGTCTAATCATGTGTGGAAGCTTTATTTGGAATAATTCCAAATCAAATTATTTCACGTCCACGTACTTAAATAATTACGCGAAAATATCGGAAAACTTCCAAACATGCCGATTTGAGAGTCATCTGTGAGCCTGGGAAAAACATTTTATCATCATCAACAGCGTGAAAGATAAATTGTTGTTTGTTTATGCTATTTATAAATAATTCGCTCGAAATTTCTTTGATGATTGAGTAATGGGAAGTACAGGAAATCTGTAATAAAAGACATATGTATGTACTATGCAAAATTTTCAATGAATTTGAGTGCAAAATTAAACAATGAGCAGATTTTAGTATCGAAAAATTGGGATGAAACAGTTGGCAACAAAAACGGACTTAAATAAGGTAGGTGCAATTTTTTTTACAGGTAGAGGGAAGTATAAAAATATGTTAAGGAAAGGAAAAATTAAACATCACTTCATTTAAAAAAATCTCCAAAAAATGGTAAAATGCTCCATATTTATTAAATAATGTAATTCAAATTAAATCAAACCAACTTTATAAAAATTGATCGAAAAATTGCTACTAAATTTTTCATTCGAATTTCTCTTAAAATCAGACTGATGAAAAATAATAATTTAACACCAACTCGAATGGAATATTGACAAATTTCTTTGAAAAAATATAAATTCTGCGCTTAATCATCGCCACCATTCTTTCGATACGTCATATTTTTTCAAGAATATTAAACCAAGCCGTTTTGAAACATCCACGGTTAATTAGTTCCAATGTATTCTAAACTTTCCTAAATGTGTTAATTTTTTTTTGCAAGGTTAACTACATATGAAATCCACCGGAAATCATTACAATTAATTTCACATTAATTTCCATTAAATAAGTTCCGTGTGATTTCATGGAACTACCTTCTAACAAGTACGGCACAGAATACATATTACACACGTTCAGTTGCATATGAAGCATACTAATTTGTGCAATAGTTCATTCGGAAAATACTTGCATAATGCATAATTTTTCTATGTATGTTTCTATAATTTTCCGATGTATGTTAGATTATTTATTTTGTAGTTTTCCTCACGTTTTTTTACCATAGAGCGCTTTTAACCGGTTAAAATGATTTATGCAATAATTGATGCAATTTTGCCATAAATGTGCAGTTCAATGTGATTCACTTGAATAAATCTATTTGTAAATTGAAATTAATTCTCAAGTTCATACAGAAATTGTATTCAGAAATATTTATTTGTGTGAATTTTGATTTCAATCTTTTGAAATTTTCGGCCTAAATTAAAAATTCTAAATTATTTACAGATTAAATTTTACTCCCAAATTAAAGCCCAGACAAATTGTTTTTGGCTGGATTGTGAACGATAAATTTTCACACAATATTCATTGTAAATAAATAAATTTTTAAAAAATTATTATTGTAAAAAATAATTGCAGATCGCTTTATGCATGTATGACTTCAACCACGAAACTCAATATTCATTTATGCCCTTCGATTTAAGGAAGAGTGAGCACCAAAAATATGAAAAAATATTTTTTCCTTAAAACTAGATGACCCACGAAACATTTTGAATTGTTCAAAATAGTTTTGCTATGGCGGAATTATTTTTTAAATAAATTTAAACTGAAGCATTTTGCTTTTTTATGAAGAAAAAAATGATCAGATCAAATCAACAGATTTCATATTACAAATTATAATTTATTTGGAATTTTTTCATAATGTTACACCATAATATGATTAATATTTATTGAAAAAAATGAACCATACAGGGTATTCTGAAAAGATTACAGTCGAACAGAGAACCATGTATTTTCCGTTAAATTCAGTTTGATTTTTCAATTTTTTTTAGTGATTTTATACACTTTTTCCAGAGATACTTGTATCTTATCAATCACTCCAATCTTGTTCTGAAAAATATGCACTAAAAAATAAGATGGTCTCCTCTTTCGATTAAAATGTCTGTCTTTGGAGCAAAACTTCGGAATAGGAAACGGAAAAAATACGCTTAGGACGAGATCCAAATTCACAATTTCGAATAAATCCGCTCCATTTCAAAAGGTTTTTGTTTATTTTTCATCTAAACATAATATTCAAGTTTGTGGTTTTTAACTTTTAACACTACTTATTTTTCAACATCACATTAAAGAGACGATCGTTGATTTTTTCCTTTTAAAATTTACTCCAAAACAGTCTGAGCAGCTTTCAAGCTAAATTCAAATTAAATTAAATTCAAATCTTTTGTTGCAAATGCTACCTCTTGTCATTTATTAACAATTTTTGAACGCATTGTTATGAGGTGAAAATAATTTGAAAAGTAAACTGAATTTCTATTTCTATCCATTTTTTGCTAATAGAAAATATATAAATTTTTTTGCTTCAAAAATCTTCATTATTTCTTGAATACATATTTGACATTTGAATACATATTCAAATATATTTACGATGCTAAGATCTTAATAAAATTTTAATAAATTTAAATGATTTTTTGCGCGTTTTTTTAATAAATCTTAATATTTTTATTTTTACAAAAAATTCGTTCTTATCAAAATGATCTACATTTCAGTCTACAACTTCACTAGATTGCACTTAATTCGGGTCAATTAGAGGTTGGGAATTTTTAAATAGTGATTTACACCAACTGGGAAAATTTCAGATTAAAGCAGGAACAGTTAAGGACGATTTTTTGGGTTTGTAAGTTGAGCAGTATTCAGATTCGCACGCTGTGAAGATATGACACATAATCCTATACCCTATATTCTTTTTATTTCTCATCAACGTCAACTGATCGCACATTATTTATGCAATTGCTTATTTTCGCTAAGACAACGAACAAATGGTTTTCAAAAACAAATGTTTTTCACGCATCAGTATCTGTCCGCCTACATAACTCCAGTTACCCAAGTCTAAATAATTTCCCAGCAGTATTAACTCAGCTATAAACGCCGTCACTAATAACTTTCTTCTGCCTTGTATAGTTTTGCACGTGAAATTCAAGTCTGAGGATACAATTTTTAATGCTTGTACGAATCCGTTCATTTTCCAGGATAAAAGTATCTTAAATGTTGCTTCAGGATGTTGGCTATGATTCTTTCAAGTTTCATTGGAATTTGTCCAGTAGTTTCCATGTGATGCGTGCCAAGACAAACAAAAGTCTCAACAATATTATTTTATGTTTCTATTGATTCCAAATGCACCAAGAAATATATATTTTTTCTTGATTAAATTCAATGCATAGAAATCGGCCATTTTCTACTTTTATTATAGTCTAAGAAGATGGATAAGCTGATTGCTATTTATTTCTTTGAAAAAAGCATTTCAACTAAATAGAATAAACGATCGAGTGGATAAACCACGTTGCGATTTTCATAGTCACATTGATTCAATTATATTGATAGCATTTCGTTACTGAAATGTATAATTAGGATTTAGAAATTATTCTGTTTGTAACCTATTCTCTCAGAACGATTTAATTCGTGTAATTTTAAAACAATCTTCATGTTTAAAAGAAAATCTGTATGAACATGTAATCACACTTCATGCGTTTCCCAGAATTTATTTCATCCCATCACAATTTTATCAATTATATTAATTAAATCCGTTACATGGAATATCGTGTTTGACCAACTTTTTTCCCCATCCGAATCCGAAGTTACATTGCAAGAAGTTTCACTTCTGGCTGGAATCTGTTGTTCATGCCAAGCCAACAACTAGAAATCAACTCTTTCGCACAAGAACAAAATATGAATGCCAACAACTTTACCTGTCCTCGTTTTGGCAGTTAAGTAAGACATTCACTCTCAGTTGTAATGATATTGTTAATCTAAGAGGCCTTAACACCATATGCGCACCAAACAGTATTCATCCAACATGCTTAAGACACCACGAACCCACGAACAACGGATATTACAACAATCCACTTGGATATGGTGTTGACCCATATATCGTGACCGTTGTATGTAGTTTTGACCATCTGAAAAGTGGAAAGAATTTTATTCGCATGAGGGAATTCCTCTTTTTCGATTCATGAAAGAATCCTAGGTCAATAAATTGTTGGAAAACGATATAAACACCATCAGCTAACAATATTTAAACGAGATTGTGACGTTGCCGAGCTCGAATTCGGTTCTTCCAACGTGAAAAAAACCCAGCCAATGAAAATGAAGTCATTCAATGTGCATTATTCACCTTGTGGCATTTACGTATGAATATTAGAGAGGAAACAATTTTTTTTGTTGGTATTTCAATGAGTTTGAAAATAAAGCGCACCTTTATGGTTTCAGTTATGCTACTATTTCGGTGGTTTACCAGTTCTGATGACGATCGTTGCAGAAATATTTAGGTACAATGGAAACAAGTAGTATTTTAGTTGGAAAAGTAATATTTATTACTAAGAAACAAATTGTTGGTAAAACCGGACAAGAATGTAAATCAGTTTTTTTTTCCAAAAGTGAGATTTTAACGGATTGTGAAAGCTAATATTCATATCTAGATAGTGGCAAAGAGTTGATTTCTTATCTTTTAAGTTAAATTGAAACTTAATACATATGTTAAGAATTACACTATCTCCAATCTTATCATAAAAAATATGTTGGTTTACTGCTTTCCTATACAATTTGCTAAAATTGGGTTGCAGCAGTTTTTCGTTTCACTGACAAATTATCTACAAAATGGATATAAACCGATTTGAGTCACACTCCTGGTGGAAGCTCCAAAATATTAAATGGTTATTTCTTGAAAGAGAGAAAGATATTAAATGGTTATATTTGAAATATGTAGCCAAACCTTCAAATTTCCCTAAAACATTACTTGCTGGACTTTTTGGGTTTAGTTTGATGACCCATCATAGTTGATCTCTTAATAATTCTGCAGGCTTTGAAAACCTTCAATTCAATCATGCGGTAAAAATGATATTCTCATAACTTTTTAACTACACAATTTTTTTTAATTTTAATTTATTTTACCGTTACAAAACAGTACAGAATGTTCAGTTTAAAATTTAATTTATTCAGAAAAAAATATACATATATCGTTGATTTACTGCATAAACTGACCAAATCACTAAAAATGTCTATCATAGAAAAAATTAACCAGGTCTATTTTTAACATATAAATCGCTTGTTTTTGAATGGAAAGTAGGACTAACTGCCATAAAATAAAACCTAAAAATACAATTAAAAATTAAAAATAATTTTTCACCGTTGTTGAATTTTTAACTTGGTCGATTTCTAAGTGAACCAACGATATCTGAAGTTATTGCCGCTTTTCTAGGGGGACTTTTAGTGAAGCTTTCCGTGACTACATTTACTCAAATTTGATTTATAAAAAAATCTAGAAAAGAGTAAAATGTTATTGAAAAAGTCGGGTTGTGGCTTTTTACCAAAAACATTATGTATTTTCTCAAATACGTATTTCGGTTGCTACTTGTAACATTCTTCAGTGTTTTGTGTTGTGTACAAGTAGCAACCGAAATACGTATTTGAGGAAATACATAATATTTTTGGTAAATAGCAACAACCCGACTTTTTCAATAATTTTAAAACACCACCAAAAGACGCTCAAAACACCCAAACTAAAAAAGACGTTATTTTTTTTAATTATTCTTTTAGAGACTAAGGTATAATTTTTTTAAAATTGCAATCCTTTAAAGAGAACGCTCAATTTTATCTTAAAAACGATTCTTTTTGAGGATAAAAAAGCAAAGAAAAAATAAAAGAAAGTTTTGCTCAGTTGCTACAAAAGTTTATAAAAGAACAGGGCTGACAAGACTCGAATAGAATTGATTCAGCTATTTTCGAGTAATAAGCTGCGCGTCTATAAAACGATCATCCGTCCTGTATTGATTTACGGATGTGAAACATGGACTTTGACTCAAGCCTCAGAAAAAAGGATTGACGTCTTCGAACGCCGCATTTTGAGACGTATTCTGGGGCCCGTGAAGGACGGACCGGACTGGCGAATCCGGTACAACCATGAGTTGTACGCTCTTTATGACGAGCCACCGGTATCGATTCGGACGAAACTGCTACGACTTCAGTGGGCTGGCCATGTGGAGCGTATGGATGACAGGCGAATTCCCAAGCGCTCCATGAAAGGCCGAGCAACAGGAAGCCGCCCACCAGGAAAACCACGCAAACGATGGGAGGATGCAGTTGACAACGACAGTGAATTCTTGCTGGGATTCGCTAATTGGAGGACGCGGTCGCTGGACCGAGACAGTTGGAGGCAGTGTCTTCGGGAGGCCAAGGCTCGATTTGGGCTGGTGCGCCATTGATGATGATGATTTTCGAGTAAACGGAAAACTCATAAACTAACGAAATATTTTTGGCATTTTGTCATCAGATGTTTGAGTGATGAGTTATGCTGTGCACTGCAAAACTACTTTTTTTAGGTATCTACCAACAATTAATATTTTTCGACCAAAATTTTACAGAATACTCTTGAATAATTATATTATTCATTAGTTAGTTCAGAATTAAATATATATTTGCAAAATTTTCAAAAAAACATCTTAAAAATATGCTTAAAATATGTAAAATTAACTATACTCCCCCTTAAAGAATATTCATACTTCTAGATAACGGTGATCTAAACTATGTTGGCTCTCCTTTGGCTTTGTTCGTTTTTACATTAGATTAGGATTTGTTGATTAAAATCATGTGAACTGAAAAGTTCACATGATTTGAATCAACATATCATTGTTTCAAACAGATTTTTTATTATATTTCCGTTGTTAAAATTTCTCAGTTTTTTTTCGACGAGATTATTTATCTGCTATATCATACGGAAAATAGTCCAGGGAATTAAGCTACTTTTAAAACCATCTTTTTGGTTTTTACCGTTGGTTTGCAGAAATTAGCAACAGTTACACCAACTTTTTACAGTTTTCATGATTTTGATCGATTTTTCGACTCATCGGTAGCCATAACTCTGCCATTTTTATAAACATTTCAACAGATAGACCAAATTTTGTATGCATTGACAAATTTTCATTAAGTAAAACCATTGTAACTTGGTCAGTTATACCAAAGTGTTGACAATTTGACAAAGTTTTGATAGCTTTGACCAGTTTTTGACGAATTTGAACTGAATTGGAGAGTTCATTGAAAAAAATTGTCAATTTTGATAAGAACTTGAACAAATTTAGCCAAAATTTTGATACTTTTTGGCCCCGACGATTTAAAAATCTCGTAGGTGAGGTGATCTTGTATCCAATAGGAGGATGAACGACATCTACATGTACTTAGAACAGCTCTCAAACCTCATTTAGGCTCTTCTCGCCCATATGTTTTATGTTGAAGGACGTATTTTACATAGTTTCTGTTTAGGACTCACAAAAATTTATTAAAGCAAGAAAACGACCTTCGTTTCTTTACATACTAATTTTCCAAACACCTTGTATCGATCGAATCACTAAAGGCCACCCAGCAAATGCAATTGTCAAAAGCTACGAGCACCGGTTTTAAAATTCATAATTACCTATTCACCAGTTATTATCTAAATGCGCGTTACTCGATTTGTCTAGTTTTTCCCCCGCACTTACCGTGCAATTACATTTGAAAGGAAAAGCTTATTAAACGTTGCATTGAACAGTTTCAGCGAACTCTTAAATTTTCTGTTGTTATATACATAAAAGCCATACAGATGTATCTTTCATTCAGGAACATCAACTTCTGCACAATTCGATGCAAAAATGCATACAATTCTTCAGAAATCGTCTGATTGATTCTGTATGTTTTGACGAGCACACCAATTCCCCATATGTTTACCACACATATACTTTGTTTAACATTCGGCAAGATCACGATCGAGTCAACCTGCTATCTTAGCCAGTCTATCTATCCGTCCACTCTATCTATCTATCTTTCTATCTATCCATCTAGCGAACACGATCGCGTATTGCACGTAAATGCATAGCTGGGTGCTTCCTACTTGCGGACTACACTTGCGAACTTCAGCGTGAGGTGCGCTCGCGCTCAATCACTGATCGGAAGCATGATCCCACCTGGTTGGTTATTGGCGTCGTGCGGGTAGTGCACCCCCGAACGCAGATCATCTATATATAAAAGACGAAATGTTGCGGCGATGCCTAACAGTTTAGCCTGGCTACGCCAACCAACAACGGTCTGAAATTTATAAAACAGATCGATTCTTCCTCAAAGTGGAGTTAGCCAATCTATCTTCTGATCAGCAGTAGTTCAACCGATACCAACAGCAGTATTGTTCAGTGATTGTGTTGAAACAGTTTGTGTAGTTCTTCAGTAGTTACGGTCAGGAATTTTTTCACGTGCCGATTCCTTTGACTAGTGATCGTCCATTGTGCAAGTTTAAGGACTTCAAGATCAGTGAAATTCTAGAGAACTCATTAAAATCAATATGCCTGCCAACGGTGAATTAAATGTTGACCAGATTGCTGTTGACGATCATCATATATCAAGTGGTGCTGAAAGTGTTTCCGAGGACGAAGAACATTCTAACTTTCTGAATAAATTCAAAGCAACCAAGCAAGCAATGGAGTCTAACGGAATGCATAATGGTAACAGTGATAGTGAGGATCCATGTTCGCAAGGACAGAACCCTCAACATGCCAGATTCACAAGTCTTCCCATTCGATCTGTCCATGAGAAATTCATCCGTGAGGCGATCGAATCTATTCTCAACACTGCAGTTTTCAATGCAACAAATCGCAAAAACAAAGTCTTGGAATGGCGTAGTCCCGACGAGCTCAGGCAAATTTTCGATTTTGATCTGAAATCAACAGGCGATAGTGATGAGAAGCTGCTTGAACTTATGCAGGATACAATTAAATATTCTGTAAAAACTGGACATCCATATTTTGTTAATCAACTCTTCTCGGGACTCGATCCATACGCATTGGTAGGACAATGGTTAACCGATGCTTTGAATCCTAGCGTTTACACATACGAAGTGACACCCGTCTTTATTTTAATGGAGGAGGTGGTTTTGAAGGAAATGCGGAAAATTGTTGGATTTCCAAATGACGGTGAGGGCGATGGTATTTTTTGTCCGGGCGGATCAATAGCCAATGGGTATGGGATTAGCTGTGCACGATATAAATTCATGCCCGATATCAAGGTAAGAATTAAAGGGATATTTATATCGAGTTTATAGTTTGTGAATAGGCTTCGACTTCAAGGCTGTGAACTAACAATTCCAGACATATTTCTTTACTTATGCTAAATTTGAACGTCTTCTTTGCATTCCGGATGTTTTCATATCATTTAATCTTTCAACTATGGCTCATTGTGGTCAGATTTGATATTCTGGGCAATAAAATGCTCGTCACAAAATGCGTTTAATTACCAGAGAAAAATCATGTTATCTGAATGAGATTATTTTTTATGTTCCTTAAATTGATTCGGAGAAGATTTTTAATAGCTTCAACGTAATGACTCAGTTAAGATTTAACCCGCAAACGGTACTCTGATTAGCAAAAATTTCAACGAGCTGATGATCCACTGAGAACCATTTTCAAGATTCCAACTCTGTTGATTATGGATAGTTTTATAATAAAGTGCACTAACATCCAAAATCGACATTTTTTATAGGGTTTGTTTAGTTTTACTTGGTAGGTTTTCTTAAAATCTTAATATAGATTTTTGAAGTATTTCTACTTAATCGATTCTCATGAATCCTTGCACACGTCCTCAGTTTCGATGATAATACAAAATTATTTTAAAAATGTAATAATAATAACGGCAATAATAATAATAATAGTAAAAAGGTTCGAATATCGGATAATTAAAATTATAAAATAGTCAATTTAATTGAACTAGGGGCAATCATATTTCTACCACAAAATCGTTTACATTTATAGGTTTTTTACCTATTTTATTTTATCTAATCGATTTCATGAGCGATTCAAATGGGAGATGGAAAAGATTCAAAGCTGTGCTTGCGTCAGAGTTTTAATTGATGTTACCATCGATAATAGATGGCACTTGTTGATTTTTCAAATTCACCACACTGTTTGCCATTAGGTTTTATAGAAAATGTAGTTCTCCCAATAAGAGTTTGTAATCTTGAAAACCAATAAGTCAAAATCAAACACGCTTGAATGCAAAGAACTGCTTCAAATAGAACAATATACTACATTTCAATATTTCTTTTGGTTTTCGAAGGAAGCTATGGATTATTTTCATTCGTCATTCGCATTATTTACAATTTTTTGCTTTAGCTCTTGGCGTTTCTGCTTCCGCCTTATTGACATATTTTTTTAGAAAATGTACACATCTAATTTTGAATAAATTGCAACATTCGTTAGAAAACTTATTGTAAATAAATTCACATCCATATTTTGAAAGAATCTGACACACAAAACTATCTCAAGGCAATGAAAACACGTCGAGGCATTTCGAAATGTGTCAATCATAAACAAGTATTTTCGAGGTAATTTAAAGGGACTAATGAAACATGAGAACGGAAGGTGGCTCTACGAAATTATGCAAACCCTTACAAAGAAGGGGCAGGATTTCGAAAACTTCAAAAATGATCATCACATAATTATGAACGTTCTCCGATTAATTTGGGAAGCAATTTACTGGTCATTTTACCCATGGATTCTGTACTATGCGAAAATTCAGTCGGAAATTAAAACTAAAAACGTTGTTGTGTGCCAAGAAGGATTTGAGATCATTGCATAAAGAAAGAAGCGGCATGTATAAAATATACTATTCAGGATGTGGCATGATGTACAAAGAACAAAATAATCGATCAGTAGCTATGAGGGTGAAATTACATATGAAACACGCAGAGAGAATTTTTATAAACACATCGAGGATCAACATTTCAAATATATATTTTTAACTCGGAATATGAAAGAGTTCCTACAAGATAGTGATAAAACCATAATTCCAGAATTAACGCAAACCGTGCATTTTGGATAGGCAGTCAGATTTTTTTTTTGATGCGTAGGGGGTGCATACATATATGCAATTTTCCATGAGTGTCGTCTGCGTCGCTATAGTCAAAATAAGGCGCAGGGACAGATGCTATATACCTGCTTCTTATATGGATAAAAGTGGCTCTTTCTCGTGGCAGAGACTTACTTATTAAGCTATCGTACAAATGATGATAATTAAAATATGCATCACCTAGACATCATACCAACAATGTTGCGAGAACAGCCAGTATGTGAATCAAATAAAAAAACTGCGATTTTCACGCATGTATCGTTGACTTGTGCTGGAATGAAGTGCGCCGTTCAAGGGTTAACAGTATTATTGTCTAAGAATCCTACATAAAAAAAGTATCTTCAAAACACAATTGAATGATTATTTTCCAATTAAAATTTATTGCTAACATTCAGCAAGTTTAATTGCTACATAATATTTTCATATGATTTCCATTCAATATGTAAACTAGTTTTCGCTTTTTACATTAATTTTTTTTGAAGAAAAGTAGACCAGTCTTCCATTTAAAGAGCATGAAATTTACTGTAGCTCAGATGAAATTACATTTAATGGTAGCAAAATAGTTTTTGGGACACTTTGAGTGCTATTGGAATTAAATGAGTGTAGTTTATAAGTTTCATGAACTAGTCACAGAGAAGTGCAAGGATTCTCATTTTTATTAGTTTTTTGAATGATGTCTAAAAATTGAAATCACTTAGCGTCACTAAATTCTTGGCTTTGTAACTTTTGTTATAGGTATGCAATGGTTACTGCATCGACGCTAATGAATATGAATTTCTGTGAATTTTGAACGTTTAAATCTCATAATTCCTAAAGAATTTTTAAAAATTTCTGTAGTGTCGTATTTGGATCGACAAATTTTAATTTTTAAATAATTTGTTATTAATTTTGAATCCCTGAATTCAACTTAATTTATCTTGTTTCAGTCTAAAGGACTATGCGGTGGACCACGTCTTGTAGTCTTCACCTCGGAGGATTCACACTATTCGGTTCAAAAGTTGGCTTCTTTCATGGGTCTTGGTATGGACAATGTTTACAAGATCCAAACCG
This sequence comes from Oxycera nigricornis, assembly GCA_963942545.1. Classification (NCBI taxonomy): domain Eukaryota; kingdom Metazoa; phylum Arthropoda; class Insecta; order Diptera; family Stratiomyidae; genus Oxycera; species Oxycera nigricornis. The sequence continues at coordinate 5,780,187 of OZ012661.1, forward strand.
ATTCGATTGGAAAATTGATGCCCGACCATTTGGAAGAACAAATCCTACGAGCCAAGTCAGAAGGAGCACTTCCATTTATGGTATCAGCAACTGCTGGCACCACTGTTTTGGGTGCATTCGATCCATTGGAGAAAATTGCAGACATTTGCGAAAAATACGGATTGTGGATGCACGTTGATGCTGCTTGGGGTGGTGGTGCATTGATGTCGTCGAAATATCGTCATTTGTTGAAAGGCATTGAGAGGTGAGTGGTTAAGATTGACAAAAAAATAATTTGAAATATTAATGAAAGCGCTTGTATTTTTGTAAAATGGAAATAGACATTTTACATGGTTTCTACAGAAGATTTACCTAATTCTGATAATTATGTAGTATCCATGACCCAAAAAAAATTTAAACATTCTTTACTCTTCAGTAAATTTATAAAATAAGCCGCTATTAAATTATCATACTGCTTCAAAATTTCTGCTTGACTATTAACCATCGAAATTCACGATAAATTCATGTACAATGAAATTTATACGTTTTAAATGCATAGACACAACAATTTGCAACTCAACACGAAAATTCTCTGTCTAACTATATACTTTCGGACATAATTTTTTCAACGAATTTTCCACAGAAATACACGCTCCTCCATGCATGCATATAGTTACATTTTAACAAGTAAAACAAGGCACAGGAGTTTGTTGCAATCAAGGTTACCTCTAATTAAGTGGATAATTGAAAAATCTTGGGAAATTGGCAATTACACCAATCGACCTTGATTATGCTCGTGAGGGGTAGTTCAGCATGTAGCGCTACAATCACTGCAATTAGCTTCGAATCTCTTGTACTGATACAAATGGAATAATTGCAATTTATCAATTTTCTACAGTTGATCTTTTATTTAAAAAAAAAGCACTTACATCAGATACGCTAGTATGTATAGTCTAGCTGCTTCTGTGCATAAACCTATTTAAGGAAGCTTATTAGAAATTGGAAAATTCGAATTAAGCTTTTCGTAATAGATTTTTTGCAAAGCGCTGCCACACATTTATATATGGGTTGAAAATATGATAGTACTGTTTCTGAGAATTAAAGCTCCGATAAATTAATGCGGAAAATAATTTCCTTCAACTATTCAATCTCAATGAACTGTGGAGCTTTCTTGGATCGAAGTTTTACCACTTTTTATATCAAAATAATCATGCCTAGTCGTCAAAAAATGGTCATAAGGCCATAAAAACCAGTCCAGTCGCTGCAGAAACGAAAATTCGAAAGTTCCTTAATCTCAATTTCGCTAAATATGCCGCTCACGCCCTTTCAAACGTCGATAGGGGCCATCCATATATTACGTAACCCAATTTTTAGAGTAGTTTAACTCCCCCCTCCCACATGTAACACTTAGTAAAATTTTCAAAGACGTCGAAGAAAGGCCGAATTTTCGAAACACTAACGCCATTAAAAATCACGCGTGTTTTCGTGTATCAAACTATTACGTTATTCATTGATACTGGAGATGTAATAGATCGGAAAAGAACCAGCAGTACTCGCTCGGCTCGTAAGCCACAGGCCATCAAAGCTGTATGGTGCAGAATTGCAACAAATCCTGCCCGCAATCAGAAAATCATGTCTGGTGAAATGAATATTGCGCCGAGAACCATGACTCGGATCATCAAAGAAGACTAGAACCTTGCAGCTTTCAGAAGACAAACAGGACACAGACTCAATGCCGCTTTAAAACGAAATAGGGTGGAAAAGACAAAACAGCTGTTATCGAGATACGGTAATGGGTAGTACAAAAGAATACTTTTTACCGACGACTCTGCTCTTGCTTACAAGGTGAACCATGTGCCAGAGTTTATCAGCGTTAATTTGTGGTCATCAGCCAGCCCAGACCTTAGTCCCGTCGACTAGAAATTGTGGTCAGTATTAGAGGGTATGGTCTGTAAAAAACGCCACCACAACCTGGAATCGTTAAAACAGGCGGTGAAAAAAGCTGTGGACAATTTCCCGATGGAAGTCGTGCAAGGATCAATAAACCAGTGGTCTGACAGACTTGACTTGACAGCGCTGTATTCAAGCAAAAGGTGGCACAGCTCAACTCAAAAAAAGTATTTAAATGAAAAATCCTTCAATCTTTATGATTTTTTTCTAATAAATGAGCATAAATTGATGTGAATTTAATTCTTTTTTTTACTTGACTTGGGATCAATGATCGACTACCAGTTACCAAAAGTCTGAAACCACAAAGTAGATATCTCAGCACTATCAAAATTTATGCAAATAAATATATATAAATGAGTGTATCTAAAAATAGAATCTAAAAGTCTATTATGCTTTTCGTGGTTGAGAAAAAAAATCTAGTTAGCTTTGAATCGGGTCTAACAGATTACCTGAAATGATGCAGTAATAAATTGGATAGGTCAGTGATAATTCTATTCGTTGCATTTCTGGATGCCGTAAAAGTCATCATGAATTTATTAAAAGTTGATATGGAAATCGATAAAATCAGCATAGAAAATAAAAGTTATTTGATTTGAATTGCATATGCATATTTTATTTGAAATAAAAGCAATAAAATAATTAATTTATCAATTTAAAAAATCTAAAGTTCATATATTGATTAAACAAAAGAGAATGCATAACTTGTTTGGATGTTATTTCTGGTATTTTTTCTTGTCCATAGTCCTTGACTAAATAAGACATGAGACTTTGCTTCGGCTCATCAAATTTACACCATTAATTTTGCATGGTCGGCGAATGTAAATTGCTTAAACTCGACTAGGATACATATGTTTATTTTTATAGCTTCTTATTTTATATATTTTATCTGCAGCTTGTGCCTGAATTTCATCAAATTTTCCTATCTCTTCCAGAGCCGATTCAGTCACCTGGAATCCACACAAATTGCTCGCAGCACCACAACAATGTTCGACATTCCTTACACGACATCAAGGCGTCCTGGCCGATTGTCATTCCACAAACGCTACGTACCTCTTCCAAAAGGATAAATTCTATGACACCAAATACGATATTGGCGACAAACATATCCAATGCGGTCGTCGTGCTGATGTACTCAAATTTTGGCTAATGTGGCGTGCCAAGGGCACAAATGGATTCCAGGATCATGTCAACAAAATTTTCGAGAATGCTGAATATCTAACGGAACAACTCAAATCACGGGCTGGCTTTGAAATGGTCCTAGACAATCCTGAATGTACAAACGTTTGTTTCTGGTACATACCACCTAGTTTACGGGCGCATCCACGAAACGAGGAGTTCAAGCAAAAACTACAACGTGTCGCACCAAAGATCAAAGAACGCATGATGAAGGAAGGATCAATGATGATCACCTATCAACCACTTCGAAGTACACCGAATTTCTTTAGATTTGTGCTGCAGAACTCGGCGCTCGATAAGAGCGATATGGACTATATAATACGGGAAATTGAAAGGCTCGGACAAGATTTGTAATTTAGGCTAGTAATCCTTACAAATGAATATTGAACGGAAGCAATGCGAATTGCCAAGACTCGATATGTTATGTGGTTTTTGTAAATGATGAATAAGTTTTGAATGCGAAACAAGTTTGTACAGAAATGATGTAAAGAAATACCAAGAATATTTATTTTATACTGTAAATATGTAACTAGGTGTTTAATGAGCTAAGAAATTAATTAATAATATTTGCAACAATTAGAGTTTATTTTTTAAACTAGTTATTGTTGAAATGTATTCAAAATAAATTATTTATTCTTTGAAAATATAAACATCATTTTATTAATATTATTTTAACACGAATGAGCCAAATTTGTTTCCTCATTTTGTTCTGTAATTGAAAAAGCATGTACATTTTAATTATTTTCAACGAAATGTTCATCATCTCTTACTTTTTACGACATTTTAGTAAACTGAAATTATTAGCACCTCTGTTCATGCAAATTTTTAGTGAACAGGCACAAATAGATACGTTAGTAGTAAGACATACACTTTCATGCAAATTTACTCGGTGTTTAATCGAGAAAAAAACCTGTACCCTACATGCCGAAAGTGTGATTGTAAGCCGGCTTAAATATGCTGAAAGTATATTAGTAGCGACAACTAAACCATGCGAATGTGTACTACTAAACAATAAGCATAATATATCACTAAATCGAGAGCTGTAGGAGTGAGGAGTGTTTCGCAGATAGCAAGACATACACTTTCATGCAATTTTGCTCAGCATCCGAAAGGAACGGGCTGTGCCCCTACACATGCTTAAAGTGTGTTAAATCCGGGAGCTAGAGAACATATGTATGTTAGTTCCGAGAGCTGGAGAGGCCGAAAGTATATCAGTGTGCTGTTTGCGAATGTGTAAGCGTGTGTACGATGTGATGAATCGTGAGCTTGGTTTTTGAGAGCGCTGATTGGCTGAGAGCTGGTTTGAATACGGGAAAAGTGATTTAAAGAAGAAGAATACCAAGGCTCTCGATTCGGTCTTGTATGTCATTAATGATGATCCAATTAAATGTAGGTCCAATTTTATCGTGGACAATTTTTAATGGAAAATGACATATGAAACAGATAATAATTAAGTGGCATTCCAAAATTAAAACTTAAATTTCCCCAAAAATATTTTTAAAAAATACTCTTGGAAATCCTCAAAATTATGATAAATATTCGGGGGGAAATGAAATGGGGAAAAAATTAGTAAAACCAAAAAAATTCTAGCAAAAAATAATGCAAAGGATAGGAATTTGAAAAAGTCTTTTATTACTGAGATAAAATTTCGCACAGACTATTCTTTGAAAAGATTTTCGTGTTGATTTTTGAAAAAGAGCACAAATGATTTAGTTTTTGTGAAAGTAAAACGGCAATCGTATCCCACTAAAAACAGAAAGACCATGTAGAAACTTCTGTGGGAGAAATGTTTAGAAAAGCTACAATAAAATGTTTCTTATAAAAATATTCTAGAAAAAATAGCGGAAAATTTTCCATAAAGATTTATAAGAATATTTTTTTTCCTTCCAAACGATTTATTTGTGTATGAGACAAGATTATCCATAGGACCCGCAACGATTTTCATTATGCTGGCCAATCTTACTGCGTCTAAATTTCTATAGTTGAGAATATAAAATTTGGCCACATTTTGGGATATTTATATACTTGAGTATAAAAATCACACGGACAGTATTTCGATTTGTCCTGCTCTATGTAACTTCAGTTTGTAAGGATCAATATTAATTTAGTAGTTTGATCCTAAACGAATTGGGAGTTAAACTATAATCGGATCTGAATGTAAATTTCGTGATAATTTCAAAGTTAAATTTAAAATATAATTGAGGCAATAAAAATTCAAATTTAGAAAATCCTTTTTTTGTATTTCAAATAAATTTTACTTTACTCTTTAAGACAAATCATTTTTCCGCTTTAGAAGAACTTGGGAACTTAATATGGAGGAGTCAGGTATTGATTGGCTTTAATGGAGGAATTGCATAATATCGCCTTGAAATGGTTCAGTTTGTTTGAAAACAGTTTAGCCTTGAAATAGAGCTACTCATTTAAACTATGAAAGAAATTTAAAAAGAAAATTGGAATTATGTTTTTACAATAACTTCTTTAAAAAAATCCTATGAAAATTGTTTGGTATGCAAGATGATCGATTGAGAAAATCTAAATGTTCAAACTCAAAATACAGTACAGTTTACAGTGAATTCATATTTTAAGCTGCAGTGTATTACTAATTAAAATTACCAACCCACACCAGCCTAGACTATACAAACAGCAAGCCTGGTAGTAAAAGTGCTAGTAAATAAATATAAAAAAAAGTTACGATTGCATGCATCCAATTGGAAAAGTAAAATGCAAGCATATTATTGTTTCCCAAACAATTATATGTACTTAGTTGCTGCATGCATCTGCGCGACATATATACTTTGGTATGCAAAAAACTGCAACCCATTATCGTCGTAAATAATTTAGATAGAACATTCCGACTAAAATCTATACATGGTTGGTTATCAAGTCACATTCGAATCTGCTGAATTTATTAATATATAATATAGAATAATCACTGATCCAAGGAGCAAAAATTTATATATAAATTCATTTATTGATTGCCAGAATTTTGAAAAATAACACAAACGATTTTAACAGCATGAAAGGGTTAAGAATACAACATTGAAATTGAATGATAAGCATGAAATGCGCGGTCAAAGCACATATAATATCCATGCGATGGCTCATTTATCGGTTCGGCTTGGAACGAAATAGTCCTTCGATCAAATTCGCGTCCTGGTAGTAGAAGAAATTTTATACTAGTATTTGAAGATGGCCCATCAACCCCCACCCTATTCGGAAACAAAAAACGGTGATTTATATATATTTTTTGTGACTACCTAATTGTGATTTAGTAAGCTAATATTTCTGAATAAGTGAATTTTGAGTGCAAAATAATTAATAATTAAACCGTATACAATTACAAAGTGTAAACTTGTTCACTGTTTTTTTCTGAGTTTTGGACTTTGGAGATGATTTTTAAGTAACGGTTTTTTTGTTGAAAAAGGTAGTTGGTGTAGACTTGGAAAATGTATTGTTGAATCTTTTAGGTAGAATATTCTAATCTGCCTAAAAGTATAACACAGTGAGTCCAATCCAAAAATTAATTGATAGAAAAACCATCACATGCATTTTTAAACGGGTATTTAGCAATCCTGTGGATTTTTTAATTTCCAAAGGTCTACCAAGTGATATTTTATAATTTTTGTAGAAAATATCCTTTTGTAAATGGTTATCCTTTTGAATTTAAAATAGAGTGACACTGAATTGATTTTCTTTTGGAATAAATTAGAGGTAAGTGACTTAATTTTTACATTAATGTATCCTTCTAAAGTGGAACTTTGTTCTTGTTAAGTCGAAGTGATTTTTTGCCACTATAAACAAATTACGACGTTATAGGTTTGTGTGATTTTGTTAAAAATTGAGAAAGGATTTGGCTTCCTTGATACTATTAAGATATTAATAAAAGTAGTACAAACATTATCTTAAATACAGAAAAAAAATCCCCAGTTAAAGCAAGAATAACACATATTAAATTCAGAATGTTAACAGAAACAGCGATAAGCATGGCGTGTTTTTACAATGGCAAAAAGGCAATAGAAAAATTGTTATTATAGATTACAAGATTATTTTTAAAAAAAGCATAGTCATTTGCGAAAGTTTACGTATATTCACCCAAAGAAATCGAAACAAATTTCATTTAAGAAAAATATGAAATACGAATTTTGTTACATAAAATTAACATAAATTCAATTTTTTCCTAACATTATAAAGACTGTAACTTCACTATATGGTTTAAGCAATAAAATTAAAAGTTAAGAAAACATATTATTAAATGTCGCAAAACTTTTTCTCCGACGAAATTTTTTGGCCTTGAAAAAGTATTAAGTATTATTATTACTCATTTATTTTGCGAAAAAAATAAGATAACAAACAATAAAAATTTGCATAAAATTCTTATCATTTGCCGGCTTCCCTAAGAGGGAGAGAAATTCTGCATTTCTGAGCAATTCCATTTACAAACTCTTTATCATTAAACTTAATAATTAAGTATGGTTCATATATCTACAGACAAATGGTGTTAGATAACTACATAGATATAGCCTGCTGTGCGAAAATTCAATAGCAGTTAGTATTGAATACAGTAAGGGGCCATCCAGATATTACGTAACGCACTAACTAATTTTAAATTTTAATACATGACATTTTGCTAGACTCCCCCGCCCACCCACCATGTAACACTTAGTAACATTTTCAAATATCACCCCCCCCCCTTTTCTAGTGTTACCTAATATATAGATGGCCCCTTATGATAATTAAAAGTTACTTCTAGCCAAAAACAACTATATTGTCTGCTCAAAAAGGACTAGGAGAGTGTTCTACATGTCTTTTTATTTTTTTCAATTCACATTGGAATTTTGAAGCAGTTGAATTATTTTTATTGTTATCGGGACACTATTGTCTAATTTAGGTTGAAGAAGGTTAGCGTGTTTCTTAGTTAATTCACACATGGATTTATTAACGAAGTGCACGTAATATGTGTCTTGTATTGACGTTGATTCCAGTGTACACTGGAAATGTAATTTTATTTTTACATATGAATTTTAATATGGTAAAAATGAAAGGATGTCCAATATTGAATACATTGAAAATCGGAAAAGATTATAGAGACCAAAACAAAATTGAGATTTATTCAAACATACTTTTATAATTCGATTATGAAAATTTTGGGATAAAGTAAGAGTACTTAATCTGATCCTACTATGAACTCATGAGCATAAAACCAAATAAAATTATTTTAACCATCTTCTCTTCACAAACAGAATTTTTGGGATCGGCACCGTCACCATTTCCAGACGATTTTCAACCCTATCCAACACAATTTCCCCCAGCGAGGACCACACCACCATCTGTTATGATGCAAGCGCCACCAACAGTTATCATGCAACCCCCACCAGCAGTAACGTCTCACAATATAACAGTCAACACAGGACCTTCTGGAGGATGTCCTGTATGTCGGGTTGGAACTTTGTCGAAAAGTTTCACTTGTTGTGGAATTTGTTGGGCAATATGTTGTTTTCCGTGTGGTCTACTATGCTGCTTATGCGGTCGAAGGATGAAATGCAGTAATTGTGGTACTACGTTTTAAGTTTGGTAGTACGCGCGTTATAACAATAGTTATTTACTCTTGAATAGAGTATTGTACTTGAATTTGTACTTCATTCAGTTTTTGAATATATACACATTAGAGTTAAAGTTGGAAAAATTTCTAAATGTATTTTTTGAATGTTTTCATCTAAAATATTTACGAAAATTGTATCTTAAAATACTGAGTAATGGTGAACTATTATGGACAATAAAAGCATCAAAGCGCATACATATATGTTGTTTTGTTCTGCGAAAATAATAAAATTGATTCGATTTTTGAAGAAAAAAACAGCAGTGAGGCACTCTGTGAGTGTCCGGTGGGAAGTTTAGCTTCGTTTTACAAAAAGTTGCATATAGATAAATGCAGGAAAAATTCAGGAATTAATGTGACAAATTCAAAAATCTAGGATGCATATAATATGACAAAATATGAAAAAAATTTATTGCTTTTATTCACACAAAATAACTTAAAGTAAAAAAACAAAATGAGCGGGGATTTGAACCCTCTATCTCGAGAGCAAGAGTCGGGCGCTCTGCTCACTGGACCAGTCGCTCTACTCTTATATTTGCACATCATTGCTATGTATTGTCCTCACTTTGACTTTTAAGACAAACTTTTTGATAGGAAATATTTTCCTTACGATTATTTAAACACTTTGTGCAAATTTACTCATACATATTAGTCATTAAAATTTACCTGGATAATGTTTGAAGAATTGCAGTAGAAAACTTGGAATTTTGAATCGTTTACTGTTTCAATAGGTTTCATTAATTTTTCATCTTGACTACTGCTGGCCCTAATGTTAATTTTTCACATCAGTGTTTGTTTCATTTGAACTATGCACAACACTGATTCATTCATTAATTATTAACCACCTATTGGCACGATTGTTAATTTTTTTACAAAGAGATAAAAGAGAAGAAAAGAAAAATGAAACGAATTTTTAGCCGCGCACGTATTCACTGTTATTTTATATTATGTATACAAGAAATAAGATACGTCTACCATGATGCACGAGGAGCAACATTTCAAGCGGGCACACGAGCGCGTAGTTTGTAAACAAGAGGGAAAAGGAGAAGCGTGCACGCATAAACTCAATACGTATATATATACGTGCACTATATACATACGTGTAAACGTATATGTATATAAGGCGCCGCATGGTGACTCTCTCTCTCCTTTCTTCTTTGCGTTCGCTTTTTCGTTCTGTTCGTTTTTCGTTCTGTACGTTTTTTCTGGGCTCACTCCTCGCGCTCAATTAAACGTATATACAGCGCACTGCGTTCATCTTACTTCCGTTCGCTTTTGCGTTCGGTACGCTTTTCCTGGGCTCACTCATCTCGCTCATTTGTCGTTAGAACCTCCGTAAATTAAGCTAAACTTCCTTTTATATATAATTCAACAGATTTAATGAGCAATTCCACGCTTTAATTTTTATTTCTTTGCATTATGAAAAAATTAGCAAATTTCTGTTTTTTTTTCGTATTCATACACACTCGTGGACGCTTGATTAGTGGCAACGACATTTTTGAAAAATTCAATACAAACACTCCGAGCAATTTTCAATCAATAAATAATTTATATCAGCTTTTAATTCTTGAATATTAGGAAATGCACATATATTTTTTTAGTTTTGAACTCGATGCAGTAATATGTTTTTATTTATATTTTGTTTCAATTATGAAGGTCACTTGATTAGCGACAGGTGAAAAATTACAATTTCATACATACATATATTATTTATGACCTTATTTATTAAAAACGTGTTCCGCCTTCATATTTCTGTAAAATATCCACTTATCTTTCTGGAATCGATGTAAAGAAGATTTAGAGGACACTTAATGGAATTGAAGTTTATTCAGCAATTAGTGCTTTCATTGGTTGATCTTCGTTTTCGTAGTGATTGCCAACGGAACAAATCCATCCTGAAAGCCATTTCCAGAGGTGCTCCATTCGGTGCTGCTGTTTAAATACCAACGTTATCCTGCTTAAAGATCCATACTTCCCGTTCAAACATTCGGTCAATGACCATGCATTTGCGCTTCCAAAAAGTTCGACGTTCTTTTTCAGAATTCTGGGCTCATCCAGAAATACTACACCCTTGTATGGAACCTTTCCCTCATATCACAAATTTCTGGCTGATTGATAGTTTTTATGTAAAAAAAGATCAATTTTGAATTCCTGATATTTTACTTGGCTTTGAAATAATGCACCAAACAAAATCGACTCTTCTTTCTGTTTGAGAATTATTATCTCATATTAACGGACAGCAAATTGAAATGTATTTCCATACTTTTCAAATGTATTTCCATACTTTCCAATTCAATCAAGTGGGGAAAAATCGATTAGCAAAACTCAAAACTCTAAATTGTGTCAACGTGTAAGCATGATACTTAAAATCAGTCCAACTAAAGTAATTAGAAACTTTTATCTGGAATACATGCATGCAAAATCTATATGGTTTGTTGGAAAATTAATTGAATGTAATGCATATACGACACACATTATGAAATTATCATATGGCATGCAATAAAGATATACAGATGTCGAAGAAAGATATTCCGAATAGTTAACTGCTCACTGAATCGCACACAGCAGGTGTTTTAGTTATTATTGCAAAATTGGATTAGGTACTTTATCATTTTGGTCTTCATTCCTAAGAAGCCTAATGTAATATTTCATATAAAAAACTCACACATTTCATATCTTTCTTTACAGTTCTTTAAAAATTATTAGAACGAAGCCTGCTTATAAGATAAAAATTTATTAAAATTCTTATCCGTTTCAAACGTATTCGGTGTAAGTTATTCTTTCGATCAAATGAATTGATACGAACAAAATGTTCAAAATCATTCTCGTCAGCAATGTTGAAATGTAAATATTTAGAAATATACCCGAGATAAATCGAAATATGAAAAGTAAGTACAGTAATCTGATATGTGCATGCATTGGCTTTCACGACCCTTAGTTTCTTATTGAGACATGATATTCATTTCAAGTGTGGATGCAATAAATGAGCCCAAATAATAAAATGTACAGATACAGTCCTTGCACAGCAAGGCATCCATAATATATTGAAACACATTTTTTTGTAGAAATAACCACTTGAGAGGAGTTAACCACCAGAATATTGGGTTGTTAAGGGATTGCAGCAAAACAGGGTATCTTAATAGATTTTCCGGATATTTTGAATCGTCTTAATGAAATGAAACACACGTATGAAATCTTTAAAGAAAAAAAAACATATGAAATTGCACTTATTATTTACTTTAGAAAATGCTGCTGATATAAAAAAAACATATTCAACTTGATCTTGAAACGAAGCCAACCTAATAAATATCGGATTGCATTGAACTGCAAAAGTAAATTTAGTAAATAAATATAAAATACTACCGTCAACAGTGCTAATATACACTGACTGAAAAAAGTATACGCACAGTCAATATTTTCAACGAAAAAACCCTTTTAATTTGGTTTTTAAAAATACTTGAAAAGTGTAAACACGGTATTATATTTTTAAACTTTTTACCTAGTTAGTATGAAAATAATTATCTGATATTGTTACGATTTGAAAGGAAAAATAGAAAATACTTAAAAAAAACTACTTTCTTCACGAAAAAAGTATTGATACAACCCTAATACTATGTACACTACCGCTCATATGTATTTGCCCACCTTGAAAAAGGGATGTATTCGGGATCAGGAAATAAAATTAAAACTTTTGATGAATAGAATTTATTCTTTATTTAATTCTAAGCACAAATAAGAAAAAGATACAAAATAATGTCATTTACATTAAATTTTAGACTCATCAATATGTCCACCCTTACTTTTAATTACAGCTTCTCATAGTTTCGGCATTCTACTTAGCAATTTGTTCAAAGTTTCTTCTGAAATTTTATTCCATTCTGACTGTAAAAGATGCCACAAATGTTTAGTAGACGCTGGATGAACATTTCGGCAGTTTCTATCGAGTTCATCCCATAAAAGCTCAATTGGGCTGAGATCAGTAGACTGCGGTGGCCAAACCATTACATTAAGCAGTCCTTCTGATGATAGCTTCTCCAAATAGTCCTTACAAAGCTTGGAGGTATGTTTCGGGTCATTGTCGTGCTGAAATGTGAATTTATCTCGATGGCAACACTTCAGTTTCATGTAACTCCCGATAGTGCTGTTTCCTTACTACGCCTTGGATTTGGAAAATATTACCAATCCTACCTTCACCAGAACAACCCCATACCATAACAGAGCCACCCCATGTTTGATAGTAAGCACTAAACATTGATCTAATGCCCGTTCTTCTGCCGACCTTCGCACAAAAACTCTGCGCCTGTAGCCAAAAACTTCGAATTCCGATTGGTCACTCCACAACACCTTTGTCCAGTCTTCAGGTGTCCAATTTTTATGTTGTTTCGCCCATTCCAATCTCTTCTTCTTATTTTTGCCATGTAATAATGGTTTTCAATCGCAACACGGCCATGAAGGTCTGCTTCCTTAAGCCTTCATTTGACGGTTGGTACAGTTAAATGTTCAGATCGCCCTAAATACATTTCAGTGGCTATCTTTGGGCCAGTAAGACGTCTGTTTCGTTTGCTGGCAATCAATATCTTCCTATCCTCAGCTGCAGTCGTGGTTTTAGGTCTACCACACCGTTTTTTATTGCTGACACTTCCTGAGGTCTTAAATTTGTTCACGTTGTAGTCTACTGTTCTCTTAGAGATTTTCAGTTCCCGGGAAATTTGACGATTGCTTTTGTCATATTTATGATGCGCAAATATCGTAGCGCGTAATTCAGTCGAAAGTTCTTTTGTCTTTGGCATATTAAACAATCAATCAAAAAAAGTTTGAAAAAATACAAGTTTGCCGGCATAAATTTTCAATTATATTTTCTTCGCAGTTAAAAAGGTTAACTTAAAATTAGACGCATTCCTAAATACCGAAGGAGTACCTTCATCCGATAATAAAAGAGAAACCTTAAAAATTCGTTTACCTGATGGGGTAAATCACTTCCCAAGCCAGTTAATGTCATTTTCATTGAGAACTCATGTATCGTTTTTTAAAAACATTTCGTAGACTTTATAATTTTTTTTACATCAAAAAAACGTCTATTAATGCGGAAAATCTCAAAATATCTGGGTGGGTGAATACGTATAAGCGGTAGTGTATGTAATTGGTTGTCTTTACTGTAATGAATTACTCAACCCTGCACCTTTTGCTGATTAAAATTAACCTAAGTTCAACATTTTTAAAAAAGAGAATTATAAAGAAGTGCCGAAAATTTCGATCTTCAAAACGATTCTTACTTTCAACACGATAACAACCCGAAGCACACCAAGAATGGGTTGTATACAACAACCCTCATACCTTGAATACTCCGCCATTACTTATTTTAAAAAAATTCAAAAACCTTCAAAGTTTTTTAACGAAAATTGAACTGTGGCAATAATTTTTCGTACAAAAAAACCGAATTTTATTAGTTTAAAAAGTATTTGTTCTATTCCTAACATTCAAGCTGCTACATAATTTGTTATCTCCTAGATAATAAATAGACACATATTAAACGAATTGTTGTGTTGTTAAACATTTTGAATTTCCAGTTCCAGAAGCACTAACAAGGAGAAGGCACGGCATCGTCCTCTCAGATTTGCATGAAATTTGGCACATAGTGTTAGTATTTCAGCAAACACTAAGTCTGCCAATACTTTTTTTCGTGAACAAAGTGTGGTTTTTCCTTATTTGCTATATTTTTTCTTTTCAAATCGTAACAAAATCAGATATTTTTTTCGTACTAACAATATAATATAATATCGACATAACTCTTCTCCAAACATTTTCAATTACCATTTTAAACGGTTTTTTCCCCGGAAAATATTGACTGTGCGAATACTTTTTTCGGTCAGTATATGTATATGCGACAAGTATGCTAAAATCAACTCTAGCAAACCAAACTTCGGCCTAGTTGCTCAAAGTCAACTAGAATAATTATTATAAAACTAATGATGCAAGCATATCAATGACTCAAAATTGCTAATGACGCTTCTATGTGAGATGGGGGCAGATAAAATTCAAAAATAAATCATTCACAGTACTCAGGTGAGTTTTGACTTCTAAACTCTATGCATCATTTATTTTGTCATTGGCGCGTCTGACTGCATCCAAAAACAATATCCACCTACGCTTCTCCTCGTTTATCCACTGGTTTCTTTTTCTCTCTTTCATTATATTCTTTGTCAACCGTTTGGATACAGCAGAAGGACTCTGTTTTGAAAGTAAAACCCGGTATTGATAAGGATTTTTAGCTTTCTCTCTTAGCGTATTGAGTTGAAGATCAAGGATCATTAGACAGCTTCTTGACAGCAACTGATATTCTGTCTTTCCTAATGTAGTTTTTTCTGCAGATAGTATGAATCAGTAAGGCTTTGATTGCTGTACGGCTACAGACTATCAAAGTGGTGAAACCCTTTTTACCAACACTAGATACACCCGCTGATTCGTCAAGACCACATCCACAAATAAAACAGTAAACAGTAGATTAATTTCATTGTCCTTATCTTTTTTTTAAAACAAAAACCTTAAATATCTTGGACCATGTCAATTTCGTCAGTTATAGTCGAATATCAAACAATTTTGAAACGAATATGTATAAATGAATGGAAGCCGCAAATATAGACTACAAATATTTGTATTAATGCGGATGAATTTGCTATTCTATAAGTAGTAGGCTGTGCAATATATCGTGATCGCGTCCTTTTTGCAGGTATAAGTAGAGGTATCGACTTCAATTTGGTTTCATTTGGGTCGTGTATAAAGCAAAATTTAGTTGTTTTGTTGAAGTCTTTAGAAATCAGTGCCGTTGTTGTTTAAATAAAGAAAATTTCTATCCCAAAGTCCTTGAACAAAACCCTAAAAACGGTGCCTCTTATGTCCCCTGAAAAACTACCTTAGTTTACAGTGTAAAATCCTCATCTAGCGTCACCGCCTTAAGATTCGCACCCTGCTGAGTGTTTGAATATTATTTTCTATAAAAAAATTGTCTAAGCTGGATGAATAGTTTGAAAAATAGCTTAAATAAGCTGTCTTCAATATTATTAGACAAGAAATAATATACGTAGGTGTCGAAAACAAAACTTTGATTGAACGGCAAGCAAGAGTTCATGATCAGCAATAACGAATTTTTAGATGGGCCTAAAGGCTAGACCAAAAGCATGAATTTGCGAAACAGAGTTAAATCAACACCAAACTCCACAAACCATGCATACACAAGAAATAACAACTGGCAACATAATTCCCCATAATTTCACTTCAAATCTGCATGGCATAAAATTTGGCACAACATTTTCAAGATTCCTTTATTTTAAAAGTGTGTATTTAATATAAAATACATATTCATGGGAAAAACAACATTATGCCTTACTAGCTTAGCTACGTTTGGAGGAGTAGTGCACAATTCGCTAAATACTTCTCCTCACAATAATGTACAATGAACTTCTTCTTATATGATAAAATAATAATTACAATATGTGTAACAAATTCACACGATTCCCTAACATAATATCATCTTTCAGGATCCTAACTATGTACGGTCTCTTTGCTTTCTAACACCTAGCTACAATCAACAACGTGTTAAAGATATTTGGAATTTTTACCAAAATACAAATTTTGATTTGATTGAAAGTAACAAAATTAATTTTTTCACAAAATAAACCTTCGGTTGATCCTTAAAATTCAGCACGGCAATTAGTGCATCGCTTTTGTCGCATGGCCAGACAACATAAAATGCCGACCGGAAAGAAAAATAAAGCACAAAAGATTCCGCAGCATGTGAAGTCGTCTTCCAACACTCCAATACGGCACACAGGACATCCGCCCACCACAATAATAGGTGGTTCGCTTGTAACGACAGTAGTCGTGTGCGTACCACCCATTGTGCCATATGTTGGCATGAATTTGGGTGGCTCGATTCGTGGTGGACCGACAACTGGACCTTGAGGATATGGATAACTACCACCGATGGGCATGGGCCCAGAATACTGATGCATATTAGGCGGCATAACAATGCCAACTGGTGGAGGTGCTGTTGCTATCGGTTGGTAGATGGTTGATCCACCCGCTACCTCTGACATTGCTGGCCCAGAAAATGTTTGCTCATACATACCTGAAAATAGAATAAAATTTCAAAGGATTAGATCGCATATTGTGGTCATTGTTTAAAACAAATTTTCGTGAAACTCATAACGTACCAAGAATATTTTATCACTAAGCTAACGGCAAAAGATAAATTATAATTCCCTGTTTTGCAGTGGATCCACATTATCTGAAGTTTTTGTAGCAGCACAAGAGTGTCATGATGAACAAAATAAAACCAGCACGAAAAAGCGTTGTCTGAAGTCAGAAAGTAATTGTTTTCAGACTCTAACCCTTGTTTTATTAAACGGATACACTGTTTCTATGCATCCACATCCATCCACGATGATGGCCAAAAAGTGATCGATCTTAACTTATTGAAAACTATAGCATGACAATGATGTAAAGGAATTTTACATAAATAATCTATTTTTCAGAGTTTATTTCATAGTTTCTTAACAATATTTTCGGGCAATCACAAAAAAACATCACATAATTGTGAAGCATCATAGGCAATTTAAAAATTCACTTTAAAAGAGGCAAACTTAAGCTAAAAATTCACAACAATGTACATACGAAAAGAAATGAACAGACAAGTCAAATATTACTCAGATAGACTTCCCAGGAATTACCTAATCATACAACTTCCTTGCGAAAGCTCGCATTAAATGGTTTGTTGTCAATTTCGTTGACTCGAAGATAAGATAAGATTCACCTTTTACTTTTTCACTTTTAGTAGTGCGTTGAATTTCTCTCTGATACAATTTGTCTCGCCAGTGGGTCGTTTCATTCTAATTAAAACCGCAATTTTACAAACAATAGATGTACAAATGGCATCAACAAAATTGCCCACTTATGAAGAAGCTACAATGCCATCTATTTCCATTGGTAAGCAATATATGTTTGATCCTTTGGTTCGGCGATATATTTATTTTCCTTTTTTGTATGCTAGTCGAATCATCGGTGAATTACCCAGACGTGACGACAACAAAGCACGAACAGCAAACAAAGTCAACAACGATCATTTCTATGCCCGCCCCACAAGAAGCTGTTCCAATTCAAAATCATCCAACTCGTCGGGTTGGTGTCCTCGCCAAAAAAATTTCCTGTTTAACAGTGGCTTGTGTAGTTGTTTGTGTAGTTATATTAATTTTGAGTTGTGTCTGGTTGGCATGAACGAGCGATTTGGGTGGTGGATGCTCTACTTTTGAGAAAAAGAGACGCGGCTGATTCGTATTTTTTATGATTTTCTAAAATTTGACGAGCGTTTAATAAAGTGTATCACGTAATAATTAATAATGGTGAATTTTACTTTGTAACCTAACTAAAAAACGAATTTAATGGTAATGGAAAATTAATGACGACGATAATAAATATTCTAGATGTCCCATTCAAACATTCAATCTAAACGGAATCCGTTTCAGAAATCGATAACAATATTTCAGATTGAAGATATTGAAATATAATTTTTTTGAAGCATCCAAGTGTTCAAAAAACATTCGATTCAACAGTTTTTCTAATGAAAACTTCACTTAATTTCATAAAACGTTTTATTTAGGCGCAGTCGGTCGAATCTTTGCTAAACGGGGGAAAAGGGGCAAAAAGGTACATTTTATTTAAATGGGAAATGATTTTTGCTTGTGAAACTTCGCTATGTATCGATTTCCACGGTCAACAGTGCACTTTAGGTGGAACGATCTAGAAAACATATCAAAACCTATATTCTTCAAATCGTCACCAAATTGGGATGCACCAGCTTCACTGCCTTCATTTAGATGGGCTGGACGGCCTAATTCTGAACTCTAAGCTCGCATGGAACATAGAAGAAAGGGCGCGCAAAGCGGCATGCACAATCTACTGCTGCAAAAGAGCTATTGGGAAAAAGTGGGGATTGAATCATGGCTCTATAAGGTGATAGTGGAACCAATCCTTCTGTACGGCGCAGTTGTTTGGTGGCCAGCTATTGCGAAAACATCCAATGCAAACCTGCTAAACAGTGTCAGAAGGATTGCAGCTATTGCAATCACCGAGGCCTTACGCACTACCCCGAAAAAGGCACTGTTTATGCTATTGAATTGGCTCTTGACGGAGCTCCGTATGAGACAGCAGGTCAAGTGCTCTGCGGTTCGATTAAAAGCACTAAATCTCTGGCAGGAGGGAGATATTGGCCACTCCGCCATACTTCGAAGGGATGGTTTAACGTCACGATAAGTAGACTTTACGTCCTCGATTCCCTGCTTTCATCGTGGTTTCAAATTAGTCATCCTAAGCAGGGATGACTGGGCAATGGAAAAGGTAGGATGCACGAATCGGTCGACATCTGAAATGATGATTCCAAAATGGATGGAAAAGTTGGCTGTGGCGTTTTCTCCGAACAGCTCGGCCTGAAACTATCCTTCCGGCTTCCAGACCACTGCAGTGTTTTTCAGGCAGAGGTCATTGCAATATACAACGCAGTAGACTAGCTGAGAAATCAGAAAATTTTTCTGACAGTCAAGCTGCTATCCAAGCATTATCCAACGTGTACACCTCATCCATGATTGTAATGGAATGCCGCACACAACTGAATGTGATATCGCTTCACTGGGAAGTGATTCTACACTGGATACTAGGACATAGTGATATACCGGGAAACTGCGAAGCGGATGCCTCAGCGAGAGCCGGCACTGAGCTTCAGAAGTATACACTCACACCCCCAGTCAGCCAACCTCTAGCTTCCATAAAGCTGGGATTTAGGTAGCATTACATAAAGGCTGCAAATAGGACCTGGCTGCTGGAGGAAACCTGCAGGACAGGCAAACTTGGCACGCACTGAGTCCCAGATGCAACAAGCAGCTCTTCAACGCGAGTCGTGAAACCTGGAGTTTTACCGTGTTCATACTGACGGGGCATTATCTAATTGACAGACACAGACAGTTTGGCGTTCCCTTCAACGATTTCTGCACAAGTTGCAGATCGGAAGAAGAGGAAGAGACAATCCAACATTTTCTGTGCGAATGCCCAGCACTGTCCAGGAAACGCATGAAAACCTTAGGCTCGCCCTTCCTGGACAGCCTCACGGAAGTAGCTGATTGAACATCGGCTACATACGGGAATCGAAATGGTTCTCGTCACCCAGCAGCTAGGTTATAGTGCCGTCTCAATCTTCTGTGGTATCACAATAGGCATTCTGTAGTCGTAGTGAACCATCTTTTGATAAAGAGAGCTGCCACTACAACCAAACAAGGTCCTTTCAGGTTTTTTTTCATTTTTTGCGGGTAAAATTAATTTTGTGCTTCTTTTAGCGATTTATTTTCTCAGACTTTCATTTAAATTGTTCCTCTATTTTTACGATTCGGTTTTTTATATATCTCATTTACATTGCCCCGAAAATATGGCGCATTTCGCCTCGCACTATTTACATTGAATTCACATGATTTTGTTTGTCAGACGCATATGTTCAACAGTTGCGGTCTCTAAATAAAAACGCCTTATTATTTATAAAAAGCTCCAATGAATGAAGATAATTTGAAGATTGTCGTTATTTCTCTTGAAAATCAAATGTAAAGTTGAAGAAAATATGTTTGTAGCAATTCTTTTCATTCACACTATTCTTAGGAGCATGGTATTTCCATATTGTCATATTGTGTCAAACGGAGTGGTGAATTAGAAATGTCAACTAGTGACATCTATTGCATATGAGAACATATTATTTTTATTTTATTATTATTGCAAGCTGGGTTGACTTCAAAATCTTCATGCAAAAACGTGTTCCCTGCGACGGCTAAAGGTTTGTTCAACAAATTAAGGGAAGGAGTGATCAGTGAATGATTTCTCAGTATATCTAGTATACACTTTTTCTCGACTTAGAACTTTTTTGGATTATTTCGCTCAGATTGATAAATATTTACTTATCAAATGGAATTTGTAGATTTTTCTGGAGCTCTATTACTCTTTCCAGACTCAATTGGAAACCTTACGAATATGTAAGGCATACACTTTGTAGATGGATTTAAAGAAACAGAGGGTGTGAGAGTCAGCATGGATTAAAATATGAAGAAAATAGGCGACTTTTAGTGTGTGTTTTTGCATTTGTGCGTGAATATTTATTTAGGAAAAAGGTGCTATTTGCATTGCAGTCTAAATTCGGATAAATTGTGCTCATTTAATGATACACAGATCTTCCAGATTCAGTTCTTATGGTATTAAATCTTGACTGCTGCATTCAGCAGAGATTGTACACAGTTTTAGTCTCATATTTTGACCGGAAGAGCCATTGCTTGATTCAAACTTTATATAAACAGATATCACATCATCGTGAGGACTTTCAGCAACACTAAGACCAGCATTCGCATCAAAATCGACCCGCAAATGCGACGACACGCCATAAAGAAACATCTGGCGCAAAATCAACTTGGCCCTAATATGTTCTGCGGCACAAAAGCAATAATAAAAGTTTATCTACTGGAATAGTTTGCTGATAACACACAACAGGCCATTGTATTGCTAAATAGCAAAACGATATTGATTAGCGTCGATGGTAAACGCCAGAAAAATCGAAATGCATTTCGCAAAGTCGCCTTGGCGGAATCTCTTTCGACTGTGCCACAAATCACACCCTGAGGCATTCACGGCATAAATATTGAACTCTTCGACTAACCTATTTTTTGGAAGTACATTTTTATCAGTGGAATTACATTTAAGGGAGAAACCATGCACAATTTGTCGAACTTTTATTTAGGACACGTACCTGTTGCCTGCGGCTGAGGCGATGCCATTGCCTCCGCGTATGTCGGCGGATTTTCAATTGGATGCTTTGACATTCTTGCACGATTAATTCCACGCAGAAATCGGAGAAAATGCGGCCGTCGATGAACAAGCAATTACGGGCGAAACACTTGTAATACGCTTTAATCGTTATCGCTCACGAAGTCATCCAACTCATGTCAATCGTATCGAAAGGCCCAACAAAAAAATATGATTCACCCTCTGTCGTTTGACAGAAATCAGCTTGCGAAGACCCTAGTTCGTAAACAATGTCAACGCAGCACTGCCAGATTGAAACCACTTAATCAATTTTTTTTTCAACTTTGGAAGATGAAAATATTCATAAGATACCGATCACCTCCGTCTCCTTTAATCACTCTTTCCCTCAATTTTTAGTAATTCTCCCTATTTAAATTTCAGTACATATTACTTCCCAAACGATAAAAATCGGTATACGGGATAATACCAAAAATAAAATTAATTAATTATATTACTGCAGGGCATCTAGCGACTTTTACGAGTATATATCTAATCAATTATCCTCATCTTTTTGAATGATTGTCACCATATTATCGCCATATTTACCACAGAAGCATACTTGCAAATCAGTCCATTTTCGCAATAAATTTGTGTGCAGCATGAAAGCATTGCACATCGACGAAATGTCACAATTGCGAATGCATGTCAGTTCCCAATCACCCCACCCACATACCGAACGCAATCCGAATACGCATATCTATCTACAATTTCCATCTGACATTTCGTGACGTGACGGGTCGTGCGTGCCTGAAAATTATACCAAGTGAGAGCTGTACAAACATCGAAATCCATTTCAATTAAATGCCGTTGACTCCATACAATGTTCCACGAAATACGATAGACATTGTGACCGCCATAAATCATCCGATTGCGCGATTCAATCGTGAAAACATTTGATACGTGGAAAATGTATGTCCTTCGTGTGTGAATTTTTTCACTGACAGGTGTCAAAGTTAATGCGATACGTCAATATTGCGAGATGTCGAAGTAGAAACGGAACGGAAAATTACAATGAAAGTCTTCTCAATGTGGAAATTAAGAAAATTCTTACGTTTTCCTGTCTAGAAACTGAAGAAATATCAATTGACGGGGAACGGGTTGCCGTCAATTGGTGTCGTCAAGTGAGAAATCAATTCCGACGATCCGACCATATCGTAAGGTCACAATTAAGTTCGGCGTGCGTTCGTCCCCGTTCCCCGCTGTCGCGTTCACTAGCAGCAAATCAGTCGGGTGCGTGAACTCGTACTATATAAATAACTCGTGGGTGTCCCTTGCAGCCCGCTAACCTACCCCGGCCCCCCGACTCCAACAACATGCAAAAGAGCTCGCTGAAAACAAAAGAGATGTTCATTATACGCGCCTTAGAGAAAATCCTAGCCGACAAAGACATCAAACGTTCGCACCACTCACAGCTGAAGAATGCCTGCCAGTCGGCCCTCAGCGAGATTAAAGACGAGCTCAAGGAGGCGGGGCAGCCCATTGACCCCGCGTTGCCCACCGATGCGACCACGCCAACATCGCCGACGCCCTCGGCGGCCCTGCCGCTCCCGAAAAACGATGCGGCCAGCGTCATAAACGCCGAGAAGTACTTTCTCCCGTTCGAGCTGGCGTGTCAGAGCAAAACACCGCGGATCGTGGTCACGGCCTTGGATTGCCTGCAGAAACTGATCGCCTACGGCCACCTTACCGGCAACATCCCCGACTCGTCGAATCCCGGCAAGTTCCTCATCGATCGGATCGTCAACACGATCTGCAATTGCTTCAGCGGACCGCAAACCGACGAAGGTGTTCAATTGCAGATAATCAAGGCGCTGCTCACCGTGGTCACCTCGCAACATGTCGAGGTGCACGAGGGCACCGTCCTGCAGGCAGTCCGGACTTGCTACGATATATACTTGTCCAGCAAGAATTTGGTGAATCAGACGACGGCGCGCGCGACTCTAACGCAAATGTTGAACGTGATTTTCATGCGAATGGAAAATCAAGCGTATGAGGTGCCGCAGCGTGAGGTCCCCGCCCCGGTTGCAAATGGAAACGTGACAGCTGCGGAAGGACGAATCGAAGAGGAGAAGGAAGAAAGTCCCGAGGAGATTGTTAGGTCGCTGTTGGATGAGATTATCAATTGTAAGTATGAAAATGTTCGTTGAACAGCTCTTTTTCTGCAGAGGAAGTACAACCACTACCACCCAACTGTGTTCTCATCCATGATTATTCAAAGTTCTTTGAAATCAACCTTTTTTAAGGTGTTTCCTATCGAGGTGTGGCGAAATATTGTTGTAATTTTAAGAAGAAATCCTTTTTAGCATCTATTTTTATTAAGAGATTGTATTTTGCCTCCAAAAGAAGAAGAAACACTACAAAATAGACGTGTCTTGTCTATAAAACTTGGTAGAAACTCAGCATGCGGAGAGACGAGTGCTAATCGATATTTTTTGAAGATTTCCACCTCCAAACGTTGAAATAAAGGAGTCAACGAGACACACAAATGCTACTTATAATAAATATGAACCAAAGATATATTGAACTTGAAAAACCGCACCTCACTTCAACATTTAAAAATTCATAGAAACATTTTGCAGCAACGAAAATCCTTTATAGCCATAATGCTCCAATTTTTGCATTCTCAGAGGATAACAAATACTGTTTTAATGTGTTGCATTCCGACACTGTCTCTAACGCAGCCAATTTCATCTTTCAGCTGCTGTCGCTGCCGTCGAAGCAAAACAACAGGAACAAAAGCAACAACAGCAAGCAATCCCCGCCAACGACAAACCGGAAACGAATAGCATGCATCGTCATCCGTCGCAGGAGAGTGTCGAGACACAAAGTGAAAATGACGCCGTGGTAACAGCGAAATTCACTCACATCCTTCAAAAAGATGCATTCCTCGTGTTTCGTGCACTTTGCAAGCTCTCGATGAAACCTCTGCCCGATGGTCATCCAGACCCGAAATCGCACGAGCTACGCTCAAAAGTGTTGTCGTTGCATCTCCTCCTCTCGATCCTACAGAACGCTGGCCCCGTTTTCCGGTCAAACGAGATGTTCATCATGGCAATCAAACAATACTTGTGCGTAGCACTATCCAAGAATGGTGTCAGTTCCGTGCCCGAAGTGTTTGAATTGTCGCTCTCGATATTTGTCGCGTTGCTGTCCAACTTTAAAACGCATCTGAAGCGACAAATTGAAGTATTCTTCAAGGAGATCTTCTTGAACATTCTGGAGGCCACGTCAAGCTCATTCGACCACAAATGGATGGTGATCCAGGCATTGACGCGGATTTGTGCCGACGCCCAGTCTGTGGTCGACATTTACGTAAATTACGACTGTGATTTTTCCGCTGCGAATCTGTTCGAGCGGCTCGTCAATGATCTGTCGAAAATCGCTCAGGGACGGCAAGCATTGGAGCTGGGAGCTACGCTCGGACAAGAGAAGGCAATGCGCATCCGGGGTCTTGAATGCTTAGTCTCGATCCTCAAGTGTATGGTGGAGTGGAGCAAAGATCTGTACGTGAATCCGAATACTCAAACCACGCTGGGCGAACCGGTGCCCAAACACGATACTAACGGCGAGGATAACAACGACATTCACAGCATTGTGAAATCCTCCCCGCATGGCGGATCCAGTCAAAGCTTGAACTCGATCGAGAGCGGACAAAATCGAGAAGTTCTCGATCTTCCCGAGCAGCTCGAGGAGCGAAAAATGCGCAAAGAAGTCATGGAGACCGGCATTGACATGTTCAATCGGAAACCGAAGAAAGGCGTGCTATTTCTACAGGAGAAGGGTCTTCTCGGGCTGACGCCACCTGATATTGCCAAGTGGTTGCACGAGGACGACCGGCTCGACAAGACCATCATCGGCGACTATTTAGGCGAGAACGAGGACCACTCCCGGAACGTGATGTGCGCCTACATCGATGCGATGAACTTCACCAACATGGAAGTAGTATCGGCGTTGCGTTTCTTCCTGGAGGGATTCCGCTTGCCGGGCGAGGCGCAAAAAATCGACCGGCTCATGGAGAAGTTCGCGAGCAGATATTGTGAATGCAACCCGAACAATCAGCTGTTCCAGAGCGCCGACACCGTTTATGTGTTGGCCTTTTCGATTATAATGCTTACGACTGATCTCCATTCGCCGCAGGTGAAGAATAAGATGACGAAGGAGCAATACATCAAACTGAACCAAGGAATCAGCGACAGCAAAGATTTGCCCGAAGAATATTTGTCGCAGATCTACGACGAAATTGCAGGACATGAAATCAAAATGAAAAACACGGTCATGAACAAGCCCGGCAAGCAAATCATTGTGAACGAGAAGAAAAGGAAGTTTTTGTGGAACATGGAAATGGAGTCGATCTCGACAACAGCGAAAAATCTAATGGAGTCCGTGTCACATGTAAAATCGCCGTTCACGTCTGCGAAACACTTGGAATATGTACGACCGATGTTTAAGATGGCCTGGACGCCATTTTTGGCCGCGTATTCCGTGGGTCTGCAGGATTGTGATGACACAGAAATCGCTAGTCTATGTCTGGATGGTAAGTAGGATCATATTTGGCGACTTTTGCGACACTATTTCCATTTTATTTAGGTATCCGCTGTGCAATTCGTATCGCCTGCATTTTCCACATGACGTTGGAACGGGATGCGTACGTGCAAGCCTTGTCGCGCTTTACCCTGCTCACCGCAATGTCGCCCATCATTGAAATGAAAGCGAAAAACATCGATACGATCAAAACACTGATCATGGTCGCGCATACCGATGGCAACTATCTGGGATCGAGCTGGTTCGACATTGTAAAATGCATCAGCCAATTGGAGTTGGCGCAGCTAATTGGCACAGGCGTGAGACCGCAATATTTGTCAGGACCGAGCACACATAAAGATGCACTGGATCCTAGTGTGAAAGAGCATATTGGCGAAACAAGCAGTCAAAGTGTTGTGGTTGCTGTCGATCGGATTTTCACAGGATCCATACGACTTGATGGCGACGCGATTGTTGATTTCGTAAAGGCATTGTGTTTGGTAAGTGTTTTCGTTCTATTTATCGCTGATCCTCACATCTTTAGGCTCTATAAAAATCATAATACAGTCCATGCAATAGCTAACCACAAAATTCCCTTCCGGAAACAGGTCTCTTTGGATGAACTCCATCAAGTGCAACCGCGTATGTTTTCTCTGCAAAAAATCGTCGAAATATCCTACTACAACATGGGACGTATTCGTCTGCAATGGTCGCGAATCTGGCAGATTCTCGGCGATCATTTCAACAAAGTTGGCTGCAACCCGAACGAAGAAATCGCATTTTTCGCGTTGGACTCTCTACGGCAACTGTCCATGAAATTCATCGAAAAAGGCGAATTCGCGAATTTCCGCTTTCAAAAGGACTTTCTACGTCCGTTTGAACATATAATGAAAAAGAACCACTCGTTAGCGATACGTGATATGGTTGTACGCTGTGTAGCTCAAATGGTCAACTCGCAGGCGCACAACATCAAATCCGGCTGGAAGAATATTTTCTCGGTGTTCCATTTGGCGGCCGGCGATCATGAAGAGGCCATTGTCGAGCTAGCATTCCAGACCACGGGGAAGATTATCGTTGAACTGTACCATAAGCAATTTGCTGTGATGATAGACTCATTCCAGGATGCGGTCAAGTGCCTATCGGAATTCGCTTGTAATGCACGATTCCCCGATACCAGCATGGAAGCGATTCGTTTGGTACGGACATGCGCTCTGTGTGTTTCCGAAGCACCGCAGCTGTTTGCCGATCATGCTGGCATGGAGAATGATATATCCGTATCGGAAGAGGATCGGGTGTGGGTGCGAGGATGGTTTCCCATGCTATTCTCATTATCGTGTGTCGTCAACCGCTGCAAATTGGATGTAAGAACGCGAGGACTGACTGTGTTGTTTGAAATAGTCAAAACGCATGGCGATGCATTCAAGCCTAACTGGTGGCGGGACCTATTCAATATTCTGTTCCGCATATTTGACAATATGAAGCTGCCGGAGCAATACACAGAGAAAGCAGAATGGATGACAACCACTTGCAATCATGCCTTGTACGCGATAGTGGACGTTTTTACCCAATTCTTTGATGTCTTAGGGCCATTGCTGCTGGCCGATCTGTACACGCAGCTTCACTGGTGCGTCCAACAAAACAACGAACAATTGGCGCGATCGGGAACCAACTGTCTGGAGAATCTCGTGATTTCCAATGGCCTTAAATTCAACGAGGACACGTGGAGTAAGACTTGTAAATGCATGCTGGACATTTTTGATAGCACGCTACAGCACGAACTGCTCACCTGGAAACCAGAGTCGGGCCAGATGAGCCATCAACTCCGCCAACATCATCAGGCCAAGGAGAATGGTGAAATCCGCGGAATATTGAAGCGTTCGGGCTCTCAACATTCGGTGTACAGCGTGAATACCGAGGACGGCAAAACAGAAATCATAAGTCACGCAACCAACAGCATTTTCGCGAGCCTGCTCATGAAATGCGTCGTGCAATTGGAGTTGATCCAAACGATCGACAATATAGTCTTCTTTCCGGCGACGTCGCGAAAGGAAGACGCCGAAACGCTTGCTCTGGCCGCGGCCGATTTAAAGGGGAACAATCCCAACAATTTGACGGAATGTCAAAGAGAGGAGCAAGGAATGTATAGCTATTTAAATACTCCGCACCTATTGCAACTGATCGACTGCCTATTGCAATCTCATCGTTTCGCCAAACGATTCAATTCGAATAATGATCAGCGGAATATTTTATGGCGGGCCGGATTCAAGGGTGCCGTCAAACCGAATCTTTTGAAACAGGAGACAACATCGTTGGCATGTGTTTTAAGGATTCTATTCAAAATGTACAGTGATGAGAATCGTAGAAAAGATTGGCATGAGATTGAAAACAGATTGATTTCGGTGTGTCAAGAGGCGTTGGAGTATTTCTTAAGTTTGCATAGTGAAGCGCATCGCGATGCATGGACATCGTTGCTGTTGTTGGTGTTAACTAGGATATTAAAAATGCCTGATGCAAGGGTAAGTGATTTATGCTTAATTTTTTAATGGAAATTTTATTAGGTACATTTGGTCTATTAAATTTTACTCGTGATTTCCACTATGCGGTCGACTTTGTGGCCATTCCTAGAATGACGCCCAATTTTTTTCGCATAACTTCACATTTGGGGATTGCCAACGATACATGTATCCGGCGAACATGATTGGAAAAGGAAATATGTGAAAATTGTAAGACACGTGCCAAGAGGTTAAGGCCTAGCTAAGAAGATGTGCAGTGCGCGCAAAAAAGGTAGCACACCTGAAAAAAATCTTATTAGTTCCTGAACAACGGGATGCAGCTCAATTAGATGTTCTACAAATTAGACGCGTAGACTGAAATACATATTTCTATCTGAAAATAATTGAGGGTTTCTCAAAATTTGAGATTTTATGGCGAGTTTCATGAAGAAGTCCGGAATCTTCATTTGTTTCCTAGAATTAAGTCTCTCTGTCGTAATGAACGATTCTAAACTGATTTAATGACTGAAAAATTGACTCGCTTACTTCATTTCTACTATCAAAAAATCGCCTGAGTTCATCAACTTGATTTACTGCTTCAGCCGTACTTAGAATTGACCTTTCTTGTTCCACTGTTAAATCGTTATCTTCATCATCGGATATATTGTAACCATCTTGATTGCCGTTGCCGAGCACCTCAGTGATGATGTCCGGCTTCAGTAAGCTCGTCACACACCGCAACATCTTCGTCTACGTTAAGGAAGTCCTCATATGAGGTAGCAGAATCTGACATAATATCCTCCCAGCCGTTTACTGCAGGCACAGCTTCAATCACAGATTGGTTGGCACTTTCACTTTCCGCTTCTTTAAAAAAACAGCTTTCTTGAAACAATTCTTAATTATTTCTTGTGACACAAGATCTCAAGCTTGTTTACACATACGTGAGGTCTGGAGGACATCAAGTTTAATTTTGAGAGAAGTGAAATCTCCGGTGAGAATATTCTCAACCAATAAACGCCGGTAAAAATGTTCGAGGTTTTTTATTATGCTCTGATCCATAGGCTGAATGACTGATTTCATATTAGCGGGGGGGGGGGCTTTTTCATTGATTTTCAAGAGCCAATCCTCAAAAAGAGCACTTGTCATCCACGCTCGTGCACTAGATTCATACTCTACTGGTTTTGACTTTGCGTTTTTGAAACAACGGGGACTAGCAGATTTTCCTATCATTAACTAAGGCAGTTTTTCAGGGTCATCCATGTTTGCTCCGACCAAAAGCGTTACTTTTTCCTTGCAAATGACATTTCTCGTCTTTAAAAGCGTTTTATCAGGGGTGCATTTGAAAAATAGACCCGTCTCGTCAACATTAAAAATGTTTTTGGGCTCTTTGTCATGTATCATCTCTTCTAATTCTTTCTTCCACTGTTCTGCTTTATGCTGATTAACACCACCACTTTCATCACAAATAGATTTAAAAGAAATCTTATTTCGCTCTTTGAAACCAGCTAGCCATCCTGTGCTTGCTTTGCTTTCTCCATTTCAGTGGCAAATTTTTCAGCTTTGCTTTCTTGCAAGAGGGAATTCAGTGGAATTTTTTATCACGTGCCTACGTAAACCACGTTAGTTGTCTACATCGGGATTAGCTGGTGCTCTACACATTTTTCGGTCATTTCCTTTTTAAATTCACTGCCTAAAATCTTTTCCTTATTTTTTAAATACAAGCCGACAATGTGTTAGACGGGATTCCGAAGACCGGAGCGATCTCCGATTTCTTCTTCAGTCCCTTTTCCACTTCCCTAATCGCGGCTACCTTTTCAGTTAATGCTAGTGATTTGTAAGCCCGCGAGTTTGACGATGTCATCTTGGCTCAATGTTCGCCCATCAAAAAACAACAAATCTGATAAAATTAAGTCGTACAAATAACGAGAACACTATACGCACAACAAAGAACAACCAATAATGTAAAATTCAGTTCAAGAGCAAACTGAAACACTACACGCACTATAGATAAATTGTCTCTTTGGCAATGACTGCTCAGGTGATCGAAAGAGGAGGCAGTGAGGACACTGAATATGCAAAAAAGTGACTTCGTAAAGAAGGGATGCTTTGATTTGACCATAAAGACACGATTGTCTCCCACGTCAATGTAAAATAAGCCCATCCAGTCCTTGGGGAATCCCTAAAAAAGGCAGAAGTAAGGCTATCTTCGGGGATTCCCAGAATTTATAACTGGCTCATGGACACTTCTGGCGAGCAAAATGTTCGAATTATCCAAAATAAAATCGAATTAGCCACGATTTTTTAATATGAAATTCATATGAAATGCTAGGGACTAGTAGAAAATTTCGAATTGAAGACGATTTCGTGTTATAGAAGTTCGAATTATCCAAGGTCCACTGTATTCTTAAAAATTCTTGAAGAAAATTTAAAAGAACATTCAAGAGATTGTCGTTTGTTCAAATTCATAATTTCTCACTTACAAAATTTTTACTTATCGAATCCTTAAAAGAGACATCAATATATTTTTCCCCCAATTGTTCTCATTACAGTTTGCCGCCCATATATCCAGCTATTATAATCTACTATGCGAAATAATGTGTTTCGACTTGAAACCCGAACTACGAAGTGTCCTTAGGCGAGTCTTTCTGAGGATTGGTCCAGTTTTTAGTATTACATGTGCCACATAGTTCTTTTTTTTCATAGATATATAATGTACACACATTTAATTGTAACATCAGCATGTAACAAATATATGTATATCAAATATCCAATGAATAATGTTAACTAAAAACGGTAAACAGAAATACCGATTAGAATGATCATGAAAAAAGTATATAAAACGTAGGATTGGATTGCCTATCGAATGTGGACGTAATCAATCGAAATATGCTTGATTATTTTTTACTCACGGTTAAAACATTTCAGTAAATATCAATCCTATTAGTCTTATATGAAGAAAAAAACATTTTTGAAAGTATATAACAATTTAATTGTAACTAACTGAGTAATAACATAAAGAAGAAAATAGTAGTTGTTAGCGAAAGTCAAACGTTCCACGTAAATAATACTACCCTATAGCTGCAAGTTCCACTTCATACTAATAGAGCATAGAGAAATAAGCGTATATAATAAGAAAAAACCGTTATATACCAATGACAAAATAATTTATACAGAAGAAGAAAAACAAACAAAAAAATATTGAAGAAATTTTCGAAAATTATCAAAAACCAATCTCTAGAAATTTCGTCGAATTTCCGTTTACTTAATATATATTCGTTGCAACCAATTTAGCAATTAAACTATTCGTAAGTCTTTATACAAATCCGGATGTGTAGTCGTATGCGTGCAAGGAATATATGAAAGCATTTTATTAGAAACGAATGAAGAAAAAGAGAATAAATAAAAAATTGGTCAATGATTGTTAGCAGAATGTGTCGTCGAAATGATAGAAGCAAAGGAAATTAATTTCAATTGCATGTAAAATTATAAAATATTTAATCAGTAAACTGTAAATTGATTGGGAGATTATATAAGAAAAGACAGAGTTGTATGTATGCCCTAATTTCCTATTAATCAATTGTTTTCTTATCTAGTTTGATTATCCCACATTTAATCGACAACTAACAAAATTAATTATAAAATAGCGCTGAACAGATGACGGGCTAACTAACTTATCTTTATTGAGACTTGTTTTTTTTAAAGAAAATACTGTGTTATCTTCCGCTCGAACCATTATTTTGTTAATAAGATTACATCTGGGCAAGATGATAACATAAATTGAATCGTTTATATTCAAAAGATTAAATAGCAGCGTTCAAAAATCCATTATTTACGATATATGTGCACGTTGAAAAAATACCATATTCTGAGATCATATAAAATTTACTTTAAATTGTGTTGAAAACTTCCTCAGTAAAATACTTTGCAAAAAATATGAAGCGGAAACGAATTTCGAAGCAATGTGGGCATCTCATCTTTTGAAAATCAACGATTCAATTGAAACCAATGTCAAATCACAACCAAAATATCGATAAAGCTTTGATTTTGTAAATCTAAATAACGAAAAAAGCGAAAAGAAATGCAAAAAAAAACTAACCATAGGTTTTTATTGTATATAAATACCGCGTACTATCGATAAATGTATTTATTTTAAACAGAGAATGCCCTTTGTTAACCGGAATAAGTTTTAAAAACAATATTATTTACTATTTTTTTAATATTAAAGGTTAATGCAAAGAAAAATCATCGCCGGAATTATGATTCGAAATAGAAAATACGTTTTCTGAGGGGGAAGGGGGGATGTTTTACACTCGAAAAACCTATATATCAAATATAATACTGTCAATCTTATTTGTTTCTATAATATATGCATATTTTTTGATTTGTTTTTTTTTTTTAATTTCTGTTAAAAATATATTAATTTTTTTTTCGAAAAATATTTTTGTGTTATTTCTTATGTTTTAATTATTAATTAATATTTCCAGATACCTTTCCTAATTGATTAAAGCTGTTAAAATTTAATTTTCATCTAATTTTTATTTCTGAGACGAATATAAGTGCTTTAATTTTTCAGGCTAAATCATTAAATCCTTCCCGTTTCATTGTTTGTTTATAATATTAGGTGGTGTGCAAACAATGGAATTTCATTTATTTTTGTTTAAGAAAATGTAAAGTTTTTTACTAAAAAATTATATATTTGTATGTTAATCATCCCCAAAAAGTTTTTAAATTTTGGCCAGTTAAGTACCATCTACGTCGAATAACAAGAGATATATGCAGATTAATTAAGGGTTTACATAGGTCTTGTATTTTCAAAAAATCGATCGATTTTTTTTATTCCATATGAAAGTAGAAAGAAAGAGTATTCACACCGAATTTGAAGTAAATTTGAGCAATATTACCGGAGTTATAGAGATTTGACTACCGCGCGATCGGTACGTGCATTCTGCCTTACCTAGTGTATTATACGCATGCGGCGTAAAATCAGGTCCTTTCTTTTTCATCAAACATCACAACATCAAAAGGATGCTCTGGACATCGCGAATGAGGCGAACGAATTACTGTACCTGGACCTGTCATCGACGACTCGATGTTAGTCGCTAAGAAATAACTTTAATTCATTAAATCGCGGCAAAAAAAACCTTAAACGCGTTTTTCTCAAAACTTTGCTTTTACGTGCCTATCGCACGATTTCTCGAGCACGAATCAACCGATTTTACTGAAACTTTGCACAGTTCCTCTTTATTGTATTGACTCGTGCTTGAAACAAGGGATTTTCATTCGGTTGACTCGTTTTTGTTTTATACGAAAAAAATATGTTAAAAACGATAAGAATCGGACGAAAATTCATTCAAATCCTTTTAAAAACTTTAAATTTCATTTTTTTTTTTCAATTCTTCCGTCCAATCACGAGCCAAGGGCATAAACTATAAGAAAATTTTCGAATTTTTAATTTGAGATGAACCTACACCGAAATATTCTGCCTACCGCAAAAAAAGGTTGGACAAGGAAAATTGCAGAAAAATTGACAATTTTCAATGTTTTTAGCTGAAATTTTTTTTACAACTTCTTGAAATGCTAAACTTTTATGTGTGTAAATTTTCAATAAAATAGATTTTTGGGTTTTTAAAATAAAATTTTTTGAAAAAGTTTTTTTTCCTTAACGACCTATGTAACCCCTTAAAGAAAGCATAAACAAAACAATTAAGTTTTTTAATAAACTGTTCGTTCATTTGCCACAAACACAATTAAATTAGATTACGAAATTTTCGTTTCTTAATTTAGAAAAAATATTTTCACATAAATAAATTCTCTTTTAATATGAATAATTCATTCATTTCAAAAATAATAAAAATCATACTTTAGACCAGGGCGGATCTGTAAAAACAACGACTACATTTGGCCGTTGAGGGGGGCACACAGATTTTTGCGGGAAAACTTGTGGAATAACTCCTATAACAATATTTGACATATCCTCTCTCTCATCAAACTCGGGAACATTGAAAAAAAATCTAAATGTTTATAACAAATTTAAAAAAATCGTGTTTTCTTACTTTTCTCATTCCTAACTTTGAAACGGTTCATTTTAGAGCAAAGTTATGTGGAAATAAAAGTTTCATAATTAAATTTTTTATGATATATGATTAGTTAAAAATTTTAAAATTCAAATATGTAATACATATAAAAAAAGAAAAAAAACTTTTTTATTTAATTTTTCTTACGTAGGAGTCATGCTTCCATCAATTAAATCTACAGCCTCCCAGCACTGTTTTAGAGTTTTTTATCAAGTTTAGCAGTTTTTTTATATTTATTGTAGCCGCGGTTGAATGTTTTAAAAATTTTAACCAATTTTATCTTATAGAAAATTTTATTACGCAACTTTTATTCCCAAAAAATTTTGCTTTAAAATGAACTGTTTTGAAGTTAAGAGTGAGAAAAAAGGGAAAAAACCATTTTTTTCGATTTTTCAAACATTTCAATTTTTTTAAAATGTTCCCGACTTTTTTGAGAGGAAGAATAAGTCAATTATTGCTATACGAGTTATTCAAAAACTTTTCCCGCAAAAATCAGTGCCTCCCCCTAAACGGTCAACTGAAAACAGATCCGCGCTAGCCTACTTCCAGATACTTAAAATACAAAACTCTTAAGTTAAAAATGATATGAATATTCTTTAAAAATCATGATCTATAATATTTAGTAAAATAATAACTAAACTTGTTTTTTTGTGCCTTGATTTTACCGCGTCCTGTCAATATAATGTAGTTTGCAAACCTATATTTGCTTCAGACCCGTAGTTACCGCATAAAATATCAATAAAACTATAAAATGAAAATAGAGCTTATCGTTTTTGTTGTTGTTGCTGTTTTTGAACAATAAATAAATAAATCAAACAAGAAACAAAATAAAGTACGGCATAATGTGACCCCCGCTCAGTTATCCTAAATGAATTGTAGTGGATATATACTTAACATCGCTTAGAAAAGTATTCCAAAATAATAATAGCAATAATGCAGTTTTTAATGCCACAAATTTAAATGAAAATAAACATTTAAATTGAATATATTGATTTTCAACCGAAAATTAACTGAAAAATTATAAAAAACAAGAAAAGTTAGATTTTTTAAATGCAAAAAATATATAAGTGAAATTTTTCTCAGCACTAAAAAATCATGCTACAATTTTTTTAGTGAAAATCATTGTAGAGCAACATTCTAGGAACCTCTTAAAAAATTAAAAAAAGAATAGTTCTGATTTATTTAAAAAAGAAATCCGTACGGTAACCAACAATGTGGCCTAAACATAAATAAATATAATAAAAACAAAAATTAAAAAATAAAATACGAACAATGAAAAATTCACTTGAAAAGAAGAAAAAACACTTTTTGAAGTAGTAACTGATTATTTCACATTTGTTTTCATCTGATAATAATTATTTAAAATATAGCTTCTAAATAATATGTTATGTTATTTCAGGTCTCTGGTATGTGTATAAAATCATATTATGTTGTGTATACGAATCGATAATAAAGTATATTTGATTGAGATCTATTATTTGCTTCCGCTGGCGAATACGTAAAATGATCAGGGACTTAAAAATTAATCTTATTAATAATAATTTTGAATTTGATTTATGCACCGATATCCTGGATTTATTAATTGTGTCGTCGTATTTCAGGCAAAAATTCTACAACGAAAAAAAATAGGAGCAAATTAATTTTTTTGCCATGTTCACGGTAGGTGTAAAGCCAGCTTCAATCTATAAAAGTTTCCAGTCTAATACAGTAGCATTATTTTTTTTTGGCAAATTCAGTACTATTTTTCAACATGTTCTCCTTGAAAGTTAATACACTTTTGCCAGATACGATTCTATCTCTTTATTTAGTCCAAATTGCATATTATACTGCAAAATAGGTGTTTACAAATGTAATGGCCTCCTCATTCAACCAAAAACTTCGTCATCCAGTGAAAATTGTGAGCCTCAAAAACAGAAAATAATCGTTTCGGGTCAGATCTGGTGAATACGATAGGTGGTTAAATAATTCGAAACCCGATTCATGATTTTTTGCCATGTCTACCCCATTCAGATTTTTTCTAAAAATGTGATCATTTTTCCGCAATTTTTGTCTTCAGTTTGTTAATTTTTTTAATAGCTCAATTTTCCTGGAGACTGCTATCAAAATTTCAGAATACTGTTACATCCTTTGCCCTTTGACTATAGGAGTTTTTGGTACTCGAAGGGGCAATAGAAGCTCAATTGGAGTTGTATCAGTAGCACAACCATGAGATGTACAGTAGCGGACAAAAGTCTACGGCAGAACCTTCTATATATTGAGATTCTGGTTAATTGGAAGCTTTAATCAAAAATCCATTGATGCACATTTTTCAGTAACGTGAATATATTTATAAAAAAATTAAAACAAAAACTTTCCATAACAAACTTAAAGAGAAATTCATAAAATAGAATGGACAAAAGTCTACGGCAAAGAGTGCTGGCTAACTTATACACGAAAGTTTTTCAACTAAACGTATCGGGATTTTTAAAATTATTTTCTGACTTATTACTTGGTTGGACCCAAGGGCGGATACAGGGGGGGGGGTCATGAGGGTCATGACCCCCTCCCCCTGAGCCTAGGTAAACTAGTGATTTTTACAATTTTTTTGAAATATTGTCTTCTTTTATTGTGATTTTCGAGGCAGTGACCCCCCCTGAGTCAAATGCTGGATCCGCCCTTGGTTGGACCCCCTTTAACATCAATTATTGCTTGTAGTTTTCGGGGCATAGAGGCGACTAAATGGACAGTTTCTGCGGATGTAATTTTCTCCCATTCTGTAATGAGCACTTCTTTCAACAAATTTTTATTTTTTATGCAGCATTTCCGAATTGTCCGCTCCAGAAGTTCACATACATGTTCTATTGGGTTTAAATCCTGACTTCTAGGAGGCGTGTTCAGCTGCCCGGGAGCGTAGTACAACAACCAGTTCTTAACGAAAAGTGCTGTATGCTGCAGATCATTGTCCTGTTGGAAAATCCAGCTCCCTCCAAGGCACAACTTCTCAACTGATGGCCTTAAATTCAGTTCCAACAGGTTCTTGTAAACATAGCATAGTAGTTACAGCAAAAGCCAATATGCCGACTTCAGATGTAGCTATGGCTCCCCAAACCATAATAGTACCTCCATCCTGCTTGACAGTAGGAATCAAATTTTTGGTCTCTAAAGCCGTATTTTTTTTCCCCATATTTTACTGCGACCATCACACCTTAATATGTTGAATTTCGACTCTTCGGTAAAAAGTGACTCGATTCCAAAAATCATTGTCCTTGTTGATATGGGCCTAGGCGAACTCTAGGCGCAGAAGTCGGGCTAGTTGAGAAGGGGCTATTTTTTGGAGGCCATAACTCTTCATAAATCTGTCACTCACTCCGAAGTACATTTTTCAAGGATACAAAAAATGGGGCGTCGATGGGCTGCATTCTTTGGGCTGTATGAAGAGGAAGCCATGCAAGTTTCATTTGCCCTCATAAGCGTGAGTGGCTAAAATAATTGTCCAGGACAGTAGTTAGAATATGGGGGTTCTAATGCCGTTAATATGGAAAAAGTTTGCGGTTAACCACATCCGGTCTGGGGCATGGTTTATTTGATGTTTCGGTTAGCGACTTCCGGTCTGTGGCTTATCTGATGATGAAGCGATGACGTCATCGTTTGTAGGGGGTTTCAAGGTCATTTTAGTTTGAATTTTTTATGGGCGGTATAGTAATAG
The DNA here is from genome assembly GCA_963942545.1 of Oxycera nigricornis. Taxonomy (NCBI): domain Eukaryota; kingdom Metazoa; phylum Arthropoda; class Insecta; order Diptera; family Stratiomyidae; genus Oxycera; species Oxycera nigricornis. The sequence goes on from OZ012661.1 coordinate 5,818,539, forward strand.
TGTGATAAGAATTTGCAAGTGGTGTTCCATGGACAACAACAATGAAGCTGATGGCTGGGTTGAAGATAAGAGGGGATCGATGACGTCATCGTCTGGAGGAATCCTGACGGAAGGTTGTTTCATGTTGATAAGAGAAGCTGGGTGAACTGAGTGTGTGACGTAATGTCTGCTGATATGCGAAGCTGGCTGGTGCCTCGTGTTGTAGGGTGAGTGGACTCTGAGTTTTAGTTGTGAAAAGATAAGAATTGATAGAGAAAAGCCAAATGAATTATGATTTAGTATGCTGTTGTGGTTGTCGCATTTCCGAACATGTTCCCATAAGTGGATGTGTATAGAATTGCGAATTTAATTGAATTTTCATTACTTGCCTTTGAACGTAGCATAAACTGGTCAAGATATTTCAAAAACAACTCCTGTGTAATCCATCCATTGTCATTGTCGTATGATGATCCTTGGAGACCGTTGTTCGCGATGGAAGATTCCATCTTTTTTTAGGGAATATGATCACTGGTGGTATGCATGTGTGTGAGGCGCTTATAGCGTACACTACTGTCACGTTTTTCCTTCTTTCCCAACTCGTAACAGAGCCGACTATCCATTTCTGTTTTGCACATAATACTTTACCTGGATCTTGGACGGTAGAAATATCTGTTTCATCTAAATCATCGATATTATTCGGTTGAAAAATAAAACTTTCGGTTCCAGTAGTCTATCTTTGAGACCCTAGAAGGAACTGCAACAAAGTTTTATTGTATTTCCCAATGCCCCGAAGTTCTTAAATACTTGTCAAATGGTTCTGTGGAGCTTTCTGTAAATTTATTATGAATTTTCAAAAAGATAATTATGTGGAATTCTCCTCAATAGTTTCTAATGGAATTTAGTCTTGAATTTAATTACAATTTTGAAATATTGTTCAAGTGTTTCGTTTCAAACAAATCCGAGTCTAGAAGAAATCTGCAACCATTTGTTTTCACTTAACTTGTTTTTATTAAAATACTTTTCTTTTGCACGCACGAAACAACATATAATACAATTTTCATCTTAAATAAATTATATCAATTATAAAAAAAGAAGAAGATAGAAAATAGACTGAAATAAACATTTGAATGACAATTTCGAATAGATTAAGATCTAGAGAGTGTGAAGATATTTAAAATCTATATGAAGAAACCAGTATTGCATCGAAGAGCATGCACTGCTACAAACTTTATACTTTTTTTATTTTGATTCAATTTTTTGCTCGGACTAAGTAATTGTTGTCTTTTTCTTTTGGACCGTCGCCACATTGTTCCTGATTGCAAACACGAATTTGAATCTGATTTACATCCGTCTTAAATTCGCAATCCTTGCATTGTTTTGGTAAGATTCGATGTCAAATCCCAAATGACTAGTTGACCATCTAATCCTGATGTGCTGATTTTTCTGCCGTTCTTCTTATCGCCCGTGTGCAAACAAACGCACGCAATTGCATTTTGGTGTATCGAGTCCAAGGACGTGTCGGAATTCTCCGTGCGGAGATTGCGATCTAACGATTGAAAAATACGCATCGCTGAAATGCCGCTTGACTCTCTCTTTTGCGACTGATCCAGCCGGGCGGAAAGTGCAAGGCGGCCGCTTGAGTCCAGCGTGTAGATAAGTGGCACGCAGCTGTGGCCGGCGACTACAATTGAATTTGGTGAAATCCATTCGCAACAGAGGAACGGTAGGAATTCTGTTTTCAGGCGAATCACGTGGTTTCCGTTGCTTGTGTTCGCAACATTGATTGCACTATCGTGTCCCACCCAACAAATGCTATTGCCGTCCGCCGAGAAGCTCACGTTATGCACCCAACCACCGCCAGCGGTGGTGTTTTTGAATTCGGCCATCAGCTGGCCCAGCGGCATCCGATTGCCCCACGGCGTTGGCGACGGCTGATCCTCGATGTCTTTGATGTAAGCGGAGAACACGCGTACCTGGAATTTAGGGAGTTGTTGTAACATATGGCTAACGTGCAAATCAAACATGTTGCGCATGGCATATGGATGCACACCTTGTAGTCAGTAGAGCCAGCTACCAGCAGCACATTGTTCGGGTGCCAATCCAGCGATGTGATAGTCGAACGGATGGGCTTCTTGATGTGCTTCGACACCCACCAATCGTTCTCGGACTCGAAATAGCAAACGGATATTAGCCGGGCGCCCGATCCAACGGCGAATTTATTCTCTTGCGGCGACCATTTCACGCAAGTGGCGGCACGATTTATCCGCAACAGGACCAAGGTTGGCTTCCATTTGCCATCATCGCCTTGGCACCACACGTACGCGTTCCGATCCACCGCACAGGTGACGATGCGGTTGGTGTTGGCCGCCCAATCGATGCCCATCACACGCAAGTCGTGTTGATTGAGCACATCGATTAGCTTCCAATCGCTGCTCTCGCGCCGATAGATGTGCACTTCGTGGTTGTTTGGTGAAAGCGCGATTTCTAAAATTGCAGCAGCTTAGTGTAAATCTTTGGCATGTTCCCGACAAATGTTTGGAAGGACATGGGAAGCCAGATTTCCGGCTGACGCATTCAAAGAGACTCTAGTATACTGAGAAACGTAGTTAGAAGGGATCGGACAACGGGAAGATGTTTAAAATATTGATTTCTGTGTACGAGGCAGCTTCCGGAAGTTTTGAATTAAGAAATCGATACCGCGGATGCGAATATCCACTTTATCGGTCTTGACCTAAATTAGTCATTGAAATTTTTCTGGTGTTTGCAATATTCTTGCGAATAGAAAATCTGTCCAAAAGCAGTCAAGAGTGTCCAAAGCATTTGGTGATGAAAATTGAAAACTAAGGACAATGGGATAGAAATTTCTAAGACATGCAACCAAAAACTATCTTCAAAAGGCAATCTTGAAATACCTCTAGCATGGATCAAGACGAACAGAAGACCCAATCAATTGAGCTCTTTGCACGTTTTGGGATCAGTTCTTCAAAAGGAATCAGGAAGCAATCAAGGAGCGCCACCTTCCGCAATCGCAATGCGAATTGCAGCATACAAACGGCTCATTCGGCAAAACCACTCATATCGACCCCAAAGACGAGAAATACCACTTCGCCTCGACACGAGGCTGCACACCACTTACGTGTTCGGTCCTTATTCCAGGCGTGACAGGTGATCGGCGCGATATTCCCACCGAATGTGTGTCGCTCGGACATCGTATCTGGTCAGGGTGTCGCTACCTATCCAAATTAGTCACGCGAATGATAATCGACCGGATGTATTTCAATGGCTCGCCGCAATATCCAGATAACGAATGCAGACAACACCCCGTTTAGATAAACGTGTCTCCTGGGCGGAATATCGCCTTTCAGATAGGAATTTGGTCGTCGAGTTTGTTGGGTTCCTGTCGAACAGTACGAATTCGCGGACTCTGTTCAGTCTACACGAATTTCCGAGTGTTTTCTGGGGAATTCGAAAGGATTTGAAGGCGATGAACCAACTGGAAGAAAATCGAGTCACCCGCGGCAGTGTTTTGATGTGTCACCGTGACAGTTGTATGACGGTTCTGAATCGGCGTTCTTGACGCTGTTGTGTTGGACAACCTGACAGGTGGCGGTTACGCGAATTTGCGGCATTGTAAAACGGTTTTTGAAAAAATAAAATATCTTCATCTGAATATGATTTTGCAATTTGTCTAATGAACCTTATATTTCTACTATTTTTATAAGTATGTTTGTTGCTTCATTGTAAAGAAAATAAGGTCCACGCAAGAGGCAATTTATTTAGAAATTGGCAAATTGGAGTAGCATACAATTCATGTTGAGATTTGTTCTCATTTTCTGCGGCATTCCATCAACCAAGGTGCATTAAAGTAAAATCTTGTCGTGCCTACGATTACTAATTTAGCCAACGAAAGTTTCTGATTTGATTTCTCCCCATATAAACGCTAGGAGACATCCTGATTCTCTGTTTCGTTTCGGCAGGAGAGAGTAGTATTCTCTAATCGTACTTATTTAATGTAAATACAACCTCAAGCTCCAATATCGAATGTCCTTAAGAACATATTAATACTATCATTCATTTCACTTAATATTCCTATTCCATAATTTCATGCGATTCAAGGTTTAGTATCCTACTTTCCTACTGATTGTTCTTTCTATTCGATCCTTTTCTGTTTGCACAGATGGTCACCACTCATGCAAAATGTGTTCACAGCGCTGGTCCCTGTTTATATTGCTATTTACTCATGAAGATACCGAGGCAAGAAGAAGACCCAGTCTTTGTTTTTAAATACGATTAGAGAAGCAAGCAAGTATTTCACTTGGTTCGTAACACTTTTCATACTTAAAATCTCCGCAGCCGAAAGCCGTTTACTGCTTTCCCGCCATAATATTTCCGTTGCTACAACGCCACAATTATTATTGCTTATTATTATATTATTATTATTTCAACGTTGGAAGGTGGAAATCTTCAAAAGATACCGATCAGCTCTTGCCTCTCGACATGCCGGATAAATTATCACTCGACTCTCCACTGAATTTAATCGGATCACAACATAAATTAACAATTTCTAACAAACCTAAATGGGGATGCAAAATACAGAACTCTTCAAAACGTTTCCAGACAAAGCGACTCAAAAGAATTCAGACAAAAATGATTAAAGGCATGCACGTGAAGTATTAGGAAAATTATAGCCTTAGTGAAGTCTGTAATTTATTGTGTGATAGGAGTATTCAATAATCTTTAGGTATCGGCTAAGGCCGGATTGATTTGTTTTTCAAATTTCCTATTTGACATAAATGTCACTGTCAAACAATTTTAAATGTCAACAATCAATACGTCGAAATAAGTGACAGTTCCTGCCCAACAAATGTCAGTTTTCACATTCATGCTTCAGTGTTATTTATACTTATATTTAAGTGGAGTTTTGTACGTATTCCGTATTTATATCTGGTTTTTAAACGTTCCAAAAGCTTGCCAGCAACAATGACGGACCCGGTAGAAATAGAAATCTACGATAAAAAATATTTTCCACGATATTTCGAGGTGATGAATGAATTTCGTAAATCACGACGGGTAAGTTAAATTGAAATCGTGAAACAAGTTTTTCAGGCATGGCTGAATTAGGGGAATCTAATTATTTCCTGGTCTATTATCTAATTCGATTGAGACCTTATGGTTCGTTTTAAACGAAGTATAAGTTTGGAAGATATTAAATTCGAGTTTGTAGCTTAGTTTCTTCGTTGAAACGTTTCCTGAAAATTTGTTAATATTCACTAAAAATGAACGTATATGAACCGTTGTGCAGACTTTAGCATACAGTTATATGTTCTTCTCAATTAAACTTGTTATAAAACCCGATAAGCTTCTGTTTTTCCGCATGTAGGATTTATACCGAATAAAACCAGTATCGCCGCCTCAAGACCCTTTTTCAGAGTATTTTACTGTATTTTCAACGAATTTACTACTCAATTTCCATGAAAGAGATGTCTAGAAGCAAACCTAAGACTATTAACCGTTATTTGTATTTTATTTCGCATTTCTATCCGCAAAATTGCAAATTTAGTACTATCCCTTATACTGGTCCTTTTTATCGTCTGGGAAGTACTATGTACTGAAATTTAAATACGGAGAATTACTGAAAATTGATGGAGAGAGTGATTAAAGGAAACGAAGGCGGTTTTAGTCGCTGGAAATCCGGCATGTTGAGAGACAGGAGCTGATCGGTATCTTTTGAAGATTTCTACCTCCCAACGTTGAAAAAAATACTGCACAAATAGTCTTTAATTTTAGATAGTGTAAATTAGTTAGAAATGCGCAATTTCAATATTCATAGACATTTGAATGGCCGTTACAAAGCAACAAATTGCAATAAGAACAATTCTTATCATCTTATCATATTTTGAAAATGAAAAAGTTTGATTATCGAATTTTTGTGCTTAAAAATCTGTTAATTGTTTTTTTTACAAATGAAAAACAATATCCGTTTAATGGAAACATAAAATTAAAAAAAAAACAGAACTGAATACAAATCAGAACAGCTAATGAAAAAATCTGCAGACGTAGTCATGCTATGGATAAGAAATTTGAAAATCCCCTTCTTTTGCGTTGACTATTCTCGGTTTTAAAAACAAACAAAGAGCAGCAAATCAATGCATGACAGTCACACAATCAGTGCGAAACGAATGTAATTGTGTTTAATGTAGCTGTGATGCATGTTCTTTTTTGATGAGCAGAATTCCAAGTATAAATGGCTTTCAATATTTTTTAAACGCTACCCGAAATGAACAAAGAGGCAAACTGAAGAAAGGGCTGTAATTAGAAGTCGGTGCATTGAAAAATGGTTTGAAGAACACTATCAATTCTTCTTGAAAAATAAATTCTAGAAGGTCACCTCACTAGAATTTGCAACGGAGATGGGACAAGCTTCCAATTATGTCCACATACAGACGAGATAATCTGCGCTGGTAACGAGAAACAGACTGTGCTTCGGCAAGCGGCGAAACACAGAAGGCAGATGGTAGTGTTTCCTTTTTAAAGGCACTCACGAAAAGGTGAAGAAATCGTAGCACCAGGGTGGCTTATCGATAGATCTCAAACTGGACATTTTTTTACTACAAAGCTTATGCTATGAGCCAACTGTTTCGTTAAATGATCATTAATTTTGTTTGCTGATGGTCGTCGGTTGGTTGGTTGTAGTGCCAGCCCTCTTCTCTCAAAAAAGGGGCTACTTAGACCTTGACGGGCCCATTCTGATACCACAAATGAAACAAAATGTGTGCAAGATACTTGTTTCATCCATTGATGAGTAAAATTTGAAAATTCACGCTGCAACTGAAACAATAAGAGATCAACTCGAGCATTTGCATGTCGTCAGGGAAATTAAGAAAAGAGCATTGCTATCCATTTTTGCTTAAGGAAAACACTTCGAACAATTTGTGCTCAAAAAAGCTTCAAATAAATGTCGTTAGCTGATAAATTTTTCAATAAATTGTTAATTTGGATGTTCCTTTATTTTTTTCACAAAAAAAAATAAATTTATAAATTTTTTTTTTTTAATTTTTTTTCGATGAAACCAAAAAAGAGTATTCAAGCATTAAATATGAACTTTCTTTTAGATTAGTCACTTCTATAGGTAAGGGCTTCATTTTAGCGTTTAAAATAGTCGCGAGAGTCAAAAATGACGAACATTTTCTAGTAGTTTTTACTTTCTATTTTTTTGTGTTTAAATTTGGCAAAACTTTACGCTTTTAGAAAGGCCTAATGATTAACTTTCAAACGCGTTCTTTCTTAAAAATCTGTACACAAAAACAAAAAAGCTATAAGAGGTTACACTGGCCAAGTCGTCGCCTAGAAACGAAGTATATTCCCATCTTATATCTCAAAATCTCTTCACAGTTACTCACCTCCCCCCTAATTTTTTTTTATTACCTTGGGACACTTTCAGGATTCCGTGATGTTATTTTATGACATCAAGTAATAAACACCTTGTCTATATAAATGAATGAAGATGCAAAAAGCATAAAAGGTAAAGCGATCGAAAAAGGCAAGACGAATTTAAAACAAAATTAACAATCGAAACGAACATGTAACAGAAGAGAAACTAAATTGTGCCTCTTGTGCCGACAAAACGCTTAGGTAAGCAAATAAAAAATGATGGATACTGGACACTTGCTGCAGGTTATTTTATACGTAATTTTTTCTGCTTAAGTTAACATATCTTAATTTTTTCTGAACTAATTATTGTCATATTTCAATTTGTAGTACCTATTTGTGAGCTGTTTTTAACTAGTTTTTAATGTTAATGAAAACCTTATGTAAAATATACAACTTTATTTTATCTATTTAATATCGACGTCTTAACGAAAAAAAATTTTCTGACGAACGAAAATCGAATTAATTTACGTTTGATTTTCATGGATTAATTTTTCAATTACAGTTTTGCGACGTAACACTTTGCGTTGATGGTGGCGAAATAATTGCCCATAAATCAGTTTTATCAACAAGCAGTCCATATTTCGATGCACTATTTAATGGTAAGCTAATCAACTGATCTGCTTTCGCAACAATTTCAATCAAACAAACACTTGTAACATTTCCAGAAAATTTTATGGAAAGTAAATATGATCGTATTGAGCTACGACACGATATCAACTACGAAATTATGACGAGAATCGTTGATTATATCTATTCCGGAAAGATACGTATATCCTTGACTGATGCATCGATGCTAATGAAAAATTTCGATTTTTTACAAATGGATAGCGCTAAGGACGAGTGCGTCCAGTATCTGACTGAAAATATTAACAATGACAACTGTATACAATTGTTTGTGCTAGCTGGTGGGTTGTTTTATTCAAGCTTAATTGCTGCATTCTAACCAATCCCTTCCAGGTGAACTGTCTGAAAATAATTTGCGTCGGGCATCTATAAACTATATAGTATTCTATCTCAAGGAAATCACTAGTTCCATTAAATTCAAAAATCTTAGCATAGAAGAGGTAAACGAAATATTGGTTGCGAGAAAGACTCAACAGAAATATATTCGGCCTTCTTTTTCAGCTTGAATCAATCCTAGCCGAGATCGAACAGTCCAATGCTGATACGATATTCACAGCCGTCATGAGCTGGATTAAATTTGATATAGCGAATCGTGGTGTGGATCTCGAGAAACTATTGAAATTCGTGTCAATCGCTCACCTATCGCTACAAAATATTCGAAATACAATTTTGACTGATGACTTCCTAAATAGCAATCGTGCCGGCTGTAAATGGCTTGTGACGTCCTTTTTACGTGACAATTCATCATTTATTTTGGGACGACGCAACTCACTGCTGTATGTTTTTTCATTGGGCATTGATGGCATGAATTATGAATTCGATGTACAATCACGGATTTTGGTGAAGCAAAATGCCAGACCGTTTTTATTTCGATGTGCCACAATTAAGTATAAGAATACAATTTATGCGATTGGCGGCGAAAAGGACAATGAATTGGCTGATTTTGGTTTGGCATATGATGTAGAGCAGAAATTTTGGTTACAGTTTGAATGCAATTTGGAAAGGACGTCGTCTGGTATATGCACGCTAAATGATAAACTTTATGCTGTTTGTGGACTGAATGGAAGCGGTAGGAAATTGTTTTCGTGTCTTAGCTACGATATTGCAAGCGATCGCTGGATGAATTTAGTTGACATGAAGAATGCTAGAAGATATCCGGGTGCGGTGAATTTTAGTGAGTAATCTTTTAAAAAGCGTTTAACGATTTATAGTGAAAAAATGAACAAACTTTAAAATATGGTTCAATATTACACTGTGCCTGTTAAAGCCGTTAAAATGTCTGTTGAAGATGTATCACTACTGACTGAAAAATTTTCTCCATGAAGATGAATGAATTCTTCGAGGCTGTTATTCAGTTCTTGTGGTGAATGTATTGAGTTCATTCGATGGGGACTCACCAGAAAATGAATTCGAATTGAAGCAGCATTTTGTTGCAAACACGAATGGCCGGAATTAAATAATTTTGATCGGAAAATTGGAAATGTTAGCTTTGTCGAAGCACTATTTTCGACGCGCAATCGAAGTAGTATGGGTAATTCAGCGTCTTTGGAGAGCGTGCATTCTTTCTCTTTATACACCAATAGGAGCGGAATACTATATTACCCCCGAGAACCGCTAGTCTGTTTTCATTGTTTGTATTGAGAAAATATTCAATGAAAATAGTCTGTTTATTTTTTTCACCATAAATAAAATAATTTCGTATTTTGCATTGCGCCTTTGATTATCTCAAATCAATTTATCGTTTCTACTTGAAGATTCTTCGATTTATACATTTGGTGGTTACAATGGTAACATTAGCGGAACAGTTGTGGAACGTTACGATCCGCGAGAGGGTTTCTGGAAAAATGCTGGCAAACTGAGGTCGAAAGGATGTTGTAGTGCTGCTTCGTTATCTAATTCAATCTATTGTTTAGAGTACGACACCGAAGAACTTATCAATTTCGATCCGAGGACACTAAATTCATTTGCAGTTAATGATCGGTAAATATTAAATTGTATTATGTAAATTATGCTGATAGCTGCATGAGAACCTATATCACAAATTTTTAAAAGAATGTTTCTAATCGTTTGATTTCCACTTTCAGTGCTGGCTTGTATGTCACTTCCCTAGACGGCTATTTGTATTCGGTGCATAAGAATGGCATTTCGCAGTACGATCCGCATTTAACCGCGTGGGAAGGGATACTTACACATCCATTGGCTGATTCACCAGTTATAACTGGATAAACTATGTATAAGAAAAATAATAATAGCATGACTTATCAGTGCGTATTATCATAGAATATGTATATTCTGTTTTTGCCTGTTTAAAGTTTTATACAAATTTAGAGGACACTTAAGAAACGAATAATTTTTAAGCATAAAAATAACGCGGAGTTACAAATTGAATAGCAAATACTTGTTTCAAATTAAATCCTTATATGACTGTTTAAAATTTAAGACTAGATCCAATTATTCGTGTGTAAGAAGTATGAATGTATTATAGAAACATAATTTTGTGTGTACTTATATTTTTGAATGTTCACAAAATAATCGTTTAGGTGTTTGTTTATTAAGAAAAGAAATTAAAATAAAAACCAGTTTATATGATCAAGAAAAAGGGGTTTATTTTAGGTTCCTGTTTGATAAAGCACTTGAATAAGTATTCTAATTAATTGGTAGATCATAGTGGTCCTCATCCGACCCTTAATTTCCTATTGCTTCCCCGCTTGGAGGAAGGAAGTTAACGCATCGAAAAATAGTTCATCCATCCGGAGCCAGCGGTAAACAAACCCTACCATTACAAACTCATATTCGATGAAGTTTCAATCTTTATGTTCTGAAGTTTCTTCCTTTCGTTCCTCCAATTCTCTACAGCTCCAAAAGCATCCCTTTTATTTATCTGTTGCCACGGGCACTGATCGCGGGAAGGTTCAAGGTAATTCATGTTTAAAGTAGATATTAAGAATACAAAAGTTGTTACATCAATCCGAAGATAGGCATCAGATAAAATTTGTATCGGCTGACTCATTGGAATAAAATGTACCAAGCAATGTACTAGTAACCCTTCCTGAATTGCCCGGAGGACCCGAATGTCGCATTTAGCCGTATGCTGTGCCCCAGCTCACGTCCTAAGTGTCGCATTTAGTCGTTCTTTAGTCACCGACACGTCACGAACGGTCGAATTTAGTCGACTCTTGAATCCCATTAGACTATCTTTCAAGGTATATGGACTACTGGAGTTACGAACTTGGTGTCCAATTAATAAAGTTCGTGTATAAAGATTAAAAGCGGTTTTCTTATATCAAATAAGGGTAGTTTTTTATTGCTCTATTCAAAATATTCTTACAAAATTTATGAGATTGACTTCAATTTTGTGTTTCAGATTGCATGTCAACGTGTATCGTCCTTACCGAAATAGTTTTAATCGTGTACACAGAATCGATTTGGTATCTTCTTTATCTGAACATGCATGCGAAACACACATACATAACACCTGAAAGAGTGTGTCTTTCCATCAATTCGCTGATTCGTTCGAATGTTACTCCAAAACTATCTGAAATTGAAATGGTATCAAAAGCAGATTCGTTAAACACATCACGAAAAAGCTTCAGTAGAACATGCTTTCGACAATTTCCGTGAATATGCGTGGGCACAACTACAAAGTATGGTGGTCAAATGATATGCAAGCTAAGCCAAATGATTATTTATTTATTTGACGAATATATCCGACGATTTTGGCATAGCATGTGAAAAATATGAATAATTATTGGAGACAACTGTTGCCTGTTAACACATACTGGGTGGGTCTGAATAAGAATGGGCAATGCTACCAAGACCGGGATACAACTTGCAGTTCGCGAACATGTGAAGAACAATTGCGACGAAAAAGTTTGGGAAGCGAATTTTGTGCGTTTGGCATAATTCCAAAAATGAATTTCATCAATGCATAGAACAGAATGATTACGATTCGAACTTTAAGAGGACGACGTGTGGAAGAATTATTTGCGCGTGTGCTATGCAGAGCACTTAGATATTTTTGTTTCTAATAAAGTGGTGCCAGATCGAAACTTTGATATTCTGATTAAAGTCCCAGGCTGCATAGTATCATTAAATTGGAAAATAGCAACTGCCTTAGACTAGTGGCCGACAAGAGTAAATATAAGGCCATGGTGGTAAAAATGAAAAAGTCATTGGCTACCAAAGATGACCCTTGAGACTACTTTAAGTGGTTACAAATCGGGAGCAAGAACTTCATAAAAACGATTAACTCTTGACTAACAAGACGAGAGCACAACTTGGTAACCTCAGTCGGGATGAAACTTGGAACATCGATAGTAGACGCCTAGACAATTCACCCACGAAAGAAAAAAGCACACTAGCCAGCCAATTCCTAGAAAAAAGTGCGTATACGATTTGTCCACCGCTTGAGAAGAGAATCCATGCTTCTAAGAAGTAGAGAGGTCACGATGAAGCATACACAAGGATATTTTATGGAGTAGGGTTGCTTTGATAGTGAACGTGGAAGAGCCTTCGAAATTAAAAGCGTAATGAGAAAACAGGAGTACTTTAACACCACGATTTTATACCATGGCAAGTGGAAGAAGTGGATTGGATTCGAAACACGTTTCTAAGTGACGCAGAGACTACGTGGAGCTTCAGACAGATCGAGAAATGCTTCAAAATATGGATTTTACTACTACACAAAAGTCAAATATCACTTCAAAAACTTATTCTCTTTGAAAATAGGCTGAGATCGAAAAATCGTTGTTATTATTATTTTAAAAACTAAATTTTTTTAACGCAGTTCTAATTGTTTCAGGTTCAAAATTATTATTCTTTTCAAATGAATTCGGAAAAATATGTTAGATTTAATGGATACTCAATTTTCCCCAAAATAAGGTTTTTAGTTCGTCAAAGATAATATGTTTGATGCACCAAAAAAAATCCTACACAAGGCACAAATGGAAATGTTTTCGCAAAATATATTTCATAAAAGGATTGATTTTTTGACACAAAGTGAAAACAATTCAATTGATAACAAAACAGATCGACGTTTTAAAAAATGATATCAATTAAATTAAAAATGCATTTCGAGCGAAAAAAATAAACAAAATGTTAATTTAACAAAAATTTCGTTTTATAAATAACATTTTCAAGTACATACCTTTTGACAGCCCGAAAAAAATGAGTTGCAGCTCCAAAAAGTCTGTAACGAGTTAAAACAGACGTGATAATTTGAATTATTTTGAAAACATCAAAAAAGAAGATATTTCCCTATGAAAAACGACAATATCCCAAATGGTTTGAACTTTTCCCAAAAAATTTAAACTATTTCTCAAATGATTTAAGCTTATGATCTATTTCTTATATCTTTCAAAATTGAATAACTGTTAGGTTTTCACTTAGAAATCAATGGGAAAATTACAAACTATTTGGGAAAAGGACGAAATGTTTTGGAAAACGATCCAAATAAATTAGGAAATGTTTTTGATTACATTCGAGCAAAAATGATAAGTTTTCGGATAAAATTTTATTTGAAATATGGAATACTGTGCTGGGTATTTTTTTTAAATAATCGTAGTTATTCTGTTGGTATGTTCGATTTTATTTATTTGGATCTAGCAGATTGTTGTCATGGATTCTGCTGAAAACTTTGGTCTTCGAGATCATTTTTTCTTCATTTCAGTACAAAAAGTACCCTTCCTAGATTATCATTTCCACCCAGAGTATCGCCACAAATTCTAAACACATGGGCTCATCGAAACTGCGGCTATTTCTGTACCGGCTTGATCAATTCTTCTCAACTAGCTTGATTTTTGCGAATACACCAGGAACATTTCACGTACATATGTGACTACATGTGCATCTTTATAGCTTCGATCTTTAACGTATTTAAAAATGGCCGATGAACAAACCACCACTAGTTCTGCTCACCAAATTGGAAAGCTAATTTTTGAATTTTCCTTCGTAGTATGTAGTGTTCTTTTTCATTTCGGGTGGAAAAACAGCACGTCTCGGTTGTTAATTTCGGCCGAGCTGCGAGCTTGCTTGGCACAAAAGCTCGTTGAGAAAAATAAACCATCGTCCATTTCAATCTTGCCGGTGAAGATTTCGAAAAATATATTTTCAGTTTTTCAGTACGACTTGGGCCAATCTACGGAACGCGGTATTTTGGATATATTTTTTTTGGGGCATATCTAGAATAAATGAAATTTGCTGATTGAATTGACATAGCGTTTTTTGATGATTGCGTTTAGTGTTGTATATTGTTCCTGTAATGCAGGAGTTTCATAGTTTATATAAATCGAAAAAAAAATATCTGTTTAAAACGCGGCCATCGATTAAAAATGTACAAGTGGTTGTGCGAAGTGAACGTGTGTTAGCTCTTTGAATTTTTATCGAACAGAATACCTATGGTGTTAATAAAGGCGCATATCAATTTTCAAAGTTTAATATAACATTTACATTAACGCCAACTAAACTTCAAATACGAACGAGACAGAATTTTTGCCCGTTTTATACTAATTCCTTAATTTAGTGGCAAATATTATTGGGAATTTTACTGCAATGAGAACGAGTGCTTGAAATTAAAATTAGATAACAATATTGGGAGTAAACGTCGAATAAATCTATCGACCCAAAATAAACACACAGAGATACAAGGCTACATCATTAAAATATCATGGATTCACCATCTAGGTAAGAAGTTAAAAAATTCACGAAAATTATAAGACCTTTTGCAAAAATTTTATGGATTTTTTAAAACTAAAATATAAATTATAACTGAATATTTTCACGTGTTCAAAATATACTTTCGTAAAGCCAGAATTATTTTCGGTGCCCCAAATTCCGTCAATAGTAGAAATCACCACGAGAATTAAATATTAAAGAAAATGAACATCACCCAAGAATTAGTTGTTTCCAACTAGCAAGAGCTTTCTTTCACACATCGTACATCATTCGAATCACATTTTCTCCATTTTCTTTAGATTTTACGTGATTTTTTTCTTTTCACGATCTTTTAGTTTCATGCGAAAATGCGTTGCCGTCCGCGTCTATATTTAGGAATCGAATATTTTTAGTCAAATACAAATTTTCGCCCATTGAAAATAAGGAAAATTCGACATGCGTGCCTGGAGATTAAACGATGATGAAAATGTTATACTCAATTTTCGAGCGGTAATTAAATATTCACCACTATCAAATCTGCAATTAATATGGAAAATTTTCAAATTAAAGGCATCTGTCGCGTGTTTTTCTACACGAGCCTCAATATGAAAAAAATGTCGAAAATGAAAATGACCATTTCTTCCTTGGAAGCTACTTTTTTTTCTTTGGTTTTGTAAACATACCTATGACTTGTATGATGAGTATCCACGATGCCGTTGAAACGTGTGATTCATTTCACGATGCTGATTCAAGGATAAATTCAAGACAGATTTTCATTTTAAATAAACACATTTTCCTTCATTTCTACGTGGTGGAAATATGCCACATTGTATGGGGAGCTACATATGTACATATATTGTATCCCCATTTTGTAGAGAGCTGTCTTACAAATGAGTATTATTCTAAATTTTACACGATTTCACATTTGCTAAGGTCATACAGTTGGAATTGCAATATGAAAACGAGGAAAATTACTACGTTTCAAAATTTTCGATGATAAATATGGCATGTGAAAATTTTTTGGCAATAATTTCCATCCCCTGAAGTGGTGAAGTGTGAAGATTTGGCATGAATCGCAAAATTGAGGGATATTTTGTTATAGAGCGCAATTTGAACTCACGCGTTGCTTGATTTTTGATTATCTTATGGAGCATAAACGTTAAACATTTTTATTGAAATCCAGCGAATAGAAAAAATTATCGAAAGTGAATTTCTTTTTTGAAGCTGGTCTCTTCTGTTGACCCCATTGGAGATTTTTTTGCTCCTTTAGTATGCATGCTAAGCACATAGATTTAGTGTTAAAACACTTCTGCGAAAGCTCAAAAACAATTTAATTTTAGCTTTATGTATTTTCGTCGAATAATGTTACTACCAATTAGCCGATTTGGCCTATAATAAATATATAATTACGGTCATTTTTTTCGGGTTAAAAACTATACAGTCGATGTTCACCAATTGAATTGCGAAGCCGAATTGCTTTTCTAGAGCCATAAAAACTATGAATCAATTTATACTTAAACTTGTTCCACATTCGTTGCCTCAATCAGAAACAAACTGACTACCCCTTGAAAATTCATATCACAAATAAACATTGTTGTTTGCGATCGATCACAAATCAATTTTGCCTACGAGACATGTCAATTTGTGACTTTAAAATCGATAAATAATATCCAATATGCTCGTTAATCATTGAAATATACGTGCCGGGACATATTTACATTGTTTCACGGATTATTGTCAGGTAGAGAGGTTGATGATAATAAAAGTTGAATATTGAAATGTACGTTTTATAAAAGAATTGATTTTGTAAATTGGTTTTCAGTTGTTGTCGTTGATTAAGATAGTGGAGACAAGGGTTTTTAGGGTAGTTAAAAATATAAGATTCAAAAATTGTCTTCATTTCCATCAGAATTTTTTTAAGACCATGGTTAAAGTTGTTTGCCTAAGAGCTATTCTAATTGCAATGAATATAAACAAAAAATGAGATGAATTTATTATTTTTTTATTTGAAGATATTCAAAATATCATTTCACGCGACGAATTTCAGTAAAAAAAGGCAACCATTTCTCCAAGGGGGTAGTACCGGTTGGAATGCTTAAAAACAGCCTAATTTTTAATGTTTTTTCAGCTCCTTTATTGTATGTAAATTTTTAAATTTGCATGGGTGAAACACACATTTTGAAGATAACAACATTTTTTTTCATTTGTCTGCTAATTTATAGAGGGCGTCAAAGTTGATGTCTCGAAAAATGCCTCGTCCCACTGCGGACAGATAATCTCAGGAATGAAGAATTTGAAATAACAAAACCAAACCGCATTTTAAAGAGGAATGTTTCTTACGTGGTAATCTACCGCAATATTTGACAAAATGATCAAAAACCAAAAAATTGCGGTTATTTGAATTTTTTTTCGAAAAATTGCATTTTTTTCACTTTGTTTTGCTTGCCAAATTTTTCGGGACTGATTTTTGGTCTATATCGTGGTAGATTACCACACAAGGTACTTGAATAAAGTAGCACACCAAATTTGACTTAAATTGGTTCGGCCAATCCGGAGAATAAGTGTCCGCAGTTGGAAAAAACACCATTTCGAGAAAAACGCGTTTAAAGTTTCGATTACCGCAAATATCGCTTACAAAGCGAAACAGGTCTGCGCGCTCAAACTGCCGTAACTTCTTTATTTTTAGGAACATCTTAATAAAATTTTGAGACGTGATTTCTGAAAGTACATATAATAAATTGCAAAATGAAAAATCGATTTTTCAAAATTATATCCGGTATTACCCCCTTAAGGGAGATCAAATTTTTAGCCCTAAATCTCTCGATTCAACTATGAAAATTCAAAAATTATTGTTTCTGTTGAACATTTTAATGCAAATGGAAGGAGGAGAGTTGCAAGATAGATAGATGAAAAATATCACCAAAGTCCTAACGGCTGCTTTTTTTTTTTAGAAAAATCAATTCTAAACTCTTCCATCGGAAGCAAATGAGGGCTGAAAATTAGGACACCGCGTACAACTATGGATGAAAAATAGTGACAAAGATATTCTTTTATGCATTCACTATTATTTTGTTGCTAAACGAGCTTAAATGAACAATAATCAAGTGAGCCGTTACAGACATTATGATTAGAAATTTAAGAAATGTGTCTCATGACTTCAGGGGTGTTTAATCCAGGAACTAGACGACGACCGTTAAATTTCGTTCAGACGGGTGCGTTCGGTCACCCGGAAACTGCAGGATTGGTCACTGCTGGCAGACCAGCTAAGTTTGGCGGTAAGGCGTCGTGGTTTTTTTTGTCTCTAACCTTTACATAATATTATTACGTGGGGTTTAGCCCGAATTTCATGAAACAAATCGCGAAATTTCCTAAAAACAAACAAATAATCATTATAATTATTCCTTTTTCTAATTCTTAGCGATTTTCGTGCGTTCAGCGGTCATTCAACGACTGATGTGAAATGATTTGAGTAGACATTGCTAGCCCTATGTGGATTCACTATATTACGTGCGCTGCCGCATTATATGCACGGTTACGCCCTCTATCATACTTACTCAGTTAGTGGGCTTTCATTTCTCGCTAGAAAAGAGCTAAAGAAACCGTAAAACCACAGATAGCAGCCGAAAAGTAATTGTACGTTTGAGGCTAGGTTGCTGGCGATTGCTGTGACTACATTTCTCATTTTTTTCAAGAATACTACAATTTTTCCTGTGGCTCGAAATTTCCACCAATTTTTCTTCTCAACTTGAACACGCTTCGCTGTTTCATATTGCTTTTCTTGCTCCTCGTTCAGCGTGGGCTCTCTAACACGACGCTTTCTCATACATCTGCTTTCGAGCACTCCCATTGAATACTCTCCGCGACACAAGTCGCCAAGTGCCGCTACCACCAAGTATTCTTATTCTACCGATGGTTACGCCCCTGAGTGATTTTTCTTGTGGTACATTCGTGCTTCCACTGGATTCATTACAACATCTGTGTTTCACATATAGAGTATTGAATTCACAAAGGTTTCAGAGGAGTACAGTATTTCAGCATCCTAGATTGCGCTAAAATCAACTGATGTTCAGCAAAAAAATATTGTAGTCCATCTCAATTTAAAATAAATTCGAATTATTTTTTATGAACTTTAACCCTTTACTCCCTACTTTAGCTCGTCATCGTCCAATGGCCTACCAATAAAAATTTTCATGGATTTTTTCTTGGCTACCCATTTTTTTTATCTACTTGCATACCGCACACGTGAAAGACAAGAAAGTCAGTCAGTCAGTCAGTCAAGTAAGTCAGTAAGTCGACAAACAATTATAGATCCATTACCGAAACGAAATGTTCAACTGCCTGTCTGACGAATTGTCTGTCCTTTGTTTGTTCGTCTGTCTGATTCCGCCTTGGAGTGTATATCTTGAATGTTTGTCTGCATACCATTCGCATATCAATTTCAGGTGACAAATTTATAGATGACAACATTTTCTAAAGTATCTTTTCGATGGATTTCAAAACTATCCATCCGAGGCAATGCCAACTGATTGAAGTATTTGCTCAGTTTTCTTTCGTAGATTTTTTTTCTTGAAAAAACTACAAACAAACTTTAAATATTATAGTTTGCAAATGAATATTGACTATCTAATAAAAAGTTGTTACGTGACTTCAAATGAAAGTTCTTCACGTCGATTTTATTTATAATTTTACTTAACATTTCATTGTTTACCTATTTCTTATATTCGACAATAAAATATTTAAATTTTTTCGGTGTAAGTTTCTGCGGAAGTAAAATTTTCACTGATCTTGATGGTATGGTGACCGTAGTGCACTTGAAACTGATTTATTTAATGAAATTGTTTTGCAAACAAGCAAAGGTGAAAACATTTCATATTTACAGTGTTTACAAAACACTGAAAGATTTTCGAGATAAGATAGTTAAATGGCCTTGTTCGTGATGTATCCCGTGGTAGATTCAGATAACATATTTTACCTTTATTTAGTTGGAAGCATTTTTACTCGGCACCGTGCAATGGAGTTGTTCTTCAATGCTGTAATTATGAAGGAATTTATGGGTTAAGGAAATTCCAGAATTTTTTTTTGCACTTTTTTTAATCGGTGAAGTATTTTTTGAGGGTTTTTTTCGGTTGAATTTTGAGTAAATATTTGACAATTTAAATATGGACGACTTCTGTGTGATAAAATTCTTAGCGACATATTCTACATTATTCATATCTTATTTCGAAATTGATTGGCTGACGAAATTAATTTTTTTTCATTGACTAATGATGATAGTAAAACCAATTTGGCCAAGAACAAGGCTAGTTTAACCACTTTTCTTATTAAGTTGCATGCGAATTGATTTACGTTTGATAAATCGATGTTTTATAATCAATTTTGCCTAAACGATAAGTAAACCCTAGTAAATACTACAGAGTATCGTAGTAAAACTAACGTTCGAAAATGGAAATCGAAGTGAAAGATATCAGGTAATTTGTGCCTCCTTCTTAAAGGTGGTGGTATTATTTAAGGAGGGAGTATGGTATTTTAGTTGATTTTTTGCAGTTAGCTACAGGATTTTAAAACTCTGCTCTTCAACTTAAATCGGCTGTGTCTGTTTTTTATACGCGTTTTTCCAAAACTTAGCGTTTTCAAAGTCGATGAACGCTCTAACTCAAAATCTATTTATCCGATCCTTTTCAAATTTTGCACACTTGTTTTGTACATGAATTACCAGGAAACAACGTCGATATATTTTATTTTCAATGATTATAATTTGTTTTATAATAACAAATTTATCGATTTTTTACTAAATTTGTTCAAAAAAATCGTTTTTTTTTACTTAGAATTGGTACTAAAAAAAAGGAGAGGTCTTCTTTCGAGCACCAAATCTTTTAATTTATCACTATTACCATGAAAGTCATTCAAAAGTTACTTTAAAAAAATTTGGTCATGTACCATGTGCGGTATCGTATGTTGCTTTCTTTGTAGATTACTGAGAGTTGTTGCGTCCCAAAAGTGGAGAAATGATGTGAAAATATAGTTTTAAGACAAATAAATCGTTGGCCAGGACAAATCCTCCAGTGCAAAAACTAGCAAACGACAATTAGGAAGAAGAAAACATCCACCGGATTTAGTGGCAAGTCCAATCTCCTCCAGTATCAATTATGGCCTGACACCATCGAGGAATGCTTTCCACGTGGTTTTTGGCATATTCTTCTGGAGAAGACCTTCAAATTTTCCGAATTTGTCAAGAAAGTTGATGGCTTGCGTTTGTGAAGTTGCATTTTTATTAAGGCCCACACATTTTCTATTGGATTTGCATGCGGTGGCTGAGATATGGCCAATCTAAAGTGACAACCCAATTTTGTCCTTTCCACTCGCTACACGCTCGACTCCGATGTTTTGGGTCTTTGTCCTTTCGAAGGATCCAGCTCTCATTTTTTCAGATGAACCATTGCTTAGCAGATGGTAACAAAGCCTTTTGATAGATTTTGTTCATTTTTTCGGCATTAAAATTGCCTGTAAATAAGAACAAAGTTCCAAAACACCTTTTGCTTTCAATTTTATACCACCTTCACGTAGAGTCAAAGTTGAATCCTTCGAAAGCACTGCGATAATCTTTTTTTCGTCTGTTTTTGTCACTTTGCTTGCACATCCGCGATTTGGAAAATCATCGACATTACCGACCTTTTTATAGCAATTCACCCACTTGCTTACCAACTGCTTCGACTTCCCCATGTATTTCGCAGCAGTTGCTTGCGTTAATTTAGATCCTTTTTCATGCTAACTTAAAAAAATTGTCTCGAAGCGCGAGGCGTAAACAACACTCATTTCGAAAAACCATTCGAAGAACGACTGACATCTGATTCCTCCCTTGAAGCATGGAAGACAGAGGTGCCCTCTATGTCAAAGAAAAAGAAATAGATCGCTAAGATTTTTTTTCTATATGTAACAGTGACCAGGCTGTTGCGTAACAGACTGTGGGTCTATTTTTTAGTCCCAGGAATTAGTAAGAAAACGTATCAAAATAATCTTGAATCAAATTTCTTTCAAATAACCGTTAACTCATTTTCGTAAGTTAGTTGTCTAGTTGTGAGACGTTTTGCACGCCTCATGTAAAATTTTTGAAAATGGTTATTGGTCATAGTAAGTGCCTCAAATGATCATCTGTAAAATCAAAAAAGGAGTTGGATTTTGTTTTAATTAAAATTCCGAATTAATAAATATTCTTGTTCTAATTATCATAAAAATCTGATTTTCATTACCAAAAATACTGAACTTTGTCTGTCGTCCATGGTTTCATATTATGAAAAATTTCCCGCTAATTACGTTATATTTTTCTTGTGGTAGTTTTGGGCACAACACTTGCCAAAAACGTTTCGAAAAGTTGATCAGTGATCGTTTCGTTGATTTGGTCGTCGCAAAAAAATATATATAAAGCTATCACCTTCAAAACTTAGGCAGATATGTTTCAATATTTCGAGTTAAATATTTTCGATACATACATATAGATACATGTATCTTTGCATACCAAACTCTTGAGGGATAGCTATTGTTTGTTTAAATGACACATTTCTGACAATTTTTTCAATATTTCTCCACACAAATACATAAGGAAAAGTAATTTGGGTCAATGAAAAACTATCCAAGGATCACGAGCAATATCATAATTTAGTTTTTTTTTGTTGAACAAATGGCTTGTAATAATTTTCAAAAGTGGAGACCGCTAGGCTGTTTTAAAATTTAAAACATGTCTTTTTCTTTCTAAATTTATGTTTTATATATTATAAAATATTTTTTTTTCACAACATACAATATCTATGAATTTATTTTTGGCGACCTTGAACGATGTCGTCTAGCAAAATGCGTGATCCATAAAAAAATATCATCAATTTCCGCGACATTTGTCTGACTTATTGACACAGCACGTAGGCGAATTTCACGGAAATTTTCGCTCGATAAAATCTCCTGAGATTTTCATTTTATATTTGTTTTGATTTCAAGCCGTGGTGACATAACTAAAGATAGATTGATGGGTCTGAAGATACTTTGGCATCCAGTGCATATCTTCCGTTGTCGTTTATACTTAGTTGGGTTTTCGTCGACCCCGTTTAAAGGTCAACATCCAAGAGTACCTTACTAAATGGTAAAGTCAGCATGCGATCTTAGCGCGGATGACTTCCGCAATATCCTATTTATAACAACTTTAGTCCGACAGTGTTGTGCCTGAATCTTGACTTCCCGACTAGTTCAAGTAATTCGTTGTGAACGACGTGGGATTCTAAATCGCGTCTTTCATACATAGACGCGGTTTCGAACACCAATTGTTGAACGATTTGGTACGTCTTTCACGTCATTCCACCTCAGGGCGAGTGACCATTTCAAGGAAACTTTGATGAACTGCTGACAGCTCAAGTGAAAATATACATGCAACCGTTCGATTTAGCTGGCGGGAAAAATAGGTTTTTCATGTGCGTATATGACGCAATTGAATGATATATAAGTTATTTGCTCTATTCACCTACATTTGTACAGAAAATTATTGTAGAATTGATGGATGATTGATGATCCTATTTTAGTGTGTGAATGACGCGAATTATTAACAGAAAATGTGGGGAAATTAGATTCAATTCAGGAAGAGTAAAAATGTTTGTACAACGCATTTGGTTAAACTACATTTTGCAAAAACATGACGAGATAATTAATGAGCTACTGTACACTTGATACATTTGAGTTGTTCGAGACAAACTAGGAAGAGGCTAGACTGGATTTTGTAAATATCTACTAGGCTCTATTATTTTGCCGCAGTGCTTCATTTCATAAATGGATAGTGTGATGGCCTAGAAATTTATTTTCGATGAGTAAAATATAATAATAATTGAATGGTAGTATTTTCCAACATTTGTATGATTCTATCTTTGAAATAATAAATCCATTGTGAAATCTAACATCAACCAGGTCCATGGACTTCGCAAGGTCTTTGCTCTTTAAAAATGTTCGTAAATATTCTGTTGTTTAACGTTAAAACCTGAACGTTTTACTACACAAATTTTCAGTACAGATACACAATTTGAATCTAATCGAATCTTTGTGGTCTGAGTTGTCAACGAACAAACAAGTCGTTCCGGAATAAATTAGACAGTATGGAGAAAAGGGATCAGCGCGCCCTAATAAAATTCCTTATTAAACAAGGAAAGACACCTCAGATATTTTTTCAGGACTCTGCACCTGAAAAACCCATGGTGTATAAATAGTATGGCTTTTTCTAGCAAGGAAGGGATTCGGTTGAAGATAACCCTTGACCCGGATGGCCGGTTGAGGCTACCACGCAAGAAATCAGCGAAACAGTAGAAAAGCTTGTATCAGAAGATGCCCGGTTGAAAAAGAAGCAGTTTTTATCAATTGGATTATCAGAATCTACCATTTTGAGCGTCCTATATCAACATCTTGGAATGACAAAATCCAGTTAAAGATAAGTTCCGAGAATGCTGATAGCATTTCAAAAACGCAAGCGCGTCGAATATTGTCACGAGTTTTTGGATCACTATGAAGAGCAGAAAGAGGATGGTATGGCCCGGATTGTAACTGATGACGAGACTTGGATTCATCATTATGAAACCAAGTCGAAGCAGGAGTCGATGCAGTGGCGTCACCACAACGGGAGATTACTAAGCTTCCTTACAAGAACAGTTGAAAGATGCTATTAAAGAAAAAGGAGAAGAAAATAAACAAAATGCAGGACAATGTGTCCGTGTGCACAAGCCAAGTTGCGACGGCTGCCTTTCATCGATGCGGTTTTGAACAACTGCAGTACCCACCCTACAGTTCAGACTTGGCCCCCAGTGACTATTATTTATTTTCAGAGATGAAGAAAGAGTTGCGTGGAAAGTTTTTTTACGACGATAATAAAATAAAATCAGAAATTTCGGCCTATTTTCACAGCAAAGACAAATCATTTTTTTTGGATGGTATTTATAAGCTTTACAGTAGATTTGAAAAAAAAATGTGTTAGAGATAGGGTCTTCTTTTTACTGGCTTAGGAGTCTATGAGTTACCAGTTGAAAAAAAGGGTCACGTATAAAACAAAAGCACTTGACATGATCATTGTAGATAAATGAATATTCACTTTTATAGTGAGATACGATAAAAGGAACAACTGAATGACTTTTGACATAATTGACTTTTTTTAAGGTACTAGTACATATTAAAAATTTCAAAATATTTATTTTTTCGGCATTTTCCAACTCTTTGCACCTTGAAAAATGATCTCTTAAAACATTTTGAAAAAATTGAACGTCGGAATAATATAAAACGGTTTTAAACCCGTGAGCGTTTTTAGCCGACACGGTCACATGGCATCGATGGTGCATCCCTCTATCTAAAATACCGGTTTCTTCTTTTCATTCACAATTGAACACAAAATTTCCGTCTTACATGTTTCAGTATTTATTCTGACATATTAAAAACAAACCAAAAAATGTATAGAAAAAGTACTAAAAAACGAAGCCAAACTTTAAACGCGGTTTTCCCGAAATGACGTTTTTTCAAATGGCTGCTAGTTAATCTCCGGACCTACTCAACTGATTTTAATCAATCTCAGTGCGTATTATGTATTAACATATTTCGCAGAAAATTCATCTCAATTAGACCAAAAAATTGGAAAACAAAAATTTGGAGTACGGAAAACGACTGAAAAAAGAGTTGATTTTTCAACAAAAAAAAATGCAAAGCTCCGCAACATTTTTTTTACCAATTTTTTTAAGAACGGTGTTGAATTGTCACAAAAAGGACCTTAGTCCTTAAAACCTCTTTTGAGTTATCTGTTTCAGACTTGTAAATTTTGAGATTAACTGTCGGCCATGCGGTGGAGTGCTTTAGGTGTCAACTTTGGCGCTTTCTATAAAACAGGTTTATGATGAAAATGTAAAAAAAATGTTTTTTTGTACTTTCAACAGATAGATCTATTGTTGAAAAAAAGTTGGATGTTCATATTCAATGAAGGAGCTGAGAAAAAAATTCATAGAAATTCGCTATTTGTGGCCTTCTATTGTGTACTAATATCTTAAATAAGTAAGTGATCAATTTGATTTTGATTGAAAATGTGAATATTATTGTCCATATGAACTCCTGTCGGATGCAACTTATCAAATTTTTTGTTAGAATTTCGTAATTTTGAATGAGCAATAGCATACTGGAACCTGTGTTCGATGATTGGAAAGTAAATTTTACAATTTTTTTTTTGAAAATTAATTTTTTTAATAACACGAAATTCATATGGAAATATTTTTTAAAACAAAATCCAATCAAAAATATTTTTTATCTTGCCAAACCCGGCTCCATAACTGTGAGAATTCTATTCGAAGCAACCCCTGCGAATGAAAAAATATTTTAACTAATTTTTAATTTTGTTACGTAATGATTTTCAAGGCCCCCTCTCTCTATGTAACACTTAGTAACATTTTCAATTACCACCCTCCCCCCCATCTTCCTTGAAGTATTATGGGAGATACGGATGGCCCCTTATTTAGTTTCTGTTATTCTTTTATGCACTCGAAACGGAATGAAGGACATAGTTAGGTGAGAACATCTGCCATTCCTTATGATCGGGGAAAAATATTGGTAATGCCACCTTAGCTATTTCAGTGGTTAAATTCCCTAAATTTAAACTGAATTTTTCAGCCTCCAAATTTCGTCACACTATGCGTTACAGAGATTCAAAAATGGAAATAAAGCCTTGCTTTTTAGATACAAAAGAACTCTGAAGCAATCATAGTAGCGCTCAAAATTGTAAATTTTTTAACTGAAATTCACACAAAAAAAAGTTAAAAATTCATTTTAAAATGAAAATCTACTGCCAATCAACCCAAAATCTATTTACATATTATTGAACATCTTCCATATTTCACCGATGGTGAAAGTTATTTGCATACTTGCACTTTCAGCCAGTTCTTCAAATATCTTCGAACTCATCACAATAAAAGTATCTGGGATTCAATCAACACAATCTTCAATTTCAAATTATTATCACTTTTCTTGGATGCACGGTAAATACTGTAATTGCTTTAGAAATTGTCGTCGTTGGTCGTTAATAAACAACCGGATTGCAATTGGTCATCAATACATATAACCTGCCTTCCTTCAGATCATTGTATCTTTAGCAAACATTTCTAACCAGTTATTTTCATTTATGGAAAATTGATTATTAATGTTCATTCACATTGGATCGATTGAATAGAATGCATGGTAAGTTATCAAGGATATACCATAATAAGATGTAAGTGAACATTTGCGATGAATCATGCATATGTAGATAAAAGATGTGTAGTGCATAGTGCATAGTGCTTAGAATTTGACTAATTCGATGCAGTAATATTGGTAAAATTCAATTATCTGATAAAATAAAATAGTATTGTTAAGTCAATCTGATTTCATTTCGGCAGAATCATGAATTAATTGGAAAAGATAATCACCATAAATCATTCAATAGAATCTATTTCTAGCCATGATGATATAATCACGTTTTGACTTAGCAATTTACCCTAGCGTTCAAATAAACTTGAATAACACATTTGAGATGAATTCCGAAACGTTTCAGCACACATCGTTAATAATCTACTATTATTCTTATCATACCGAAGATTGCATACAACAAATAAATTGTTGCGTGTAATTTCTACTATAAACATTGTTAATCTTTATAATCTGTTATGAATTTTATCAGCTATTCACATTGAAGATATTATGTCTGGAAAGTTCAGGATGCGTTTTTAAATACTGAAAGTGAATTATGTAAGAGTTCACCCCTGCAGGAGGTTAAAATATGATTAACTATTTTGAGGTGATTGTCTAGTTTTGTCGCTCATTAACTTTTCAGTTTTTTACCCCTTGGAGAGAAGCAAATACTTAATATACAAGTTGTCTCGGTTAAATCTATTCAATAATTCATAATATGATTACAATAATAAATGTCTGTGTTAGCTCATAGTATGAACCTGCTTGCATTCCAACCTGTTCAACATTTCTGCAAGATCTTCCTCGACTATTTTAAACTGGAATTGCAAGAAATCGAAACCAACCATTCAACCTAGCAAAAAAAAATGGAAAATACTATCGATTTTCTTTTATCAAATACCTTTGCACATATCCATCCCAAGTGCATTTGCAGCAACACATCAAGTACACAGAAAAATAGACCGAATAAGGTTAACAGTGCCGGTTTTTTAAGGAGTTTTCAGTTTCACTGATGACTCTTGTCTTGCCACGTTAAAAGGCGAATCAAGTTTCCGCAAAGGATCACTTTCGCTTGTTGCCAACACGAACGCATATATTGCGTTGGACGAACCATGTTGCTATTATATGGTGTTGGTATCCAAACGTGTACCAAGAGATTCATTCCATTAGCTAAAAAAAAAGAAGACACCAAAACGAAGTAAATTAATTGACCAGAGGCTCCTGCTGCTTGGTTGGAGGAGCGAGCCTGGTTGCGGTCACATTTTCCACGAAAATGAAATCCAAAAACTGGAAACTGTTGTGTTGATGAAGTTCATCAGCTGGGCGAGCACGTATTGAAGTAGAGATGTCATGAATTTAATGAGGTAATTGTTTCTAGTGAATTTGCTTTTACTTGGGATGGTGGTGCTTGGTGGAAATTTATTGGGAGATGGCTATCCTTGAGTGCACTGACACGAAAAAGTTGAGAAAGAAAATTTTTTGAACAGAAATCGTGACGCGTTAAGCTGTATTCATGATTATAGCTTAAAAACTGCTAACAGATTATTAAGATTATTTTTACAAACCTTAAGGCAGTTGTAGAAACACATATTTCTCAATTCAATGCCCCAAAGGATGTATCTCAAGTCGAATAATATGTCTCATCATCCGAAGCACTAACTGAATCTATCAAAAGTGATCGTACGGGGTCAAACCAATATTATTTTAACGTCGCTTTTTGTTTTTATACAGCTGGATGGCAGCAACAAAAATCGCATTTGATTCTCTGAAGATTTGAAAAAAATTATCCTTGGAGCACAAAACTTCTAAACAGGGAAAGAGTTGTCCCAGTTAAATCACTGTTAACAATAATGGTGAAATTCACCCATTCACCACTTCAACAAAATTTTCTGTACGAAATTTTAAACATGTAAGAAACGAGAAATTACGAAAGCTAACCATATTTTATGATTATAGCATGGTGATCAATTGATCATGGTTTTAGTTTGTTTCAAACTTTTTGTTGTACGAAATCGATAAATATTTTATGTTAAGATCTTAAGTGCGGCACAATTTGCTATTAATTTCAAAGGATATACAACAGATGGCGTTCTTTGTATTTTCCCATCGCGGTAAGTTAGCTAGTTACCACTGCGCCGCCTGGACGAAAACATTTCAACATTAGAGTGACAGGCAAAACCGCCCAGTCAAATTTTACTCGTCGTAGATGTAACAACGCAACACGATAAGCACAACGCTACATATTTTGCAGATATAGTTTATTAGAGTTAATAAATAAGAAACCTTACTGTAGTGCAAGGTTAAATGGTGAATTCCTATATCGTAACACAATGCAGGAACCTGATGGTGCAGCACATCCATTTGACATTTTTAACTTCTCAGTTCCCTGTGGGAAGTTATTGTAATGGGATCGATTTTGCGAATCGCAAATTTTGACATAACTCCGCGTTTTAAGGTCCCTAGAATACAAATCCATCGTTTTTAGAGAGATATCTATGCGTGTGTATGTATGTATGTGCGGATGTGGGTTCGGAATTATTTTTCGTCTCGATTATCTCCAGAACCAAAGATCATATTGACATGGGACTTATTCGACGTTTAGAACTAAATGAGTTTTCAGCAAAATTAGTACAGCCGTTTTTTATTTAGGATGAAAAAACTGAAAAAAGATCAAAAATTGCTTAATTTTGAAACAGTTGAAACGCACTATTAATTAATGCAGATCCCAAATACCTTCATATTAATGTAATTATTATTGTCTGTTTTAGAAAATTTTTGAACAATGTTGTAAATTTTTTTTACATAAAAACAAATCAAGATTAATTTATAGAATTCCAAACTTATATTATTAAGTTTGGGATGTGTGACGCTAATGCAGATAATAATTAGATATTGTTATAAATAATTTAATCCTATTAATAACGATCAAATATTATAAGTTGTTATTTGATATTGTAAATATAAAATCAAATATAATTATTCATAACGAATGATTATAATTAATAATAATTAAATACCCTCAATAATGGTTGTGGATTTTGGGGCCGAGATAGAGGACAAGGTTAAGGACGAGGGCAAGGAGAATGACAAGGAGGTGGACGAGGAGGACGAGGTGTCCCAGGCTCTGGTAGAGGACGACCAGGTGGGGGAGGCCTCTTCTTCTACCAAAGCTTCTATGGTTAGATAAAAAATAAATAAGAATAATAAAAGTAATTATAATAATCTAGATAAATAATTATAAATAATAGGGATTATTAATAATAGTAATTAATAATAAAAACAAGTTATAGCTTTTTTAATCACTCCACTGGAAAGTTAGTCGTGTGGGCCTCAAGGGTCGCACTTAGACCACATTTTTTTGAAATGTTTACATTGTATTTTTCTCGAGTTTTATTTCAACGAAATGTTATATGCAAAAAGCGTATTTTTTCGTTTCCACTTGCAAAAAAATCGGCTGTGGATATTCTTCAATTGCTCTCTGAAAATTACTGTAAATATGTTCTAAAAATTTCAACTGGTGAATATTGGTTTCGATGCTAAAAAAAGGAGTGATTTTGACACTAACCACAAGAAGCAAGCGATAAAAATATTCGAAAAAATTTAGTGACATCTCTTTTTTCCACAAAATTGCAAATATTGAAGAGCAAATTTAAAAAAAAAAAATGACTGCACCACAGCTCTGAAAAAAATTATTTTTCGTCGTTGAACTCCTTCGCCGATTGTCTACTTGCCGAAATTTTCAATTTGGAACAAAAACTCTTTTTTTCATAAAATATGATGCAAAAGCTAGTGAACAATGTAGATTTTTTTTTGATCGACCGATGTGAAAAAATTTCGTCGACTTCAAAAGCCTTTTTTTTCAAGAAATTCAATCGAAAATCGACCATGAAGTTGGTAGTTTTATTAGAAAAAATTTCGGTTTTCAAATATTTTAAATTTTTTTTCCATCCATAAAACCTTTTGGACATTATTCTCGGATAGTTTTTTTGAGCTGTTTAGTCAATGAAAAAATAAAGAAAGGTGATATTACTTTTTAAAGATACAAATTTTTAAGCATTATTCGATGAAAATTCATGTCACATCCTCCAAGAACTGGCAGATTTCTCAAATTTTGTTTTGAATAATCCAAAAGCAAAGAAATTGGATGACACATGAGCTGTAGAGTCAAGGGACGTCGAAGTATAATATAAAAATTTAAGAAACACCTAGCAGTTAAATTTTTATAGATATTTTGCAGACATTTCTAATGAGTTACCGAATGTTGATCTTAATCGCTGGAAACTAATATGGCTTTAATGACACAATGATTAATACACCAAAAATATTTGCACTTTTTTTTTAGAAATAATCTAACGATAGATTGCTCTTATCGTATAAACATCGAAATTTTGTCAATAAAGTTCAATGGCTATCTTTTAACCAGTCAATTCAATCGACGGTCACAACTTTTTTTTAAAAAAGATCGCTGCCCATAAACTTTGTAAGGGCTAAAGTAATGACCGTTTAATTTATAAATCACCAAACAAACGGTGCATGTGTTGCATTGGATGATGCTGATGGAAATGATGGTAGTCTTGAACCTCCAATCGTACTACCAAACCACTACCACACTGGGTTATATCATTGACGATGATGACTTAAGAAAACTGATCGCAACGAGAGAAGTGACTCTTGAGCGAATAGTGACCATTGTTGATCATCTTTCATCGTCAACTGCTGCTGCTGTCGTGCACTCAAAGCCAAGGATACCGAAAAAAGATGTTGGTTATTTTGTAAGATGTTAACCCTTTCTTTAAAGTGACGGCATGTATTGATCGATGCATTCAACTGAACAGAATATCGCAGTGAGACACACGAATCACATAATGAATAACGAAAAGCATCTTTTGCTACATTTTAGCTCCACTTCGAAAAGAGGGTTAAGGAAATGAACCTTCGCTTATCATACAACCGTCTAGAGTAACCCGTTTTTTCACCCAGCCTCGTATCGTACGTATGCTCCCAACTCCCTACATACTATCTTTATCTTATAGCTTATGGGACTGCCAATCTTTTTCGTTGACTGTGTCTTACATCGTGGAGAATATCTTTGAGCCCAGTCTTGAATTGTGCGGCGTCTTGGCTAGACGTTTCGAATATATTGTATATGACGCGTACGCACCATTAACCAGAAATAAGTCTGACTGTAAAGAGAAGTGTTTGCCGGTCAATCTTTTTTCTTCTTCAAAAATCTTTGACTACCATCAACCAAAAAATGACTCATTCATAGTAACAGTGTAAAGTGCCGATCGTGAGATGCAGAACTTGATACGTTCTTTTCAATTCATCACAATCTTAAATCTAATGGATTTTGTATGGTGCTAGTTTATAGTATCTAAGATAGTAGGAACCGTTCGAGATTTTTTTTTGTGTTAGTTCCAAGTGATGTTTTCTACGATTGCTGATGAATAGATTTTTGTTAGTAACTATTCTTCGACGGTTATCCAAAAAGCAAATTAAGAGGACTTGTTCCCAGTAACTGTTGATCGGGATTGTTAGTTAGAGTCATTCTTGTTAGTTGAAAATAGAAAATTACACAGAAAAAAACTGTTTCAATTCTTGAATGATTCACGGCAAAAGAATCATTTGACCGGACAATCTCAAGTGATCTTATTTGAAGATCAGTGTGTAATGTACTACTATTGATGATTTTTTTTCTATGACAAAATACCTTAAGAATTTGCTTTTCAAGTAGAAAATACTTCAAGAGACCAGACAATTAATTACTATTGGAAAGTGTTCTTTGGTTTTAAGTACTCTCTGTGTGGTAGAAACAAAGAGAAAAAAACATTTTAAAAAGAATCTTATTACTTTGTTACTAAACTGAACTGTGCATGATCACTGATTGGCTAAACGTGTAACAAGAAGTTATTGAATTTGAGCCGAATGGCTGCTACTTTGCAACAACCACAACATCCAAACCCTAAGCTGAAGAGGTTGGTGTATTCCAAGTATCGTGAACTGCTGGGATCTTACAATGATAAAGCCAACACAATTATACAAGCATTACCAGCGTATATGGTCACCGAGGACAAAGGATTCAATTTTCATGTGAATAACGATCATGAAGTCGATGATGAAGATCATGTGGAGTGAGTAGTTGATTGTGTTTTCATTATTTAGCGTATTTGTTCAGTCTTATTAGTTGTTCAATTGTGAGGAATATAATTTACATTTAACAATAATCATTTTCACCGTTTTGATGGAAGCAAAGCGGTGATGCTTGAGAGCTTCAAACTTATATCTTGAACTATTTCCCACAAAAACTTCGATCCTTTTAAAAGAACTTGCTTAACATTCACGACTTGTGAATATTTAAATCTGATGTCACTTTCCCATGAAAAGGTCCTAACATAGCAAACCGTTTTCTGAGCATCTGAAAGCTAAAAGTTTTAGTGCCGTTCTTCCTTTTTTGTGATGCAATAGTGGGGCCTAGGTGAGGCATATCTGTATCTACCTAACTTTTGGGCATCATTTGAAAGTGTTTTTTGACAATACTATCATTTTCTTCATCATAGTGGGTGTTGTGAGGCTTAAGTGGGCCATTTTAGCACCTATCCAACTTTTGGGTATACTTTGTAGGTGGAGAAATGTAAAAAAATACGATAACCTTATTTTTTTCTAATTTGATGCGCGCATTGGACGCAACCTATTGAATTGGGTTTATGTTTCGTCGCTAATATTCTCTAATTGATGGCACGTTGAATTATTTAGACATCAACGGTTCAATTAAATTGGATATCAGCTCATGACCAAATTCAATTTTCATAAAATATTTATCCAATTTTTCCTTCCCATTAAGTGATCTAGTTACTGTCAACCATTTTCTATGATTTCATAACCATATCAAGTTCATGTGTCTAAGTTCACTTAAATAATCCTCATTCATGTTTTATTGGGCAATCGTTATAAATCGTACTACAAGCTTTACTACCGTATAAAATTGTAACCGGTGCACTAATCCACAACCATACAAGTAACGAACCATCTAAAGATGCACATATGTATGGAAATCCGTAAAAAAAGTAGATTTACCGCAAATGTCGTCTAATTAAACAAGTACTATACCAATTACTAGACCAATATCACGATGTACGTCTCTTTCAAGTCCAATCGCGGTTTTTGCACGTTGAGGTGCTTTTGTGCCCAAGTTTCGCGCTCCAATTTCAAATGGGATTTAGATCGTAAAGTTCACATACGTACATATGGTACATATATGTAATTGCTTACAGCATGGTGTTCATACCACACTTGGTCGGGTCATAAGACATTTACACGCATGATAGTTGTAAGTGCAACATTGCAATGTAGATCACTATATTCTCATACTAATATGGTTAGTATCTGAGATGTTCATGCCATGCATTAAGTTAATAATATTGCGTATTTCTTTTTATAGAACGTTATAAAATCTAATATTAAATTTGACATCTTTGATACAAATTTTTTAAAAGCTATAAATTAAAATGTTGAATGGAAAGATTTTAGAACCTATCTTAGTTGTAATCAACGTAATCGACCATCTTAAATGAAATTTGGTTATTTAGGGTACGATTTTCAAAAAAAAATTCAACCATTTTTCACTGGAAAAAAAGACATATCATTTTGAAATTTTGTACATATGTTAATTGGTACTTCGGGTGTACATTTGAGATTTTTTTGTTTTTTATCCATAATAATTTTTTTTAAATCAAAAAATACGTTGGTCGTGATTTCAGGTGACTGAATCATCTGAAAAATAACAAAACGAATTCGAGAAAATCGCATTTACTGTTTTTTACGAATTACGAAGCACCTTTCTAATGAATCATTGGAAGTTAAATCTTCATATATTGGCTTCAAAATTTCCTGAGCTCCATGATCAAAAGGTGGACCATGCTTAGACTTTCGTAATTCAGGAGAGGAGGAGGAGTCGAGAATACCGAAACACAGTGGAGCGTCATAAATGCTGTTTCACGGCATCTCGCTATACAAGTTTAAAAATACTTTAAAAATTCAAATATCGTTATGAATCCTTTTAAATCGTATTCTTGATGAAATTTATTAACGAAATTTTTAAAAAAAAATTCTCCATATTTTGAAAAATTGTAACCTAAAAGACCCCTTAAATCCTAAGCGAAAACGTCCATAATAGAAAAGACATTAGACCAAAAGATGTGATTTTGCTTCACGACATTGTCCGACCGCATACGGCACAGACAACTCAAGAATGCATTTAAAAACTGGACTGGGAGATGCTTCACCCTCCTTATAGCAAAATTGTTGTAGTTTAAAAACCGTTTATTCAATTAGTACAAAATTTTGGCTACTCTTCAACATAATCACCCCAACAATTATACACTCGTCCCATCGTTCCTATAATTTTCTTATGCCACTGGCATAAAATTCTTTTGGAAGCTGATGGAGCCAAGTTTGCACGTGAATCTTGACTTCTTCGTTAGAGACAAATTTTTGCCACGTAGCCCCTCCTTAAGAGGACCAAACATATGGAAAGCTGATGGAACAAGATCTGGGCTATAAGGAGGGTACGAATGTCAGACTTTACTTTGTTTTTCAGCATGTTATTATTTCAACAGTGATACGTCTGTTACCTTGGATTATCACGTCAATGCGAGATTCAAGGGAAGAAGTTGCAACTTCGACCGGTCGTCCAGTTCGCTGCCCAGCTCCAACACTTTCGCGGCCACTTTTAAACTATTTCATTCACTTGTAAATGTTCGAACGGTTTAAAAAATTGTTCCCACACACTTTTAACATTTTTGCATGGATCCCACTACCTTTAACACCTTCCGCTACTAAAAATCTAATCACAGTAAGATGTTCTTCCGCGGTGGAATTCTCAATCGGACTTGACATCTTGAACTAACTGAATTATACGTTATGTTTACAAAATCTTACCACAGCTGATCAGAAGTAATAACAAGGACGCCAACTTGAAATCCAAAAAGTTTCGTATTGAATTATAAAACAATTTCTGACCTACATCAATTGGTCTCGTTACTTATTGAATGACCCTCGTACCTTAAATTAAATTGATTGAAAATTATGCAATGAAATTTATAATTTTTTCAAACAGAAAAAAATTGAATTTATTACATGAAAAGTAGAGTTAAAACTTATCAGCATTCATATGAGAGTCAATGACCGTAGATTGAAAAGCCCAAAGATAAATACCAGGAAATTGTTTGCTACCTTTTGGTTAAAGTCAATGACCATTGATTAAAGAGCGCTAAAGATAAATACCAGGAAATTGTCTGCTACTTTTTGAATAGTGGATCAGTCAATAGTGTGAGTGTTTAAGAAATAAGACGGATTAACTTATCAAGTACTTGACATCTGTACTTTCTAATCGAACATCTATCTATGCTTGGATTGTAGATATTGTTAAGTAGAGTTAAGTCGATCAACAGAGTAATTATACAAGAGCCTAGTAGATTTCCATTGTACCTAAAAGATAGTTTTATGTATCTTTTGTTACAATGTTTAACATTAATTATTTTGTCGAAAAGATTTTCTTTTAAAAATCGTTTAGTTTGTCCTAATGTGTTTGCACCTGTGTACAAAATAATAGCAGTGCAGTGGTAAATTTGGTTAAATTTTCAAAAAAAAAAACAGTTTCATTGTAACAACAACAACAATATAAAATGTATTCATAAATGTGGCAATACAAATATATCAAATACAACAAAATGTTTTAAGGTGCCCTTTGCCTCAAATTTCATAATTTTGATAAACATGTTTGAAATGAGCTGTGCAAAAAAATAGCAGTTGGCTGTTACTTTAACATATTGACGTGGCATTGACTCTACCTAACTTTGACATCGTTCCGTGGTAATTGAATTCCATGCAGACTCCACTACCCGCCAAAGATCATTGACTTTTTTCAGCCTTGCTTGAAAAACAGCCAGCCATAAGTTCTCTATAGGGTTGAGGTCGGGAGATTGAGCTGGCCAGTCCATAACTTCTATCCTCTTGGTCGAAAATCTAATCTTGGCTAAGCGACTGGTGTATTTAGGATCATTATCTGGCATAAGGACCCATTTCAGGTTATAACTTCTTCCGTAAAAGGTATCATGACATTTTCCAATATGTCTACGTAAATTTTGGCGTCCATCATGGGTTTGATCCAAAATATGGGGCCAGGGCCGTAAAATGAAAACGAGCCCGAAACATTGATTTTTGCCCCTTCATGCTTAACTTTCTTCGTGGTATACCGCGGATCATGAGAAGCATTTGACGGTCTTCTTATGTATTGTCTCCTTCCCGGACAGCCAAATAATACAATTTTTGATTCGTCAGTCCAAAGGATATTGCTCCATTTGGAAGCAGGTCAGTCCTTATGGTCTCGTGCAAATTTTAGCCAATCTCGAACGTGTCTTTCTTTTAGTAATGGTTATTTGGCGTTAATAAGGTTTTTTCTGATTGTACAAGTGTTGACATCCAACTTGAGTTCCTGTTTTATACTCGTGGATGTCAAAAAAGGGTCTATTCGTACAAGCCGAACAATATTTTTGGCATCTCTCGTGCT
This sequence comes from Oxycera nigricornis, assembly GCA_963942545.1. Taxonomy (NCBI): domain Eukaryota; kingdom Metazoa; phylum Arthropoda; class Insecta; order Diptera; family Stratiomyidae; genus Oxycera; species Oxycera nigricornis. The sequence continues at coordinate 5,856,004 of OZ012661.1, forward strand.
GAGTTTCTTTTTTCTTCCACGAGTTTCAGGCTTTTCCACTCACTTTTTTGCATTCGAGACCATTTTACTAGAGCAGCAAAGTGTTTTCTTCAATACATTTGTAGGTTTTGCCTTCCAAAAGGATTTTTTGATTAAATCAACCTTCATTGTCCTTATCGTATTCTACCTGCAAAATTGAAACAAACTTTTCTCGATCTTTGCTGACGTTTCAACAAAAAGGTTATGTAAAAGATTTGGCGAATTATTTTCATCGATCATAAACAGATTGCACTAGTATGCGATCGAAATTTATGTTGTAATTCCAAAAAATATAACGCTTCGAGTGTGCACTGCTATTAATTTGCACAGAGGTGTACTTGCATAGAAAATAATAGCAATTAGAGTGCGATCCCTGGAACTGAAGATACCTCGGTAATATTCATCTTTTGTTCATTTAATTGATATAAAAATGTCTTCTATGAAAAGTAGCCATCATACTGATCCTTGTTGGCCATTATTTAAATAAAAATCCGTTTCAAATTTTCTCCTTCGTTCCATTGTTTACGAGTATAGAATCAGCTTTCTGAATACTATTCCACTTATTTAAGACAATCGAAGCTACTTTGAAACACAAATCGATTTATAACAACCATTAAGTTTTAATCAACTCCAATTTCTTCATCGTCTACCAAAAAAAGTGGTACATATCAAAATCACACCTATCCCAAATCATAAATCACTTTCTAATTAGACCCGAAGGCATCCTATTAAGTCATATTCATTTGTCTTTCGAATTTGTCTTACGTTTTACTATACCATCTTATTTAATCTTGCCGACCGGGGTGTGCACCAGAAAAAAAACACCTTGGAATGGCCCAGTCTATACCACAAAGTGACTCAGCCATAAATCGGACATTTGTCCATAGGAGTCAGCTAAACAGTCCACCAATATATGAATAATAATACCTGCTGTACTTCGTTAATCTGTCTGTTCCGCCAAACAAGAGAAACTGTCTATCTACATTAATGTCTATCTATTAAAACCATAAAAGTATCAAAACAATCTATTTCTAAAATCCAAAACTGGAGGAGCAAAAAAAACACACACGCAACATACAACACATCAAAGACAATCTGAGGGAGGTGTTTGATTGGTGGTAGTAGCATGATTGTGGTATTTCAAAAATTTCAGTTTCAAATGAGGACGGATTAAAAGAGTTGAAACTGTTTTCGATGAGTTGTCTGAAGAATGTTGGGTAGATACATACACTTTTAATTTTTCAGGTATCTTTTGATTTCGATGGCCAGTTTCGTATGAAACCCATATGAGAAGTTTTTAATGATTGGTTAAAGGGTACGGAATGCACTCTTGCAGACTTATCAGTAGTGGTATTTCGAGTATTAGCTGTAGGTCAAAAGATCTAACAAAATAAAAACTGGATGTAGGTCTTTAAGATGAAATATCTTTGAGGTGAGTCATTATCAATTGGTTGTAGGTATTTATATGATGAATTAGTCGACTTTTGTTGAATTGTCTGGCAATAGATTTGCTTCAAGAAGGGACGCTCTTTTGAAGAAATGTAGACTCTGAAAACTTTACTGTGTTTAAAAGGGGACTACGTTTCGTAACCGCAAAAATTAAGAAAAATGCGGAGATAAACGTAGTTTCATGATTCAAAAAATATTTACATATGTACATATTAAATATTTTGTATTGTTGACGGTAAGAAATAATTGACAATCCTTTTCGCACTGCAGAAGAAGGCACGTAGTCTTCGAAACAATGGTATGCAATACAACAATAAAATTTGCAGTGTAAAGAACAATAGTTTTTTAAATTTTTTTTTTAACCAACTGCAAAAACGAAAAATGGACAAAAAATTTGAGTGAACCCTTTTCTGTTGCGCCAAATAATTAATTTCCTTTAGAATTTTCACGTATGGACTTGCAGCGACCTCTACATCCCTTTTAATTTCAAAATTAGATTAAGAGACGGGTCAATATCCAAAACTTTTCGGACAAGTTGAGCCTTCAGGGTTAAAAATTCCCTAAACTGTTTTGAAGAAAAAAATTTCTTATTCATAGCTAAGCAAAAACGAATAAAAAAAATCAAAACTTGCGACAAGTCTTACCAACGTCTTCGAGGTCCTCATCTTCGCATTGAACTTATCAGATTTCTTTATTTTCCGCTTCTTTTGTTGTAAGAGTTCTTCCTCTTCTTTTGTTTTTTTTTTAAAAGCGCGCGAAAACGATTTTCAAGTAAAATTGTTTTCTTTTCTACCGCGAGTAACCAAGACCGGGGTTTCGCAAAAGTTAAATTTTTCCTCATTTTTTTTAAACCGTGAACGATGAAAACTGCAAATGATAAACCCTCGAATGTTAAGAAATTACTGTACTATCAATTCAAGCAAAAAAAGGTAAAGAAAGGCACAGCAACATCGTTTCGTTTTCCATAATAATTCGCATTGAAAATCTAAAATATTTTAGCATATTTTATGATGACCAACTAGTTTTTAAGTCGGTCACTTGGTTACCTATATTTTAACAATCGTTTTATAAATTATTTAAATAAATGCATGTAGGCACCTTGAATGTTTATCAAAAATTATTGAATTCCAGAAGAAAAATCAATGGTAATCAATATGCGAATTCATTGTTATATATCACATAATCAGAGAACGGTAGATTTAGTGAATGGCTATGCAAAGTAGACAAACAAATGACAAAAAATCAATATTATATTCGATTTGTGTAAACTGAAAAAAATTGTATATAACATTGCAAATATCAAACTTTTTCTTTGAATAATTTCAAAATTTATTCCGGGATTTTAAATGTTTTACTGCGGATGGGTTCGATTTAAAATTTGGTTGTTAGAGTCAAAAGTTGGAATAATTATATTAGGAAATTCGCTTCTAGCTTTGAAACATTTTTAACGCTACTGTTTCACGGAGAATTTACAAACATATCTCTTTCATTCAGTTCGTCAAATATCAGTACATACTCTTCCAATAGGGAAGGATAAGGTTCCCAGACAAGGCATGTGAAATTTCAAGTGATTTTTTTTGGAATAACTAATGATTTGTGTATTCTTGCAAATTAAAAATTCAAATTTAGATGATCAAAAAAACATGTGTACGGTTCATTCAAACTAATCAAAACATACTGCAAACGAGCTCTTAATAAATTTTTAAGGACTTTCGTTTTGCTTGATTCCGTCTTGTAGTTTTCCTGGCATCCAATTTAAATGTTGAAGGAAAGTTTTTGTTTGGATAAAATATAGAAGCCATAAATCCAAATGTTTTGTGGAAAAGTTTAAATCAACTGGGAAAAGTTCAAAGAGTTTGGGACAAGGTTTAAACCTATAAGGAAATGTTTTATATAATGTTATTATGTATAAATTTAATTTTCTTCGTCTAATAAAGGGATTTGACATCGTTTTGAGTCTATATGGACATTCCAATTCTCGAAAACTCTTACAAATAATAAATCGAAAAAAAATCTTTTGATCCATCATACAAAGTAAAATATCAGTCCGATCTGTTTTTCGAACTCAACACATTTTAGAGCACGTGAAGCATTATAAATTACATATTTCAGCATATGGGTGTTAACAATTATGAAACTATCTATCTTGTAGATTAGCTTATTAACCAGTTACAAATAACCACAGGCTATTCTTATAATTTTAGCATTATCATCGAAAGTATATACTGTTTATCCTATTTCGATCCTGTAATTTTGTTTGAAGCATGTTAATTCAGAATGCAGATCGAATCTTAATTTCACACTCAATTCTAGGTTTTTTTATTATTATTTAATAGCCTGTTATTTTATTAAATTATATTCGATGTGAATTCAGAACATAAAGGTGTTATTTTTCATTTGAAAATCAAAGTTTGATTAATTATTTTCAGACCTGACCCCTATGCTAAATTTAATCAAAAATATCAAAGTTGCACATCATTCTTTTAGAATGAAATAAAAGCTTTTAATAACCATTTTGATGTTAGAAAAAAATAATTCAAATTAAAAAAAAAACTGTTTGATCTTTGCGCACAAAAGTTTCAATTCAATTAATGGTTTTGTTTTATCAGCTTTTAATTCTACGAAAAAGATTTTAGATTGAATGCCTAGCAATAAAGTCTGACAAAAAACAAATTTGCTGATTGAAATCCGTACAGGAAATTTTTATGTTCCTGATTCATATACTACAATTATAAACATGTGATGTTTAAACCAGGAAATTAAATGATATATTGAGACAGAACTAAATTGAGTGTAAAAAGTTTTATAGTGTGTTAAATCTATCTATAAGAAAATCATAGAAAATTAGTAAAAATTCGTTCGGATTGTGTTTTGCTGTTAGTCAATGTGTTTTCTTAGTATCATATTTGTAGGTGAGGATTCATTTTTAGATTGAGTTGTGCCTTTGTTTTCTTTTTGCAAATTATCAGGCCGAGACTATATGTGGAATTCGAATGGCAAGTTAGAAATTAATATCTCATGTTTTTTTGCATATCACTTCCCGTTTGAGTACATCACGATCGCCAATCAAATTCGATACCATTAATTATTTGTCTGCATGTTCTCCCATCACAATCTTAACCACTTACCACAGAGCACTAGATTTTCAAAACTCTCACGTCGTGTAACAACTTTCGCCGTTTCTTATAAAATCCAGAAAATTTATTACGAAAATAACAATCTCTTGTTAATTCAACCCATTTATGTAAAAGTTTAACGAGATCATTCAATAAATTCGATTTTGTTGCATTCTCACTTGGTCAGTTTGTAACTGGGTTGCGCGTTTGTTGCTAAGTGAACGTGAATATGAAATGTGAAAGTCACGGAAGGAAGAACGGACGGAAGAAAGGAAAAATCATCAGGGAAAATGTGAAATGGTCATTTGATCGTGGGTCTGTTTGCAAGGTTCAAATAATATAAGATGCATAAATAGATAGTCCTATATTTATTTCTTTTCGCAAATCCCATCTAGCGTATTGAACGTGAGATTATCCATGCACCATATAAGGATAATATCGATTAATTTTGTCATGAAGGTAAGCAGACATCTGAAAATGTTGAGGAAGACACAATCTCAACTTGATCTTGTTACGAAACATACTTACGGAAGTATAACACCGAAATCTGCTTGTATCTGAACATCGTGTGCAGTGTATAAAATTTTGCGCAAAATATTCTTATTGCAAAATTCAAATGAACACTGTATTCTAGCTGTTGAGCAATTATACTAGTCATGTTGATGGTTGCAAACCGCAATTGACATTGCAAATGCAATCACACAAAGTATTGTTAATGCACCTAGAAATCTGCTGTATGTACTAGACCAATTGTGGTCATCTCTCGTTTCAATCTAATTGTAAATCATGCTGGAATCAAAGCTATAGTCTTAAGAAGTCTAGAAATAGAATATGTCCTGTTGGTATTTAGATACTGATCGAAAAAAATTGCAACTGTTTTGCTAGTGATTTGTGTGTTGTAGAGCTCTTAAACTAAGGGGATCTCATCAGCAGAGCATTTCATATTGTTGAAAGCAGGACGATTAAGAAATAGTATGCAGTATTTATAATAAGTCTTAAAGAGTTCAAACTGTTTGAAAAAATTTGCAAAATTCAAAAATATTTGATAGAATTCAAGACTTATTATAGAATTCAAATTATTGAACAAATTACAAAATTGAAATCTGCATTTTGTCAACTTATTTCCAATCTTAAATTGTCCCCCATCCGAAAAATTTAATTTATCAATCCCCATTGAATAGTGTCCCCTTAAAGTAACACACCAAACTATGTCATACTAGCTAGTTTAAACACAATATTCTAGCCACATAGCCTTGCTCGATTATATCATGTTATGTTGCCGTTTCCTAACATTAACATTCGACTACACGTACCTACACTTGACACGGGCGCTTCTTAAGAAGTACCAACAACAACAACAACAAAATGGATCTTGATAGTGCAAAAAGTATCATATCATATGTACCGAGATGCTTACGACAAGATACTTTGTCAGGTGATAATATCAAGACCAGTAGCTGCTGAAGATGCTGTGAACCAACCGAAAATATATCGGTGACTATGTTCAACGTAAAATTGGATCATGGTTCTAAAATTAGACTTGATGGAATACTATAAATAAGATTGTGAGTTCACTAGACGGATTTAGTTATTTTAAGATTTTTTTGTAAAATATACTGAGTCAAAATGATGTGATTACTTTTTGGAGCTTTGAAGGCGTCGATATTTTTCCATTTGGTGTTGTTGTTTTATGGATTTCATGAAATAATTTTCATTGTTGATCTGGATGATGGTGAATCTCGAAAATTTGTGATCTAAAGAAATCTTCATTTATTGACCCAACCGCCAATAAATTCACTTCTGTATTTGTGTCGAATGTTTTTTTGGCCTGACACAGTTTATTCTTCCTTTGAAGTGGAAAACCACATTAGACGGTTAAAAAAATCGAGTGTTTTTATTGCAGAAATCAAAAGCTAAGCTATTCAAGAGTATGCTCAAAAAGTTTTAGACCGATATTCGAAGTCCTTCTTATATTTTTGGGGCTAAAAGCAAAACGCCCCCTAGTATAACGCCCATCCTATTGAATGGCGCGATCGAAGGCAAGGGGGGGGGGGGCGCGGATCCGCGCAGCTGCGTTTCTATGAATATATCCTACTTTGTATGTATTGGAGAAGGTATTACAAACAAAAAGATGTGTTTTTTTCTGGCATCCCTGTGTATATAGGAGTAATACACAAGCCACTTCAATACTCAGTTTTTGGTAATTTTTTTTAAATGCGTTTTTCTAGAAACGCGTTTTTTCGGCTTTTGTGCATTGTACCTGAACGAATTTTTGACTGATCTTCAAAAATCAAAGATTTTCTGGATCTGGCTACTTTTTTAATTTTTGTTAATTTTTTGGCTAATTTTTTTTGTGTTTATTTTTTATTTATTTTTTATTTTTCACCCCAAAATCTTTACTTTTAAAAAAACGACTTCTAAACAAGTCTAAAAATCACTTCCCAAATCAATTTTACATGATTTTTAAAAATATTCAAAATAACCATTTTTTAGTGGGGTAACTCCCATAACTTCTCAGGGGGCCGTGACCGCCGCGAATATTTTATGCCACAGTAGTAGGGGAACCTCTCTCTTTCGATCCCTTTACTCCCCCCTTCAGGGGTGGGAGCCGTAATCTTAACCTATACCAAAATCTCGATTTGAAGCTTTTTTTATGACAAAAGCATGAAAAGAAACTGTAAATTTTTTTAAACGTGTCGCAAATTTTAAATTTGTAAAATTTTCACTCAAAACCTGGTTCATCGAGGAGTCATACATATAGTTAACCTGAAAAGCTGGCTTCGATTGCTTTCACATTAAAATTTGTAGACTCCAGCATGCACGGCAATGAGAGACTCGGACGACGGACCTTCCTGAAGAGAATTTTGATGATAATCACTTGAAAAAATTATGAGATATTATGATGGTAGATCCAAATATGTATAAAATAGCATATAAATTTTAAATAGTTCTAATCATTTTTTCTCTTTAAAAAAACAGTGATGCACTCCCGGTGGGAAGTTAAGCTTCGTTTTGCAAATGATTGTGTAAAGGTTAAAAAGTTGTATATAGATAAATGCAGGAAACATTTAGGAATTAATGTGACAAATTCAAAAATTTAGTATACATATAATATGACAAATTGTGAAAATTTTTATTGCTTTTATTCACACAAAGTAGCTTAAAGTTAAAAATATCTTAAAATAATTTATAGTTCTTCTACTCTATTTTGTGCAGAATTCTCTACATTTTCAGTTGAATTGAATTCAAGAAAATATAAATAGGTTTTTGATAACTGAAATATAAAAAAACAGAGGGGAGCGGGGATTTGAACCCTCTACTTCGAGAGCAAGAGTCGAGCGCTCTGCTCACTGAACCAGCCGCTCTACTTTTACATTTGCACATCATTGCTACGTATTGTGCTCACTTTGAATTTTAAGATAATCTGCCGTTCGCTTTTTCGTTCGGTACGATTTTGCTGGGCTCACTCATTTCGTTAGAACCTCCGTAAAGCAAGCTGAACTTTCAAAAACACAAAAAAGCGTAAAAATGGCTCTCCCCATGTGATTTCCTCCCTTAAATACTTCGTTGAACAACCATTTTTCGTTCATTCTCCGGTCATATTCGTCTCGTTTTATTTAGTAATTTTACATGTCCTCATAACTTACTGTAAGTTTTTCTCCTTTTCCATCATCCTTACTCGATTTGGTCTAGTATTTCAAAGCTGGTTGAAACTTGTACCGCGCGAGATTACAAAATCACTCTACATCCAATTAATCATACATGCATGCATGCATTCCGTAAAATTTTATCCTCCATGCAAAACAATTCCCACCCAATTAAACGGCATACTTAAATCGACATTAATAACACTCAACGCAATATAAAATTGACTCCTTCATTATCTCATGGGCAACATTAACCTTCCGACCATATTAACAATGTCGTAATCGAATTCCCGAAAAGACAAGCGGTCTATCCGCGCTTCCAACCGACAGACAGCATTCCATTTCAACTTAATTTCACGGGGAGGCTCCGTGCATAATCAGTTGTGTGTGACTCATAAAAGATACATTTCTTAATTCAAAAATGACCACTTTCAAAATGAGTCACATTAGCACGGTTGCCGACAAAATGGAGCTCCATTTAAATTAATCACAGATGCATTTAGACTTCCTTCCTAGTGGCGTTTTTTTCTAGCGAATTATGTTTGTAAGAAAAACATCATCGTGTGTGCGATAGTCCAGACCATAAAAGTATTCCGAACAATTAATGATAATGTGATATTATTATGCATTTCCAGAGAAATTAATAATAGTCCGATAATTTGGTCGTACTATTTTGGAAGGGCGGTTAGCACTCCGCTACTGTTGTTTATTACTTGGTTTTTAACTTTTCATTAGTCTAAAAGTACTGTATTGTATGTGAAATGTAACAAATTAATATGAATATTGCGATGATTGCATTTGTGGAATTTAGTTGTATTTGTTTATATGATATCAAGAGTCATGTGGACAATAACTGATGATAAGGTGATTCAAACTTAATTCGTCAATATTTACATAAACTGAATTGTTTCTGGTTGTGCCTGAAACAATGAATGAACACGTAAGCGACAGGGTGTTATAGATCGAATACCGAAAAATGCACCACTTTTTGCACATACAATTAGATAAAATTTATATTTGCTTATTAAATGTTAAAGTAGAAATTATGCAGTTTAAAAGGAAAATTAATGCTGATCAATTGACCGCCCATGACCAAAAATGCAGAATTTAATTCGTTTAGCAAAAAATATAATTAATAATGCGTTTACAAGTCGGTTATTGATACGCTGGACATAACAACAATTAAATTCATCTTATCGGCATAGACTTTAAAATTTAAAATATCCTCACCGAAATACATACATAAGTCCAAGCGGGTTGACTTGCGAAATTTGGCTGACTAATTCTACTTCGACTGTCTTGAGATGAATTGCTCTGAAAACTTGTCTGCCACTAAATTTATTTTGGAGCGACTGTGAAACGTTTACGACCCCTTTTCTTTAGCACTATCGTTCATTGAGATACGAGGTCTGTTGAAAAAATATCGCGAATTTTATGTTTTTTTCAAAAAATTATTTATTTTTTCATCAATATCTATTTTTGCCCCTTTGTGATCAGATATTATACAATTGTGCCAACGTTTTTTCCAATCCTCGAAGCACTTCAAAAAATCATTTTTTGTGATCTTGTTTAGCTCCTCCTTCGATACCGTCTTTATTTCCACAATCCTGGCGTAGCGTCGTCTTTTTATGGGCATCTTCAGTTTCGAGAACAAGAAAAAATCGAAGTCAAAAAATTATGACCAGCTGGAGCAAAAATGGTTCTTTACGGATATATTTCAACAGCTTTTTAGCAATGTTAATACGATGTTGTTTTTGATCGAAACTGAGCAATTTTGGTACGAATTTCGCGGTGACACGTCTCAAGCCAAATCATTGGTAAAAATCGAATGACATTAGCCAATCAATATGCTTAGGTCCTCAGCAACTTCTCTAACGGTGATTTGACGATTGGCCAATACTATTTTCTTCACTTTATTAATGTGTTCGTCTGTTGTTGACGTGGTCAGGCATCCGGCACGCTGTTCGTCGTTAACATCTTCTCGCTCCTGTGAGAATATTTTGTACCACCGATACACGTTGCTTCACCATGTGCCACAGTCAACATTCGCTATGCGTTTGTGCACTTAAAGCAGTTTTTAACACGAAATTTGATGCAGATTCTTTGATCCATTTTTGCCTATTCCAAATAGGCAAAAATCGAAGACAAGCCAAAACACGTCCACGCAAAATTGCTGTCAAAAATTAGCTGAAGATTCAAAATGGCCGAACTTGTCAGCATAAGTGAAGGGCATAAGTACCAACACAACGCCACTAAATATCGACATTGAAATACACGTAGCCCACCAAAATTTAAAATTAGCGATACTTTTTGAAGAGACCTCGTATACCGATTGGTATCAAAAACAAACTTTTGAACGTTTCGATACTTCTTACCACTGACTATAACAGCATTGTTGGCCTTGTAATAAAGAGGAAAATTGGAGTCGATCGACATCTTTTAGGAGTAGTAGTAACACTTTGTCACACTTTGCGCGTCATTTGTTATGATTTGTGCCTAATTGAACGCAAATCCACAGGACTTTCGCCTTATTGGCTTTACGGACGTTAAGTCTCCGAAGCAATGAATCTTTACAGATCGTGCAGACAATTTTGCTTCGGTCTCTCTTAGATCTGAGGTGCGGTGACTGCTAGCAGGCCAGCTCAGTTTGGCGCGTAATATCAAACATTTTCAGCTGATACAAGCCATCCGGAATACTTCTTCCTTGATATATTTTAACAATAAAACGACCAGCAACATATGTATTCCACATTTCATCAATTTTCGAGACATAAAATCTACAAATATAGATAAACCTATACAATTGTCGCCAAAACTTACTGAACATATCCGAAGAAGATAATTTTGTGTTGATCAATACATCAGAATAATAATATTGTTCAAATTTGGTCACAAACAATAAATAGCTACTAGATTTGAAATGATTTCTGGTAGATGATTTTGGAGTATTTTTGAAAATATCTTCATAATTTCGACAGAGATAAACATTTGGTTTTCTGTCAAAATAATCTCTTAAGACGATTTTAAAATTTGTTAATATTTTTTTTTGATACCATTATTAAATGTAATTAATTAATTATTACTTGTTGCCATAGAATTAATGCTAAAACATGAATTTTAAATGTTTATCAGAAATAGTGTGTCCCCCAACTAAAGCTTCTCTGTGCCTTGTAAAAACGTTGTCTACTGTCTTAAAAATAGAATGCGACCTTCTTGTATAAATCGCCGCCAAAAACAATTATCTCGAAAAGCACTCGCGACTTTTCAATGTTAACAAACTTAAAAACGAATGTTAGTGTTTAAGAGTGCGTAGACCTAAAATTATTGAGATTCATCGTGCCGTTGCACAATTAATGCTCACATGGTCATATTTATGATAAATTTAATATGTTCGCTTGGTTTTTTATATGAATCTAGTGTGTATCTTTAATTACGCAACATTTTCGACGAGATATTCAAAGAACAGGTACTTTTGAAAATACTTGTAAGCACAAATGTATCAGAAAAAATCAATATCCAAGAATTTACGCAACATTATTCAACCTGTGATGACATAAACCCTCTTTTCGCTACAATATGTAATATGCCTTTTTGTCTGCAATCCCATCCTTTTTTGTTCACGTCCATCTATCATCGTGAGACCCCCCTAAAAACTGTTAAATTCAATTACATATACTGATCATGTTACAAAGATGATGAGCTTGATATGTGCCAAAATACCAATCAACAACAATTGATTAGATAAAATCATGCATCACTTTCAGCTTCACTCTTTCAAAAGGGTTAAAAAGAACACCTAAGTATGTAACTGAAATTCGCTAAATTCCAATGTGTCAAATTTTAAAAGACTATTCGAGTGCATAGTTAACACTCGTCGAAAAATTCATTAAATAATTTTATTTTGTTTAATCAAAAAAAAAAACACAACAGCAACAACATTGAAACAACAGACAAACATTTAACTGACAAAAGTTGCAGATTGATTATGAGATTGTTTGAAGTGGGTACTCAACTCATTTGCACTTTCACTGAAGGTCTTTGAGCTAAAAGTCTTGCATAATTTGTGTGTGTGTGTTTTTTTTATATTGGTTGTGGCTTATTTTTTTTATTTTTGGACAATTGTGATTTGTGCGACTGAGGAAAAAACGTGTTGTATCTATAGATACGTAGCCGTTGATTGACATCTTAATGTTATTGGCAATTATTGTTGCCGAGACTCTTTTTTATTAGATTGAAGTTGTTTCGCATAGTTGAAGATAGTTTGTATGAATGAAGCGGGCTTATTATGCGTTTTCAATATTGTTTGCTTTATTGGATAAGCCAATGAAAACTTCAGAAGAGTTGCTAAAAAAAGGAAAGTGCAATGACTTGCCTGCGACTTGATTCGAGAGGACCTTAGGTTATGCACAGTTGGGTTTTCAGCATTATTTTATTTCTTGAGATTTGCGAAAGGTTTGATCGAAACTATCAAAAAAATCTATAAACCTTTTGAAATGAAAATCCATTCAGACAGAAATATCTTCACTGCCCTGTTTGATATAAAAACCAGCCGCTAATTCAATCGCTTCCCTACGCTTGGAGAACTTTTTTGCTTTCAACGGCACACTGAATTTGTGCGACTGTCCATCCACTTACATATCCCCTACTACTTAAGTCTAGAATATTTAAACGCCTGCTACTCGCCGCCAGATGTGTGCACTGGTACCCCCGTTTTGCACTGTGTTCAGTTTTAAGCGCGAAATTCAATCCTGGTGTTCGATGCAGAGAATCCTTAACAAACAAGAATAGATGGACAATGGAATTGATCAGATTATGAAATGCAGAAGCATCAGAAGTGATGCACAATGGATCCATACGGATATAGTGTTTGGCGGTATCTAAAGAAAGAGGTTGAAATCAAACAATTGCTTGGATGCAAATGCGATAACAGCGAAAGGAATGGAAGCGAATGAAGAAAATATGGAGAAAACTTATGCAGAATCTGCAGGAGAAGACAAACTAGAACAATGGCTGTTAAACAGTCAAAAAACAAACTGGATGTAAGAGAAAGAGACGAAATTCTTATAGACGATGTACAAAGATTTTGATGGCTGATGAAACTTGAAAAAGTGTCTAGAAAAATATATATACGATAAAAAATGTGGAGAAAATGTCTGTTGTATTTTTTTTTGTTTTCATCCCAAATAGTTTTAAATGAAATTGAAATCAGGCGTGAAATAAGTTCTAATAAAGAATGTTATTAATTCAATTTTAAAGTTACATATTTGTGATACTTTCTCTTTTTTGGGACTCATTTTCCGAAATATAAATAATTTGATTGTTGATCTAGAATGTAAGCTATCAGTATGCCATGTTTAATCAAAATCATTCCAGTAGTTTCCTTGTAATGTATATACATACAAAAAAGCATACCGACATGGGTAGATATTGTTAATTTAACATTTCGAGCGTTAAGTGTCCAGAAAAGAATATTAGTTTTCGCAATAATCTTCCATTCTATAAAATGCCAATTGTTGTTCATTTCCAGACAACAAAATTCAAACGGAAATACAATTTTTCTACTTTTCTAAGCACAATAAATTCAATTCTGATCGTTTCATTCGGACAATAAGAACGAAAAATTTCATTGAAATTAAGCACCAACATGAAATTGCGTTTTAAATGAACGAAAATTAGTATAATTACAATTCAACCATCTCTAAATTGGGACAATTTCCAAACAATATTATAATTCATTGCTTTCATATGTGGTAGGCGGGGGTGGGTGGTTTCGTCTAGAAAAATAAATATCCTCGCAAATCAGCAGAAAATTTTTCGAGTTCAGAGAAATTTTCAAGGTTGTTTGAATTTCGCTGGGAAATAATATTGAAGTGATTTGCCAAGATGCTTTTTTTGTATGTCTGTCCAATAGCAAATCAGAGATGGAAACGAGAAGGTCACAAATAATAATGTGGAAATTAATCTTCTTCAGTGGAAATTCACAATGTGAGATAATTTTTTTTAAATATCAAGTGCAGAAACTAGGTTTGTGTTGAAACAGTTGTACACAAAAATATCATTTCAATTCACACGTAAAAGGGATCCAAATAAATAAAATAGTTTGTTGTCTTGCAAAAAATTAATCTTCTGCTTTAAGGAGTTACATAGATCTTATATTTTAAAAAAAAATCGATGGAATAAAAAAAATTCATATGAACGAATTACTGTATGGACCTGGAATCGACGACTCGATGTAAGTCGCTAAAAAATAAGTTTAATTCATTAAATCGCGGAAAAAAAAACTTTAAACGCGTTTTTCAGGAAGCTTTTCCGTTTTTCAATGCGGCAGGCACGATTTTTCGAGAACGAATCGACCGATTTTGATGAAACGTTGCACTGTTCCTCTTAGTAGTATTGACTCGTGATTGAACGAAGAGATTTTCATTCGGTCGACCTGTTTTTGTTTTATATGAAAAAAATATTTGAAAAACGATGAGAATCGGAAAAATCCTAAAAAAATATGAGACGAAAAGGCATTCAAATCCATTTCAAAACTTTAAATATCATTTTTTTCAATTCCTTCGCTCAATCACGAGCCATGTGCACAAACTATTGGAAAAATTTTGAATTTTTGATTTAAGATGAATCTGCACTGAAATTTTCTGTCTGCCGCAGAAAAAGGTTGGACGAGGAAAACTACAGGAAAATTAACAATTTTCAATGTTTTTAACCGAATTTTTGTTTATAACTTCCTGAAATGCTAAACTTTTATGTGTGCAAATTTTGAATAAAATAGATTTTTGCTTTTTAAAATACAATTTTTTTAAAAAAGTCAAATCACTTTTTCCCTAGATTGCAAGGTTTTTTTCTTCATTTGCTTGATAAATGCCGTACTGAGGTTTTAAATTCTTGGACGCAATTTCGGGTGAATGGATTCAAAATTGATTCCTTTATTTTATGGCTTCGTCCCCCCTAGAATTTTTATGCTAGAAAAACATAAATCGAATGCTTTCGTTCACTTTTATTAGTTTGGGCTTTCATTCTATTAATGAACTGATCAGTAAATTTGAACTTTAATTCAACAGGAAATAAATTGATGAATGCAAAGGCAATTAACATCGATTCGAAAGTAATTAAAACAGTGATAGTGAAGGGGATATTCGAGCCATTTGTTTGCAGGGGGCAAAATTTGAAAATATTTTTTCTTACTTTCTTTTGTCCATTTCTTTCTTTGAATTCAATCATTGTCGACTAAAACCACTTCCTGATAAACAATTATTCATAGGTATTCCATCTAAAAGTCTTAATTCATTCCATGGGAGATTTCAAATAATATCTACAATGTATGCTAGATGAATCTAAAATCGGCAACGATCATTATCTAACGCCATGTGTTGCACACAATGTCGGTCAAGACAAAAAAACTAATTTCTGGACGTTTAGCGGCAATGAACTCTATAATTTTTGCCTGGTCCATCCATTATTTCACAACATGATAAAAATATACTATATGATGTATCCAAGCTGTTTTTAATTTAATGAAAATCTACCTCTGGTCCGACCACATGTTTTAGCAACCAACAAATATTAAAGATAGCCAAGCATTAACACTTTTCGGTAGCTTCAACTTTTCGAACGGATAAACAGCAATCGCGACAGCAGTAGACAGAAAATACATACTATATAGTATAAATTCAAACCACAATATCTAAAGAGTTGATATGCCTTGTAGAAGGAAAGCTGCGGTGGAGTTCCTTCACCCGTTCGCGGAAAAGTGGCATCAACAGCTGACCAAATTTCTATATTGGACACGAGTTGTTTAGACAAGCCATTGACCGTGCAATTGATGATCGATTACTTTAATTTCGCGTCTTGGATAGATTTCAAACGAGAAATAGCCATTGGACGTCATACGTTGATTAAATTTAGACGTGAAGCCATTATAAGAGAGATTTGCGGATTTCAGATTAAGGAATGAGATCTAGACCATGCTGCGAAGAGATTGCCGATTTTCATAGTGGTTTAAGAAGCAATGGAAAAGAATGATGATTTTAGGATTTGAGGATAATTGTTCTGGTTGCATTGATGCGGTTGAAAAATGACTAATGAATTTAATTTTAATTTTCCAGCAATAGTACTCGATTAGTCTTTTAGATTATACTTCCGCTTCTTTTAAACATACATATTGTTGACCGAAGTTTTTTTTCACTTACAGCTACAGTGCACCATTGCCGCCCACGATGCCTGCCAATGGATCTATCCCGGCACGACGTATTCAAACGCAAGCACCTGCCGAACCACCGGCATGTGTGCAAAATGCGATGATGACAAAAGATAAAAAGCCTTTCACTTACACGCCTGGCGGTATTGATTTATCGCAGATCAAATCGCCACGCATGGCAAAACGCATTGCACGCAATGCGCAACATGAGGGTGTGACAAATCAACCGAAACAATCTCCTTTAGCGCAAGAAAACCAGAACTACATGAGTGGAAGTGTACCAGCGGCCCCTGCTGCGCCACCGCCAGCCTCTGCAATGGGTGTTCCTGTACAGGTATTCCCAACAGGTCCTCCACCCCCACCGCCACCCATGTCATCTCAGCTAAGTCCGCATGCTAACGGTCGTGACACACGCAAATCGCCAACACCTCAAAACTTTGAACCACCACCACTGGGCTGTCGACCGGAAATCAAGATTCCTGAAAATCCTATGGCGACTCTACGAAAGGTTCCAAAGCCGCAACCGAAAAATGATTTCTGGGTGGATGAGTACCGTAAAGAACGGTCGAAAAGTCCCATGCCCGACGACTCTTCCCAACAAGGTGACTTACAAAGAGTTCACTATGTGTTACATGTGTCCTAATGTTTGTATGTTTGTCCCGATTTTTTTTCTCTTCAGAAGAGAGTGCTAACCAACAAGCCTACCACGATGCTCCTCCCAGAACGTCCAGTCCTACAGCAACTAAACTACCAGCCAATAATGTCGACGCTGAATCAGATCCTCGGCGAGATCCTAATCGTATTGCCTTCCAGCAGGAACGACAACAACCATCGACTCCACAATATCAACCACCACCAATAATGCAGTATCAACCACCATCGCCACAATATCAACCACCATCACCACAATATCACCCACCAACGCCGCAATATCATCCACCAACTCCGCAATATCAGCCCCCACCAATGCCTCAGCCGCAATTTCAACGTCCAGCTCAACCTAGCGTTCAACAACAACAGTCACAAGAACCCTCGTATCCACCCCATATGGATCCGAATCGTGTTGCTTTCCAACAGCAACGGCAACAACCGTACCAGCCCCAAGCACCGCAACAGCGCGAAGTGAGTCCAGTTCGTACCGCTGCTGGCTACTGTCAGCAACCGCAACGACATCAACCAGCAATGTCCTCGCCAAACGTTCAACGAGTGGACAGTCCTTTCAGAGTTCAGGAGAATCCAAATTTGCAGCGCCCGTTGAGTCCAATGAAGGCTCCAAATTCACCAGCGAAGCAACAACAACAACAACAATCACCACAATCACCGTACTATTCGCGGCCCGCGCCGCAACAGCAGCCTCAGCAATATGTGGCAAGTCCACCACCGCAGCAAAAACCAGTAAGTTCCATTGAAAATTGTATGAAGCATACTATTTAGATCATGAAAAGTGAAATGTAAGGATCCTCACATGAACCATTAGCAGCGAAATTGGGTTCTTGGGCGTAGCATATTGGATCATTGTAAGTTAAATACAAGTCCCCGTGAATGAAAGATAATAAGTAAAAGTCCTTGTATAAAACATGTAATATAAGAGTCTTTGGAAGAAACATATTGGATAGAGCACTGAATGTGGATGTGAGGGTCCTTGGATGAAGCTAGATCACTGGATGTTAAATGCAAGGGTCGTTGGATGGAGCAAATTAAGTAGAGAACACAAAATGTAGATAAGGATCCCTGGGTTAGGCATATTAGCTAGATTACTGGATGTTAATTGTAAGGGTCCTTTGGTTAAGCGTATCTATGTAGACAACTGTAAGTGAAATGTAAGAGTCCTTAGATGAAACATCACTAAAAGCACTGAAAGTGACATGAAAGAATCTATGACTCGTATCTCAGCGATGAATCAGCAGACATACTATGAGGGCCAATCAAATTGAACTGTGACTGATTGTTTTTTTGTAACCTCAAGAAACGATGTCTTTGTTTCGCATTAGGGGTTCCCTGAATGGTGAGAATCAAAGTCACGATTGCCGCCCGAATACCAAGTTCCAGGCGACCTTATCCCAATTTTTTTGTTATCTGCGAATGGCTTAAAAAAATTCCAAAGCCGTTAGTAAAATACGTTTCTAGAACGGGAAACTATACAGGAAAAAATATTTTATAGTATGAAAAAATTAGTCTCGTTTATACGAGGTGTGTTCAAAAAGTAAGGTGACTTTGTATTTTTAGGAAAAAATATTTATTCATTCGTTATTATTTATGTTGTCCCCTTCAAACTAATCCTCCTCAGATACAATACATTTGTGCCAAAGCTTTTTTCAATCCTCGAAGCACTTTTCATAAACACTTTTCCGTATAGCCTTGAGCTCTTCTAGTGATGCAGTCTTTATCTCCTGAATCGTTGCAATTCTTCATCCTTTCACAGGTCTCTTCAGTTTTGGGAACAAGAAAAAGTCACATGGAGCCAAATCCGGTGAATATCGTGGCTGAGGGATGATTGTGGTGTCGTTTTTGGCCAAAATATCTCTCACAAGGAAAGATTTTTTTTTGGTCAAAATTAAGCAGTTTCGGAACAAACTTCGCTGACACACGTCTCATGCCCAAAACGTTTGCAAAAATTTCACGGCATGAGCCAACCGATATACCAACATCCTCAGCAACTTTTCCGATAGTGATTCGACGGTTTTCCAAACAATTTTCTTCACTGCTTGAACGTTTTCTTCTGTTGTTGACGTGCTTGGGCGTCCAGAGCATTAGCATCTTCCCGGCCATCTTGGAAGAGTTTGTACCACTTGTAAACATTTTTTTTTACTCAGAAGAGTTTTACCGTATGCCACTGTCAACATTTCAAATGTTTTGGAGCACTTCATTTCATTTTTTACACAAAATTTGATGACAATTCTTTGATCCATTTTTTTTTTGATTTCGCAAAACACTTCTAACCGTAATACCTTTCACAAACAAACTAAACATATTATATAGCTGAAACATGTAAATATATGTTCGTGACGAGTGTACCAACATAAAAAAAATACATCTATAATCGAATGTACGTTGCCCGCGAAATTTGAAAAGTAACCTTACTTTTTGAACACAACTAGCACATATTTGGCTCATCCGCGTATCTTTCGTTATATTTTTGATCAAAGATACATTTTCTGAGTGGATGAATAAAACATACAATTAATGAGATATTTAATTTAACCTTTTCGCTGCTGAGTATTCTAAATTTAGTTAAAAACTAATAGCGTGAAATTTGATGCTTACAAATTAAGAATCTTTGAACGACTAGTCTGCCTACAAGGATTGCTCTGCGGTTGCTACGTGCAAATGTGAATGTTGCAAAGAATAATCCGATAGTATTTTCATAAAAGTGAACATTTATAAAATTCTTATATTTTATTGGGATTTTTTTTTAATTAAAAAAATCTACTAAAAATAAATTGTTTAAATAGCAGCCTTTTAACTTTCATGATCATTTCGAATCGAAGCATGCGCTGAACAGATACAGATTTTTATTGTCATTTTAATAATCTCCACGAAAAACTCAACACTTTTAGATACATGTCTAACATTCAAAAGATTCAATTATTTTCACGATATTTCAAATAAATAATTTTTTTTCTGTGATGCGCCTCAATGCACGCACGAACATAAATTAAAAAATTTCATGTCTGCGTCTATTTTTACTACGAGCCCACACGCAATATCACGCATGTTTTTTTTAATTGTTTAAAAGCTCTTTTTTAAACTGCCTATAAAATTTGACAAATAAAAAAATTGCATCTTTTCGCATCATTTTTTATTCGCGAATATTCCTACATATATGCGTTCGTATATATATTTGCAAAAGTTGAGGGACATACATATGTGTGTATCTGAAGATCGTGCCAAGTATAATTTTTTTGTTGTTGAACGAACAAGTGCGCGTGCATAGTTCAAGTGGACACGGTCTGCACGATTTCTTTTACAAACGTTTTTAGGTGTGATTCTGTTTGTTTGTATCTTTTTTTGTTGCTTTGTTCTAATCGTTGACTATAAATTTAGACTTCCGACTAGATACGGTGCGCGAGCAAAGCACATATACATACATGGGATAGGTCCGAACTGATTCGAATACCAACAGCCGACAGTTTTATTTTGGCAAGATTTAGATTTAGGATTAGCCTTGACGAAATACGAATTGATGGATATCAATGCGGAAATTGAAAGCGGGAATAGTGTGAATGTACACAGCATTGGATGGTACCCGAGACTATTGACCTCGATTGCGATGTACTTATTTGCAGAAATTTGTCGTTGTTATCTGTGGAAAATTTTAAAAATAGAATTTTGGGCAATGGGCATTGATTTTTTAAAATTAGGATTTATTACTAAATAATTAGCTCACTATAAAATGATATTTCTTTTTAGACACAAGTGGGATCGCTGTACATTGCTCCCGTCCCGGCAGAAAATTTGGCGGGCACTACGGAACAGCCACGTTCAGCTGGTCTGCAACAAACTCCACCATGGCTATCGCAACGTGCAAATATGAAAGAGAATCCTGACTGGGTACGTGAGGTGAATTCACCGCCAACTGCTAATCGTACTCAAACTCCACCCATCAACAATTACAATCAACCGAACAATGGTCCTGGTTTGAGACTGCAAATGGCACCAAATGTAGCTCCATCGAATCCAAGGGTGAGTTCAAATTCGGTCTGAAACTCGCGAACAGAATCTATGAAGATGTCTGTCGCTTCATTTTGCAGGAACGTATTATTCCTATTCAAATGGAGAAAACCCCGACTCCAACCCGAACACCATCGACTCCAGGATTCGGACCACAACCGTATTCACCAAACAACCAATACGGAAGTGTTCCTTCACCAGGATCTGGATATTCAACTCCGAATGGTAAACAAGCATACGACCAAAACTATTGTGGATCAATAGAAAATTCTGGTTTTTCTTCCCTTGAAGCTGCTGCTGTTGCTCGCACTCCTAATCAATTTGTCGATCAAGGATACAACAGCTTCCCAAATAATCAATGGCAAAATCAACAACAACAACAGCAGCCCGTCCAGCAGCAACGTGTCATGTCTCCACCAGCTCAACAGGGTGCGGGTCGTATCATCCCGATTGCTATTGAACGCGATGAAGGACCTTTCAGTCCAAACTCTATCCGAGGTCCGATTTCACCGACACCAATTGTCATCCAAAAGTAAGTTCGTAAGCATGTAACTACGATTCTAGTTATTTTCTAGTTCATAAAAAATTTAAATTTCCTAGACTCTGATTTGATCGTAGTATTTTCTACGATATTGATTGTTTTCTTTAAAAATTAGAAAAGCTCTAATCAATCCGCTTTTTCACCTATTGATTTATTTTTCTATTTTTGATCATGTTTTGTTTGCACCAAAAAAATAAAACAATTTTACATGGGAACAATGCCAATTTTTTGTGCAAATTCTACACATTTGTTCTGAAAAAATAGTGGAAATTATAGACTTGTAATACATGATTGTCCTCTTGAAGCGCAACTGCGTTTTGGCAAAGGCAGACTCAGGTGAACGTTATGTGAACCATCGTTTTTGACGATCATCACTCATAAGCATTAAAGTTGCATTAATTAATAAAGCATCAACAGACATCATATTTTTAATTGTCCATCGAAATATAAATTTATGGATCGTAATTAATCTTTGAAAAAAGCGTGCCTAATTTTTTTTGGGTAAATCTAATTTCAAAGAATTGATTAATGCATGTTAATACCTTCAATGTGCATAATTAATTTCGTTTCAATCGGTACTTAATATGAAGATCGCTTCATACTAACTGCACTGCCAGCCGCACTCTCATGATTATCATTCGGCGATGGTCACAACGAGGACTGCGAGGAGTGACCCGCAGCTATCATTTCAAGACGTTACTTATATGCAACCTATGAATCTATTAAGGTAGCTGAAATTCTCACGGCTATGTTACTAATAACGAATAATATGCAGTGAATTTAAATATTACACAATTTTTTCTCACTAAAAATTGGAAAAAATAGTTACCTTACCTAAATTGGTAGTTGAAATTGTAATTGATTACATTATACGTATCAAAAAAAAGTGCGCGCAAGCAAGTTAAAACTCGGTTTATGTGTAAAACTCAATTGAAAAATCCAAGCATCAAACGAAAAGGCAGTGCGGAAAGCATAATTTCGGGATGCATGACTGCCGGTGACATGAAATGGACTCCTTATTCAAATTATCAAAAAAAAGCCATGCGGATCAGTGATCTGAAGTGACAGTATCGATTCATTCCCTGCCGCCTGCTTTGCACCCATCCATAGCCATGCGGGTGCAGCCGGATGTGCAGTTCATGTGAAGCGGTGTTAGTACAAACAAGTGCATATTGATTTAATTTTTGGATGATTTAATATATTATATTGTATTTATTTTGCGAACATCCTAAACTGGAAAATCGAAACTAAAAGCAAAAAATCATTTGTACAATGTCTTCATTCGTTATATATTTACATCTGATGAATCTTTGACTTACTTCTGTATGAATTGAAAGAATTGTAGATATAAAAGTTAGCTCGATTTTCGGCACTTTTAAATGAAATCCTTTTCTGTGAAAATTCACCCTTATTACAGAATAAATATTTTTGAAAATTATGAATGCATCGGTTGTAAGTTGAAATATACTTTAATGATATCTAAAATATATGAATCCTAAAAGATTTTTATTTTACTTTTTCAAAAATGAAAAATAGAGCTAACCTTTGTTTGTTGCAAGTTATTCAATTACATTTTTAAATTGCATGATTCAAAATTTAATTTTCGCATGCAAATTAATAAAACCATTTTCCTTTTTAAATTTTAGTGATCCTAGAGGTGTGCAACAACCCTTTTCGCCCAACGGCACTGCACCAAATCAATCCAAGTCCTTTAGAGTACTTCAGAAAATCACTGATACCGATGCTGGTAAGAGCGAAAGTGATGGTGAACAACCAGTCGAACTACATGAACCGCAATACTCAAAACAAATGGGTGGAGCTACTGATCAAATGCGAAGGATGCAACTCAACGATCCTAATCAACAGGCATATGTGAATCGTGGTAAGGAAAAGAAAATCGAGAGTGACAATTGCAAAGAATGCATAATATGAATGATATGCAAAATCATTCAATTTTGTCATTCATGAGCATTTTTAATTTCTAAAGTCGGCTTCCCACGGTGCGTGAATCGCGCAAAACGCCAATTGCACGGATGAGCATGAATCGATTGAAGTTTCCACCTTATCTGGATATAGGACACGTCGGGATACGACACTATAGTGTATTGACATAAGCTGGTGCGGCGCGTGATTTTAACCGTCTTGGGAAGCCGACATAAGGTAGTGCAGGGTCGTATCCTAATTTCAAACAGAATCAATTTTCTTGCAAAAAAATCTAGTAGTAAATTTAACAATCAAAGTATTCAATATTTTTATTTAAACTTCAAACACTTGCGCTCTCAAGGAGATCCTAGATATCGTGGTGCGACAGTACCATCGAAAACGTTTCAAAAACTAAAATCTATGACTGATAAATGTGCAGATGTTAACACACAACGTACAACGACAAAAGATTCACAACCTGCAGAAGATGATGTAAAAGACGACATTAAAAAATGGGGTATGACCGTGAAAATTCAGAAATTGTAATCAAAGCGAGAGAAAGAGAGAGAGAGTTCTTTTCAAAATGATATTTTTTAAAGCTTAGTTTTCTGCAGCCTTTTTCAACGAGTGATGCTTTGTGTAAGCAAGTCAGACTATAGATTTTAATCTGTTTTCAAAAATGAATTCATTTACTTAACAATGGATTAAAACACATGCAGACTTATCAACTTACATGCTTGGATTTACAATTTTATTGGGATTATCTCTAATATGTTTTATTAGGACAATGCTAATAGGCAAGTCCTTGTTTTGTTATGAATTGAAGAATTGATTGGCTCAAAAATATGATGCATAAAAAACCAAATTGACACACTAACAATTTTATGTTAATCAATGAGAAATCTTTAATGAAAGAACGTTATAATAGGAAATTCAAAATTGTTCGTTCATGATATGTTTTAAAATCAGTTCGCTGAGATATTTTGTAATTAAATAGTTTTTTTTTCATATTTTAGGTCCTATCCAAAAACAAACACAACGATACGTGCAACAGAGGCCTATATATCAGCAAGATGGTGAGTAAAGATCTAATGATAGCCTTTAGATTGCAAGAGAATTTTTGTCTTAAAATAACACAAAACTGTAACCAAGCTCGTAGGAAACGCTGTAGGCATTAGCGACTTTATCATAGAAGTAAAGAAAGTAGTACTTCCGATGTCAATGCTGGAATTTATTCTCCCGAAAAAGAGCCGCTTTTTTATTTAAGACAATTCTGGAATAAAAGAAAAGCATATTCCTTTTCGCGCTGTCGTTCATTGTTCCATACATAATTAGAAAATTTCTACTCATTTTCGTTTGCTTTACTTGCCTTCTGACCAAAAGGTACCCGAAAATTTGAAATAAAACGGAAAATTCGTAATCTTCCTCAATTTTTATTGGATCACCTTCCAAATATGCTCCATTTGAAGCAATACACAAATGCCAACGCTTTTTCCAATCATCAAAACATTTTTATGGGCGCTCTCCGATATGGTTTTCAGCTCCTTCAGCGAATTTTCTTGGATGAGGTTTATGGAGTCATACCGGGTCCTCCGAAGCGGCAATTTGAGTATGGGAAACAGGACAAAGTCACACCGAGGTGAATCAGGCGAATTTACCCGATCCAGCATGTTTTCAGCGACCTGCTGCCGATATTGTTTTTGGAGAAAATTTAGCTCCATCGGAACGAGCCGCATATCCAATTGGTTGACCAAAATTAAACGAGCTGATTCACGAGCAATGTTGAGATCACGTGCAATGTCTCTAACTGTAGCATGATGATTTTCGAGCACGATTTCTTTAATTTTTTGGACATTATCGTCACTTGAAGAGGTCGATGGCCGTCCGGAACGAGGCAAGTCTTCGACGATCTCCCGACCGTCTTTAAAGGCTTTGTACCTGCCTGAGTTTTCAATAGAACTGCATTTTTCCAACATTCCCATCGATTCCGCACACGAAATTTCGTTCAAAACACAAAATTTGAAAGAAACTCTTTGTTCAATTTTTTTCCATTGTAAAATTCGCCGAGCACTACTGAGGTGGACTGATTCAACCAGCTGCTGTAAACAAACTGGTTGACAGATCGCGCTCATTTTTGGCATAGTAATTAAGAACAGTCCTACCAACCTACAGAAATTTAAAATACTTAAAAATACTTTACGCGGGCAATTTAAATGAGAAATTCCGGGTGCTTTTTGGTCAGAAGGTATTTGATGCTCGTATTCGAATACCATGTTTGTTTTGTTGCTGTTGTCTATGAATTGGAAAACATGAAAATAACTTAAGTTCTACTTCCAAGCGATTCATAATTTGATAATTTCCACTGTTCGGCTGTCGCGTAGCATACGTGACGCCGATAATGAAGAACTATGTTCTTTGCTCTGATTTTTATTAATTGAGGAACGTGGAAGTAACGAAAATGCTACTTCCGAATTGTTTCTTGACCGAAAAACTTTGGATTTGTGTGAAAAGTTGCTTCACATGGTCTTAACGAAAAACAATGCTAATATAGGTCAGGTGCTCTATTGTGGAAGCGGAGTTTTGAGGGCTGCAAATGCTTACTCTCACATCGACGTCATCGTCTCTAAGGACATCATAAATCACAGATTGCTTGTGTAGGTATCTATGAACTAGGACTATTCTGGAATTAAATTTTTACTGCCCAGGAGGAGTTGGGCTGCCGCTGCTAAATTATAAATGTTGATACGATTGGAACCTTCATTGTTCTGATCGTACTATTTATATTTTGGACATATGCATTTCTAAATTGGCCTCTCTCAATATGGCTCTTAGACTTTCATCGTCAAATCATTTCCATATACGTATTACATAAGAGCAGTCCTCAATAATATTGTCACTTTCTTGGCATTTCACAAGCCTTCTTCACTACGTTTCCAGGATAGCAGGTCAACCAACATACCGTAATAGTAAAATTCTTGAGTATTTTGATAGCTTAGGCCTTGTTATCTCAGACAAGATGTATTGCTCTAGAATAAAGTCACGAAAAAATTCATCCTGATCAATTTAGCAAATGTGGACGGATTTGCATGAAACTCGACCGTACGAGTTCAATGCTAGCTTTTCCGAATATTTATAAATAAAAAGTAGTGAAATGTAGTTTTTAATGATTTCCTAAAAAATGATATGCGATGATATGATCTTTGCAGATCAACCACAGCAATATGTCCATCCTAGTGAGCAGCAAGTTCAAGAACCGAAAATCTACACAGGTAGTGCTATACCAAGTCGTTCATTTAAATTATTACAAGCGATGACAACACCTGAAAATGCAGGTAAGATCAGTCTATCATCTAATTTTAGATTCAATTCATGCCTTTAATATAATTGGTAGTTGTTTTTTTCAATATCCATTCTATAAATCATCAAATGTTAATCCAGAATTGTAGTATGTACAAAAAATTATAATCAAGAGAAGATACCGAAAAAATAATATTTAAAAATGTCATTAAGTTGATTCGATTTAAATTATCTAATGGATAAAGCACAGATTTGTATCTGATTGTATTCATTGGTCAATTGAATTTTGAGATATATTAAAAATTCCGATTGTCCTTCATTGAATTTTTAGGATGCAAGAATTTCATTTCGCATAGTTAGGAGCTTGTAAAGATTCATTATTTTTTATCAAACGGTCGTTGTTTTAGCATTAAGCTTGTGTTGAACAGATGTACTTGTAATTTTTTAATTTAATTTTGAAATCCTTCCATATCACTTTTCAAATGGAAGGCGGTACAAGATGCATTAGTTGTAAAAATGTCCTATATTAGTATATACATATATCATCAAAAAAATATAGTTACATTTTAACCATTTTAATGTATACGTTTAGTCTTGATTTCGTGCCATTGTTTAGTTTTTTGTTGATTATTTCTCGTAGCGGATTCCATTTGCTGCAAAAGCTTACGACTAAGGATACCAACTACCATAACTAAAATATTAAATGAAATAAATCTCAAATTTTGTATTGTATATTTTGCTGGTGGTAGTTTGTATCTGTACCACCTTTTATAGGAAATTATCCTCTAAACGTAACAATTATAACTGTCTAGCTGTGCGCTTATCTGAGTTTTTGTTTTTCTTCTTTTTTTTGTAGTCGAAACGGAAGACACGCGTGTTGTTGAAAATGAACCCCAATTTTGTCCACCCTGTTATAGTATTCCTTATCCAGGTTCACGACGATCCCTTTCACCGAATCCTAACGATCTTGCTTGGCAATCGTCTCAAGAGCGCAATCAATTTTACCAACCGTACAGCTACTATTATCCTCAATATGATGCGCAAGGATATAACGGAGGTTTGACAAATGGCTTTGAAAATGATCAGAATATGAAAGTTATTGAAGGTGCACCTGATATTGTTATCACATCATCGCCCGATGAAGATGATGATGATGGAGCTGGTGTTGCCATAAACACAAGTGAGAGTCCTAATTACGAAGACGAACCCAATATGAATGAACTCAAGGATACATATGATCACAAGAATGAGAACAACTTCGCGCACAGCAAGAAGCGAGAATCATTAACAGACGATCGTGATGATAACGTGTCAATTTTTGATATTCTATCTAGGAGACTTATTGAGATGACAAGTCCTGTTTACGATGAAAAGGCTAGCGCAAAGGTTCTTAAAAATATTACTAAGTCATCTGGCGAGGACCGAAAATCAGCTAAACTTTCTTCAAGTTCTCATGAAAACAGTCCCGACAATTCGGATAAGTCTGACGATGAGTCGGATGATCTAATAACCAATTCGTCCTCGTCATCAGACGATTGTGCAAATGATAAAATTCACAACAGCAAAGAAGGATTGCATGCAATTAAATCTGTTACCGACATCAAAGTATATGATAAAGTAGACGAAGACTATCAAAAGGATCATGAATGTATGCGAAATTATCAGGATAATGGATACGACTTTAAAAACCAATCAATATATGAGTACCATGAGGACGAAGAAAACACCTTCTCATACGATCAGTACAAAACTAATGAAGAAGAAGGCATTGTTGACGGTGATAGTGATACCGATGGAGAGGACAAAGAATACCGCGATGATGTTGAAATCAGAGATCAGTTGAGTGTTATCTACGAGGAGGAGGCCACAGAATCAGCTGAAAAATATCGAAAAAAGCGCACGGAAAGCATGAATAGCACGTCCTCAACGCTAAGTGAATGCTCCACTACCATAGCTAATGGTGATCTCAGTGACGAAGATGATCCCAATGGCAGTCAAACTGACGGTGACGAAGACTGCTTTAAGGACGATGAAGAGGAAAACTCCGTCACGGTGAGATTGCCCTTAAGAGTGTCGTTCAGTCGCTCGTCAAATGACGAAAACATCACTACCGTAGTGGTGGGTGATAGTGAGATACAAGACAGTCGTCGCTCCTCGCTGAGAACCTTGGACGGTAAGGACCCTAGCATTCATAAAGATAGCGATGATAATTATGACGACGATCATGGCAATGATGTCAGCGTTACGATCAGTCTCACATCCAGAAGTAATTCCATGGATCGCAGTGGTCTTCTCAGCAAGACCCCTTCTGTTGATCATGAAACTTCTACAAAGGATTGGGACGATTCAGATTCAGAGTCTGTTTCAATATCGGTGTCTCTTCCAATGAAGAGGAACAAATTCATGACTCAAACACTGAACAATGATGTGACTAATGATATACATGAAATAAAGTTTGACTGGGACAAACGTGAGTCCGAGGAGAGTGATCAAGATGATAAGGAAAATGTGACAAGAAAGGATGATGACACTATCAGAGAGTTTATTCCAGAAACTATTGCAGAGGAAGAAGATCAAGTTTCGGAAGAAGAGGAAATTGATGAAGAATCGGAAGGTGAAGATCAAAATGAGATGGGAAAGGATGTGAAATATGTACAGAGTAATCAAGAGATGGACAAATCGGACGAAAAAACTAACAACCATACTAATAAGGAGTATAATGTCGACCTGACGATCGATTTAAGCCCCCGACAATCTGCCCCTCGTACCAGCACAACCGAAACCTCCACAGGCACGCCAACAATGCTCGATGCCTTGCGTGAACTAAGAATTTGGAATGAAAATGCCAGTAAACGCGCGACTTTAGAACGCGAACTTGAATCGAAACGGGAAGTACCAAAGCTTTTGATAGATCTGAGTTTTGAGGACCTACCAAAGTTCGAAAATGGACTGTGGAATTCACCATACACCAAAGGTTATCAACACTCTGCCGATACGCGAAAATTCAACGGAAGTGATGATGACGACACAGAAACATCCACGTCTGAAAGCACAAGTTCAGAAAGTGAGGAGTTGTCTCCTTGTGTTAATGGAGTTTCTACTAAATACCAGCAAAAATTGCAACCTGAAAAAATAAATCCTCTAAATGAGTCATTATCCTTCGTGCTAGAGGAAACCACACGTAAATATGAAGAAGCTCTAAAGAAATTCGACCATCTAGAAAAGGAACGCAGTAATGGTCCTGTTAGCAATCGTAATGAGGACCAATCCAAACTTTCAGTTCGTGAAAAAATTGCAGTGTTTGAAGCGCCTGGAAACAGTTTTGAACGATCCCAAACACCAAAACCAATAATCGTGGAGATAGCAAATAACAATACAGTTGCTAAAAGGGATATTCTTAGTCGAAATAGTTCCGTACAGCGATCGGAATCGGAACAAGATGAGGACGATTCAGGAGTCACGTCGGATATGAGCAAACCTGTTTCGGAGAATGATACGGATCCTGAATGTTTTCCAGAGCTGAGGAGGATGTCGCGATACCAAAGAGCCTCTACACATTCTAGACTATTCAAACTACTTCAGGATGATATAAATAGCAACGATAATGATGAACAACAGGAAAAGAAAGAGACTGCGGAGGAGGCTCCGCCGAAAGTGGTAATGCGTCCGAAAAAGAAAATCGTTCACAATACATCCATTATGAGGCGTTCAAATCCTGAAGCTTTGCAGGATGCGGAGACGATGGTACAAAGAAGGGAACGACTATCACTTCCGCTTAAATTGAGCACTAGCATTGATGCTGACAATCCATCTACGTCGAACTCTCCGTCATCGCCTGCATTGCAGAATGATGTTAGTGAACAACTAGTGACTGAATTGATAGAAAGCTTGCTACTCAAAAAGGACAGTCGTCATTTACGCAATATTCCATGGAGCAAGTTGCAGGCTGCTGCTAAAAAGGCTCTCTTGGAGGATATTGACGTTGATTCATTAGAAAATACATCCATTGAATCTACACCGGCCTTGACTCCGCAAGATAGTAAAAAAGAATATCAGAAGTCCTACTCTGATTACTATGACACCTGGGATCGATCATGTTCTCCGAGGATATCTTCTGAACAGTTCGACGGTGATTCTGTTCAGTCTCCGACATTCAGAAATCTACAAAATCAATCTCCTTTAATATTCCGACCTGTTCGATGTCCTCGATTATTGAGCTCGAAAACACTGAATCGTGATCTCTCCCGACTGACCGAGAGTCGTGAGTCTGAATCGCCGGACAGGTACTCCTCCCCGAGGAGTAGTGCCACACCAGAAAGGAGTCGTGAATATCTGCGTGGCACGTCTCTGTCCAGGATAGGAAAAGTGTGATTTCAATTACTTTACAAGGACATCTCTTTGGATACAAATTGCATTGTAGAGAGACTTTTTATTATACTTTGTATATAGTCGCATTTGATTGATGGTGATATCGAGTAAAGTGGTTCACAGGATACCCTAAGGCTTCGCGTGGAGGCGACAACAGCACTTCCAGAAATGATCACTGCCATTCGAAAGCATTTTGTTGAGTAACTGTGCTAGAAGCTTGTGATACAGCTGAGCCCTTTTGTATTGTACATATTTTTAAAATCACGTATGAGATACCTAGTTTAATTTATTCGCAATTAAGTGGAATATGCTCGATAGTAGTTGGCGCGACAGCACTGACACGCCAGCAGCTCCTCAGATTCTTTCCAAATCATCCTTTATATAATCCCAAATCATTACCCCTCCAATATCGACTAGCTAAATTTATTCAAAGGTCATGCTAAAGATACATTTAAGCAATTCATCAAAATGTTATGATATAACCGAAACTATCCAGAAAACATGAAGA
The DNA here is from genome assembly GCA_963942545.1 of Oxycera nigricornis. Classification (NCBI taxonomy): domain Eukaryota; kingdom Metazoa; phylum Arthropoda; class Insecta; order Diptera; family Stratiomyidae; genus Oxycera; species Oxycera nigricornis. The sequence continues at coordinate 5,887,742 of OZ012661.1, forward strand.
ATCATTTCACAAAAATCAAAATACGAAAAAAGCCCCCCAAAAACGTGCTGTTGCACTTCCAAAAAGGTATCTATTAGTGATGGATCTGATGAAAGACACGTGAATACGTTCTTTGTCACTAAAACATTTATTTTTCTGTTCGGATTTCAATATTCAGTTTCCATATTGTGTACTTCATGTTTCATTTATTTTTCAATGTGTTTTTTTTTGGTCTGAAACGATTTTTGCGCATTTTTTGTGTCGCCATTTTGTCTGTTACTATTCTTTTATTTTTCTCATGCAATCATCATCATTTACGATTTTGGTTTCATCTACGACATTTCATATGTGTTCTCAGCATATCATTACCACTATCATCTCCATTTCCATCAATGAATCTGCGTATCTTCTTGCGTTTGAACAATCGAAAAGATAAATGCTTCGCGATAGATTTTTTATTTATCATACTGCTATTCGTTGTTTCTAGACTAGAATTATGTCATTAACACATATGAGCGTTCACGAACGGCTTTAATGCATGAGAAAGTATAAAACAAATCTAATTTTGTCAAGCGAATTGTTACTATTGAGACGCTCATTCCATCTTTATCGATTATCTGGAATTTAGGCGCTCCACAGAGCTATTTTCGTGGATCAAAAGTGGGCCATTCTTTTATGAATCAATTTCATTTTTTTGAGCTTATTGCCACAACAATCTGTTAAAAAAATATATGATTTGTTAAAGTAATGCAGGCTTTCACAAGCTATAATGATGCATCTCAAAAAATTGGAGAAAATTAACACAATGAGTGGTGGGCCTGCAAAATTGAATTTTAATTCTTGTAAAACATTTAGAGGGTTGCATAATTTTTTCGTGTTAAAGTCTATTATTCCAGAAAAAAATGAACAGATTGGTTAATTGCATTATTTTTTATGCCCGGTTTCGCAACATCCAGAAAAGAATAATTCTTTTTGTCAAGTACCGCCAAAAAATTTATTAACCTTTAAAATTAGCGTCTACTTGTGCATCATTATTTGCTGATTTTGCCGGACACATTTATAGACCAGGGCGGACTACATTTGGTCGTTCAGGGGGGCACTGATTTTTGTGGGGAAAGTCTTGGAATTACACGTATAACAATAATTGACTTATCCTTTTTCTCAAAAAAATCGGGAACATTTAAAAAAATCGAAATCTTAAAAAAAAACAAAAAAGGTTTTTTTTCTTCAATTAATATTAAAAAACATGCAGAATAAAGCCTTTTTTATTTAATTTTTTTTACAGTTTAAATGCACTCAGAAACTTCATAGTTCGCCTAGATATAGTGTAATTAAACAGCAAATAAATTTAAATCACAATCGATTCGGTCGATTGCGCATATAAAATGTGGAATCTAAATTTATTTATTGTAAAAAAATTCAAAATTTTTGCAAGCTTAACTTAAACTTAAGCTTAAAGAAATTTGAAAATTTTTCACATATAAAAGAGCACTTCGCCAACCAAATTCATTTTACAAAATTAAAATCGGATTATTAGAGCTCTTTCATATGTGAAAAAAATTTCAAACTTATATAAGTTGAAGTTTCTGACTTGCAAGCTTTCAAAATTTTTGATTTTTTTTAAATAAATTTAGATTGCACAATTATTATGGGCAATCTACTGGATGGATTTTGATGAAAATTTGTATGCAATTTTATTATATTGTAGAAATTTTCTAGGCGAATTATGAAGGTTCTAAGTGCATTGTAAATGGTGAAAAAAATTAAATAAAAAAGGCTCTTCTCCCTGTTTTTTATATTTATTGCCATTTTGCGTCAAGGGTTAAATGTTTTAATTTTTTTAACCAATCATATCTCATAGAAAATTTAATTACGCAACTTTTACCTCCACTCAACTTTTCTCTAGAATGAACCGTTTTAAAGTTAGGAGTGAGAAAAATGGGGGGGAAATGTGCTTATAATTTTTTTTAAACAATTTGATTTTTTAAAGTTCTTGACTTCATTGAAAGGGAGGATAAGTCAATTATTGTTATACGAGTTATTCCACAATTTTTCCCGCTAAAATCAGTGTGCCCCTCCTTAACGTTCAACTGGAAACAGATCCGCCCTGGTCTATTGGGCATCAGTTGATAATTTATACTTCATTAAATCGTAATAGGCTTCCCGTGCGATTCAATACACTTTCACTAAGTTTTTCGTTCTTTATTTGACCATTATGCTTACATCATTAAATCAATACTATGTAAATGTAATATGCAAATATGTTCACACCTTATTTGTTCATTTGTTTAAAAATTCACTCCGTTAAAAAACGTTTCTTAACTCATCCCCTAGATTTAAATAGAATCTATTTAGTCAAGTTTATTGGAGTAAACTCCACCTTTGACGCTTGAACCAAATGAATTTTATATTATATTTTTTTTTACAATGCCAATCAGTCGTAGCAAATAATCAAATTTCAACACAAGATTAATGTTTAAATAATTGATCGGATTTGAATATAAAATAAAACGATCAACAATAATTTTCATAGCGATTTCATATGTACGGCCGTTTTCTCTCCCAAAAACATACATACATAGATTGTTGTGTAATGTTTCAAACGAATTTTGTTTATATATGATGTTGTTTCATGGTTAATTATCAATTTATCAAATTAACGTGTTATTTTCATTCTGATTTTTTTTCTGCATTTTAACCGGTGAAGGTGAAGTTTTCTCTTTGAAAGTTTTTTTTTCGATAACTTTATTTTTCTGAAGAAATCATTTATTTTTGCGCTCACTCCATTATTAATAATTTGATTTTTGTGAGGTGTTTTTCGCTGTGTTTTTTAAAATAAATGTTTAGTTATTATTTAATCAAACTCTGATTTTAATTTGACTATCAACCGTGTGAATACGCTTATGTAATCAAAATATATAAATCTATCTAAACTTTCTTTTGCATGCATCTTTAAAATGTACTTTGAACATAATATTTTCCGTTTATTCATTTCTAATAATTTTCTTGATGATGATTTGTTGTTCATGATAATATCTATGCATAATCTTACTAAAAATGTATCTCGTTTTGATTTTTTCCAGGGCCTGGACAGTCCGATCTATAATTATTTCTTTTGTCAATAGAAATTTATTATAGAAAGCAATAGCGTGCAACATCATAGTAAATAGACTTCGAATTTAATTTTAAGATTATTGAAAAAAAAAATCATTAAAATGTCTTTAAAATTCTGTTTCCAAAACATATGCAAAAATTGATTGTTCTAATGAAGGAAAAAGAGAAGAAGCTGAAAACAACCACAAAACAAATGAAAGCAAATTCAAAATGAAGTAATTTCAAAATATTGAGTATCACTTTCAGTAGATAAAATTAAATCTTTTGTCCTAATTTCATTAGCACCACTTGTTGAACTTTTTGCCAACTAAAATTCTATGCGGACATGTTGCTGAAATGAATCTTATCGATCTTTTTTTGGTTATCTATTTGAAAAATCGGTGTTTTATCAATTTAATTTTCGTATTACCATTTTGAAAAACAATGACCTTGTCTTCCTATATTTATTTGAGCGCGATTTAATAATAATTACATTTTTAGGTGTAATATATAATTTGGTGATGTGACCTCTAATTGATACATAAAGATACATTTTGTCAACAACAAAAATATATCCATACCTACTTCATATATATGAACATTTGATTTTAATTCTAAACGAAATGATATTATTTAATCAATTAGTTTTATGTCTAGTTCTTACACAAGCAATATTTACATAATTTGAATTTCGATTGTTTGTTATTTTTTGAGTTCAACACGTTCAATTTTTTAAATTTTATTTTCACCCTACTGTTTGAAAATCTACTAAATTGATGATAATGTTTTAGTTTGACATGAATGAAATATATTGAAAATTTATATAGTATTTCTGTATAGATGTAAATTTAATATTTTTTGAATAAATAAATGGTGAAATTTCATGTGAAGAGAATTTTATATGTGAGCTGTTTATCTGAATTGGATTGCTCAAACTGTTCAACGAATTGTATTATCGCATGTAGGGCCTTTCTTGCCAAGCGACGAACTGGGCAATCGCCAAGGACGTCAAGTGAATTAATAACGAAAATTGAATGAAATTGCAAAAAACAATTTGGAAAATCTCCAGATGAAAAAGATCAGATAGTCTCCCGAAAATCACAGAATTAGAATTGGATTAGGTTTGCTGAAAGTGTCACATTCACTTTTATATTCCTAGCCAATTTGAGCTATCGATCACCCCAGAAGAAGGCCATGGAGATGTAGTGGATAAAGGGGACCACTAGTTCCTGTCCCGAGACTGCATTGTTACGAATATCGAAACGATAAGTTAATCCACACCGGAAGTTGAGCATTAGGAACCATACTTTTTAGATGTCACCACTTCATCAATAACAACAGAGAAAAAATACACACGCTTTACTTGTAGGTAAAACTTGAGTAATTACTCATTCATTCTTTACTAATCTTATATCCTTCCAACATCGGATTACTTTACACAGCAGCTTTTTCTTCTCCCAAGACGGCAATGCCTTGCCTAAGGCCGTGGGGACTTCCGTGCCAACTATCTTACAGATCCTCGAAGGTAGTTAGCAATTTCCGAACTGAAATCACTGTTCTGATCTGGACGATGTGGTCGGTCAGCCGGTGTATACCTTTGTGTTTGTTCCTGAATTCTAGTTTTATTTTTTTGTGGCTTTGAAATCTTCTTATATCCAAGATTGGACCTTAAACCGAACTTGCAGTCGTAGGTAGATGCACAAAAGAGCAGACACATATGACAACAGGAATAATCTTTCTGACCATATTCACGTTTTCCGTTATTTTTTCTACTCACTTGCAGACGTGATTGACCGCACAAAGAAGACGAGCGGCTTTAGCCACTTCAATTTATCACATTTAAACTATGATTTTTCCCCACTACAGAGGATTTTTTCCATCCTGGAGTCATCGTTTTTCACGTATGACGATCAGTTTGGCGGTCCCAACGGATACTCACATCTGCCACTCATATTTGTTTAAGTTTATTTTTTTGCCGGTCGAAATGAATGGCGAATTCTAAAAGCTCAAGAGAAATAAAAGTGCCTAGCGATATTCATTATGTATCATTTTTTGTCATTTGACGCAATCAGTATGCTTATTTTATTTAAATTGAGAATGTAAGCGTGCATGTTATAAATGAATGATTTATTTTCAATCTTTCGCACGCTTTTTGTTATGTAGATAATAAAAATCATACTTGTAAAAAATAAGGCATAAACAGAGGAGCATAACATTTTAGGGACACTCGAATAAATACCGCCCAGCCCAGCCCAGCCCAAATAGCGAAACAAGCCAGTAAACGCTCTGATCGACCACAAATTCAACGGAACAGCCGTTTTCGTGTATTCTTGGTGGAAAATGTAAATTTAAGTCAAACGTTAAATTTTACTAGAGCATAATTTTGATGATCTAATTGGTGCACAGTTCACACATTTACACGTGAACCCAAAAATTAGTGAAAAGGACTAACAAATAAAAAATCAAGCACCAATTAGTCCCAGAACTTATTTGTGTTCAAATGTTAAATAACACTTCTTCATGCAGGGATGGAACCAGCCTAGCTTTTGCTTTTATTTCAATTTTTATCTACTGAAGACAACCGCGATGAGCAAGGCTTCAAAAAATCTCGGGCCAAAAAGAGCTATCGTGCTAGTAGTTGCTTTAATTATTTATTGACGGTCTCTTAAAGTGAGGATACGTACTGTGTTATTGTCCTGGCTTGGAGGAGCAGGTGGTATTTTTTGAGTCTTTAAATATTGAAGCATTTACCAAAATTAGAACTACAGCTCAATTTTGGCTATCTTCAAAGAAATACCCGATTTCAATGTACCACAGTAAGCTCAGTGCAATCACCTTCATATAATTTCAAGTTATATTCTCTAGAGCGATCATTTTCGATGAAATCATCAACTGATTTAAAAAAAAATAAAACAATGTTTCTGCATACAGTACATTTTTACTTGTCTAATTTCAACCATAAAATTTCCAATGTCCTCAAACTTCAACTCATTTTACGACAGCACCAATCCAAAAGGGATTTTCTATGAAAATCCACCGATAAATTCTCCCTCAGTTCACTTACAATATTGAGCTTATCTCCACCTTTTAATACTGTTGTGTATATTTGTCTTGCAAATGATAACTTCATTGTTTTGATAAAATGTTTAGCATGAGAAACTAAAATTAAGATGTTTGTTGTGTAGTAAAACGAACATTTATAGTGTGTGTTTTTTTAGTTTTAAGGCTCCAACCTCGAAAATATCAAATTGCATGGAATTTACGACTCATCCATACATCTTATTTATTTCGGTCTCCGTTTAGATTAATCTCGTGCTATTGTTGTCGTTCCTTGTCGTATATCACCAGACAAAAGATGCTGCACGGTTAAGTCAAAGTAACTGCATGGTTAAGGATTCATACGCACGCTTTCATATGGTTGTATCTTTGTTAGTATTCGGTTGGATGACCTCCCGATGGAACTATAATAAGTCTTTTTAGGTCGTACAGTAAATAAAAGCAGTATCTTTGGCAACGTTTAGATAAAGGGATATGTTGAAGATGACCATTCTGAAACCGAAAGATGCAAGAGAAATTATTAACTACACCCGTCCGTGGGTAGATATTCAAATAAACTAACGCTCCACATTAGATTTCTTTTTCCAAGAGTTTCTTCTTCCTGTAATGACTCCTCGGAACCATTAATCTTTTGAAGACCGAGTAATTACTGCCAGCAGCTAGAATGGCGGATAATGTATCCTACCGAGCAAAAAAATATATAATTTCACATCATCACCACCGTCTTAGATCCTTTTTCACAATTTCTCAAGCTAAATTATCTCTAGCGACCACATTCTTATATAGTAAGTCCTTGGGGGTAATAACAGTAATAGCAAATCATCTTGACTTCGTGTAAAAGACACTCTGCGTAATAAGTTTACTCTCAAATTGAGCGTAACAATTTATTTTCCTATGCAGAAGATTGAATAGCCTTCAAGGAATACTAAACCAAGATAAGTGTTTAGATAGAAATATATATAGTATGTATGTAGAGAAGGCAGTATTTAAGCAAGCATATCAGGATTTATTTGGGCTCGTACGTCACGAAATATACATATATAGAAATTGTCTTGGGAGGCTTTAGCCGTCTAAATGTTTGAGCACATTAGAAAGTTTTACCGATTTTCGCTGGTTTATTCGTTCAGCCACTTAAGCCTGTCGTCTGTTTGAATTCGACAGGGAGTTCCTTTCTTAGCGGGATGTTTTAAATTTATTGCATTTCACGGAATATAGGGATTATATAGCTTTAAGGGTGGCTGGCAGTAATTTGAATCCTAGATTTTATATGCGCACGAGTGTGATTTGTGTTGCGATGAATCGTTCATTAAAATTTTATTGGATAAATTTGTCTAAGCCCACTATCTGCTTGTGATGAAAAGATTTTCATGAAAAAATTTTATGCAATAAAATTGAAGATAAAAAATACATTTTTTTGGTTGAACAAACTTTTTCTTTGATGGTTGATAATTCAAATTTTTGGTTTTTGTTTTGCATTTCTGAAAGGCAAAATCAATCCAGCTGGAAATAAATCAGCAACTGTACGAAGTGAATCCGCCCAATAAATTTTTTAGGCTTCAGCTAGTGGAAATGAAATTTCACTTTTCGATGGAAAAGTCACAAAATCGACATTTTCCTATCAATATGTAATACTCTCCCATTCATCGACACCTCTACGTGCTGCATTTTCCAAAAGCATTTATGGATATCGATTATTTAATAACATATATTAAAAAGTTGTGGTCGACAATAATTATTAATTACTAGTTCACCCACAAATCTAAATTGTTTTTGCCATTTAACAGCGCTTGGTCAAATTTCAAAATGAACGCTTTTACTGTTTATGCGTTTTTTTGACCTACCATTCGGTAATGACTTCACAAACAGAAATAATAATCTCTCACACATTCATATGCAAGTCAACTGGTATTTCTGTTGATTCTTCAGTGATCTACACAATTCTCGCTGGGATACTCTGTATGTGCAGTGGTATTGGAAAAAAAATGAAAGCATGTACCACATATTGGCATTGGTTTCACGTGCCGTTACCTTCCACTAGCTATATCATGAGTGCCGGGTAAAACCAAGGTCTTAAGGGGTTACATCACCTTGGTGCTCGAAAAAATGGGTACTAAACATAGATGTATTGTTGCTTTTTAATCAATTTAACAAAATGGCGGAGATATTAATCGCCCGGGCTCTACCCTTTCCTTGCCGAAGGTGAAATTTTTCTTTGATATGGGCATCGACTGTTAAGTTTAAAAAATAGTAAAGGTTTAGATTATCGCTTTCGCCCCCTTCGGGAGATGGAAAGAGGGGGGGCTGTCCTATTACTATGGCATAAAAAGTTCGCGCCGGTCACGGCCCCTGTGAAGTTATGGGGGTTCCTCTATAAAAAAATGATTATTTTACCTATTTCCAGAAAAATTGATCTCGGGAATGATTTTCAGGCTTGTTAAGATGTCGAAAATAATTTTTAAAGTTTTTTAGTAAATTAAAAACAAATAAAAAATTCGAAAAAATTAAAAAAAAAACTTAAAAAAATTGATGAATGCCATTTTAACCGCAAATGTAATATAAATAGGAGTGACACTTTGGAAACACGTTTGCACTCCTCCCGCCGCCTCCGGTCCCCTCTCCCTACCGCGCGGGTTTATTTTTTTTTAAATTTTTTTATTTATTTTATTTTTTTACAAAAAAAATTCTATTATTATTTAATTTTTCAACTTCTAAACAAGTCTTGAAATCACTTCGCAAATCAATTTTACGGTTACATATGATCTTCGAAAATAGGCAAAATAATCATTTTTTATGGGGGAACCCCCATAACTTCTCGTGAAGCCGTGACCGGCGCGAACTTTTTATGCCATAGTAGTAGGGGATTCCCCCTACTCCGACTCCCTTCGCGGTTTGGAGCCATAATCTTAACCTTTACCAAAAAAAAATTTTTTCTTATGTACAAAACTAAAGCAAAAATCTTTCATAGGATTTTTTTTTGGATTGGATGCAGCATTAATTTTTTATAAATTTTCATAGCACAAATTTTTGGCAAAGATCTTGGTTTTTTCCAATAACTATCATTTCTATAAAAAGAGTTTAAAAAAATACATGCAGCTTCATTTAAGCGTACTATTTTTAGATACGATAAAAACACTTTTTCTTCTTCTTAATATGCTCATTAAAGTAAAAAAAACCAACATAAGCAAGAATTTTTCCAAAGAGGGTCCCATTTGAAATTTCATATCTCCGCAGTTTTAAATTATCTTTTAATCGTGTTTAAATTGTTATTCAATTTCAATGTTAGATAAAAATCATATATGCCAAGATGATGCAACCCATTAAGTTCATTCAAGGTCGCTCCAAGGAAAATGGACTTCTGGTATAATAATGCGCATCCTCTCATCCTATCTACCTCTATAAATGACGAAACTAAAATTAGGGTTGCCGCTTCTCGTAATAGGAATCAAACAAGAAATTTACTCATTGGTGCTACAATGCAGTAGAAGCGTTGGGTGCAAATAAAGCAATAACAGAGGTCCGAAATTGTGTATCACGAACATGCAATTACATTAGCAGGTATAGTTTTTTGTGGGACCGCCGCGTGCAGTTTTTTTATATATCATACGGGGTTCTCAATCTATCTCATAATTTTCTGAAAAATCTAACGTACCTGTTGATACGCACATCGTTTTTATGAAGATAATTCATCATTTAAGTACATCAAAGCTATCGTTGGCATATGTTTACTCATCATACTTTCCATATAAAATTTACTAACGCAAATAACATATCTGTCAACTTTCCTACTGGAATAAATTTTCAATCTTATCGAAGCGAGATTAAAATTTGTACTGGAAATTTCTCGGCATACTTACGTACATACATGCGCAGACCGATCGAGTTTGGAAACGTAGAAGATCATATACCTTGGCGTCGCTCGATCGTGCCAATCGGAATGCCGTCACTCCGCCAATGGTTTGTGTAGACAAAACTCGTTTCGGCTTCAGTGGAGTGAAGAGATACGATAGTAGTGTGGAACGCTCGATCAAGCCATCCGGTAGCTCGAGACAAATGGAACGGTGGTCATTGTCTCGCACATCCAATTGAACAAGTTTATGTTCAACCTCAAATTAGTAGGCATATTTCACGTTGTCCCCAATGACATCCAACCGCGAGTTTCTTGCTAAATTCATTGAAATGTACAAAAGCTACCCCTGTTTGTGGAAGACCTCACACCCAAACTACCACAACAAAATCAAAAGGAATGAAGCTCATGAAAATATTCTTGAACTGTTCAAAACCAAGGATGCGAATGCCACTAAAGAAATGGTGGTGAAAAAAATTAACTCGATGCGAGCTGCCTACCGAAAGGAATTTAACAAGGTAAATAATAATCATTATTTATTAACTATTATTAATTATTATTTTTGTTATGTTCTATTAGATCAAGTCGTCGGAAAGATCTGGAGCTGAAAGCGACGAAGTCCACGTTCCAAAGCTTTGGTACTTTGGTCTGCTAAGTTTTTTGAAGGACCTGGAGTTTCCAAAAGTGTACAAAAGGGCAGCATCATTAATTGATAACATACCGTTCGGTTATGCCCAGGTGAGGACAATAAATTTATAATGTAAAAATTATGTGACTTTTAACATTTTACATGCCAAAAATGCCACTGAAGGTATTTTTTGTCATTCAAAAAAGTGTCCCTAACTAATTTCAATAGTCTTGGAAAATAATGTTTTTCTCCTTAGCCCTGTTTTTGTTTTAATTAAGATGGACTCTTCCTGGGATGAAAAACACTTCAACAAAGCACAATCATATACTAAAACGAAGATGCTTTTTTCGTTATAATTAATTTTATTTTATAAAATTTATTATACAAGAAAAAACCACTTCCTAGTGGTGGGATTATTCGCAATGCTTTCCGTCAATAGCCTTAGGGATTTCTGGAAGCTCCACCTCAAATGCGTTTGGTTTTTACTTTTATTCTCCTAGACCCTCAGGGGACTGGATTTTTTTTCAATGTGTAATTTGCTATTGTAACTATATTCTATATGCTATATCCTAATTATAGTTTATTTTAAAGTAATTGATCTCTCGTATTTTAGGACAAAGATGAAATCGAAGATCTATACGAAACTGATTCTCAGGCCTCATCATATGCAACTTCTAGATTTTCAACGCCTCAAGAAAGTGTTAAAAGATCACGATCTGAAGCGGACCAAATTTTAGATAAAATTGTACAACTCATCGAACAGCCAACAGAAATACCTGTCCGAAAAGAAAAATACGCATCGTTTGGGGACCATGTAGCTGAAAAGTTGCGTGACATGCCACCTGAGATGGTGGTGTTTTGTGAAAAATTAATTAGTGACGTAATATTCTATGGTGAGACAAGAAACCTTAATATGTCTTCACGTATTGTCACTGAATGCGTTACACTCAACATCGATAAAATGCTTCCAAACGTTTCTGTTTCTTCAGAATCGGAAAATGTACGATTCAATGGAACTGATGAACAGGCAATTTTGAATGCAATGCATATTTTTAAGAGCGAAAATTGATTTTTGTAATTTTTCTACTTTTATTTCATTTGAGACTTTACTTTTGCCAACTATATATTTAAATTCTTTTAAATGAATGAAAGATTTTCATATTCATATATTATCTGATTTCGAATATGTTTTGTGCAAAAGTTGTAAGAAAACTGTTTTAATAAATCAAATTACCTTCATGGAAACTGACGTGGATTCAACTCAACTCGAATTCAATGAATTATTTCCTTGTTGACTTTTGTGTACCAAATATTCATTGTTTCCCTGTCCGATATACCGATGGTGGTTGAAGTTTTCCGAGGGAAGAAAGTCTGAAGTACTGCCTGAAACAAATCGCGCTCCCAGTTATAAATTTTGAAGGCATTTTTTTACCGCAGACTGTGAGCCATTGTTCTGCGGGCAAACTTCAACACTTGAACTATGCATAAACAAGTGTTAAGACTAATCACTTCAAAAGGTACTTTGAAGAAATATAGCTATATAAATTTTCGGTTCTTCTCGTTGTTTCAGCACACAACCCCTGTTTCAAGTCGCGACGCGATTTTCTCCCGAAATTCACCAGCCAAAATAATTCATTGTTATCCCATTAGATTCGTCTAACACCACATAAAATTCATAAGTGTGACAGAGAAGGATCTGTTATATTAGCACATCTAAAGGTACACCACATTACGATGACCCTTTCGGATGATTTTAATTAGGTCCATCAAACCATCACTAAGAAATGATAGGGCAAGATAAGCAAGGATGTTATGATTGTGCTGGAAAACGCGCCCGTTCACACTTGCAGGATAAGTACAACGTAAACTAGACTTCAAAAAAATTTACCACCCACCTTGCAGTTCATACTTGGCCACCATTTTTTAATTGCAGTTCAAAACAAAATAATTATTAACAATTTTGAAAATGAGAAATAGATTACCCAATACCCGAACCCTTAAACTGTTATCATTTTAGTATAATTACTTATTAAATTATCATAATGTTGTATTGTCATTGGGATACGGTACATTTGCAAAGTTTCATGAGAGTTTACGTAGACATAGTTTAGAAATCATTCGCAAGATCTGAAGCAAACATACGAAGGGAAATCAAATAAAATGTTTTAGTAAGATTTGACTGTATTGAGATTTGGTGCCAAAAACACATTTAAACTCGCAATAGGCTCAAAAAAGGCTATCTTTTGTGTTTTATAGACTATGTTAAAAACGCTAGTACTTATCGACGAAAAACTGTATCCAGCCTAACTTTTAATCATAAACACCATTGAAGTGTATAAAGTTAGGGGAAGATTATATAGAGAATTAGAATTTATTTCATTTTTCTATTCCAATTTCATGCACCCCAGGACGAGAACTTTCCATTTTCCGCTCGGAAATTTCAAATAAAACTAAATATACTATTGCATGACAAATTTTTCACGTAAATGTTTAGTGAACGCTAGAATTTCATTCAATACAAGTCCCAGTTGCTTGCAAACCATTACCCAGACAACTTTATGTCGTCCTGCGAAACTTATGTGCACCGTAATTAGCCCAGATTAAATTTTGACCCTTAAATAGCCGTTACCAAAACAACAGTTGTTGAAATTTATCAACTTTCATCTTTTTCATATCGTTTGCCCTCTAAAAAGAAAATGACAATTTAAAATGACTCCAGGCAACTTTTCTTTTCCACCGACATTGTCACAAACACCAAATGTCCTTTCGGTATGTTTCATTTTTCGGCGATAACATATAATTTAGGTGAATTTATTCGTCTTCCTATTTAACAAATGGCTAATATTCTTATCGAGACCATGCCCGGTCATCACCCTATTCATGTTTTTCTATTTTTACTATCGAATAGCCCAAATACCCTTATCAAAATAAATTTTCGACACATGTCCTGAAATTATTAGCGCACTAGCCACAAAAATGATATCAGATTGCACCCGAAGAAATGTGTTTTTTTTTGTGTTGTCTTCATTTTCGAATACAAGGCAATATTTTCTTTTGGTTTAGATCCTTTCTTCGTGTCCTTTTTCGTGCATAATGTGATGCGGTTGACAATGACTTGGAATGGTTTTCTATGGAGTAGAGCGCTTGTAAAAATTCAGACAAGCCAAAAACAAGTGACCAGAGGTTTGAATTGAAATTTTGTTTCAACATTTCTCTTGAAAATTATGTCCAGTTGGGAAGTGTTTTGATGTTTTCTTTTTTTTTGGAAATTTATTGAAAAGGGATAATAAGATGATCTGCAATGGACAATTTGCTGGCAGGTTTTTATTAAATGAAGCATATTTCAGGTGAATGAATGAATGAATGAATTTCCCATCTATAAGTTGTAGCGGATCAGTTTGTATGCATGTGACACCTTAACGCTGATTTTGTAAAAGCTTTTCAATGATAAAAAAATTAATTTTTAGCCGGACTAAGAAAAACTATCAAGCATATACTTTAGTGTTGCAATCTTGAAATCTGCAGTTGTTTAGCAACGCATCTCACGACTTAAGCCATTGAAATGCCATAAAATTTGTCTTGAAATCTGCATTTCGAAAAAATAACGAGCCTAAGATTAGTATTAAATCAACATTAAAATATATCAAACACAACCCACGATTTGCATAACGATTCTTTTAATTTGTCAGCACATGAAGATATGCATGAAAAATTCAGCGCAGAAGATGGACATGATACCTTAACATATTTTTCTTGAAGATTATACAAATTATTTTATTAGTGATTGACAATGAATCCAGAATTTAATTTCGAAAATAATAATCGATTTTTTTGAAAGATATTTATAACAATAAATAGAAGGACAAAAATACCGGGCGTGCCAAATTTTATTCATTTTAAAAAAATTGCATATCGAGTAGCTTACACTGGAATCTGCAATTCAAATGTGTTATCCAGCAAAAAGCGCTTTTTAAGTATTTAAAATAGAACAAAGATCTACCCTTTTTATTTTAATCAATAAAAATTGCACAAATTTATTCTGAAATATTCAAATTTGAAATGTTGCATCTGTCCAATTCGAATATCAAACATTTAGTTCACGTCAACTAAATTCACAAATCCAATTTTGTGGAAGATTCCCTAAGGACGTGTGGGCGTGCATACCAAACCATGCAAACAAATCTTCATTTATGATAGCTTTGTGCATTTAATTTCCATTTTAGTGAATAGGTTTTTGCGAGACACATTTTTTCAGATACTTTTACCAGTGCGGCTACCAGTCTGTTTGCATACCTTTCAGTATGTGGTCAAAATTAATTTCATACGTTTCAGGATGGATGTATTCTAATTGTTGTTGTTGTTGTTGTTTCAATTCAATGCAATGCCACGGTTTTGTTACTGTAGCATTAGTTATCTGTATAGTGCATTTATTTATCATATCACATAAAAATTCGATAGATTCCAAGCATTTATGAATTTCCGCCTTGTGTTGATGAATGCTGGAACATGAAAAAGAATCACGTTTCGACATGGAAACACTTTTGATTCTCAGGGAAACACAATTTGTACGTGCCTTGATTTTTATGGTGTGGATTATTATGTAACGTGACGAGTTTTTCGTATGATTTTCCATACTTATATTTTCTTCATGAGAAAATTTTTGATTGGGATTGCGACAATTTTTATGAAAGATATTGTTAAGAATATTTTTTTATTATTTTTCTGTACAACTATCTTGATTGTGTTTCTATAAATAAATCACTGAACGAAATTCAGCAAATTTTCATCATTAAAACGTGGTAATAAAACATGGACTAATTTATCTATTTAAAAGTTAAAACACAAACAGGAAATTTATCATATACTAAGAAATCTTCAATTCAATCAATTTCATTTCGAATTTTGAATTTCCTCTGGGTTTTTCCTTTCGTTCTGACTGAACTTTAAACCATTTCATTTCTTAAGCTCGACTAGTATGATAACTACAGAAATATAATAGATAAGTTTAAGTTTTTTTCATTCTTTTCCTTAGTTGTTTTTTCGACTGTCACATAATGGCGATATTTTTTTAAATTTAAATCGGGACCCAATTACCAAACATTAATTTTTTTCTTTCATTTTGCCGAGAACTGTTACACATTGAATTTGATTAATATATTGGTTTCGTAGGAAAGTTCATTAGTTTTTCAGGATGTGAAATATGACCCATTTCACCAGAGTAAAATAAACTTTAGACAATCTTATATAGATACGCATATCAATTTTAATATCGTGGATCAATACATTTCGAAGATAAAAATCGCACTATTAGACGCAGACTCTATCCCAAAAATACGATTGATTCATATAAACTATCTAAACTATATAGACTATCCCTCGAAAGGGATGGGATGTCCATGCACGATTTACGACAGACGTTAGCACACTTCGTCACGAATATATTGTTGGTGCTGCACCCCACCTCGGCTTAAGGCATGTGCTGAAGCATCATTAACGCGGCTAGGCCCTCAATTGACTCATATCTTCGGTGCTTGCTTTGCCTACTGAACAGGAGGCGTGGAAGATTTGCAAGGAAACTCTCAACAAAATTGGTATAAGCCCATTTATTGGGTATTTAAATGTAAACTTTTAATTTTCATCATCTTCAACTTTCTTTTGTTTTAATTGACATCATCGTTTTTCCAAGGCAAATTAGATCAGATTTATATTCATCTAGTTCAAAAGTGTTCATTTAAAAAATATAATCTAATTTTGATTATTTTTTTTCAAATCTTCACGTAATTTCTTTTCCTATCATTATTAATGATGTAAATAAAAATTGCTATTTTTATTTGTTACATTGCTTTGTGGTATTTTACTGTTATGTATACTTTTATGGAGTGGGTCTGTTGCTCTGGCCATCCTTCCAAACCATCCAACAAATGTCTCAACGATTTTAGTGCTGTTAAAATAGCCGCCTGCCGACTATGGCCTCACCAATTTGTGCGCAACGAAGAAGAACATTATCTGAGCACGAATGGCTTACGAGAGGTCACCATCATAGCGAACAATAAAGCGTACGTTGACCGCATAGTGGCAGTCCTGGTTTAAATTTTCATAACCCATGGATAGCTTACCGGGTCGTGAATATAAAAACAAAAAACGATGAAGGAAAAAACCTACTTTTTGAATTCGTCTATTCTTATATTTATTTTACTATATGCTGCAAAAGTCGTTATTGGCAATTGGAATTTATTTTTTCCACTTAATATCAGTTTAAAATTATTATAGAAAATTTTAAGTACTTTAACAATTCCTTCATTTTTCCTTGAAAAGAAAGAAAAACGATGAACCATTTCCTATATTTTCCCCTCAAGCAACAATCATTATACAGTTGAAAGTAATCGATGTTTTGTTATAAGAAAAACACATAAAATCCAACGCAAGAAAGGGAGGGGCACCAGCGAAATTTTATGGATTTTATGAAGGGAAGGAGGTGGAATAAAACACCTTGAAAATGGTTTTACGTAATTAATGAACGTGGCCTCCTGAAAATTTATTTTTTATAAAACTATGCAGATCAAATATTTAATTAAAAATTTGAATATTAGGACTAAAAAATCAACATTTCTTGTTCGTCGCAAGTTCATCGAAATTTCGAGGGAGAAGTAATTCTAAACACAACGGTGGTCTCTAGGACCACACGCAGAAATAAGCTTATCCAATCATTTGACTACAATAGATCTTTTAAACGATCAAAATAAATTGATTATTTTGAATACCATGCTTTCGACACTCGCCACCATAGAATTCAATTCACAACATCCAGAAAATATAAGTGGGAGTCAGGATCCCACTTATATTTTCTGGATGTTCTTTGATAGTCTTTTTCAAATAGATACATACCAAATTGTTTGATGTTGAAGAAAAAGTTCAGAGATACTAAAGATATATGTCCCCCAAACAGCACGCATTATTAAATTGAATCAGAAATTGTATTAGTACGATAGATGTAAATAAAGACCTACGTCAAAGATGACGCAAAACTATTTTCAGAGGGGCGCAACGAAGAACGCGTAGCGTGAAAAATGAGGTGGTTTCCCAGAACAAGCTAGAAGCTAGATCGCTTACCATATGGATCGTGATATGTGGTCTGCTCTATGCGAAGCAGTAGGATACACATCTTCCTACATAGATACATATGTAGATAATGACGTGATTGACGGTTTGCTGAGTCCAGGTGCGTGTTTGGTTAATGAGTCGTGTTATGCGTACAAGAACTTTCGGTAAATGTTAAGATTGTGGCTCAAAAGAGGGAGGTTTCCCCACTATATATAGTATATACTATAAAAGAATTTAGTCAGTGACGGCCCCCTAAGAAGTCACAAGGGTTCCCCCACTAAAAAAATGTTTATTTTGCCTATTTCCAGAGATCATATGAAAGCGTAAAATTGATCTGGGGAGGAAGTTTTTGTTTAGAAGTCAAAATATTAAAAAAGATTAGTATATTATTAGCATATTTTACAAAAAAAAAAATTAAATAAAAAATTGCAAAAAAAATCTATTAATTTTTTTAATATTTTGACTTCCAAACGAATCTTAAACTCACTTTCAAGATCAAGAAATATACAATATGAGCATTTTTTAGTGGGGGAACTCCCATGACGTCTTATGGGGCCGTGACGGAATCGAATTTTTTATACCATAAAAGTAGAGGAACATACCTCTTTCGAGGGAACTTACCAAACTTTCTGTAGTTTGCAGTAGTTAGGATGAAGGACGGGAGAATGATTTTTAGTCGGATACAGTAATTGTTATTTAATGTGCTGTAGCACACCCTTCTTCAACTATCAACAATTGCTTTGATAATTAAAACGAGTGTTCTTCCAAAGAATTTAATTGCTTAAAGTTGCACCTAGTATCGACACTTTTTTCAAATTCAAGGATACTATCAAACTGACTGCACTAATCTTCATCAAAATCCGTCCAGATTCAATCAACAAACCACTTGGTTAATACTAAAATAAACTTTCCAGTCAATCGAATATATTTAGAGTACACATTCAATATTCCTGATAATCCACACTTCACTCGTCATTAAATAAACTAATTCTATTTATATGTACATACTCCAGGCATACTACACCTACTCACCGAACCAATAAATATTTACATTCCATGTACTCTACATTTCAATGAAAGACTGTTTCCTAGAATTCAAAGATGCAAATGTAAATATGTACGTGAACATATTTACATGTTCATTTAATAGTTGCGTAAACATTAACAAATAAGAGATTAAATTTAGATTTGTTCACACTTGACTTTTTGTTCATAAATATGTTGAAATTTCATTTGTTCAAAATGGATAGTGATCTAAAACTGAAAGGATGTTGAAACACAAATCTTTTACTTTTAAATTGATTTTTTTAGTAGTTTTCAAGTGATTTTAAAACACAATTTAATTTTAATTGCATTTTGTGGTCTTTTTGACTCCAAGGCCATTCAAATTACTCTTTAATATGAAATGGACAATTTTGGGCATCCTTTTAAATTTTTAAATTTCTTGGCAACTTTGAATCTCAGAAACGATTTTCTAGAAGATTTTATTTTTTTATTTTCTGTTTGCATAATATCTACAAATGATGTATCAAACATGGATGTTTTTTTTCGATTATGCTAAATATGATGTTAACAATTAAAATGCAGTGAATATTTAATCAAGCAAAAAATGGATCTATTTGAAAGTTTAGACTGAATATGTGTCAACATTTTATGCAAATATGTGTTAACTTATTTATTGGCCACTTCGCGTAATAGATTTGATATATTTGAATTCAAAATTTTAAGTTTAAAGACTTTTCTGAAACTTCCAAAAGTTAGTGGCGCCCCGACAGAGTAAGTATACAAAAGACCTAGTCGCGCAAAAAATTCATAATCGCGCGTAAGAGGTCGTATTTGGGTGGGCCCTGATAGCACTGACGATGACTGGCGAGCTCCGCTTACACCGTCGTCCAGTCGGGTTTATACGATCACGCAAAAATTAGTTTTCTTACAAATTATTTTGCTTTTATGCTAATCGCTCGTACTTTTGCAGTAAGGTCCGCATTTAAATGTGTAATTTTGCTTACGGGATAATCCTGTGCCGAGATATTGAAGTCGTTATGTGCGCGTATTGATAGTATTGAGATAAAGAGAGTACATTATTTAAATACAATTGATAATCATGATTGATTTCTGTACTTTCGAGATGTTTCGCAGTGGCTAAGTGATGATTGAATTTCACGTAAAGAGATTGTACGAAGACTATCGATAAACAAACTGTGATCGTATGTCCACTGAATTGAGCTGGTCTGCCAGCAGCCATCCAACCCTTAAGTTTTCGAAATGTCGAACTTGTTAATTAAGTTAATTTCGTTAAGTTAAATTTGAGAATTCAATGCAAGGCGTTATTTAATGATCACTTTGTCATAATTTTTATAGCGACAAAACTTTTCATTGCGTTTCAATATTATATTTTTGAGTTATTTAATGATGCTCATTTTTATATATTCGAACGAATGAACATTAAATTTGTTCGAAAGAATTTTGTGTTATCTTTCAAAAAGGCAACAATACCGACCCACCAGCATCGTAAAATTCTTGTCCCGCCTACACACATGTGTACATCTATCTATCAGCTGCTACGAGAACACAAAACAAATTGATTGAAAATTCATCAAAACCATTTATCAAGCTCCTAATAGAATCAGTTTAGAAGCTAAGTGAACCAGTTATACCTACGTATCCATCTATGCAACGAAAGAATGTTGAATGGAAATATTGAGACCTATTGTAGAAGCCATTAAACCGGGCCTAGCGCCATACTCAAATAAACTGTTTCCAACAACAAAGAGACATAATAAAATAGCATTTCGTAATCTATTAGGTAAGTGACAATTAACAGCCGACAATACTCTTGGAACGCCACTTCAAACGCAACAATTTCTTCCCAAAACGTTCACGAAAGCAAACAAACAAACAAACGGAAAATGCCCAACAGGTAAATTGAAAATGCAAACAACATAAAAATGTTTCAAATCCAAAAAGCAAGCACACATTCAATGCGTGTCTTTGTGCATTTCTGGAGTTCTCACAAATGGGCCTAGTCATACAACAAGACGGTCTCACTGGCAACCCTCATAGCGCATCGGCGCGACTCAAAGATATGAATGGTAGTTAGTTATACCTTTCAAAATGAACTGGATTGCAGAAGACGCGACCATTTCTTACCTTTCGTTTTGGACACATCAAGCAAAAAATCGATATAACAACAGCACAAAAAAAACTTCAATCTGCATTTTTCATTCATTCTTTCATTCATCTTCAACTCTCGAAGATACCATGGTCTGGTATCTTTGAGAGTGTTGTGGTCGTTATGGTACGAAAAAAAAGTGGTCAACATCTTTGTCTGCCAACGACGGCATGGTAACGAATTGTATCGCCAAAAATCTGCAAACGGAGACGATGTGCCGGCCGGTCTTGTGGATGGAAGACGACAACAATGCTTACCGTCGAAGACCAAGCTGCTTGGCTACCCCACATTATTCCAGCACGAAACCGGACTTTAGATACGGCACGATAGGCCAGAAATGACCATTTGGGGCTGGATTTAAGTGGAAAGGAAGCTACAGGCTGGGACATTGACGGTACCAATAGTGATTTGTCAACAATATATGCAACAATTTGAAATTTCATTTCATTCATTTTGTAAAATACTTCATAAATTTTGTTGCAACGTCCATATGAATCTTTCTTGGTATTTCAGAGGGTAAAGGTTAAGATTATTGCCCCAACCCCCGAAGGACGCGGGGTCGAAAGGGGGGGGGGTGGTTCCCCTCAAACAATGGCATAAAAAGTTCGTGGCGGTCACGGCCCCATGAGAAGTTATGGGGGTTCCCCCACTAAAAAATAGTTATTGTGCCTATTTTTAGAAATCATATGAAACCGTAAAATTGATCTGAGAAGTAATTTTTAGACATGTTTGGAAGTCGAAAAACTAAAAAAATAAAATACCCTATTTATTTTACATTCACGGTAAAAAATGACATTCATCATTGTTTTTCTAATTGTTTATTTTTTTTTAAATTTGTTTGTTTTATTTTTATTTTTTGCCAATTTTTTTTTTAATTTTTCGACTTTTAAACATGTCTAAAAATTACTTACCAGATAAAAAAAAAGGCAAATTAGTCATTTTTTAGTGGGGGAACCCTATAACTTCTCATGGGGCCGTGACCGTCACGAACTTTTTATGCCATAGTAGTAGGGGAACCCCCTTCTTTCGATCCCTCTACTCCCCTCTTTGGGGGTGGGGGCCATAATCTTAACCTTTACTTTCAGAGTATACTCTCCTAATTTTTGTCCACGAACAATATTTAACTACAGATTTTCAAACATCCTTCAATTGATTTTTCCATGAATTTCGAAAGCAGTTAACGATCAAATGGACAGAGGGGCCATCCATATATTACGTAACGCAATTTTTCAAGTATTTTAACTCAAACCCAACCCCTCCCCCCCCCCCGCCTTTCCTCATGTAACACTTAATAACATTTTCAAAGTAACAAATTCATTGCTCCCTCCACAGATTGTTAAATATTTCAATCACTAGCTATTAGCAATGCATCTAAATTATTTTTTTTTGGAAGTTTAGCTTTCTTTACGGAGGTTCTAACGAAAAGTAAGCGAAAGGAGTGAGCCCAGAAAAAAGTGAACCGAACGAAAATGCGAACGGAAGTAAGATTTCCTAGCAAAAAGTTTGTCTTAAAATTCAAAGTGACCTCAATACATACCAATGATGTGCAAAGAGAAGAGTAGAGCGGCTGGTTCAGTGAGCAGAGCGCCCGACTCTTGCTCTCTAGGTACAGGGTTAAAATCCCCGCTCCCTCTGTTTTTTTTCTTCAAAAAATGTTATCAAGTGTTACATGGGGAGCGGGGAATTAAAATACTTTTACTTTAAATTTGGATGGCCCTAACAGTCAAAAACAACTAGTTTCAGACCCCTTTCCGTAAAACGCCAATCGACGCTATCACCCCATTGAAAACATGCGGTTGCTACGAGCATGGAAGTCTTGGAAGATATTCCTTACCTGAGACGTTTTACCTGCACTTCACCTGAGTACGGCACACGTTACCGCACTGCGTTCGCCACCTTCTCTCGAACTGACCGCAACCGTTCCCATTCAGTAGAGTGTCGATCGCGAAATAGTTCGGCGGTACGTTAGGTGCTGCTCGTAGTGCAAGAATAAGATTAAGATCCTCAGTTACCTGCAGACTCCTTGGTAATTTATCATTGAAGATTGGATAGTGGTCGCAAGCGCTGAAAGTAGATTTTGCACCTTTCACAGTCGGCAGTCGTTCGTGTTGTGCTAATAAGTGGCGCATTATAGTTTTTTCTTTAAAAAACAAATCCGCATAAAAGCGCTCGCGAATCGTGTGCTCAAGGTGTTATTCATCCAACTGAAGACTGGATATGATTAGCAAGAGAATTGCACAATGATTGTAGAACGGCGACGATGATAGATACATAGATAGACGCAATCGGATTTGCTTTTGCAATAGCTGGTTCTCCTTGGCTGGGACTCTTTCTTGGGCATGTTAGCATAGTTAATGGATTGACTGATTCCGTCTCGCGGTTACTTACTCATCGCACTCGTTGTTGCTAATACTTTATGCAAGAGCATATGTGAAAGTGAGCTGGAACAGGTCTTCAACTTAGTTTTATCAGACATATTAGAATAGATTATTCACGCTTCGTTCAGCGCCAAGATGGACCCACGAACATCGGGAAGAGTGCTTCACTGGCTCATTGTTATTTTGGCAACAGCAGTTGGAACATGTAAGTGAATCTGAACTACTATTTCGTATTCAACACTCGTATGTAGGTGTGAAGATGTTTACAGCAGGTTGTTGGTTCGTTCTTATCATTTTCGCAGGCCAACTTCCCCATTTCAATCTAGCAGCGTTCGGTGAATGAATCTTCCGAAGTGTATCTTTCGACGTGTATCTTGTTGCTTCAACCCATTGTTAGGTGGTGGGATGCTCTCAAAATGGGATGCATGATACATGAATAATTGTAAGCGAATTCCAAGATAATGTATCATCAGATGGTATCAATGAACTTGAATTTAAATGATATGGAAAATATTGATGTAAAGATTTGATTTTGATTTATCGCGGTTGTGAATAATTCATAGGCTGCTTATTTTTTTTCAACAGCAGCTAAATAGCAGACAGCCACTTAATATATAGTTGTTCGAAATTTAGTTTCATTTTTCAAAAATTCACTACACTTCTCAGCTGCTTCCCAGAAACATTCCAACACGAGACACGCAAAGACATTCATCATTAATTTCATTATAAACAAATGGGAAAACGTTTCCGAAAGCATTCATTCAAAACATTATTCAAAATACCATGAGAAATGATATGAAGAGATTATTGCCGGTACACCTAGAAGGCAACAGTCATGCATAATATTTCGTTCTTTCCCAATGAGTGTAATCTCTTCAAAGCAGATGAATGACTCATTTGTTAATTGAAAGTAAATGATAGCCTACGAATTAATTTTTCACAAGAAAATTAATCAGGTGCAGTATAATAAATATCGAAGTGGTAAAACAGGTGAAATATGATTATTCATCATATCTTCATTTGGAAATTAAACATGGCATTTTTCATTTTTTTCGGGGAACGATTTATTGCTTCCTTTTGGTTTGCTCATGTTTTTGACGCGGAGTTTACAAAATCTTTAAGATGTTTTATACCTTCAATAATTGCGCATCTTTCGCTGATAAAATTAAATGTTAATAATGCTTGAAAGTTACTCAATTCGAGTTATAAATATTCAAGCATAAACAGATGAGTCAAATAGGATTCGATTTGCTTCAAACATGGCAATCAGAATAATATTTAAAACTGGGATATTTCATGGAAGTTAATAGTGCGAAAATTAAATTTTAGCCAGAATTAGTCATACTGCTGTTCTATTCTAGTCTGGCAACTTGATTTGATTTTAATTTTCCAATCATGAAATAGACCAGGGCGGATCTGTAGAAAAACGACTACGTTTGGCCGTTGACAGGGGGCACGCTGATTTCTGCAGGGAAAGTTGTGGAATAATTCGTATAACAATAACTAATCTATGCTCCTTCTCAAAAAAAGTCGGGAACATTAAAAAAAAAATCGAAATGTTTAATTTTAAAAAAAAAAATCGTGTTTTCCAGCTTATCTCACTCCTAACTTTAAAATGGTTCATTTCAGAGCAAAGATGCGTGAAGATGAAAGTTGCGTAACAAAATTTTCTACAAGATAAGATTGGTTTGAAATTCTGACACATTTAGTCCTTGCCACAAAATAGCAATAATGAAAAAAAATGCGGAAAAGCCGTTTCTTATTTAACCTCTTTTTTACTATTTTAAATAAACTACGGGCCTTCATAGTTCGCTATGAAAAAAATTTTATAATAAAATTAAACAGCACACAAATTTTCATCAAAATCGAATCAGAAGATTTCACATAACAGCTTGGCAATCAAAATTTATTGAAAAAAATTCAATTTTTTTTAAATCTTGCAAGTCAGAAACTAAAGTCCATAGAAGTTTGAAGTTTTTTTCACATATAGAAAAGCACTTCACGCATTGAATACATTGTACAAAATTAAAATCGGATTATTAAGGTGGCCTCACCAACTGCCAACTGAAAACATATCCGCCCTAGTCTAAAAAGCGTACAGCAATAAAACTCTTGAGTCCTATATAATACGATCGAACAGTCATGGTTTGAAAGAAACCCTTTATTTTACAATGAGCGTACTGTAAAAATACGGTACGTAGTTATGCAAACTTTTTTATCCC
The DNA here is from genome assembly GCA_963942545.1 of Oxycera nigricornis. Lineage (NCBI taxonomy): Eukaryota > Metazoa > Arthropoda > Insecta > Diptera > Stratiomyidae > Oxycera > Oxycera nigricornis. The sequence goes on from OZ012661.1 coordinate 5,913,216, forward strand.
AGAACTTGGTCCACATTACAACTCTGAAGCGTTGTAATAAATTGTTCTGCATTTAACTTCACTTCGAACGGATTCTATGGCAGTTTCAATGTTTAAAACTTCAAGCCAATCTTCAATTCAAATCGAATATCACCATAAAATGCACGTTTCTAGACACAAAACAATTTTTATCATCTTTGCCGAGGTCTAAATGGGCATTTCACCTGTTTCTAAGAACTGCACGTCCCTGCGGTGCGCATACCACGATCAGAGGTCTGTACCATGTACGTACGTACCTAGCCAAATGTCCCATAAAAGTTACATACGGGACGTACAAGATTTTAACGTACGCTAGAGCCTGTCTACCTACCCTACCTTCCTTTCGACGATAAGACCACGATCACCTTCATATGCTATGTAATGTAACTGGTGAAAACAATAGCAAAGTAATTTCCATAGATTGTGTATGGTCTACGGTCGGTCGTTTGGCATTCCACCACAATTCTTCTACTTCTTCAGCCAAGCACCACCAGCTACATTTTTTTGTAGAGTTTCTTTATCATCATTTCGTGGTAGTTCGACGTTAAAACCAACTTTTACTGGTTCACACACTCGTTGAAACGCGGTTTATACCGCGACGGTAACTACTCTAGATATGCTCTGTTAAACGCGTAGAAAATCTTTTACTTCTTTTCTATTTTTTGCTTCTCGTATGTTCCACACTTGGTCTACTCACTTGGTACACAACAGCAATTATTATTGTTATTAGCTTTTTTTTGGAATAAGATATTGCTATTGTTGCTATTCTTCAGACTTTTCTGATTCATGTAGGTGCATTCGTATTGTACCTCAGGGTGCATAGACAGATATTAGTTAAAAATGCACAACGTAAACGCATAATAAACGCAAGCCGCATTAGAAAAGTGTAATTACGATTAAGAAAATGTTGGGGGAAAAATACACAGAAATCTGAAAGAAATGAATAGGTGGAAAATTCACGAAGCATTAGCTCAGAATATGATGAAATTGAATGGAGAGATATTTTTGTTTACTTCAGACTTGCGATAAGAAATTTACGTTTTCTTGATGGCGGCAAAGCTTCGGATAGATAAATAATTGACTAAAGTTTAGCACGTTGTTAATGGCTTACCTTTGGTTACACCATACTTTTGGGGTCATTAAATTTGTGAATGAGATCCGGGCACTGAGAGTTATTTTTTCCAGCGAAATAGCGATCGTATCGAAATGATGAATGGCAAGGAATGTACGTATACAATAGATACACTTATCTTTTTACGAGAAACTTGAACCGGATAGCCGTTTTTTGGTTGGTAACGTTTGTCGAGATAATTATTTCAGTAATGAGTTGATGTTTACTTTAAAACTGTACGATCCTCCATAGTCATTAATGAATTGTCTACTAAAAGATGATTCGGTTAGACGTTCAGATTGGTAATTGGTGAATTAAGAGTCTCCATTAATAAATCGTTTGTTTATGTCCTAGCCTAGCCTCTTTCAGAAGGGTTTCTATAGAATATATATATATATATATATATATATATATATATATATATATATATATATAAATATATATATATATATATATATCGTTTATAAACAGCACAGAAAAGTCTATCGAAGAGACTATGGTTGATTTAGTCATACCCGTTTCTTTTCATTAATTTCTATATTACATTATCCTTCGAAAATTCTACCCCTTTCTAAGATGCAATCTGAAGTCAGTGAAGTCCTCACCAGACTTGGGAATTTGATACAGTACAACCTTAAATTGTATGAACTGTTTGACGAACCAGTGGTATCCTGGCGAAGCTACTTAGATTTCAGTGGACTGCCCATGTGAACTGTGAACTGGATGATGGCAGAACTTCCAGACGATCTACAAAAGGTTCACAAACTGGCAGCTGAACAAACGTTGAGAGAACGCAGCAGAATCAGGTAGTAAATTGTCATTCAGAGCTGCAATCGTTGAGACGAGATTACTGCAGGCAATGTCTTGAAGAACTCACAGCTCTATTTGGGCTGGTACGCCACTGACGAGAAAGATTTCGTCACAACATAAAATTTTGATCAAATGGCATAAGCAGTTAGCTTCTGAATAAATCTTTTAAACAGTAATAGCTCGAGAGAAAAATTGTAAGATACTACATTTGACTTTCTTTGGTATAAATATAAAAAAACATTGAAAAAGATATTTAAACTCCTTACAATTTCATCCTTAACCAAAACGCAAGATGTTTCATTTGACTTTATACGGTATATTTAAAAAAAATGGATTAAGGAACTTAAACTGCTAACAATTTCGTCATCAACTCAAGCCCAATCAACACCGGAGCACCTTTCGCTGAGGCTACTACAACCGCTGCTTTCACCACTGATCCTCCACACCCGTTTCTGCCCTTTGGATCAACGATTCGGATTACCGTTTGTACTCCTCTTATAGTTGCCTGGCCAGGCTTTCGACATCCACTAGTTGTTCCTCAAATCTGTGGTCGTTGTTTACCACACCGCGTGAAAGTTATTCAAGGCTTCTTTTTCTCTTCCTCGACCAAAACAGGCGGTGAACTCTACGTGATGAAAAAGGCTTTTAGAAATCTAGCAAACTCCTTTCACGACTTGATTTTTTTTTCACGCAGCATCTATTTTTAGCACGTTATGAATTTTTTGAATCCTTTCTTCTATGATGGAAACACACTCTTCGTTTACAGCGTAGGTTTTTTTTAAAAAAAATTTCAACGTTTTTTCAATTGAACAGAGCCGTTTCATCAAGTTTACCACTGTCATGTGAACCGTGAGCTAAGAACGTATGAGATGATGGCCGGGAACATTCAAAAATCGCGTGATTCCCAGGATATTTCGGTATATTAGTCTAATCATAATTCAGTAATCTTTCCTGGTTGACAAAAATTATCTCGCCTTCGTGATACATATATATATATAGTTGGATTCTGTTCATGTGTACAACAGAGGGAGATCGATTCGAACTTAGTCCTTCTGGTAGGCGTGCAATAAATATGAAGTTCAAAATATCTAGTGGATCTTCTTAAAGCACCAAGAAAATAATCATGGTAAATAATAATAGCTTTTGGGGAGTTTCGTCCTCACAACACCTGAGATTGGCATTGGGGCACAACTAAAATGAGTTTCGAGGAATTTTACATCTTTGTTCTTACGAAACCTTTCCAGAAATCAACCTGGTACTATGCGTACCGGGACTCTGAGAAGACAGCTTCCCTCCGGCTTTGATCAGGACTATCTGAGTCGGGATCCCTTTGATTCAGCTCTATATTTTCTGTATGGATATACTCTGAATTCATGGGATCTTGATATGAGATGCTGACCGCTTCAATATGAGAGCTATGGCCCAAAGATTTTCAGAGTAATGGATAGGTTCTGCTTTCATCAGTAAATTATGAAAGAATCATGTACCCGGGATAAAACTGGTATCTCCATTGTGTTGTGAATGGTTTAATTATTTCAAAATTTCAAGTTGAACTGCAATAAATGTTTTTAATGAAGTCACATATGAAATTATTTTGGTTTAGAGTATCTATAATCGTTTGCTAATTACAAATAGCAAAAGCTCCAAAGCACGAACCATTTAAATTATCTCAATGTTTATTATTTTAAATTTTACTCATTTTCTGCCACCTTTCATGACAAATTGCTCAGGATTTCCTGGTTCATTATCCACTAAACCTATTTCTAAATACTTATCAAACAGTCCGAACAGAACGTTACGTCCGTTTACTTTGATCGAAAAGATTAGATAACATCAGGTGTGAAATTCGTAAATCTGCAACCACTTCCAACCGGACGCAAAACAAATCCACATCAGTTAATATGTGCATTTATTTGCTGAAAATCGAATAGGAAACCGTTATACACTATCTGCAAACAATCTAAGACAAATCGATAATAGACAATCAGGCACATGTGAAAAATTTCTTCGACGAAGAAAACCCCCAACCTGAAGCATTTACCAAACTAATTTTACTACCTTGTGAAGTATACGTAATAAAATTTGTTTTGTTATCATTTCAATCTTCATGTTTTGGCACACATTCAAACCTCCGGTTACTTTTCAGCTGAAGATAATGATTGAAACCCGTTTTTCGATTCATTCCAATTAAAATAATTGAACTAAATTATTGAAAGTTACTCCAAAAATAGATTTGAACTGTGCTAAGTGAAATGAAAAAAATAATGGGAATGAAAAAGTTTACAATACAAAATTCCATTGATTCGCACATGAAGCGCACATATCAAATAGTAAATAGCAGAGAAAATTGTTTGTGGTGCGCATCTTTGCAGCCAATTTACCATCGCTGTATCTTCAATTGAAGCTGCTGTTCGCAAGTGGGCATACTGTAACGCAAGCATAACTTGTCGACCCGAATATCAGCTAATATCTAAACTCCTAACCCACTTCACACAATCTTCTATTCTCAAAATAATTTTCTGGCATTGTACTTTATGCGAGGTTTGAAAAAATCACAGACTACCATCAACAACAACTACAACAACAAAATTAATTTTGCGCAGTCAACCATAATTTCTTTCCTCACCAACACATTTTCGGCAGTTTTCATGATGTTCCAAATTTCGGTGAGTATATTAAATTTTACATGTTGCGAAAAAAAACGACCGCAAAACAACTCCAAAATGGAAATTAATGGTGCCATATGATGGTCTACACTTGTTCACTTCCTTCATAATTTTTCTTTGGCATTGCAAAAGATTTTTGGTGAAAGGGAGGTTTACAATTACAATCAAAAATATGCTGCAGAAGGTCGTGTTTGCCGGTTCACTGGGAGTATCGAACAAAAGTGTAAGTTGATATTCGTGTAGGTAAGATAAAACCGAAAAAATGTATCCGTTTTTTTCGAATAGAGGGGGAAGTGGATATAGGAACGGATATTTGTAGTTGAAGTTTTTTCTTTAAATCCTGGAAAATGATTGCAAGTAAGTTGAGTGGATGGAAACTGTTACCAAGTGTCGTTGTCCTTCTTTTTGCAAAACAAATAAAAGTTGTCGTTACGTTGAAAAAAAATGATTTAGTTGTCCAAGTTTCAAGCAAACTGATGCATAATCGCTAAACTTTTCCTAGAGTTGAAATAGAATTCTAGTTAATTGGAAATAATTGAGTAATTTTTCTCATAAAAGTGATGGTAACAAATTTAGACCTTGGTGCCGGCAGCAAGAGCTCTAAAGCTGCCAAGATCCTTAAACACTTGTCCATATAGTTTCATTTTGAACCTACGATGGTTTTATTTAAAACTTCGGTGAACTTTTTTGTGACGGTCTGTGGGCTGAGTTGAATCAGCTCTTTTTTCCGTAAGAAAAAAATCATATTGCATTCGTGCAATTTTTTTTAGTTCGTCTGTTAAGTTTGTGTCTCAGCCATTTTTGTCTAGTACAATACTGATTTGAAGTCCTTCGATATTTTTCAATTTTTTTTCAATTTCCACTTGAATTTGAACGACAAAATTGTCTAGTTTAGTCAGATTTGGTTGCAGACTGCTATTTTCAGACCTTTTTCGGCGGAAGCTTCCTTGATCCTGATCAAAGCAAGCAACACGTCAGCAATTATTCTAATTCGTCTATTGGTTAAGTATCTTAAACATTTGGTTCTCGCCTGAGATTCCCTTTGTCCTTGCGCGGTTTACCGTCCGCTGCGCATTTTCATCTTTCGGTCCTTTTTATTTTCGCGTTCACTCTTGGTGTCGCCTTGTTGAACTCTTCGACGATGACTTTCAATCTGGACAGTATCAATTTACCAGGCTGCGACTTTACATTGTTCCTAACTATTATGTAGCTATGAACACTATAATATCGTTTTCGATTTGGTCCCGCTTCAGGTGTCCTTCCATTAGTTAACTTCATTTCTGATCGTTTCTCTTCCCAAGGAAACTCGACGTTCAATTGTTTAGGCTGATGCCCCCAATGTTTCCTTCCATTTTACGGGTGAAACAGGCATCTGTTGAGTCCCCGAGGCAGATCCCATTTAAAAAAAATGAAGTCTAGAATAGTTTTCACCCGAGGCAAAAACAACTCAAAGCTAAAGAAAACTACCCAAGTTAGCCTGTGGAACAATAGCCACCCACTGTTAGTGTCTATCATTCATAATATCAAACCATTCCACTGGGGCTGATAGAGTAGAATGAAGATTAAAATTATGATACAGAAGTTTTATTTATTATTGTATTTTTGAAATGATTAGACGAGTAACCAAAATTGTCTAGAGGTAACATAGGACATAGTGTCAAGTCAACCCCTGGAGTACAGAGACTCCAAAATCAAGAAGCATTCAATGATTTCATCACGAAATTCGAAGTTGACCTGGTGGACATCTTCGAGATTTGGTTATATGTATGTAGTATTAAAATAGTTCAAACAAAAGATTTGGATGTGTGGATCCCTACGAGAACGGTTAAACTTTGTAATGATTAAACTGATTCGTCCAGGAAGCTGGCAATGGGTATTTGCCACTCGTCGATCTTCATTTTCTCTGTATCACTTGACTTATTTTCTTGTGATGTCTTAAGGACGAAGTCTGGGTCTTTTGGACCAAAATTCAATAATTTTTTTAATATAAATATTTATTTAAATGGTATAAAACTTTTGTACGTCAACAAGCAACTATTGAACTTGAAGAAAATTGTTTTTTTTTCACTTTTATTAACAAAATCTCCTCACTGGAGCATCTGAAACAAAAAATCCGAATGGCACGTTGAAATATATTTGATTGGCAGAACTAAATATTTTGCACGAAAAAAAAACAAAATGGCAAAACTGTTGAAACACCAACTGGATCACATATCCATCAAGCAATATTAGTTTAAATCTGTTGTAATCCCTTCGATAGTTTAGGTATCTTAAAGGTTTACTTTACTTCCTATGCGCCGAGTACCGGGTTCGAGGCTGCTTGAATACAAGAAGTTTTCAGAAATAGAATTTGGTGCCGGACTTTCAGTTCACTCAGCTGTATATTGATAGGATCCTGAGTCAAATCATAGTAATAATCACGGGTGAGATTGCTGGCGACCACTTCACCGTTTATTATTCTCTTCGTTAAGTGAGCTTCAAGGTACCATCGATTATTATTATTAATCTTCTTGAAGTGATATGAAGGGTGAACAATTTACCGATCTTTTTTCTGTGCCATGATAGAACATGTTAATAAAAATCCTTTAGGCTCAATTTTCCACATCACTTTTGTGTCGATGATGTGAAATCTTTTTATTTGAAATGAAGAATGAACCAATGACGGCAAGTCATCGAAAGCAAATATTGTTTACTGCTTCAAAAATACAGATTCAACAAAAAAACTGCTACCACTGAGAAACCTTCCAGAAGCGATTGAAAGTCTGTTTTCCGTCGGCACAAAGTTCCAATCAATTTCATACTGTGTTCAACATTCTTCGGATGGACCGCACAACGTTCGAAACTTCATCATGAATAAGCACTAAAATAAATGAAAAAGAAAACCACTTCAATCCCAAAAGCTAATTCGCATTCCACGACGAGTACCATAAAACCTAATATACAATACATATACAAAATTGTATCTCAATCAAAAGTATCTCTTCATAAAACAAACTGAATTTCAAGCGCAGTGATTATCGAAAATTAAGATGTTTTTTTCATCATCCGGGGTTTGTTCAGCAACGATCTAGCGATGTTCGAAGTTCCACTTGATTATCTGGCCCAAACATACCACGCCTGCTTACCACGATGAGGATTCCAAAGCTCAACTTCTCAATGGGTCTCTGAATGATTCGCTTAATTAATTCTTGCTCTTGGAGGGACTCACCACTTGGACTCACCGCACCGCAGTGTGGTGGAGCCGACAAAAAAAATATGAGCCCGCACTAAATTGAAACAAACTAACAAAATGCCGACAAGGGTATCTAAAAGAGTGGTGATTTGACGATTTATTTGCGTTCTATCTATTATCTTTTCTGACAGACAATAACAACAGGAGGGTTACGCTTCGTCACTACCATATTATTGGGTAGATCTATCGTTCGGAATTGCTGTGACAAGACTTCAGGCTTTCTTGGTAGTTCTTTGCCCGAGCACGGACGGTTTGGCCATTGACGTCTCAATGAGAACCAGTCACTGGTTGTTCTTCAAGCCCATCTTAACATTTCAAGCGTGCTGTTTTTACAAGACATTCTTACGGGTAATAGGTACATGGATCAATTTTTTTGATAGGTAAGTTGGACGATGGATGTGTCCCGAAATCAATTCATGTCGAACTAATTGTGTTGTCCGTATGCCTTGGGCAGGCATTCTTTTCTGCTGTTCAGATGGTCCGACGAGTGATTAGAACATGCCCGTACATTTTCAATTTTTTCAACTTCACCTGAAAAGACGGTCATCGAATCAGTAGATAGGTACGTGCATGTTGTTTTGCTGATGTATCCTTGCAAGATATTCGTTTTGAGCATGTTCATGCAAGAAAGCGAAAGATACGTGTCTGCAAGACCTGTTTGGTGGATCAAGGATAAGTAGAAGGCTCTTTTTTGTCTCTACCTTTTTGTGTCTCAAAAGATGCACGATTCGATCGGTAGTATTTCTGTCTTCCTAACGAAAAGACTTCTTGGTGCATCGTAAAAGTATCTTTCCGCTTCTCATTCTTACTCGTATCTTTTCAATATTGCATCAAAATATGGCAATAATCCTCCTAACCAAAAAAAAAACACAATAGCTCAACATTTTTCGCCCATCTGATTACTTTCCCATAAAATCGGACAACACGTTGCCAACGCTGGATTACCACCGGGTCGCAACTGAACGGCAAGGGCAATCAAAAAGATGTTACGCCAATAATGATTTACCTGTAAAACAGATGAATGAATCAAAGAAAAATGTTGAACAATGATGATGATAATGACGAGGATGGGTCGAGAGGCGAACAAGCAGAAAAAACACGATCGAGAAAACCTCGATTCTCAAGAATGCAAAAAGAAACTGGAAAATTATGGTCAGCAGCAGCAGTTCAAAGAGTGGTCTGCGTCCATAGCTACTCGTTATATGAATGGTAAATTATTGCAATTATTTTCATACGTACAAAGGCAAGGTTTGATACTATTAGCCAGTGGTCGGGAATGGATCCATCCACCAAAGATCGCAAGATTTGTCTTGTATTTTATTCGTATGCTTCCCTTGTGAACTCGATGATGTCCGTGACTGTAATTAAGGGTACTGAAAAACTGTGGCATGGATATTTTGTATGGAACATATCGTCGGAAATTATATCTGCCCAATTTTTCAAGAATTTCAACGCGATGTGATGTTTTTCTCTACATTATTTTGAGCCAGTTTTTTGTTTCATTTTCGGAGTTTGCTTTTATTTTGCCCGCACTAAATTATTTGGAGTTAAGTGGTAGGCACTTAAAACAGTTTTAAGTGTTATTGCGTGATTTTAAATAATTGTAGTTTTTTCCACCGGGGAACAATAGAAATGGAATTTAGATGATTTCGGGGTGAATGATTACAGGTGTTTTTTTCAATCAACATAATGAATAAAGAGTAATATGACTGGACTGGAAGTTAAGCGAGCTGGGATTATTTTGAAACAGTCTCTTGTTGTTGAGAATTTTACAGAAGCAGTGAGATATCTAAAAAAAAGTTCAGGATACAATTATAATTTTGTAATAAAACATGGGAATTATTATTGTGCAATTTTGAAAATATAATATGCTTTCTGGAATTTTCTTTCGTGTGGTATAAGTTTCCGGACTCTCTTCGACGTTGTTTTTCACCTAAATTAATTTCTAGACTCATAAAAAATTATGGTTTTTAAAATGTCTTGAGTGTATTCATTCTTATGCGAAACAAACCTTTAAATTTAATCGATTGGTGTCAATTAACTGATAGGCATTTGTAAAGTAAGAAAATCTGCTCGCAAGTCATAATAGACCAGGGCGGATCTGTTTTCAGTTGGCTGTTGAGAAGGGCACACAGATTTTTGCAGAAAAAGTTGTGGAATAAGTTGTATAACAATAATTGACTTATCCTCTCTCTCTCAAAAAAGTAGGGAACATTAATAAAAAAATCGAAAAGTTTATAAATAGTAAAAAAATCGATTTTCCCTACTTTTCTCACTTCTATCTTTAAAACGATTCATTTTAGAGAAAATTTGAACAAGAATAACAGTTGCCGTATTAACTTTTCTGTAAGATATGACTGGCTGAAAATTTTGAAAAAAAATTACCCTCCAAAATCGCAATAAATATAAGAAACGGGGAAAAAACTTTTTTTCCTTTTTTTCTTACCACTTACGACCTTGACAATTCCTCCGCAGACACTCAGCACTGTTTTAGAGTTTATTACTAAATTCAGCAAAAATTCCTGAGGCTGCCCTAATAATTCGATTTTAATTTTGTAAACTGCATTTGAAAGGTGAAAAATGCAATTAGACAAAATATCAAGGGCATTAAGTAACGGGGGGCAAGGTTAATTCGTACAAAAAAGAACGCTTTTGTGAATTTTTTGTGACGACACAGTTAAAATCTTTGTATTAAAACAAAGTATGACATTCGAAGAATATTGTATAAAATTTTCACGAAAAAATATTAAAAAATACGGCAATGGCAGCAATTTTTCGTAGGTGTCTCGGAAAAAAGTAGAATTGCGGTGCCCCTCATAACTTGGTGCTGAATCATTTGAAATCAAAAAGTGAAAGTTCATTCTTTAAAAAATAGTTTTTCCCAGGTAGCACTGGGAGGGTTTTTTGAAATTTAAATTTTTCACTTTTTTTGAACACTTTAAAGGGAAAAACGCGATTTTTTGCGAAAAAATCGGCTAATTTGTTATTGTAAAATAAAAATTATCAACAAATTTGAAATAAGGTCTCCAGTGTTACCTAGTAAATTATGTACAGAGATAACGTTCAAAATTTCAAAAGAATCTTTGCAGTAGTTTCGAAGTTATGAGGGGCACTGACTTTGAAAACGTGAGTTGTGGGGAAAACGCTTTGAAGTTTTGAACATTAACAAATCTGGTAAAAAATGGCCATAAGCGAATTTTATCATAACTCATAACTTCGTCAAATTTGCTACAAACGACTTGAAACATTGACACAATATTCTTGAGATATTATGCATTCAGTTAATTTACAAAAAATACCTATTAGTACCTTACCCCCACCCCCATCACCCTCTACGTGGTAAAAAAGGTTTTGTTCGTTTTTTAAAAAATATTTATTGCTATTTTGCGGCTAGGGTGACATTTTTTAAAAGTTTTAATCAGTTATATCTTATAAAAGAATTTAATAACGCAACTTTTATTTTTGGTACAACTTTGCTCTAAAATGAATCGTTTTAAAGTTAGGAGTGATAAAAGTAGGGAAAAACCGACTTTTTTATTATTTTTTAAACATTTCGATTTTGTTCCCGAATTTTTTGAGAGGGAGGTAAAGTTAATTATTGTTATACGAGTTATTCCACAACTTTTTCTGCAAAAATCAGTGTCCTCCCCCCCCCCTCAACAGCCAAATATAGTCGATTTTTTACAGATTCGCCCTGGTCTAAAAGTAAAATTTAATGGGATCATCTAAATCTTTGTTGAAAAAAAATGGATAAATTCTATTGGAACAACTACGTATTTAGCAAATGGTTGAAGCACATTTTTGGGTATGCACAAATTACTTTTTTTAATTTTTTAATTTCTGTTTTGAATAGAACGAAACTATCAGAACATGGTCAAATGAAAGGAAATAATGAATAAAAAAATCACTGTCAGATTTTTCATTCAGAAAAATTCGAAACTGAGCATTGATTTCATCAGAAATATATCCTTGTGGACTCTAGCCTCAATCGCATGCATCCTTCTTAAAAATATAAATATTTGAAGTCATTTCAAGAAGGATATTCGAATTCAACCACATCCTGTGCTTGAAATAGAACTTTTTGGCTCTTGACGCACAATCCTTCTCTCAATTTACCAACGGAAACCCTTCTTAGAACGTCGGCAATCCACTGAAAACCACAAAAAACGGATTTGTTTTCTACTACTAGACCAACCCCGTATGTGACCGTTGAAAGCAACAATAAGTCCAATCAAATTACTCGTCCGTATACCTTTAATACTATCCTCATGCAGAATATGTGACATATGCGAACGAAATTATATGTGACAGGGTTGTGAATATATGTTAGGCTCGTCGACATTAGCGTAATCTGGTATGTTAAGTAAGTTACGAAAGGCGTCACACTGTGATAAATCGAAATTGGAATCGGAATCAACTAGAGCATGATATTGCCACCCCATTTGAATTGTACATGAAGAATGTAGGATAGGGAAATTGTATAGGTATAGGGTATACTTATAACGGCTGCAATAAGTACACAACACATGTGCTGATCCGGTAATCAACCCTCGTATTTGCAATCACTGTCGGTACACATACATTTGCTAAGGACGGATTGACTTCATTGATAAGCTCTTGTTGTTAGTCAGCGGGTTTTCGCGCATTATGTCACCTCACAGCGATGGGGAATTATTGATGTTTGTTCAGAGGGTACGTGCTTATGTTTTCGATGAGGCATTAAATCCGATTGGAATGTTATATTAATATTAGGGTTATGGTGTGTTTCAATGCGTATGCTTTAAGAGTTATATTGAAACAAGTGATCTGTGATAGTTTTGTCCAAATTAAACTTTCAAAGTATGAAATAGTTTTAACATTCCCCCAGATCGCTCATTTCTTAATCCATAAAATGACATATCAAATTAGGAAACTTTGATGCGCTCATTTTTCGCTCCGCAGCCTCGACTGACCACATGGTGGGTAGTCTCACATTCACGAAGAACCCTTTCTCACTTGAGGTTCGTGGCCAGGATAGGCAGTGGCATCGAGACTACCCGGGCTCCGAACCTCAAGCAAGAAAGGGTTCGGAGCCAACATTTAAAAAATAATTCCCCCGTGAGACCTCAAAAACTCTACCACATAAAAATAACAACCAGTGGCGAAAAAACAGCGGAGTAGATGAATAATTATGAAAAGCACACTCTTCTTTAAATTAAAAACAACATTTAAACTTATGCTAACGATTTAAGAATACTATACTATTACGATTCAGTCGATTTTACATTCGAAAAAAAAAGTGAATCCCTATCTCATTCACTGCTCAAAACCTGTGGCCGTCGTTCCCGCACAATAAAAAGTGAAATCTTCCACCGATATTGTAATAGTAATAATTCTTTATCTTTGTTAAATTTCACATGTAGAAAAGAGGACGAACCGTTTCAACCACTTCCATTTATGGATAACGTTTTGGACGGCTGTTGAACTTTGACCAAATACAAATGCCATCGGAGTGGACTGTTTTGTAATCGCACTCTTTCCGTGTGGATGGCTTTGCCGTCGAGTTGACAATATCATCTTGCTATTTGTCAGATTTTATTTATGTTGTACTCTTATGTTCGCGATCGATATTCCGTGGCCTGTCGGGAATTAGCATTCAATAGTGGAAATTCGACACGGATAAGTTTTTGCACTCGCTGTTGACGAAGGATCACCGGTGAGGATGCCCTGCTTACGATGTTGCTAATCCGTTTCGAAGAAGATTGGGTTCATCGACTTTGGGTAAGTTTTCGCTTACTTTCCTTTACCGTTTGCGCAGAGATAGTTTTGCAACTATCCGACTACCTGGCTTTTGTCCTGCCTGCTCCACATCACGAACGTTTGGATACAAGAGTTAAAATTTGAGAGACTGGTACTATCCTTTATACCGATGTACATCGTCTGGGAAGTACTAATAAATGAACAAGCATTCAGGAAATACATTGTACACAGACAGTGCAAGTAATGAGTAATAAAGTGAAAGGTTTGGAGAGGGCGGAGATGGTTTTAGTCGTAAAAATTCGACATGCCGAGAAGCTGGAGCAAATCGGTATATTTTGAAGATTTCCATCTCCCAACGACGAAAAAAAAGTTGTGATTTTCCCTTGGATGATGAGAACGACGCCTATGTCGTCATGCATTACATTTTTATTTGTCTTAGACTTGAACAATTTTTGGCTCGGGTGAAAATTATTTAAGGCTCGTTTTTCTTTAATTTGCCCGGCTGCAATGAGCGGTGAACCTGACAACTTCTATTGGCATGCCTACATCGTTTTGTTTATTGATTCTTTTAAAGACTTTTACAGTAAAGAGCCTTTCGCTCGAGACGTAATATGAGTCACACTCCTATCTGCTGTCTTATCGTTATTAGTAGCTCATGGACGCAACGGTAGTCGCGGTAAATGAGACGCAGTTACTACCACAATTTTCTCACAATGTAAGATCAGAATATTCGCGCTGCCTTGTCACTTGAGACATGGGTATTGAAAATTATTCCGCAGGAATTTCAGATGGATGGACTCGTGCTTTGCCTGCAGGCAAGCGACGTGAAATCATCGCTACGTTTTATTCCCCGCAGTCATAATTGCATCCAAGAGTGTCCAATAACGATGCTAGTGCAGATGGGATTGTGGCTGGTAGTGCGGTTCGTGGGAAGTGCTGTTATCTGCATTTGTATTAAAAAATTTTGTGAGTAACGATGTTGCGTTTGGCGAATTTACAGCCCACAGATAATCATCTCTCCCAAGGAAGACGTCATAATTCAAACACAATCTGATTCAAAAAAATCACTTAACATTTATTCATCTACAAATTTCGACATCTACATATTCCGAAACCCGTACAAAATCCACTTCTAGAACCTCGAGCAATACAATCCTGATTGCATGCATGGTCGCCCGCTGCAAACGTATCCATAGGATCACAAGCCGATTGTCGTTTTATCCTGAAATAGCTTTCATTATCTGCAAGCGAATCCAACGGCGCAAATCTATTGATATCTTCTACACTGTCCGCAAAAGTTGTGGTGGAACTAATAACAATTATAAGTAACACTAAAAAATATGGCCAAGTTGCACGTAACATTTTAGTCAACTGTAACGTTTTCCGTACAATGGATTCAAACTTTTCACGAAGAAGTCTTATATATCACTGAATCCATTGCTTCATCCAAGCATATGGGAACAGGGCAAAATGAGCGATATGTAATCTTTCAAAGCAATAAAGTCAACGTGATAAGGCTTGAGAAGGTCACAACTATAAAACTGGTAGTGATGATTTCAATGGGTCTTTGTTTGTCTTAAATGTTCATGTTTCCTGTTAAATAAACAGTTTAATGTGAAGAGAATTCACTGATTCATAATAATTTATATTGCACATGTTGTTTTCAAGGTGATTTTGCTGGGTAAATGAAATTTACTACCCAGGGGAAGCCCAATCAGTTTGTTCCGACAGTGAAAGTGTAATTTGGTCCACTATAAACAATGTTAATTTGTCTTGAAAAACCATGCATAATAAATAATATATACTACCTATCTTAATTTTATTTTTGTCGAAGAATTTTTATACCTTTTTTAAAAAAAGATTAAATACATGAAAAACTTTATGCGCATCGAACCGCATTTCCTCATTTTCATTGAATAACAAAGAACAATTGAAATGAAAATAATCCTGACAAAGTACAATGAATAATATATCCTTTCAATACTTCATTCTAGGTTCATCTTCCTGTTACTTTTCAATCGAACTTCAAGGATCATTTGTCACTCAAGGAACAATTCCGAATCATGAAATCCAATACAGTCATGTTAACATTACGGAAGATTCAATACCGATTTGGGGTATATGTGAAAAACGTATTGAAAACAACGTGATCCTTATGATTGAAGCGGAAGAGACAACATGCTATCGTTGTTTCAATTTGAAGCTAGTCTCCCGGAATATTCTTCGTGCACGGACAACCGATTCCGATTATATTTCAAAATGTTATGCAAATGAAGAGAAAGCTATTGCATCATGTCCGACAGAAAAGATTTTAAAGGACTCATCCAGATTTACGGAGATAATCTTGTATAGTATGATTTTAAAGGATTTGTTTGAAGAAATGTGTTGAATTTCAATGGATTTTTTTTCAGAACGGCATGATGCAGGCGGACAAGAAATTAGAAGGGAATATTGTCCAATTAATGGACGGTATAAATTGAATTATAATGTGGATGATGGTCAAGAGGATTTTATGGAATGTTCTTCGATGGACTCGGAGTTGGATAACTGTCCATCGGGATCAGCAATGAATCTACGGTTTCGGAAGTGTTCGTTTGAAGATCATGGTAATGATGACTTCTTTATTTTAAAGTAAATTATTTAAAATCGAGTTTTCCTTAGAACTTGCAGGCTTAGTCAATCAGTAGATCTGTTGCTTTATCTTTATCCTAACATTAAGCAAATTTCTACCAATTTTAATGTCACTAATTTCAAACAGGGTTCAATGTTCAAAGCTCCACTTTTTTTCCTGCAATTATGCCCATCCAGTTTTTGATTCTAACAAATTGCTTTTATTGCAGAAATAACATTTGAATGTTTAGGACATTGGACCGATGAAAACAACCAAAAATATTTAGCGTTGATGAATTCTAGCCCCGGCAAGGATAAACTCGGACCACAATTCCGATGTGCAGTAAGAATGTCCACCACTATATCCTATTCGGTTTTTTTTCTCACACTAGTTCAATATTTTAGATTTACAATGAAGATCCAGCTACCGGTCGGATAGTCATATCTTTTAGCAAGGACTCGACTTGTTCAGCAATCAATAAAACCACAAACAGTAATAATGCTGAGATACCACATTCTGAAACACTATCACTATATCCGGCTGTTAACGTGCGTTGGCCACACAATCAATTTTGTGTGTTTCCGGAATGGTTGCAAGGACATTTTGAACATATAACAGTACGGAATGACACCTTGATATTTCGCGATCAAACATCGTTCAAAACTTACACAATGAAATGTATAGCGAATATAAGCGATCATATTTTGGTGTTTAGTCGGACACAATGGTAAGATAATTCTGCAAGATCCTGTCGATATATGCGTGTATATATGCTAAAATGGTACTCAATTTTCTATAGTGACGAGGAGATCTACCAATGCATTCAGATCAAAAATCGAAGTCCTAACATTGTAGAGCTTCAAATCGGAACGGAACTATCTCGGAATTATTCAGAGTCGATTTGTTTGGATGAACATTTTGATAGTTCGCAATGGTTGACACAAGGCCGTTTGGATCAGAAGTACCAGTACACACCATGTCCTGTCAGTGGTGTGTTTACCGGCGTTATTCCAGACGCAACGACACTATGTGCCAAATTGTCTTCTGAATGTACATCCGAGGATATCATGTATCATGAAGTGTATGTTTGCGAGTATGGAGAAGTTTATGAAGGTCAGTTGATTTCTAAGATAAAAAAGGACGATTTACCCATAATATTAGATCAAACTCGTTGTAAATAACTACTGCCTATATTTTCAGAACGAAAATATCAATGCCTCGGCCAATGGACCGAAAACGAGGTGATTTATGCATATACAAAACGTTTAGATGTCGGCACATATGAATGTTTTGTGGGAGCTATGACTCCTGAAAACAAGATCTTTATCAAAGAGGCTGGAGAGAACTGCCAAAGGAATGTGAATCCTTTCCGTTTTGGAATGGAAATACAGCAAACCTGTAAGAAAATTTTTGAATCAAATTAAAAAAAACACCTACAAATTTCTAAAATTTCTAGCCAAATGCAAAAGGACACCGAAACCGATAGTAATCACCACAACAACAACAATGATGCCTACAACCATCCTTCCATTGACAACAACTACATTTTCAGCCAAATTTGATGATTCCAACGCAATAGATCCGATCGATAATATACCAGATAGTCCTTCATCATCATGCAGCCAAAACAATATGTTCAAACTCTACATTATATTGATGAGTAGTATTTTAAGTTTTATCCTAATCAGGGACGACTGAATGGTAACACATTTTTTTAAAAAAATTATCTTAATTTCATTTCGAATTCGTATTATAGAATTTAATGAATGGCATCATCTCTATGAGAAAACGGTGTGAATGTGATAAAGTACTGTTTCTAAGAAAAGTATTATATAGAATGAGTGTAGCGTTTTCCGTTTAAGATTAAGATCCTTGAAAAAACATTAATGAATTGCAAAGAATTAGTTCAAGAATAGGTTTAAATTATGAATTTATGAATCTTTCTTGTGTTTAAATGAAGGCTGATTTATTTATCGATGTAACAAAAATTATTTTTATAAGGTTAGAGAGTGTGTGGTTCGAGTTGACTTTTGGAAATAAAAAGAAGAAATATTTTTGATAAAATAAGGAAAGTGTAGCAAATTTAATACAGTCAATTGTTGCGAAAGGAATAACAGTCCCAAAAAAATTATAAAATTGTTTTTCGGAATCATTCTTTATAGTAGTAAGTGATATATGTATGGATGTTTTTTTAAAGAAATTCCGCGACGAATAGCATTCGAGGAATATCGCACGAGATATTCGACTCTAGATCTCTTACAGCCGCAAAAAGTTTTGGCTGAGGTTGCAGCAGCCGAACAGAGTCTCCTGCGTGAAGAAGCTGCGTCAGGAGCCGCAAAAAAAGTAAATCAACAGCCTGTAAAGGTGAGGAGGGCTACAAAGAGCTAGAAAGAAGGTTGCAGCGCAAAAGGTTCGTGCCTGAACCTACGTCAACGCAGCCCCTCCAAAAAAAGAAGCGTGGTGGACTTCAGGTGAAGCTACGTCAGCAGAGGGCTGAGCTACACAGGATAATACCCCTAAACACTGGAGCGGATAAAATTAGGTTAATAAAAGTGTTAAATAGTTTAAAATAGTATATTAATTTTGATACTGTAAAATAGATAAAAAATAACAAGATGGAAAATATAATTAAAGATTTTAAAATTGCGTTAGCGTGTAGGGTGTGTTAGAAAGGAGAATCTATTGAGTTTTTGTGAAATGGATTAGCAGGTCGTCATGAAAGGCTGACGGCAAAATATTCATGAAATGCCCTGTGCGCAAATTTTTCTTACTACATAAATTCAATTTTTCCTTCTGGCCACGGTGATTATATGTAGCGTCTGTTCAGGACAACGAATGATTGGGACAGGGTAAAGCCTTGCACATACATTTTCTGTGGCACTGTATCAAAATTAGCTTAGTGTATTACGAACCCAATGATCTTCAATACGCCGTGTTACTGTACGTTATTTGTAATGGTAATTCCCATTCATACTGAATTCTGATACTAACTTAATGCATTATATATGTACCAACCAACCAACTGGGCCCACAACATCACTCAACGCCTCGCAAATCACACTGTATCTACATGCACACATCTGTTCGCCATGCATATCTAACAACACAAATCACCGCTACACACCTGAACAAACCTCTACACCCTTCTACCAACTACGGTCAGCAACCCCTCACACCACAACACAAATCACCGCTACACACATGAACAAACCTCTACACCTTTCTACCAACTACGCTCAGCAACCCCTCACACAACCAACCAACCGCAACACCCCTCTCTTACAAACAAACAAATCACCGCATACCACCTGACAACCCCAACCAACCAACCGCAACACCCCTCTTACAAACAACAAATCACAGACACCAGGAATCCGTACACCAGACTCAAAAACGCTCTGATTCCCCATGCAAACCCTTTGTAGCGGCGTACACCAAACACCAACATGCACCGATTGGAACTGATTGAAAAACAAGTTCCCACCCATACAAAACCTGGTTTGAAGGTACGTCACTTTCTAATCTTTATGTTTTACCACAATTCCAACTTTTCCGAGTTCGCAAAAGTGATGCGTTCTGCGAAAATTGCGGAAAAACATCAAAAAATGTCTTTCCTTCCTCTAAAATAGGAGAAGCCAGCGCATATTGGGCACTAACAGACTCTAGAGAAAGTTTTTAGGAAGTTCTAAATACGTTTTTTCTCACTAAACGTGGTACCGAATTTATTTTAGCTACAATTTGGACGCTTTCATTTATTTGAAACATATTTTTCTATCAATCAATGATTCTTGCTACCTTTAAAATTATTTTCATTCATCGGAATTAACATTAACGCATCAACAAATTCAAAATCAAATCGGCCCATCATCATATTGAGAACCAAACACATTGAATGCGCATATCGTTTGTACGGAATCAAACTCAATGTCCTGTAAGAAATGATCAATAAAACCTATAAAATTTGCAATTTCACAAAGACTTGGTGCGCCATTCAATGTACATATATGTAATGTAAGGAACATCGGAAACGATATGCACATGAAACTTGAATTCCTTACATGCTTTTATGATCCTGAAATTCACTTGTATAAGTTGCCGGGGAATGTATTCAATTTGTTGCATACGACACTTTGAAAAGGACATTAAGTCCATACTGCCATGTCGGTTAAGTTTTCCCTGAAATGATATTTTCGTATGCGCGGATACGAATTGTATGGATGGATTTAGGTCAAACTGGAATTGTAATGGTTGTCCTTCCGTTATGAATAAATGATAGTTGAAAATGTCATTATTGAAAAGTTTTTAAGATGTGGAGAAGTAAAAATGAGACTCAATGTATTGAATGTGATCTGGAATAGATTTGATAATTATTTTGTATTCTTTTCAAAGAATATTTGGGATTTTTTTATTGGAACGAGCTTTCGGGTAATATATTTGAATCTGGAATGGTAGTTGACGATGAACTACTGATTGATATTGATACACAATCAATTCAAGATATGCAGATTATGATCTATGCCTGAAAGTGTTAGCTTTTAATGAAACTGCCACAGTATTATCACAAAACTCCATTTATATCTACTCTAAACATAGCGCTGTATGATAAAGTAGCACAACAATCCGCCACAATAAATCTCCTCGATTTTATTACTTTCGTTTTAGGCTCCTCGATCAGGACGAAAATCTATCATACAGCGTCAAACATTTATCACATACCCAATCGGTCTGAATCCCAATTTTAATAAAGCGTTCAGGACTATTCTTATTTATGTTTACCACACATCCATCCATCTATCGAAAACACCCACATTCGCAACGAAATCAAGGCAATTTCCGTTCGACCATAAATACACTCGTGAATCCTAAAAAAAGTATTATTCATATGATGTTGATGTTGGGGGGGGGGGTATCATATCATAACAAATTTTCCTCTATCAAATGGATATTCCACTTTGAGTTTAGTGTTCGCCTCATAAGTGAAACGCGTAAAATATCATATTACTTACACACTTCTATACAGAACATATATATACGTATGTATATATCCATCCATTTTTCGCGACGCAAAACTCACGACACGATGACGTCGATAAAAGGATAATGTAACCGAAACAATTTCCCATACTAGCATTTTCATCGGTTACTTGAATTTTCTCGTTTTCTTTTCTTACGAGTGCAACCATTCAATATATTTTTTTTCCTGAATCCTAGACGCACAGTTTGTGGGAAATATATATATATAGATAGAGGAAATCCTGGATATTTTCGATTTGGTGGCTAACACTTGTATTTATGACTCTTGGAAAATAGAAGAGAAGAAACCCAGTATAATTCTGTAGTATGATATTCATCTTGCAATATATAGATGAGAAAGAAAATCCACCTTTGCTTATTTTTTTTGGGAATCAATCCAGTCTGGAATACGCTCAGAGAATAAGCTACAGAATTTCTCTGCGACTGTCGGTTAAATTGTATCCCTGTACCCTCAAAAGAATATTAAATCTAAGTAGATAAAAATGGAACAGATTACAAACCAAAGAAATGTCAGCGGCCAGACAAAATAGTATAATAGCTAGTCGTAAAGTCGCTCGAGACCAATTCTTTTTTATTAGAGCAATAATAATGTTTACAGTGAGCTCAATCTAAACTTCATCATTAAATGCTAATCAGGATTTCAGATCAAAGATGTTAAGTTATGAATTTGCCAATTTTTTGAATTTTCAATGGACATACTGTGTTGGTTTTGGCAACGAATCAATGATGGTTTGAGGATTGACTTTTCAGTCGAGAATTGTATTCATTTTAGGGGTTTGGAAGGATATTAAATATAAAATGTTTTGGAGAGTTTCCCTTGGGATTGCCTTAGATCGTCTGTAGATTGGAGTTGTCCTGCTAATGAAACACAATTAAAAATAATAGAGGCTCAGATAAGCAATGGTCAGAAAGAACATTTTCTTCAAAATATGAGTCTTTGATGCTTGTTTTTTGCGAAAATTGTCAAAAAATGTACAGAATTATTTACCCCAAAATAGGCAGTTAATTAATTTTTTTTTGAATCCTCTTTTCAAATTATTTGATCGACTGAAATGCATCCGTAAGCTTATTTTTAATCAGATAATTGGTGTGTAGAATTCAACAATTTTATTTTCCGTGTTTCTAATTTAGTATAGATTAACAATAGGGTGACGCAAAATGTTCTTGCATTACTGTATTTGATGGAAAACAGTGCGTCAACCACCATATTTTCTCATCCAAATTTTAGGGCTACGAAATCGGAGATTCTTAATGAATCGTTGGACTTGATTGTCAACTTCCCATGTTTAATTTTAAATGTAAATTTTTCCACGATCCATCCTTAAAAGATTATAAGACTTTAGAACCCCCTCTCCTCTCCAAAAACGTTTCTTTTCAAGAATTCATTCACTGATAGTAAATATATTGATGTAATTGTTATTGGTTCCGAAAACAGAGATTCGCTCTTTTTGGATCCGCGCACAAGTACTAAATTCTACACTTCCTTTCCATTTAGCCTCCGCGTAGCTTGGGATCTAAAATCATGACTCCATCCTGAATTGATGGACTCTACTCGTCGATGGCAGTAGACGATCCATCAGGGAGTACCGCTACCATCAACTGTATCGCTGTCGGTGCCTGCTTCCGTGGTCTGAAGCGATTTAAAAGCAGGGTTACCGCTATGGTGAAGAAATTCGGAAGAAAAATGCATAAATGTTGACGAGATATGAACCCTTTGCAGGAACCGTCCAAAACAACCAGTAACACAAATAAGCTCCGTTTTATTTTTAAGGCGCGTCGTAAAAAATTAATAATTTCTGCATTACTTTACCAAAAAAAATGCATTAAGTTAAAAAAATCATTTCAAACTACAGACGAATAAGATTTGAGGTGAAGAAATAGTCTCTAAATCATACCGATTGCTTGCTTCTTTGTTTTTGTCAAGTTTGATTGCGAGAATTTGAACTTTTATGGTTAATTTTGCTGCTAATTTATTTTTTCAAATTATTTGACGCATACAAATTCGACGTTCTGCCACCGTACTTCGTCTTTAAATGACTTTTTTGGGTAATAAATGATATGAATTTTGCTGCATTAAATTTAATTCAGTATACATTAAAAGAAAAGAGAGTCACTTTAAAATTAGGAGAAAAATATATCATTTCCCAATATGTTGTATCGATTTCAGTTGACTTGGCAAAAATGTATCCATTTTAATACAAATGTATCAAAGAGGCATCGTTGTTTAAAATCCTCTGAAAACGAAAAGAAGCACCGCGTAGTGAGAAGTGGCGATTGAACCCTACCCTGGATGATCGCTCCTACTGATTTTATTACAAAGTCGAAGCTGTGACACTTTCCGCCTTTTTATATTTAACATCGAATTTGCATACTCTATGATTGTGTGGTTAAAAAGTGTAAAAAACCCAAGGCAAACTAGTTTGTTAGCTTCATTTCCTTAAAATCTTTTTACAATCTTAGATTCTTTTAATACCATTCAAGATTTATCCACCATTCGAAATAGTCAATGTTGACTATTCGTTAGTAGAGCAAAATAAAAGTTTACGACAGAAAAACTGAATAAAAAACTCACAAAATCCCTTCCGACTGAAATCCATCCGAACAATATCAAAAACAAAAATGTAAATATCTTAACAACCACGAAAAAAAACTTCCAAAAAGTAAATCCCAAATCATTTTCCTCTTTTCATCAATCAGTCAATACACTTTCGTTCGTATTGTTTCGTCCTGAGCTTTATTTCACGTTTTTTTTCTCTCTAGCCACGTCAGCAAACTTTTCATTCAATCACTCGCAAAAAGGAACATAAAGTAAAATTTTTTTTGTAGCTACAGATACATTTTCACTAGGCCTACTAAACACATATGTAGATTTAAAAGGATCTTAGAATGTGAGCAGAGTAGCATCGTCGTAATAATAAGTAAATGTATTTTCTGGGTATCAAAGCAAACTTTACTAACGAAATTGAGAAACCGTTTGTCGTTATTTGTATATCTTTGATATTTTCAGGCATAAAGGATATCTGAAATGGTGCCATGCTTCTTTAAACGCTATAGATATCGTACATATACATATGTCTTGTGAATATTGATATGGATAATATATGTGTATAATTTTTATTGAAATTTGGAAGATAGATTTTTTCCTTTCTGACCACCATATCGTATATATGATTGTCCTTTCTGGTTATTCATCCGTAATAACAATCATAAAGACGCAGTGAATGTTAGAGTTTGAAAATGACGAACGAAAGAATAAAATGAAATATCATTTTGAAAAATGAAATTCGAATGTTTGGATTGGAAAAAGGTTTGAAGTTTGAAGGTCTGATCTGGTTGGGATGTTTGTTATTATTGTTTGCACATTGTTCGTAGATTGATGAATAAATATTGTTTATTAGAATAAAAAAGGCATTCAAATGAAATAATACGGCACCAAGAATGTTTATTTAGGATGCAGGCGAATTTGGGTTACAATTTATGAATCTTTCGAGAAGGGGGTCGAAATATGCCATTTTTGAAATCAATTTTGAATATCGAAGGAGTTTTTTAAGGTATTTCGTACAAAATGAACACTAAGTAAAACTTATAGATGTTTTTATTAAAGCTTTTCAAGAGAAATTTCTTATTGAATGTTTCAATTGACAAATTTTTTCTCACATTTTTGTCAAAAGTTATGGAGCATAAAATATAATTGAATTTGCTCAAATAAGATCCGACGTAAAATTACTTCGGGATTCAAATTAATTTATTTTTTCGTCATAATAAAAAACAAGAAAATGTTCAACCCATCATAAAACGTATAAAAATTTATCCTTTCTCATATAAAAATCCATCCTTACCGAAAATTTACCTCAATCGGAAGTTCTACTTCTAACAAAAGAAATATTTTCTTTCAGTTCGTGAAATCTTTAAAATAATTACACCAAAATTATTCATCAAGGTTTTAACCTCTTGTTCGTGACCTCAAAAAAAATGGGAAACATCCTTGAAAATTTCATTATCTTTTCAACGTTCGCAAGTCGACAATGAGATACAATAGCGGAAATGTAAATCTGTAACGGCAGCAACTTGTCACTTGTGTTCAGTTGCGTTTGTTCCGTATCTTTGCTGTCGAAACAATAAGAATTAATGGACATAACAACAACTGTAATTATTGAAGTAGGTCCCGGATAGCCGAGATTTCTTAATAATCTAAGATTTAAGTCATTAGCACTTTTGGACGAACAGAAGATAGGCACGAAGAGTTGGCCTTCCGCAATCTTAATCAGAGTTGTTGATTGTCAAGAAAGGGTTTTTAAGAGGAAATATCTTGAATTCTTCGGGCAAGTTAAGTTGTTGGGGATAATAATGGAGATGTTAGAAATGGATGTTTGAAAGGACGCTTCATTAAGAGCTATTTAGTTTGCACTCAAATACTTTGGTTATGGATATTCCAGATCAGTTTGAAGTAGGACAGTGAGGATTATATTAACAATGCTGGCAAGAAGCATTTCAAGAGCATTAAAGATTACACGTTATCAACCAATAGACAAGGACACTCGAATCGAATTTCTCATCATGGTCATTAGAAACAAAATCGTTTTGATTTCCAAGCAATCGATCGACTTACAATATTATTAAACGTAATCCTTAGACAAGGACATTCACAACTGTCTCGCATAAAACTGAAGTCAACAATCTTCCTGACAAATAATTGAAGTTAATACCAAGTCTTAGCTCAATGCATATTGCCAACATTTCACGCATCTCAAGGACATTGTCAGCGCTTTTCTATCGTTGTCTTCCAATTCACGTCAAGGACAACAACGAACCCAAATAAATTCTCTACGTAATTTTCTCGATAGCTGCCTGATAGGTGACAAAAGCCGCCCATTACTTGCTATGATATGTGACATCAATTTGACCATAAGAGCCTATTCCGTTCGATAGATATGATACTTGAGTTGCTCCTTTTGTCGTTGACTCCGCCACTTAATGGCAGACTATCGAAGGATATTCGATTGGTGAAGACAAAGCCGTATATCGATCGAAGGATTAACATCCGTAACGTCATGCATTATGCTTATTTCATTTCTTCTTCATCTGGTTTCATGTTGTTAGATATGTTTGCAATTTCAAGCGTACAAATTTGCCACACATAGTTTACACGCTTCCAGGATATATCGGCTATGTCGATTTGTTTTTTCAAGCTGCAGAGGATAACAAGGACAAGGGTGTCATAAATATTTTTCAATTTATGCTGGTGGATTTGTGTTGGTTAGGTCAATAACATAATATTAAGAATTGTTTTTTTAAAATGACATTGCCTGTTACTATCCTTGATTTGGGTGCAGGTTTTCTAGGGAAAATATTGATCTAGTGGGTGATTTCACATGCTCAGATAAATTCAGATTTTTAAGACTGTTGCTTAATGTTGATGATGCTTAAAGTTTTTTTTAGTCGGGAATATAAAAGGCTGCAACTCAGAGACAAATCAAAATGCGACGAAAATTTAGAACTCGTTGAAATTGGTCAATACAGAAAAAATAGAAAAAATAAGATAGAATGTAAACTTAAAGGCAAACGGCCACGAAAGTTTGGAAAAGAATATTTACTTTATCCCTTAATTACAAAAAGGGGCAATCCTTGCTGGCTCCCATTTAACATATCTGCTCTCGCTAAAATTATCCGAAGTAACAAACAGGATAAACTTTATCGCTACTACTAAAGCTATTCAAATCTGCTTGAATCCTCGAAATTAAACTCATTAGAGGTAATGCATGACTAGACATGCTTTTAATCCTTATAAAGAGCACACAAACAGCTCCCCTAAACCAAAACTTTGGAAGTGAATCCCCAACCCAAATTTGGTTAAGACATTTTCTTTGATTGCAAATGCAGTTGTGGTTTTCGTTTTCTTAAAGAAGTGTATATAATCCTTGTTCTGGTGACACTTATTGCACCCAAAACGAAAAAAAACTCTACCAAAACTATTCATTAGATAAGTACAATCTACTCGAGGCGACTCGGATCAAGCTTTAAGGACTATACAATCAACCCAAGTCAAGTGCTAAAATACAACAAGCGTTCAATATAAAAAGGAATTTTCAGCATCATTTTGGCTAACTTCTGCTCAAGCTTGTTTCGTATCACTTCAAATTAAACATCATTTTCGATACCCTTCTTTATATCGTCTCGATTTTAATGTGATTGCCAGATTGTCTTTATGAAGCGACGATTTGACTCTGCTCGCTTATTTTTTCCAGAAAAATCGCAAGAGTCTCTTCACATGATTTATTTAATGCGTCCGACCACGAGTGTCCTAGCAAACGTTCATTCAACACCCACATTTCTTGTAACCAGCAAACAAAAAAAAATTGCTGGATAGTCGAAATCACTTCCATGAAAATCCACAAGCATAGAGTAGTTGCTCCCGATGACCGACCACTGGCCAAAAGAACAGACAACACAGGATTTTAAGTGGCATTGCGTTAGTTAGATCCTGTTCTTGGAATGTGTGAAATGTATGAAAAAGGAGCATCATCAACTGTATGGTATGTCGAAGAATGTGGAGAGTATATTGTTTTTATGCTTTGTCTTTTTCACAAAGTATTTGCGGGGAGCAACAAAGCAAAAAATTGGAAGTACTTCAGTTTAACAGACCTGAACAAATTGTTTTAGTCTAGCCAACAACATCAAGGACTTGAAAATTGTGCAATTGAATTTACTACTATTGGGAGGGATAGGTCAAATTTTTGGTTGAGTTTTTTTGGCCAGAATTCGATATGTTGGTGGTTGTTTGTTTTCGGTGATAATAAATAAATGTCGCCAAAGATATGGTTCAGTGTTGGCAGTTAAGACAAATTGCGAAAAAGTTCGTTTCATGACACTTTAAAATTATTTTTCGGGGTGATTCATTGAGATTAAGAGTTGATTACGAGCTGAAGGACATTAATATATTTGATTGAGTAGTTGAATACTGTAGTTCTTAGGGTTGACTCAAATATAATTTATTTTGAAAGTAGTCCTGAATGAAACACTAAAGCTAGAGCGCAAATTTTGGATAATGGGACAGAAGCAAGGATGAGCATTATTTACATGTGATAGGGTGAAATTATGTGCTTTATTTCAGCCTTTTTAAAATTGATAATGTTTATACCTGACGATGACACCTGCAAGATCAAATATCACCCCCAAATCATCATTAAAAGTTCTTTGAAATTTAAAACCATATGCTCCATCAACAGGTAGTTCACACCTCTATAACAGTTCCTGAAACCACCGAGAACTAACAACTCCAATCAAATCTTAACTGGAAAACTTGATAACTTCACGATTTACAAATGATACTCAATTCCATCTAGACTTCCTCGAAGCACTCACTCCTGCACGATAAACTCTCCTTGTTAGAACTACATTAACACCAGGTACAAATAGTAGTAGTGATGGTAGTATACCTACAAACGTCCTTGACGTAGCATACGTGGAAAATTAACATGCAACCACAAAGTTCAGGAAAAGTTGGTGCCAAATGTGCAAGTGAGAGTACTTCGACAGAGTCAGCCATGGTAACAAAGTTTAAGTGAATCGCTTTAGCATGACTACAAAATTATGCAAATTTTCAAGAGCATTTACAAAGTGTTAATATACGAACTTTGCAGTTGCAAGGCGGCGACGACGACGATGATGATGATGGCGGTGAGAAAAGGGTTATATGTTTCGTGATTATGTTTTGTGACGATGTGCGGAAGTGGATGTGATAGAAAGGTTAAATGATTGCCTTCAAGGTATGGAAAATTCACAGGATAAGGAAAAAAAGGACAGCAAATATGCATATTTGAAGAGTTCCAATTTGCGCTCAGCATGTCTAATTTTTACCAATTATTCTTCACTCCAGTTTCCACAAAATCTTCCGTCCATTCAAAGAGTAACTCAATGATGCACATTTCAAGCAATCTCACCCCATTGCAATATTTCATAGAATTTCGCTATCGAAACCATCAAATCAACACTAAATCCCTAGAAAATCTACCATAACCAAATATTCCTTCAATAAATCTTCATGAAAATCTTCTCAACAGATACATAACTGTAAACACCTGCTAAGTGCTTGGATTTTACTATGAAAAGATTTCGTTTCCTAGATGGGCTGCATTGCACACGATCTGAAAACAGATACTTACACCCACATATTAACTGAGATTTGTGGCTGGGACGGGGCAAGGTTGTAGAGGTTTTCAAAAATGAAAATTGATTGCGCACGGGCCTAGCACAAAGATCCTGGCACGTAGCATGCAATATGAACACGTCCGTTAATATATTCAAAATAGTATTTGCATTTAATTAGGAACTTGTTCGTTAGCTGTGAAGCTCCTACAATGATTACTTGCTCTTAATATGCATCCTTAAGCTTTCAAACACAATTCACAACCACGAAGACTATTCAAGCGTAAGGATTATTGAGCGTTCGTGTTTGGAAGCGAATCGTGCACGATAAGTCAATTAAATCCGACAATAATGACTTTTCATCCGTAGAAGATTGTTGAAACGTGATCTGATGTTATCGTTGATGGTAAATCAGAATAAGGGATGGATGATAGAGATCGGGAGGTAGTTAGTGTCGTCGGATGGAAGCTGAGAACGGGCTTGATTCTTGGGTATAGTCTTGACAAAGTTGTGCGAGATGTGGCTGAAGTTTGTGTTATGCTAGCTTTTGACACAGGAATTTTATTTTTACAAAACAGATACGAGCCAAATGTGATAGTGACCAAATGAATTGTCAAGCGGCATGCGATAAAATTTTCTAGGCTTGGGTAGCTGGGGATATGCAAACGGATGGACAGTGGTGATTTTTTTTGAAAGCAAACAAATGTTCTAAGCGGAAAAAAGCGATCAGATAAGTGAGTGATCTTCATTTTTTTGTGATTCATGATTTGCGGTTCATTTATTTGTGAATGGATTTTCAATTTACAAGGATCACAGTTTTTGAGTCAAGGTTGATGATTTGAAAGTTTTGATATCAACATTTTTGGCATTTAGAATGATATCAAAACTTTCTTAAAATCCACGTGAGGGAAATGACAGCAACTAGTCATTGATAAAAAAATAAGGGACTAAAGCTCATTTCACAAATAAGCTCGAGAAAATTAAAGCCAGATTCGAGTCACAGGAAGCATAAAAAAAGTATGACAATAATTTAACGGCAAATTAAACAAAAAAAACTAAGGATATTTTATGCTTTTTGTTTTTTCTGGTAACTTAATTTGGAATCATAGAATTTTGATGAAAATTTCGTCAACATATATTTCAGTATTTTTCCTTCAAATTTTTTTTCGTAAAAAAACGAGATGCCTGGAAAAGATTGGGAAGAACTGAAAAAATTGATTTTTAAAAAAATAATCAGGAAAACAAATTTTGACTAGATAAGTGAAATGTTGTTTTACAATTTTTTTAGGTTCACATAAAGTTAATTTTTTAAGTTCACATAAAGCGTGTAGGACTCAAAAGTTTCAAAAAGCTTGGATTTTTTTCGGTAGCCATCAAAACTTTCACAAACAACCATCCAAAGGCCTCACACATTCGAAAGTTATTCAACTAGTCGCCTGCGTGGTGACCCTCTGATCATACCCATCATCCGGCCTCACCAATTTGAGCGCATTGAATAGGAACATGATGCGGGTGCGAATGGCTAATGAGGGGTTAACAACACAGTGGAGAAGAAAACATTGGGCCGTGAATGTAAAATAAATCTACGAAAGAAAAGAAAACAGATTGCATGGCAATTGTGTGGCAAAAATCTGAATTCATTATTCGTATTTTTCGCAGCTTGTTGAACTCATGTGGTTGCCGGAAACTTCATACTCACTAAATACAGTGCATCACGCACATATAATGAGAATAATTATTTTAAACTTTTCTCAAACTCAAAAATTGGGTATTTGAATATGGCTGTAGAATATTTTCTCGATTATAAATTTTTACTGGTGAAAATACGAGTAAATAAATGAAAGTGTTTCGAATCGGACCACGAATTTTTTTCTTGAGATTTAATTTTAGATTTATTTAAAACATATCCAGAACAATTTATAGAATAGAATTTTCAGAAAGTATTTGAGAAAAATATGAATTTCTTGAAACAGTGTCACAGACACAAAAAAACATTTTTTCACTCTAAAGTACAACATGGATTTCTCCATGAATAGTTGGCACGAAAAAAAATCATCCACACATATTTTTCGGTTTGATCTTCATAATATCTAATCAATACACATTTTTAGCATGTTTCATAGAAGTCAATAAATTTCTATTGAATTTGGCATACATTTCCAAAACATTCAGATCGATTCTATTTATAAGCATAATTGAACTCGAAACAAGATTTTCTATAGTATTCGAGGCACTTAATTATTCCCTCGGACTTAAGCGAGTGCTAATCTAATTTGTCCTGTTTCCAAACAGATTGCCACCAGCCAAGGAATTTATGTATGCTAGACGACATGAGTGCGAACAAGTATGTTGGCCTGGACGTCCCGTCCACCCTTCCATGTGATGATGGTTTTTTCAGCCAAAACACGAATATTCGGAATTAAATAGTAGATACAAGTCAGTCCATTTAATGGTTGACTTGCTGCTAATTAGGTATGTATTGAACGTAAATATTTTAAGAACATATTGATGATGTAAGACACTGTTGGTATGTTTGATGTGGGAGGGAAATTATATTAAGTAAGTTAAGTATATTTATGTTTGGATTGAAGGCTGATAGATAGATGCTAGAGATGCAGATCTGCATTATTGTTTTATCATCTTATTATCGCCTAACCAGGCTATGCATTTTAATTCATATGTTTGGCAACATAACATACAGATTTTTGCGCCCAACATGATTATGATCCTGAATCTTAAAAAAAATTGTCTTCAACTCATCAACACAAATCGACTCGAATACAAACAATTTTACGAAATACTTCCAAACAGTTTAACTCCATTAATCTCGATTTAATTGACAAACACTTTCGTCGATAACAATGTCCAGGAAAATCCTTTCGTTTCCTTCCAACAATTTGTACCTACACAAACGATATCACTTCCACTCCAATTGTTCGCTCCAGTTACGTGTCAAGTCACGGATGTGAAAGACTAGAAAATTAATGACTTCTGTCTTTCACCAATTAATCGCTCGAAGATGGATAACTTTACATGGATGAAAGTCGAATGGGAATATTTTGAAAATGAGTTTCAGTAAATTATCTAAGTTGATAAGCTCTAGATAGGTTTTCGATTTATCCTGCAATAGTCAAATAGCAAATGGAATGTGTTTCACAAGAATTGGTCGAATGACTGGATTGTAGATACAAAGTTTAGATTTGTGTATCCGAAAAAAATATGACTTTGGCAAGGATTTATTGCATTTCAAAGAAGAAAACGCCATGAAATTTATGTGAGTTGTTTCATTTTCCCGGCCAAAAGTCTTTTTTACATAATTTTTTTTAGTCCTTTGACTGTTTTTTCCCTTCCAAATCGTTTCTATTGTTCGGTCAATCTTCACTCTTCTGCACAATAGAACGCTGACTAACTTCCAGGACGATTTCCAATACAAAAAACTTCCTTGAATTTCATTTGCCTACAAAACTAAACCCCTCCGACATTCTGAACAGAACGATGACCCTCATCAAACCGAGAACTTTTAAGTATTTGTGTAAACTTTAACCGTTCATGATATCCCCATTTTATTTGCTATTTATATGTAAAACTTTAAAGCAAATAATTAAGTGTCTACAGACACACTTACTACATTAACATACTTAAAGCTCATAAAAAAAAGACCTAATTATCTCTAAATCTTTAAAATCGTTGTCAGATGAAACGAAACTCTTAAATTTTCAAATATTTCATGATTTCCTTTCATTATTTTCTTTAATTTTTTTCACACGCACCCTATAAATCAAATTGCAAATAAAATGTTATGATAATGATTTTCCGTTTCGAAATGAAGATTTTTTTTAAGTATGTTTGAAATTTATTAATATTTTTCGCGTCAGACTCTGATGTTTGCGAGCAGATGTTTATCATTTTCGTGTCGTGTAACACAAATTCAAAGCTAATGACCAATAAACACACCAACATTAGAATTTTATGAACTGTTTAATGATGAATGTTGTTGAAGTATAATTTTTGTCAATGTTTTTCCGGACTTTGATTAGTTCAGAATTTTAATTTTATTTAGGCAGTTGTCCGTTACAATTAGCTATGATGTATCTCTTCGGGATATTTCAAGAATATTTTCTAGATTGAAAATAGATGGATCATGACTGAATTGATTTTTTTCGGAACGGAGAGAAAGGAAATTAATACTTTATTGCAATATTCAGAAAATAATGGCGGAATATATTTGCGAAAAAATTATTAGATACTTAGATTTCACCTTTAAGCAACGAATTTCGAAAGGCACAACTTAGAATTTCAGACTACACTTGAAGTTTATCGATCGCCATGGTGGTGGTGGTTGGATAGCGCTCACGCCAACACCGGGAGCAGCAACAACTGATGAAGAAAAATTCAAGGCGGGGGAGCTATGGTTGATTCTTGATTTTTTAAGCATAGTTTTAAGATTTTTTTAAGCAATCTGGGAAAGGTTAGTTCATTAATCATCATTAACTAAAAGAATATACTAAAGTACATATATTAAACGGTATCCAGAAATTTTTTATTGAAAAATATTGGAAATTGAGCCAGTGACTCTACATCTAAATAGGCAGCTCCAAAAAAGGTAAATTGCCGTGAGAAACATAACTAATAGCTGGATCCTCTGAAACAAAAAATCAAAAAAATTCTGTTATTTAATGAGTTTCTTGAGGTAACGCTGTCGAGATTTTTCATTTATTTTGTTTATTTCAATTTTGGTGTAATTTTGAAATCAATAAAAAACGGAAAAAAATATATTTTCGGAATTGTGATTTTTAATCGGAAAAAATCCTATTTAAAAAAAACTTATAGTCTAAAAATAAAATAACTTGACAGCTTTACCTTGTAAAATTTTTACAGAATAAGTGTTCAAAATTCCAAAAGGATCGGCTCGTAATTTTTTGCGTTCCGGGTCCCACCGACTTTGAAAATAAAAAGTCTCAGGCCATCAGGAAGGGTGTCTAGAGAATCTTTTTGTTGTTGTCTTCGAAGGACTAACAGCTCGTAAAGCGATGACACACAAATGCCATTAATTTTTCTATAAAGCCAAAGACGAATATGATAGTGCTGACACTAAGCCTTTTGAAGCTATGACCCGCACCAAATTGTGGGTAGTCTGAAGTTCTTGCCTGCAAACATCAATAAGGAAGGCATTCTACTGTCCTGAGCGCGTAGCATCCAAGACGAGGGCCAGGCCATCGGGGTGAAGCAAAACAAAAAAAAACTGACAGAACGACAGTGTTAGATTCCTAGTCAGTCACGATAGTGAAACTCTACTTACGATAAAGAATGCAGACAAGAAAACGCGTCTCAGTGAAATCTTCTGTGATCAAGGTTCAGTTCAACCACTTCCGAAAAAAGGAGAGTTTCATATGCAGATCTTCTTTCCCTCACTACAAGCAAGCAGAAACAACCCCGACGAAACATACGAATGACAGACCTAACTGCGCACATGATGCAGACTTGCACGCAATATGCTAGGAAGATAGGGCTCAGGCAGCAAGAACAATATCTGCTGAGTCTAACGTCTTAGAGGTTTAATTGTTCGCAAGTCATTTATACCGTTTTTTTATTTTTGTCGGGTTGTTTGAACCGCCAAAATTTTAAAACAATTTGCCCTTGAAATAGTTTGGTATTATGGTAGTAAAATCTATATGT
This sequence comes from Oxycera nigricornis, assembly GCA_963942545.1. Taxonomy (NCBI): domain Eukaryota; kingdom Metazoa; phylum Arthropoda; class Insecta; order Diptera; family Stratiomyidae; genus Oxycera; species Oxycera nigricornis. The sequence goes on from OZ012661.1 coordinate 5,948,258, forward strand.
ACGCGAAACATGTGCTAAAGATGACGAAGAAGTAAAGGCTTGAGTTCTGATTGAACTTTTTATGAGTTTTTTTGTAAGTAGGCCGACTTTTTCGGGATTTTAATTCGACACAAGTAGTCAATGTAAAAGAGAAAGACTCGAGCACCGACCCAGCGACTAAATTTGCGCTGAACTGTGCTATTTTGTGAGCAATTATCACCCCTTCTAGTCTTCGCCTATTCCCTGTATTCAACGTCGTGCAAGTTTTTAACAGTTTAAGACTTAGGGACATAAATCAAATCATCATATTCTTCGTTGCCATAATTTCAAAAAACAAACACATTCATGTCGACGAGCTAAAATCGGCATGAGTTGAATCAACCCTCTTTAAAAATGTACTTAAATCGACATTCCTCCATGAAACAGCATTTAAAGCCTATTCAGACCAATAGAGTCATAAAATGTAGTTCATCCACTGGAAGATATAAAACTTTAAGGATAAGACTTTCACTTTTAGTGCTACACAAACATCATCTTGAATCCTTCATGTTTCTATCTTTTTGAAATTAACAATTGTTTTACTTGCAACAACTTCATAGTGTCACTATAACTAAATCAGAGATAGCAGAGCCGAAACAGGGATGATAATATCCTTAAAACTTTATCCTAAGCACACTCAACACATACATATTTATTTATACAACCACAAAACAAAACTAAAGTGGTCGTAATTAAAATCATAACCAGGGGGTCTATTAAAGATTTTACGACCGCTCAAGGGGGCACTTCGGTAAAAGCAACGAAACTTTGTCAATATCAATCTATTCATTCGGAACAAAAGGATAAGATCCATTTTCATTGATTGTCCTGCAGAGAGAAAACAAAATCATTATTGCTCCCGATGAATTGTCGCGGTCGGGCAGGTCGGGTCGGAGTGAAGTTGAATTTATTATTGAATTGTAGGATTGAAGACAGTGTCCTTTGCGATTGTAAAAGGGAAGACCTATTCCATTTATTACTCAGCGATAGTGCGATAGTATAGTTCGTTTTGGAATTGCTTCCGGGTCAAGGATTGCATAGGAAGATGTTACAGTTTAGTGCTTGTTTGGAAGAGTTAGTTGATCTGAAGCCATTATGTCAAACGGATGCGTTTAGATATGCAAACATTGGATCATTCAAAGTTATGAACTATGAAAAGTGTTTGGAGATTTTAGGCGCTAGTGATGTAAACAACTCTTAGCAAATGCGACCGTAACCATGCAAAAAATAAGTTTAGCCATCAAAGTTTTTGTTATCTAAGAGAATATTGACTCGATAACTTCCCATGTTTTTCCAAAGAGCAAGTGTAGTTAACTAGAACCCTAATATGATTTTTTGATGTCTAGTTTTTAAAAACAAATTCGAAATTTCCAATTTATCAATCGCCCAATGATCGATGTTTGAAAACGAAATCCAATTTCAAAATGACAATCTTCGACAGATTTATAGTCAAACAGTATCCTGTTGTGTCTCCTGCGTATCACCCAAACATGACAACTGTTTTCATATACATATATACTACATATATACAATTCAACTTTGTGATTTATCACAGCACGATTGTCTGAAACAATTGTTGAGATTTTCAGCAACACATTTTTTGATGGAATCGTGAAAGAATACGACGAAGTAGAATATGAGACTGGATATGTGTCTCGAACACATCTTAACATTGTCCCCCCCTTAGAGGGTTGATTTTATTATTAGTCAAGGAAAAATCTGCTGACGTCGAGCATAGAATATAAATCTTTTCAGTTTGTAGTAAATTTATCGGACATTCTTCCCAAAGGGATTGAAATCTCTGCTTTGTTTAATTGGATTAAGTCAACGATGAAAAATATCTAAGTCAATTTGTCGTATAAAAAATGGTTTTATGTCGTTGTTGGTGGCACAGTAAATTTATGAGAAGACGATCTGAAAAAAAGCTCTTGAGGTTTGATTAAAAGTTTTAACTAAATTTATATGGAAAAATGTCTACGTAAATTTTCATTCATGTCATACATATAAATTGAATTGTTTGTGGCTGCTCATTTAACATAAGAATAGTTTAGATTAGATTGTGGAAATCCTTTCCGAAGAGACCTGGATGCAAGGATTTTCTCCCATTTTACAGTTCAGATGTGATTATATTTTCTATCCGAGATTCCCACATGTTTAAAGAGGAACTCCTTATTCCATTAAATGTTTATTGAGTTGATTTTTTCTGCTGGATTGTCAAAATCCTTGGAAGATTTGAGCAAATTATTTGAAGCATTTGTAATAATCTTGCCATTTAGTTCGTAATTAAATATAAAACAAATGAAATCTAGACCAACCTAACCTCCCTCTAGAAACCTACTAGACCATAATGCAGAAATCCAATAATATTCAATCAAATACCGGAACAGCTATCATAGTACCATAACCACCCTCATCCTGAAAAGCCAAAACAAAGCTAACGACAACTATAACTTACAGCATTGTGAAGATTGCTGACGTTCACGATTTCAGGATGATGGTAAACGGTAACAGTGCTAGTGAATTTAACTATTGGATTACATAATTCACTTGAAAATTATCGAAGCGAAGAAGATAAAATTCTGCAGGAGTAACAGGAGGGCTTATTGCTCTGTTCAAATCGAAAAGAAACTATTAATGTCTAAAAGATGTATCTGCACCAGTATCGTTTCAGATAAAATATAGTGAATGGTATCCGTAAAAACATTCAATTGCTAGCGGATGCGATGAAGAGGAGCTTTCGATTTAAGGATGAATGGCTAAGAAAACAGGATGTTATTCATGATGTTTGTGGTGAATTGAGTTTGTTTTGTTAAATGCATTGAGGTAGCAAATAAGCAGGTAGTATATCGAATGGTAACATTGAAAGCTGACGGTTTTGTCCGGCACTATTATGAAAATATGGTGTTATTTTCACAGCTTTGGGAAGACAGAAATGTTAATGGACTAAATCGGCCACAAACTGCAAGCTATGGTGCGCCTATCTGCACTAGTCGTGCTTTAGCGCACGCGTTACGCCATCAAAAGTGGGCCCTGGCAGGTGAGCTCTGCTGACGTTGATTGTCCAGTTGCTATCCGAGGGGTAGTTTGCTCGCACATTATTTTTTATATTAGGTTAAAATTACAGGCGTAATCTCGACTATCGATAAGATTAGATCTGTTGTTTTTGTTACTTTGGAGTTTTGCATAATATGGACTTAAATTCATGTGATAAGATTATGCGAAGACGGGACAAACGATAGACGAACGGTTGTATTAACCAGACCACAATCAACATAGTCTAGTCTTCGAATGGCCGATGGAAATTGTCTGCACGATCATTATTCATTATCACGTCACTAGAGTGAAAACTATTGACGTCTTTAAATCTCAAATGAAAAAAAAAACAATTTATTACAAACAGCGCCCAACGTGGGGTCAAATGTAGTGTAAGTCATTGTGGACCTAAGATCGGAAAATTAAGAATCTAAATCATAAAAATCCCACAAAATCTGATGTTATCCTGGAGATAATCATGAACGAAAACATTTTCATCACTAACAAGAGTTCATTAAGCTTTCTTAGGTTTTCGATTTCAGCCACAGTGAACCTCGAAACAAATCCTTCGAACTTGATACTTTACCACCATCTTAACCATCACTATCAACACTTGTAGCAATCTTACCAATTAAGTTTGCAATCCGATCTACTCTCTCTGTTGCTTAATCAGATTGGATATCAACGGTGGCAGTGTTGAGGATAACAAATAAAATACTTTGACCTTTCCATTTCACCCCATTACCGCTATCAGGACAATTGTGCCAATTAATGTCAAGCAACGTAGCACAAGAATGATTAAGTACATGGTATCTGTTGTTGTCTAGCTGACTTGACGATACTCTACTATGCCTACTCTTTTCGGATGCGTCAAGAAGATGGGGTGAAGTCAAGACAATTGCGTAGATTGCCAAGATACATACTAGATCTTAGCTGCATAGACAGATACATTGCAAGGTATCTTGAATGTTAAGCGTAAACTGTACACGTAATACGGTTGCAAATACCACAATATTTCACGGATCGAACGAAATCAATAAATCAAGGACTGTTTTTGAGGAGAAGTTGCTTGAAAGTTTTAATTGACTAAATTCTGGATAGATGTGCTTGAAAGATACTCTTTTCGTTTGAATATAATATGTTTGTGATTAAAGGTGAACAGGTTTATAAAAGTCGGCGTGAAACAAAGTTCTCTGTGTTTTTTTTGGAGTCTAATAGACACATTTAAAAAATTATGTTTCAGTCTACCAAAAAAATGTTATACTACCTAAATAATTAACATTTGGAACAAATGCAAAATTACATTCAAAATTTAATTATACTATCAAACATCTTGTCTTAAAACAATCTACAATCATCTACGAATCTCATTTTCAAATTAAAATGGAATGTTATCTGGTCACCAGTTTTTTCTTAGTTTCTACATTTCCCGTGAAAATCAAATTAAAAACATTCCCCGCTAACGTAATTTGCATCTAATTAAGTAATCACAGGTTTTAGCATTGCGACAGACGTGGTCATGGCTGCTCTGAAAGGTTGTTGTGGTGGTTAAAAAATTAATTAGATAGAAGATGGGTATTTTAATTATGTTATCAAGATAGCAGTTGAGATTGCATTGGAAAATTCAGGGATCATTAAATGATTTTTGAATTGTTTTAGAAGAAAATTTTGATTTGTATCAAATATTAGACAAATGAATTTTCACCAGAAAAATTATGGATATTAAAAAACAAATTCAGTTTTCATTTTATGGCCTATTGTAGATTGAAAGGGGAGAAAATCATCATTTTCTATCATTCTATTTTGGAAATACGTAGAGGAAAAATATGCAACACAAACCAGGCTTTCAAAGAAAATCAATATTTACTTCTCATCTGTTATCCTTTCAAAACACTGATCCATATCTAAAACTATTGATTGTCGGAAGCAACACTAAATCCCAACTAAGCAAAAAATCGACCGATTCCAAGAAGGCAAACAGATATAATCACGGAATTATGAGGCCATTTAAGGTCCTGTGTCCCATGAATAATTCACAAGTGGACAGGCTGCTTGACGCCTTAAGCACTAAGGATTGTGCCTGTAGCTTCCACACTTCCCGAGAACCCAAGTCAAAACAAACCAGAAGCTTATGGGCATTCTTATATCTTTCTTTCTGCCAGAGTTATGCTATGAAGCCGATTAGTATCCAAACAATAATTCGATATCCACTGTAGACGATTTGTCAATAGTAAGTTAGTTCACTGAACAATTAGTCCAGGATGTTAATGCGTAGCAGTGAAAATCGTGTCATATTTATATGGTGACTTCATTAAAACCATATCATTGACGACACCAATAAGGACGAAATTCATTTCAATCAATTAGGGTCAATCTTGTGGCAGTTTAGGTTCGAGGTAATCTCCATCCATCAATTTGGCAGGCCGAACAGAAAAGTGTCCGGTTACTTTGCTTCCGGATTAGATAAATTAATTAGCCAACTAACCGCAACAGGAGCTGCAGGAGCAAAACCACTATCTAATTGGGTTGTCTTGATATACCAACGAGAAAATGAGATTTCAGAGGCTGATGTGAAACATTAGGGGCAACTGTAATGAATTCATTTGGTGTTCATGATTGCTTGTGTCTAATGAAGGACTTTTTTTAGTCGTATCCTTTTCGTTCTTAATTTAAAAGAAAGATATTCCTATTTAGTTTTCTATGTTGCTTTTTAATTCTTCAGAAGATTAATTTGAACGTAATCACAAACACTTTTCCAAGGAATGATTTCCAAAAAACAAATATCCTACACCCATTTTACATGCTTGTAATTTTCTTTTTGCTGAATTCAAATCGGAAACCAATACTGTGATCTAAATGAACTAGATTCACTAATCTACGAATAAACAAACTGTGTGTATTCCTCACGTACTAACTCAGTAGCTTATCTTTCATATGATTAGTGTCCTGTGGCTATTATTTCGACTGGAACTAACGATAAAACTCATTAATCATCCTTTCAGCTCTGTCCTTCTGGTGGTGATATCAACTCTATCGGCTAGGAAAATTAAGACCTAGACGTGACAGTTCAATGTGTCAATAACTACATAGATTGCTCTGTTTGCCTAAACACTTATTCATATTGGATTTGGTCTTGAATAGTATAATTAGATATGTGGTGAGACAGTTGAATGAGTACGTGTGAAAGATGATGATCCCAAGCAACGACTGGATAATAGATGGCTTACCAAGTTTGTTTGCGAAGGAGGCGAACAGCCTTTTTATTAAGGGTTAGTTTATTTAGTCATGAAGCTACTGAAATAAGGACAGTTTTTGGGTTCGAAAACCGATAAAGTGCTTATTTGAGAATTGTAATCCGAATCCTTGTTGTGAAAGTATATGTATATTTATGTGTGGCGAGTGAGACTCCTGTTTTGTGTGGCCAAACTGAGACTACCTTTTTGATTTTACATCAGTTCATTTGGCAATGCTTTCCGTTTATTTTCGCCCTTACCATGTCTCTCCTCGCTTCATTGTTCATGAAAATTACAAACCTAACTAACCGCCAAACCACAAAAGAAACAAACAAACTAATTTCCTCTTGACCCAACATTTCATACAAACGAAAGGTATGTACCTATGTACATAGTAATCGCTTGATTTTCACAAGGACACTTGGACATGGTGAAAATGCAATTTTCATATCTATTACGTGTCCACGACACGATACCAGAGGTCTATTTTCACTACTCTATTTATACGTATATACTTGAGCAGGCAATGTCTATAAAGGACAATTCCTTTCATTTCGTATTCGAAATGCAAAACTTTTAATCTCGTTCCGAATGTTGCGCGTGAGTTTGTTTGTGTCGGTTGCCTTCAGTTGCTGGTCTAGTTTGTTTGTCCTGTTGTCGTTGTCGTAGTTTTTTCTATGGTTTCCTCAACTTTAGTCATTACGTCACTAGATATTGTAAGAACATACGGAAGTAAATTATTTTATAGTCAGTATGACGGTTGTAATGGTTACGAAGTCAAAGTTGTGAGAATTCTAAAGGATAGACAAACAAACATAGAATCAATATCTTGGCAGCAGTTAGCCACCAGGAAAACTTTAACTTTGCAATTCTATATTTAATTTTAAATCATAATATAACTGACGAATTGAAGACAAGTTATAGTAAGTAAGTTGAACATTTATAATGTTCAAAATATGTTGAAAGAGACATGTTCTGCAAGGAACATCACACAAATGATCACACATGGATGTTCCAAAAATAGCTTCACGATTAAGAGTCCTCGGGAATCACCTACGTATGCTGCTAAAAAACCATTGCGCAATTACAAGTTCATACGTTAAAACCATATTTTTTAATTTTTAAACGGTCAAAATTGGATTTGAAGGTGAGCACCACAAAAGCTTCCACCATATTTCACATGCATTTCGGCCACTAGTCTTGGAGCCTATAGAAAAGTTCCAACCCAGCTGCCGAAAACTTATGAAGAAACCCCAACCTATGCCTCATTTCGTCTACAATACTACTGGGAAGGTAAAGTAAAAGCTTTTGCAGACACTCTCAAACAGCACTTCAATGAGAATAATCTCTCGGAGTAGTTCGAAGCAAATAAAGGTTCGTGGAACATAGATGGATCCAGATCCTCAAAACAACTCCACTCTGAAGTCATATCTTGCTGAATTGGAGGCTCTCGTGGTGGTGCCGACATTACAAAAAATACCTGGATGGGATGATATTACCAAAGAATGCCTTAGATATGCCCCAGGCAACACGATGTAGTGGATTATGGACATCATAAACACGGTTTTCCATTTTTGATGGTACTCAGTGATTTGGAAACTATGAACCATTACAGTTTTTACCAAACCCAATAAAAATCTCATGAAATTCCGTATGGAAATTCACAACTTTTTTTCTAGAAAAAGATCCATAGAAGCGGGAGTCCCACAGGTTGACTATGTTTTACAGCTTATATATCACAAATATTCTAACGCTGCTGAACCCTATAACGAAAATCACCCTATTAGTTGATTATCCATACTGTTAAGTTCAATGGTCATTGCACCTGGTCAAGCATTGAATAATTTTCATCCCAGATGTAATAATTTCCATCCCATACTCAATTATATATTGTAATGAGATCACATAATAGGTAGGAAAATCACTCACCCAACGACAAAAGCAACGGCAACTAACAACGGCGTCAGAGAATGGGATTGGTTGGAACCGTTTGCCCCTTTTTGATACTAACGGCGGGGCTACAGGTGGTCATAGCAAGAAGATTGACTTTTTTGGGCGAAAAAATTGATCACAGCAACAATGACAGCTATCGAAAAAAAAACAAGGGTGGTCATTGTTTAAAGTTAAATTTTATATTGGCTTTGATCATGAAATGCAGACAATTTTTTACAAAAGGTGCAACTGGGATTAAAGAAATTTAATTTGATATTCCACATTCAGCTCTTCATAATCATTAAAAAACAAACAAAATCCACGCCAACTGCCCACGAAATTTCGCGGTTACTTCAGTTTACCTTCAGCCAAACTATCCTTTAAAAAACTTTCACCACAACAGTTTATACGACTTAATGATTTGGAATAGAATCACGTAGTCAAGGGAAAAAAGAACCTACTATCCTCTATAGTTGGCGACTTTCAAAATCCATTCCATCTCATTTTTCCATCCCGAGACGATGTCCTTTTGTTCTTCGAATGCGGAAAATGTCAGATACGTGTGCGTTTGATTGAATTAAGCTAAGCCAGGATAATGACAAAAGTTGTCGACGAAAAGTTTGTGTTGTTGATGCCTTTTCTTTGGCTTATGACTGATACTGATGTGGTTTTGGTGCGGCAATCGGATGTTTTGATCCATTCGTGAAGGACGACGGATCGAAAGAATCGGAAGTCAAGTTCTTATTACTTTGTTGACTTGGTAAGGAAGAGGTGATTGTAAAGTTGCAATCGCGTTTTGGGTGATGAAAGTAAGTTTTATGGATTTGAAATTATGATTTTTGGGTTTTACGATTATTTTTGCGAAGCTATAGAACGTATATTTTGAATTCCTTGATGATGGTATGCTGTTCAATGAAACAAGCTCCTAATCTTTATCTTCCAGTTTGAAAGTAGTTTGATATTCATTAAAGTTATATTGGCCGAAGAAAATCCTTCAACTCCTTTAACTATCAAAGTGTTTACTAGTCAAAATAAATCTGCTTCTCAAATCTAAACAATCAAATCTATTTGAAAGTATGTGGAACTCACCCACATATCATAAATAAAATTCATATGTATTATTTGAAAACATTCAGTCATGCAGTGAAAATATCCTGCAACCACACATTCAATATCCTTCGAATCAAAACAAGTATCGTCCATCAATCTCGACACCCAACCCTTCATAACATTCCAAACAGAGTTCTTAAATTTTGTTTTTGGGATCTCGTCAATATATAAATAATTTATTCATTCAAAATTTACTACTGAATATCTTTCAGGACATTTAACCATCAAAATTTTTACATTTCAATGCGAAATTCTTTATTATTGTCCAATATTCAATCTTCTTCAATTACATTCCAAGCCCTGACATAGTTTGGAAGGTCAATCTTCTGTTCAACGATGAATTGCTTCTTACTGCCATTGTAGTACAGCATAATTCATTTTAACATCCTCATTGTCAGCAGGACACAAGATAAATTACGAAGATTTCGAGAAGTAGATCTGTGAAGGAGGAGTTCTTTATTTCGTCATTAGGATTTTATTTAGACTGTGACGGGGTTTGAGGCCAACAAAAATATACAGTTCATTTCTTGGTCCATTTTTTTTTTTTGATGGGCACATAATAAAGGAGTATGGTTTTGTTGGATTTTTAGGGGAGAAGATTCTGTAACTAAGCTGTAGGAGAGGAACAACTGAATGGGTAGAGTCAAACATGGAGCATATATCGTGAGAAAGATGAATTCACAATATTGAGGCAGTAGTTCTTTGTTGCATGTATACCATCAATCATTTCTTATCCAAAAAGGATACCGAATGCTTTTCCTTCAAATTACAATAGAAGGTCTATATCTTCTACTAAAATCTCGCCAAATGTCCTGTCAAAACCAGTCAAACATCTCAAATAGATACGACAATATTTTATCCTTGATCAAGATTGATTGATATACACTCGCGCAATGATTTAAAGGACTTCATCGTCAAATGTAATTATTAGAGCAATAGACTTCACCATTGGACATCATTATTACTGGTCGGCTGGAAAGTTATTAACTCGTCAGCATCAAATGTTCTAGAGGCGTAACCACGAAAAAAAGAATCCGGGAAGACAAGAAGACGGCGTATCAAGCTTGGGCCAAACTAAGAGTGTGAAGCTTAACGCTTTCCATTGTGATTACTATGCCTGGACATCATCCACAGTGGTTAAGAATAACGACGACTTTCATCGCAGAAAGTATTAGATTAATGACATCACGCTTTCGTCTCTAATGGGGTGTAATATTTTGGTATGAAAAAAATTGGGTGATAGTGGATTAGAGTGATCTTACGATTTATTTCTCGCTAAGAAGTTTGCAAAAGGACGCAGAAGGTAGGACAAGATTTTCATGATGAATATGTTTCGTACGAGACGGAGAAACAAATAAGTCACAATATGGAATTTGAACCCATTCAGAAAAAATCAGTTTTATTTGAATTATCCTTTATAAATCTTGGAGAGAATCAGATGTTGGGCGAAGAAATTTTCAAGCTTTTTGCTGCTTCTCTATCATCATCATCAATGTCAGATTAATAATTTGTGTTATCCTTCTATTTATTGTTTATTTGTTTGGCTGCAAAGCTGATAGTTTGGTTTGCGCTAAGTTCGCTATCCATTTCGGCCGTTCAATAAAGAAAAAAAGCCTTGAATAAATATCACCCGAGGTCAAAATTAATTAAGACTAAAGAGCTTACAGATTAAGCATAACTGGCTTCATTCCATTAACTGAAAAATAGACTTAACAACATCATGCATAATGGGAATATTAAGTTCTTCAGCTTCTACGCTTGTACATTTAATTTTTGTTTGTCTATTTGCCTAACTAAATATTTTCAAAATGAAGTCAGAAAAATAGGAAACACTTCATCAATATTAAGGTACTAACAAGCACTCAACTTCCTCACTATTGTGTGACAATAAATCAATTTGCATGTAATCCAACAATCCTTCTAATTTTCCGCCTTTCCTCACACTGTTGTCCCGAAATTTTCTTAATGATATTTTCTTCTTGACAAGGAACAAACGCTCCTTTTGCTGCCGACACACAATGTTTCCGCAGTGCGTAGCCGAAAACTAACTGAAGTGCGTGCAGACAAACGATATCGATTATTTTTCGCTTCGGTGGACGCCAAATGATTATAAATACAATCTATAAATTGAGGTTAATACCTTTCCGCACATAAGGGTAACGAGAAATTATAGTTGATGGTCGGACAATGGACTAGTGAAAAAATCTAATTTTTTGGTTCGTTACAATCGCACGCAATGGTAACAAGTATTTTTAGGACCAAAATAATAGACACTTAGACCTGAATGACTTTTGGTTCGGGCCTATTGTAAGCATTTATCCAAAAAAGATAAGGAAGTAATTAAACTAACTTCGATGACTTTCTTGATTTTTCACATAAAACTTTCCCCTAAAATCCACGCAATTTGCTATAAACGAAAAACTTACAAACCCTGTTTTATTACGGAATCAACTTGTCCTTACCGAAAAACCAGAAACCGATTTAGTTAATCTGTTCGCCGCATAATCCTTTTGATTAAAAACAAACTTTTCGCTCTGGAAAACTCATAAAAAGTAATTAAGATTCTGTTGAGTTTGTTGTGTGATTGTGTGTGACGTAGTGACAATGATTAATTACTAGGATTCATTTTTGCGGCTTAACAATAAATAAAGGAGAAATAAATACGATATATGTATGTATGTCCTCGTAAGTTTTTTCACTACAATTCCTTTTCTTTTTTCGTTTGTTCGTTATTTAGATGGTTTTTGTGTAGTTTTTTTTGCAAAGAGTTGACCGAAAAATTACTGCCAAGCTAGATTTGTTTTGTGAAGCGAAGATTGACGGTTATGGCGTTATGCTTGTATCCTTAAGCTTAAAAGCCGATGAGTTACTAGACCGGCACAATATGTATACAGAACGCCAAGGGTAACTGGGAGCTCTACCCGAAGGTGGAAATGTGAGAAGATGGTGGGTGGTGTGGAAAAATATACGAACAAATTGCTTGGGTGGTGAGATTTCATCTGTTAAGTGAATTAATGACTTTTAGATGTTGAAAGCAATTTAGAAACGATTTAGTGTTGATGCGGAACATATGCGACGGCTAAGAAATTTTTTGGGGGAGGCCAAGCCTGGGCATGCGAAGTTAATTAAGATGACGTTGATTTATCAAGTGATATTTAGGGGAGTCATTCGTTTTCAGAGTTTGAGGGCTGAATGGAATGATGATTGTTTGATTGAGTTGATGCGATCGTCAACGGGGTAAAAAATGAGGGTAATACATAGTTGATGGCTGTGAGTAATTTTGAGATATGAATCCAGGTTCGACTGCTAAAAAATTAGGTTGGATATCATCGATAACTTTGACAAGCAACAGTAAGAATATTATCCACGAACTTGTGGAATAACTCGTATAACAATAATTGGCTTATGCTCTCCCTCAAAAAAGTCGGGAACATTAAAAAAAATCAAAATGTTTAAAAATTTAAAAAAAAATGTTTTTTCCTACTTTTCTCACTTTGAACTTTAAAACAGTTCATTTTAGGCCAAAGATATGTGACAATAAAAGTTGCGTAATAAAATTTTCTATAAGATAAAATTGGTTGAAAATCTTGAAACATTTAAGCCTTGCCGCAACATTGCAATAAATATAAAAAAACAGGAAGAAAAATGCCTTTTTTATTTCATTTTTTTTACAAATTAAAATGCACTTAGGACCTTCATATTTTGTCTAAGAAATTTTTTTCATATCATAAAATAGCATACAAATTTTCATCAAAACCCATCCAGTAGATTGCCCATAATAATTGTGCAATCTAAATTTATTTAAAAAAATCAAAAATTTTGAAAGGTTGTAAGTCAGAAACTTAAGCTGATGAAAGTTTGAAATTTTTTTCACGTAGTAAATAGCACTTCACCTATCAAATGCACTTTACAAAATTAAAAATGGATTATTAGGGCGGCCTCAGCAATTTTTGCTAAACTTGGTAATAAACTCTGAAATGGTGCAGGGCGGCTGCGGATTCTGTTGATGGAAGCATGGCTCCATGGTTCCCGACTTTTTTGAGTGAGAACATAAGCCAATTATTGTTATAAGAGTTATTCCACAAGTTTTCCCGCAAAAAACAGTGTGCCCCGTTCTCAACGGCCAACTGAAAACAGATCCGCCCTGGTCTATAAAGCATATTTACACTGCCACGAAACTACATTGTTTTGACTCCATTTATTATTTTGACATTTATTAGGTTCAAAACTACGTCATTTCCCAAACATTTCCAAATTACCCCCAGAATGTAATTTGGACAAAATTACGTATCAAAACAAGATTGTAATCAATGTTACAATATGCAATAGATGGCCCCAGTAGAATTCACCACCCTGTTTGACACAATATGTCAAGCAAATGCAGTGTTTGTTCAATGCAGAGAAAATAAATCGAGTTCAAACAGGTGTGAGTAAAAATAGCTGCTTCAAATATATTTTCATCGTTTTTTTCTTTGATTTTTAAGAGGTACAATGACATTTCTGACATTATCTTCATTAATAAAAGCTTTTATAAATAATCCATTATCTTCGAACCAAAACTGTTGAACATGTGTTTCTGACAAACGAAACCATGTCATTTCGAAATGCGTCAATCATAAATACGTATTTTCAATGCAGTTTAAATAGCCTATTAGATGCATCGTCAAACACTCCATTTTTCTTTCACCTCATTATACGATCATCTGGACTGCAATTTCATATTTTTATCGATCCAACGAGACCACCATATGTCAACAGGATTCATCGTATCGCGATTTCCTGTCTGTCGCACTAACAAGCTGCAATCCAAGCGTATCTGAAAGATATTTCTTAGCATGCTATAACAATTCATTCACACTGCAATTCCCCATCGTCCAACCACAATAAAAAATCATTTCCCAAAAATAAATTTGTCTCCAGATCATCACTTCATTTCCGTTGCGTTGTCAAATATTTTCTGCTGAAATCTAAAGATGCACGAAATATTTATTAAATTTATCTCAAACGGAATTAATATAATTTCATGGATGCAATCTACGAACGTTGCCCAGGCAGCTTCGATGGGCGCTATCTTGTCTTGGTCTGATTTATAACTCTGGGGCAGCCTCTGGCGACTTTTACAACATCATTAAATTTCATAAATAATTTCGGTGGAAAAGCTCGTTGTGGTTAGTGTGCCGAAGGAAAAAACTGGAACGAGAATGGCACGCCTTGGAAAAGTCGTAAGAATATACAGCGCCGCGTACATTTTTCTTTTTCTTCAGAAAAAGGCCTAATTTCATACACTGACGAATTCAATGCGACCGCTATAAAGCTATAAAGAAAATCTCTTTTTGGGATTTTTCTTGTCCCTGCTGGACTATTTTCCACTTTTCTGTCTTTTCATATTACGCAAAGGTCACTTTTCTAGAAAATCAAATGAACAACGATGAAAACGAGCAAGAACCGTTGCGTACTTTTTTATGTTGTGTTTATTGAAGACAGACTATAGTCAGATGTTTTTTTTATTTTAAAAGCCGGAAATTTACGACCCCTATTGCAGCCTATTCAGGACGAATAGAAAAGTTTACGAGGGATAACTTTGGTTTTTATAGCTTGTGAAGAACTTTAGTGAAATAGCGGCAATCAAAAAAAACAGTAGCGAAAATAATTTTGTGTAAAAGACTGACAAATTCCTGGAAAAATTACAATCAAATAGTCTTGAACGTGGAATTAAATTCGATTCAAATAAATTGATTCCATCACAAAATTAGATTTTCATTGCAAAGTTCATGTCAATTCGGATATTGTGATGAATCCTGCGAATGAAATTCACCTCCCACTGTGCACAACATTTCAACAGAGTGAAAACACCAAATCCTGATTGATAGCCTGTTATAACAGATAATTGATACTTATCAGTTGAATCGTATTACGATTGTTTGAAGCCCACAACAACAACAAATTTCTTCCGGCTGTTAATGCCTCTTGAATGCCTCCTGAAGGAACCTATAAAATCTTGAAATCGTAGTAGGCAGTTTCGGGTCGTTTTAGAAGAACCACTTGCGTGCAATTCTTCTGTCTAAATGTCCTTAAAGATTTATCGGCCAAGTTTTCAGTGGTACGATGATGCCACTTTCATTGGTACGTGATGTGAATTTGCAGTTCTTATTGTTTAGGTGAGCCTTAAATGTTGGGACATTGCCTCGTCAACGTGATGAGTTCCATTGGTTTTTATTGCTTTACTTTGAGACCGTGACCAATGAGGACGAAACTAAATGCGTAATATAAAGTTACATTTTAAGGTAGTTGTTGAAGACTCTTGCCCAAAAGTACCATGCAAGAAATTGTTGCTCTAGAAATACATAATTCATGCTTCTATTACTTAATAGTGGAAGGTCTTCCTTGAAAGCTTCCCTGAGGAACAGATGTATTTCTTTTCGAAGTGTTTTTTTAACATATACAAACTTAAAGAAAAAAATTTGGAAAATCACGAAAGAAATCCCTCAAAATATTCTGCGGAAAAAAGCTTTTCAATCTTACGAAATTTTCGTGAAATATTGAACAGAAATTCTTCGTCAAAAATATGAAATTTAATTTTGACAATATTTTGGAAAACAGTCTTACCAAAAAAATTGATGAAAATTTTTTAGAAATTTTTTAATAGAAAATCAACAAAAAAAGCATAAAAAAATCACTAAAGAAATTATAGTAGCAGTTGATGTATTTATAGAAATTTTCAACGAATTTTTTTTTTCAAAAAAAACTTAAAAAATTTAATGTTTTTTTTTGTTTTTACAATAAATAAGGGTTTTCGAAGAAGTTGTAATTGGAAACCATCAAGACTTTCGCCTCATTGACCTCAAGGACGTTCAGTCCCGGAAAGCGTGTAGAACATTTTGGTTTGACCCCTCCCAGACTAAAGGTAGATAACTGCTGGCAGGCCAGCTCAGTTGAGCGCGTAGTGTCGTGCGTCGCTTCCTTTGTCCAAGTATCGAATCTCATTACCAGATATCAGATATCTCATTACCAGATATTCATTTAATACAATTAATTTCAAAGTTTTCAGTTAATCTCTACGACAAAAGTTTACGCAAAAATATTTGTAATTTATTTCAGGGAAGAAGTTCAACATTTTAGTACTTCAAACCGGGAATTTCTATAGATTTTCCACTTCTTTTCCACCAACACCAAACGCAACACTTTTCCGGTGGTGATGGTCATTGGGAAGAGCTGTTAATGAAAATTCTTCCATAAATTCAACTGTTGTCCCATGAACAAGAGCTTTTTAATTGGTCGCTACTAGCTCGATAATTGAGTGGCGCGGCACCATAATTTTCACCATCACCACCCTCAAGTTCCATCGATACCATCAGCAACATTCTGGCCACACTTCGACCATATGCGAACACGGAAAACTCATGAAATTTAATGAATCGAACGAAAGAATTGCGAGAACTGAATTTATAAGTGGAAGTTGTGAATTGGTTGCAATTCCATGACGAGGGTAACTTCACTGTGCACAGTGTATATTAACAATTATTATTTTTTAATTGAGATCTGGGACGTGAGAAGAAATTGTTTAGGTGATGATGTTGTGTTATTTTTTGTCGCAGCCAGAGTTGAAAATTAGTTCGACTTGAAGGACCTTCGATTCAGTAGAATTTTGCTGCAAATTCAATGGAGGCATTTCGCATTTATTTTATGGCCCGTTCGTTGGAATTTCCGTAATGTGGACTTGGAAATTCTAAAATTGTTGCACGTTTGCTACATTGTTGGTGAAATTTCTAGTAAAAGCAGGGAGGGTCATGAGATTGAGTCGTGGAAATTCTTTTGTTTATGGCGATTGGATTTACGAGTTCTTTTTTATTGCGCCAGCTTTGAATTTGTATATATGTAGATGAAAATTTAATGATGAAGTGATGTGCAGGGATTGCTAATTATTTTTTTATGTACGTGAACAACCGACAAGTCGAACAAAATGAGTTCACATGGGGATAGAATCAGTAATCAGATTGACAATCTGTTTCTCTTCAAAGCCAGCTCATTTATGATAAGTAGGTAGCATTCTAAGAATTCACTTTGATATTTTATTTTTAGAAAAACAAATTGGCGATTAAAAGAATGACGATTCCAAGCAACTTAGTCCGGGTTAATTGATTTCTTTCCTAGGGAGATAATTGGGTCAAATTTTATACACTAAAGGATTAGGAGCTACAGAGGAAACCATTCAATCAACTTGTAAAACCACTATTCAATGAAAGCATTCAGAAATAATCCTTAATCTGAAATTCGATAGCTACATTGGTTTCTAAATCAATCCTAGCTCTCTTTTATGCACAGCATTTTCTAACTGTAATTTAACCTTAATCCTAAAACAACATTTCAATCCTCTTAACGGTCGCTTTTGCTGTCCAAGAATTAATCCTCGCAGCATGTCTACCCAAGACTTAACGATAATCAGTTTTTAGTTGAAGGGACAGTACTACAGTCTGAAATCCCAATTTCAAGGACATTGTTAATTATTTCTTTCATCCTATTACAGTCCTGATCTAACTAAAATTCTAAGTGATCCTGTTATCAATGTCTTGTTTGCGTTGGACGTTCATTGGACAGCTCTTGCTGCAACATCTAATACTGTAAATAATCCCTGGGTATCGAAGAACATCCTGGCGAGGCTTACAATTCTTGGTTGCTGTAGAATCGAGCCGTCTTGATCCTTTCTTGACGTTGTCCATCGTTCGTCGTAAATTAATTGAATTTTATTCACTTTGCATGCAATTTCTGCGCTGAAATTGAACTATTTGCGACGACGAATGAATAAATAAAGCCAAGGAGGCGGCAACAGTGCAATTTGTTTAAATGCGGGGCGTTAGTGCTTTTCCGAATTTCCACATACTGGCATATTTATATATATTTAGATACATATATAGATCCGTTAAGATTCAGTTCAACGATGAAATTTTCACGGAGAGTAATCGTTTATTGCATTATGAATGGGATTTGGGATGCAACTCTCGGTGTCTATTTTACGTGTAATTTATCGAGTTTGCCAAGATAAATTTCTCACGTCACAACAGTGAAAAACAAATGTCGGCTGAGATGCAATCTGTATAGCGAAAAAGGCCAGGGGATGGCTGATTGATAGATAGACTCGTCGAATAGGCTTTGATGCAAAAGTACATTGGCAAAAGTATTTTGAAGACTGCATACGTGAGTGCATGCAATTAATCATCATATACATCAAACGCCCACATGTGAGGTGCTTATCCCATTCTATGAAACTTTATTGGCATGTGAAGGGAATTATTTGATGATGAGTTATTAGTCAAAATACTATTTTCAGTGTTGAATATTTAAATGGGTACACATTCATCAAATTGAGTGCAAATCCGATATTTTGCTGAACGCGGCGAGGTTGTTGGTGATAAAAAATGGGGTGATTTGTAGTGAAAGAAAGGAAAACATAAACTGTTTTTGGTTTTTCAATAATATCAGCTCTACAACAATAATATCATCAGGCTTAGCTTTTTGCCAAACTTCATCGTCTTTTCACTGTCATCAGCTTCCAGCACATTTTATTTCTCAGATTCAATCACAAGGTCGCGGTATTTTAAGCGGTTAATTGGAGGCGTGAACCTCTTTTCGCTTTGAGGTTCGGTTCCAGGATCATCTCGGCGCAAAAGGTGGGTGGCGCTCAGATTACAGCAGGTGAATGTCAGCTATCACTACTAGCATTGGCGTCAAAATTATCTGCGAATTCAAAAGCACGTGTAAATTTTTTTAAACCCAAAATAGATATCTAAACTTGAAGAACAAACACTTTGGAGACATTTTTCTTTTGTGCAAAATTTTGCTGGGCGCTATGAGATGGTTGGTAATGAGAAATGGGGTGATTTTTAGTGCACAAAAAGAAAACCTAGACTATTTTTTGGTTTTTCAATAATATCAGCTCTACAACAATGTTTGTACCAATGATTCAATAATATCTTCAGCTCCAGCTTTTTGTAAACTTCATCATCTTTTCCAACACTGTCATCAGCTGCAAGCAACAAGGTTTACAGCCTGTTTTGGCCAGCCACGAAAAAAAGCCTTGGATAATTTTCACCCGAGGGGTAAATTACGTTGCATAGGTTGTAGGACTTGAATTTGCTTCGTGGCATCGATTTACACTCTGCAGGAAACTTTCTAAATTACCACGACCATTGGCATGAAACAAAACAGAACAAACTCGACAAGAAGAGTATCAGTGTCAGTTCGAAAAAAAAACGCTCCAAACGAGTCCACAATCACCAAAAAGAACAAACCTATGCGAAATTGAGTCATGGTGAAGTCACCGTGAAGCACAAAGTGCAAACTTCAAACACAACCCAAAAACGTTAAGAAAAACTATATTTTAAAATGGTAAAAAAAGTGGCGATATTGAACGCAACTGGAATAAAATTTCTGTTTTCATTGGAGTCTTCTTTCCCAGATTCAATCACGTGATCGCGGTGTTTCAGATTAATTGGAAGCACGAACCCATTCTCGCTTTGAGGTTCGGTTCCAGGATAATCTCGACGTGAAAAGTGAGTGGCGTTCAGATAACAAAATCTGTCTGTCATCTTTTTGCGGGTGAATTTCAGCTACCATTACTAGCATTGAGGTCAAAATTATCTGTGGATTCAAAAGCACGCGTAGCGATTTTTTTAGCCCGAAATTGATATCTATATCTGGAGAACAAACACTTTGAAGACTTTTTGGACGAAAGCACACATAGCTAACTCGACTTCAAAGAATCTTAAAGCGAAAATGAACATTCAGCCGCAAAACAACAAAAAAAAGGAGCAGTGGACAGAAAACAATAAAACTAATAAAAAGACTTCTGTACAATTTCGAAGTGATAGTTACATGAATAGCACGTTTGCAGGAAATGCTTGCAACAGTTCGAGTACAATTATAGTTCAGAAAGTGTCTCCACCCAGGACAGCAAGTTAGTGCCCAACTTAAACATCCAAGAGAAAGTTTTATTCGCATGAACTGGTAGCTAGATTCAATTAAACTGTTTTTTGAACTTCTTACTAGTGTTTTTTATTCTTCGTAGCAATGAAGGACAAGGACAAGGTCTTTTGGATTTATTGAAAATTTAATTTCTATTGAGTGCAAAAATTCAAGATCGAAATACTTTATTTATATTCTAATAAAATTTTCAATTCGATATTATCATTGAACTTATTGAAGGTTCTTCCAGAAGTTTTAAGCGTAATTTCAAACGATATGACCCTTTGCGACGATCAGTAAATTACAGTCGAGTAAGTAAAGGGTTTCCTATACATCAAACTAACCTCAAAGGAGCGTTTCATTTCGTTTCAAACTCTACGTTGGCGACCTTTTCGTATATGCCAAGAGACTGACTAAACTATTTCGCACAAAATGCTCATTTTTATGACCAACTTGCGGTCTTCAGCATTAAAATCCCTTATAGATGTATTAAGCTTCACATGCCACACGCATAAAGTTCCAAACAAGGTCCATGCGTGGCATGTTGCTCAACTCCCTGCTCCGATATCTGGAAGCCACCCACCTTCTTCCAAGATTCCACATAAGTATTGCATCGTCCCATTTAAAAGACTTTTTCACAAATTTTTTACGACACTCATAAAAACACTCCTAAATGAATATAACTTCGTATCGTTGAATTCGACAGGACTCTATTTATTTTCCACGTATTATCCTTCGAATGCGACCGTCCAAATCAAAGTTCCATTAAAGTCGATTTCGTTGAATCGTAAAGTCCTTGACCAAGAAGGCGATATTTGTATCTACTATTATTTTTCAGGATTTCTTGCTGCGAACGAAATAAAAGTGCGGTAAGGACTCTGTGAGTCAGACGAAACTCGTAAAGACTGAGTGTTTAGTCGGGAATGTTGAGCATTTCTTACCTGTTAACTGCCAGTGAAAGTGTTGCAATTAAACCTTGCGTAATTGTTTTCTGCAGCGAGAACAATTGTTTTCTTATGTTTGGGATGGTGGTGCACAAAAAAATGGTTGTTGTTCGCCATTGTTTTAAGGACATTCATAGGTAGCAGTGACGATCTTTTGGGAGAATACATTTATGTAACACCTTTGGGTGTTGTTATTTCCAAAGAAAAAAATATTACTGAGAGAAGTTCCTACCAAAGGGTACATCAAGACTCGCAATAGGTCAAAACAGATGAGATTCAAGATTGTCTAACAAAGCCAAACACCAAGGATACCCCTAATGATGTTCGATAACAATACTGTCACACTTTCTTACGATCGAATGCTGGATTGCCTTTTGTCCGGAGCATGACCTTCCCGAAAAGTTTGCAAGGAGCAAACCGAATACTACTATTTATGACTACTTTCCGATAACAGCATGTCCATAAAGACGACGAACGACAACAGGACACCTTGCACAGTGCAAAACACTTTCTCCGAGTAAACATTCGTGTTGTTTTGTACTGTGGCTATGAATCGAGTGGAACTTTTTTGACCCACCACAAGAACGTTAACATTCGATCCGGGAATTGTAAGACATTCCGACATATTTATTTTTCTTGCTGAGCTAGACTCCGTAATATATTTCGTCGACACTTGACTTTCTCTGCTTGATAACGACAAAAAAGTGTGGAAAATTGGTTTAAAGTGGACGAGAACGAAAAAGAGGAGAAGAAAAAAAACGGTTTCCCATTAATTGAGATGGAAAGTCACATACTGATGGAAAATCCTGACAAGGGAATCAAGCCAAGTTTTGCTGCAAGGATGTTTAGTCTAGTTGGTAATAATTTTGTATGCTCGATTATCCTGGCACGGAATCTTTTACATCGCGCCGAATTAGCAATTGCATAAAAGTCATCGTAAAAAAGGGCGAGACATATTTTTTAAATAAAAACAAGTCAGCTCGTTAGTGAAGGGATGTAAGGATGTAACAGCAGTTACATGTGATTTTATGGGATCGTAAAAGTTTAATCGTTCTAAAGTAAGGATCGATTGGTGAAAGTGTTTGTGTTTTCGATGGTGGGTCGGGATCATATATGACACTTTAAATTTTGTAAGCTTTTAAGATTGCACAAGGAGATATCAGAGTTAAAAGTTACATTGGAGGTTTTGTGTCGGAAATTGCGGTTGTTTATTGGTAGATTAATTCGTTTTATTGTTAGAAGGGAAGCATTAGTATGTGAAAGCGAAGTTCTATAGAGGATTGGAATATCATATGTGAGAATCTTAAGTTTTAAAATAAAGTAAGAACCTGCAGTTCGCATCCATTGTGTCCTTACCGAATTGAGATAATGTACTCGAATGGCGACTCCAGATTATAAGATTCGCTACTCATCACAGCAGATCAAGTTTAAAAAGAGGAGCCTTGAATAATTTTCACCCGAGACGGAAATTATTCAAGGCTTAAACCATCCTAAGGAACAAAATCCATCTCCATGATTTGGGATGTAGTAGACCATTGGGAGGCAAGGAAATATCATTTATACAGTGTATTGGCAGTCACAGCCACATTAAGGATTGTGAAACATTTGGTGTTGATACCGGTTCCAACGAGCGTCAAGAGAAGCGAGCAAAAACATTTTTGCTCAACATAGCGGACACCATAAATGGTGATCACTCTTATTCCACTTCAAGTTTCGACTTACAGCTAAAACATCGCAAAGAAGGACAAAAGAAACACCTGATCTGGATTTAGTAGGTAGTCGACTTCAATTGGCGTATCAGGGCTTCTTTGTCAAGCACCTGGAACATCGTCTCAAGCTCCTCGACATGAACCGCCCCATACTTTTTACGCCAATTCCAAATCAATAGATCTAACAATTCGGGAAATGTTAAAATGATATTGTCAGCTGGACGCCGAAAATTCTTGGTGAAATCATCTGCGCTTGGTCAAAATTCAACCACCTTCCAAAGCACAATGAATGGGAGTTCGAGAGAAAGAAAGGCCAACGAATAAGCAATGACGGTGCTGGTGCAAAGTTTAGAGTCTGAAGACGAAATTTTTAGTAGGCTAAGTTTAGAGTATGGCTAGTTTAAAAAGTTGATTCATGACTCTTGAAAAAGTTAACAGTGTAAGACCTATTGACCTCCGAACATTGTCCCATGTTTAACTCCGCTTTCCTTATGAGAACTGTCCTAAGCCAGTGTAAAGGAGGTGGGATTCTGACCGATCCTCGGAACAACATCCTTACAACAGGATGCTGAGGTAAAGGTGTGATGAAAAATATGGTGGCATATACATAGATAAATGATGATAAGCCCTAAAATAAGGCGATCAATCCGGAGGTTTGCAATGGGGCTCAATTGAAAAGGTTGTGTCTGTGCTTCCTCGAAACCTCACCAGGTGTATTCTGGTACCAAGGGATCCGGGTCCTTGCCGGTGAGGAACCTGTGGAGGTTGAAACTTGGGGGCTGTAGTTCATTTTTAATACAGTTTTGGACCGGATTATTTCGGCAACCGTTTTGTATTGTGGTGTATTGGTGTGCTGTGTTGCGTTTACGACAGGGGTGCTGGTACCCAAAAAGCGGCAAGGATGCTGATAGGTCCAAATCCTCACCAACGGTTATGAAGAAGTGCAGACAAGCTTTGGATGAGATCTGGAACCAATACTCGGAAAAGCAGTACTCATACTTAGTTATGGGTTATTGACTAGTACGTTTATGGGAGTTTTGGTGCGAGCTAACTTCGTAATCCTGGCTAAAGAGGTTCTTGTTTTAATGATTCATTTCGAGGAAAGCACGTTAAATCAGAACTTAATCTGTCCCGTGTTTACTTTATTTGGTATCAGAGTCTTTTGGCGGAAGTTGTTTAGCAAACATTTTCCGATAGAGGTTCGACACATGGATAGTCTTGGCGCACAAGAGAGTGCCGCCCAGCACACAATTTATCCCAGCCATATATGCAGGTGAGCGCCGGATGAGACTTCCCACTTCGAGATTAATCGTGGCTTTGGGGAGAAAAGCGCGCGAAACAAGGCGCCCGGCTATTCGGTGTTAGCGAAGAGAATTTGAACCATGTCATCAGATTTTTTAACAGCTTTTTTTTCAAATTATCTGTCAAGATGAAGACAATGGATATACCTTTTCAGTGTGAACATTTCAAGACCAAGCAAACTGAATGGACTGGGACATTACTGACTTAACAATTTTTAGCGTTTTACGACAGTGTAATAATGTGTACATAGGCCACACTCAACAAACGACTCCTAGTTATGACACAGCGATTTTAGATTCGATTCGTTCGATTTATGCACGAACTTTCCCCTATGGCACGAGTCGCTATTTGACACCACCTTAAACAAGGTTAGTGTGGTGAATCGTAATATATAAAATCATGACATTTCTGTTATGGTAAATCGAATATGGCTTGTGTACATGCATATCATTGAAAAATTGAACAGAATTGATGATACATACCATATGAAAATGTGAGATATTCGAAGTGATTATTGTCCAGGATTCTGCAAATAGTAGAGTTGACCTTACTACAATGTTATTATACAAGTGCATCACTTTATAATAATTTTAATTCTAAATGCCTGTCACTCAATCCAAACAAACAAGCTTGTAAACAGCAACTTGTTGTTATTGCAACACTCCAAATTGTTTGGTAAATTCTGATCGACATCAAACAGTGACCTCAATGATATTACCGCGACGATTTTCTGACTCATATGATTTGTGTCGTTCATTTGATGGTCCCACCTTACTTTCCTACATTCCCTGCGTGAGTCCAACATATGTACATGGGTCAGTATCAAACGTATGATGAGATTCATAATATGTTTTTTTGCAGAATCATTTACTCATCTCCACTAGAGGTTTTCGACCAAAACACGATGCGAGGCACCACACGACAATAATATTACTATGAAGTGAATTAATTTCATTTATGTTCACGGTCGTTGCAATTCAAATGGGATGATGGACAGGAAGAGAAATATGCTTTTGATGTTGACAGTGATGCGAAATCAGGCTTAACGACAACGATGACATCGATTGAACGTTGATTCATCATAAAACGGACATTGAACTAGTTCAGATGATTTTCAAGTGGATAAAATATTATCATTGATCAGAGATTTCAAGTGGGAAATTACGCGATAGGATGAGACGCTAGACGATGGATTTGGGCAAAAGGATGTGTTTGGGGCTCTCTTAGCTAATAAAACGCATATTGAAAGTGTACTGGATTAAGTGCTGTTTGATGATCATCATAAAATTGATGTCCTTTTCGGCGAATTGCTTTGAATAATATATGAGTTACGAATTATGGACGTGATAAGATTTGATGGTTTTGTGGAGTACATAGTATTTATGATGATTAACTGGAGCTATGTTTGATGGCATTTGGATTGGACTCATGTGCAATTAATTTTTAGTGACATTATTCGTGTAAGCCTCGTGGAATCTAACGATGAACATATGCACACCGAACATATCATGGTTTGTAACCAGTGGACGCACCCTTTTTTCAATTGCTTGAATACAGATGAGAAGCTTTTAACGTAGATTTAAATTTTATGAAATTTTTATGGAACATTTTAGCTATGAGAAACTTTTCGGTAGCTTTAATTAGAGTAAAATAGATTGCCAGCAATTTTCATAATAATAAATACTGACTTATAAATACTGAGTTTTAAACGCTTTCAAAACTGCTCCAACCTTGATAAAAAAATTATTAGAAGCTATTCATCGTTCCGTCAATAGCACAGCAGTCTTGTTCTCCTGTAGATGCCACCTCCACAGTTTCGGTTTAACAACAGCGTCCTCCTGTTTGCGATTAAAAACGGTGATTTCCTATTCACGTCCACGGAGCCCTTCCAACGTGTTTGTGTTTTCCCATTTTCTTCCTGTTAGGCCGCTACCAGCTTCTCGTACTTTCATGGTGGATCTGTGAGTTCTTTCATAATCCATACGGTCCACATGGTCTGGTCTAGTCCCGCTGGTTCGTCAAAAAAATGTATCCAACTCATTTTTGTAATAAGTTCACCAGTCCAGTTCGTCCTTCACGGGCTCCAGAATGAGCTGCCTGAAAACGTCCTGATCGGATGATTAATTTGCATAATCGCACATTGTTTTTCCGGTGTTTTTGTTGGATTCAATCATTAGGAAAACGAAAGCGTATAATAATACTAATATGCTGTTCGATCTTGTGTTCTTCATAATCATCTTTCGCGATGTGACCACCAGAGAACACAGGCTCTTTTCGGGCTGATTTACCCTTTCTGTCGGTCAATTTCATTCAAATCTTCATATTTCTACGAATTTGTTTGTCGTGATGGAGATTTGAACCGCCGGTGTGAGATTAGAAGTTTACCTATTTACGTCTTCATCCATGATAACATATTCACGGCTTCAGTTCGGCAAGTGTTAACAGCTAAGAAAAAATGCTTTAGGCATTAGGATATGTTTATTCACGGAACATTTCCTGGTGAATTTCGAGCATCGTACGGAATAAAAAATTATCTTAATTTACAAACAATTGCTTTAATTCAATGTAAATATTTATTGTGCGCAAATCAATCTAAAGATTCGTAATATTTATAACTACAACTAACTCCTAAATCGCTATTCTCGCCCAATCGCGGACACGCTTTTTATGTCTGTATGACAGAAAATAGAATTCACCATTCGTGCGTTTCGCACCGTGTTCATTACGTGAATTGCGTCACACTCGTTAGAAACAGCGCTTTACTCACTCATTATAACTAGTAAGGGTTTGTTTCTGTGAAAACAACGTCATTACAAATGCCCTATTTAAAAATTCTGGACTGTTTCTTTTGTCCGAACGAAAAAAATATGTGATGATAATGAAAAATAGACGACGAATGTATTTCGTTAATATTACGAAGACAATTTGTTTCCAAGCAAAGTATCTAAAGAATACATAGTATGTTATTTTTCATGCGCCTTCTCCCACGCACGAACCACTATTGATGATGTGAATATTGTTATCTTTCGAGCAGAAATAGTAGCTCAGAAGGCTTCTATTGATCGATGTGACGTTATCATGAAGGAAATGCGCGGAACGAGCCAATTTGCCTGTCTTTATACCTTGTTTTCAGTGTACTTATTCGGAAGGTATGATTTGCTTGAATATCCTTAACCTTTCCCATGGCAGTTGAATCTTTTTACTGAAAAATTTGGTCATGCAAAAGCTCCCTAACTATTGCAGAAAACAAATTCACTTTTTCCGCTAACAATAAAACCAAAGCAAATTCTCATGGGATCAAGTGGATTTTCCCTCTTCTATGCTAAAGCGATTTTGATGAAAATTCAAAATTGATATCTCCAGGCATCTGACAACAGATCCCATTGTCGTTGTTGTTGTCGTTGTCGTCGTCGTCGTCGTCGTCCTTCAAAAAAATCTCGCATGTTGACTATCCAGCATTTTTCAACTATAAACAAAGACTACCATCAAGTTGGAGGCCACATTTTCCAGCATGTTAAGGAAAATTTGTTCGCTTTTCACTGTTTAAATTCTACTTTTAAATCTGTGGAAATTGTTCTTGTAAACGATATATTTTGGTGCATGGATAAACAACGTTCAAATCGGTTTAGTGACACTAGATTGCATTTCCGGAATTTCAAGAACCTCTTTCTTCGGTGCACTTCCAAAATGCGAGATGTTTTCAAGACATGCCTGAGAAGTGATAGAAATTGTGAAATTGTTGCGTTGAATTCTTTGGGCGGCGGACGAGTATGGATTTTCGGATGGCTAGGATTAACTTAATGCTGTCCTTCTGCGGTTGATGTTTATGTAAACATGCTGGATGGAAGCATTCCCGAGCGATTTTATTTTCGCAACTGTTTGCGGATTGGTGGGGTTAATTTGTTTGTCGAATTGATTTATTGGAATTGCTCGAGATAATGTTGTGCTCAAGAGGTTAATATTTGTGGTTGACATTGAGGTTGGTAAAGGATTCGAATGTTGAATTGATTTTTGTGAGTTTATTTTGTATATCTGGAGCTTATTTTCCAGGTTTTCAGCAATTTGAGCATTCATTTCGCTGCGTTTGCTTTGAAATTATATTTGGACATTTCGGAATGCACTCAGTTCAGAGAATTTTTTGGAAATAAAATCCGTATGGCCTTACATAGTAGAGATACTATGGTAGTTTTTACAGATTGATTTATATCCTTGCCAGCATGGTTACGTGCAAGCAAGTGGCATAAATCTGATTAAAATATTTAAATAAAAAAGGTTATGTAAAATAAATTCGATAAACAGTGAATTTGGCTTGAATAATAGCTTGCAAATATTAAAATTTATATTTTCCAATATAAGATTATGAGTACCGCTGGAAAACATGGCCGATTTATTTGTTAATAAAAACTTCAAAAGTATCTTTTCAAAAATCATTTTTATTGTTTCCATACATTTTCTTCATTTAGAAAAAAATTCAATTTTTCATTAAGATTTTTTTATGAGACTAAAAATTAGGGTCCTTTGCATTGATGCGCTTTATGAGGCAAATCCCTGTTTAAATCAATTCTTCGGAGACTTTCTTTTTCTTTTGTCGAAAATCTTTAGCGATATTTTTCGTTATTTCAAGTCTTCCTCAGTTTGCCCTAAAATACCGCTCGGTTCCTAGTCCTAGTTCAGAGAAATTTAGAGAGATTAGCAGTCTTGGGTATCATGGAGATGATGCTGTCCTTATTGCACTTCATTATTTTGAGGGTAATGACTTACAGCTAAGTCAGGTCATCTTGTGATAATCGAGACGAAAAATAATTACGAACGAGTATACGCACATACGCATTCCGTACGTACAAACACAGCCATCTCTCTGAAAACGATGGCGGTTTTAGAAACCTTGAAACGTGGAGATATGTCAAAATATGAGATTCGCCAAATCGGCCCCACTACAAAACCTCCCCACTGGGAACTAGGAGGTTGAAAATGTGTTTCTTCCTTTTCTCTTATGTGAAAAAGTCCCCATTCCTCCCCTACCTATCCTATACCTACTCATCTTTCCTGCATTCACGAAGCATCTTCAATATTATGTTAAAAAATAAAGGAGCGCAAAAAATTAGGATGCAATTTTTAATAACGTTTTTTGTGCCACGTGTAAACTCAAATGGCGCTTTTAGTTTTAATTTAATTGGCAATTTATACGAACTGAAGCGTCAATTTAAATAAATTTATCACAATTTATTAAACTTAAATTAAAAATTAAAACATACTTGAAAACTCTGACGTCAGGCAACACGCAACACAACGCACATTTGTTTTCACTTTCATCCGGCATCGCGTCTCCTCGAGCAACATTGTTGCAACACGGGTCGCGTCGGCACGGATCGCAACGAACGGCAACTTATCCGAACACACACTTTGCTAGCAAGCAACACTTTCCCGGCAACACAAACACACGGCAGCGACACATTTCATTCGTTTTCACTTTCGTCCCGGCCACTTTTCCGAGCAACAAGTGTTTCATCGCGTCGCCACGCATCGCGACGCACCACTTACTAAACTCACCCAAGCTCCACGAAAGCTCGCTCACTCGATTTTCCTTGCGAAATTGCACGTTCCACGAAAACCTCGATTTTCCCCATTTCCGGCCGCCACAAACAACCGCCGAAAAGCTCCAGCTGCGCAAATCTGCTCCCCAAAACGCGCGAATTTCAGATTTTTGCTGTGCTTTGCTTTGTTGCGGACACTTGGAGCATTTCAGTCCTACTCGCGTCGCGAAGTGAAGCGGAGTGACAGTTCGTGCGCGCCAAAATCATACAGGCTCAGTCCAGTGGCGGCGCAAGTTCACAGTGATCGGGGCGCGTTGCATCGGTTGCGCCGTTTGAATTTAAAGTGCATGCTTGCCTAACGAGACAGGTGTTGGTTGTTTTCCCACGCCACTGCACGGGGGCAGCAGGTGCCGTGCGAATGCTGTTGTGGGCGGCAAAATGCTAAGGGAACAAGGGCGAACGCGGCAGATCTGAAGGTTCGCCGTCGGAGCCGTTTTGTCGGTCAAGTGAAAGTGAAACGCACGAAATTTGGTGTTTGTGATTTGCAGATCGACAGGGTCTCATCCGCTGCATTTGTGCAGCGCAGGGCGCGGATTAACGGCCGCAGATTCAAATCGCGGATCGACTGCAGTTGAAACCGTAAGTGCAACCACGAAGCAGTGCAATCCGCGATTGTTGCCTGCAGTTGCAATTGTTGCAGGTGACACTGACCCGCAATTGCACCGCGGCGCAGGTGAATGCATGGAAAGTTTCTTTGGCTGCGTGTTAGCGGTCAGATTAAGTACGTAACGCGGATCACGCAATCTTTCTCGCGAGACCACAAGACCGCGAGCCACTGGACAGCTGGGCTGCACGCCCATCAGTTCAGGTTGCTGTGACAATCTCTGAAGGATGCGATCGGCGGAAAGTGAATGCACGTCTCGTCTGCATTGCCGTGCGACCGTTACAGTTGCTAGCGCGGTAGCCGATGGCAGATCAGGAGCCAGGTTTGAAGGTCCCTTTAACGGGGCAATGAATGATTAACTGCCGTAGGTGAGGGGACCTTTCAATCTGTTGATCGCTTACATTCTCCGAAATAAGATTTTGATCTTAGTTTTCATGAACCCGAATCGTTGCTGCCTTCTTAAAATTGTTTTCAGCTAGAGCTGCTCGCTCATGAGAAAGCGTTAGACCTTATTTCTGGTCGATATGCTTCATATTTTTGAATAGCTTGAAGTAGTGGAGGCTTGCGCATATTGGGTCATAAGTCATCCTCCTTGAAATAAATGCTCTGATGTAATTCACACGATAAATTAAGATGTTGCATAGGTGAGTGACTACCTTTTTATGGTGGGTGTTTGCAACGACCCATTTTTTCCAATTCCAGTACTACAAGACTTAGACTATTTAACAACATATGCCTGAGTTAGTGGTCATGAATGCAACCGACGCAAAAAGATAAAAGTTATAACAAATTTTTCTTTTCGAAGATAATTGACAACGTTTTGAATTTCGAAAATCAAGAGTCGTAATTTAACGGAAGTTTTTCTTCTTCAATTGACTTTTTCAACTGAAATAAGGGCAACATTCGAAAATCCCCAGTAACTTATTTATTCCTAATTGTTTGCTATTACACGCTTTATCTCCAAAAGGGACTCAACAACATATCCAAAAGTTATCGGTATTGTTAATATTGAACTTAACAAGGCAAACGTCCATTTTTACGGTGTATTAAGGCTTGACTGATATTTATATGTATTTTTTTCATATTAATTGGATCCTGAATATCTGTGAAAATCATTTTCACATGAACATGAACTGATCTGGTTCAGTTTCCAAACACTTTGTGTAGGCATAAAAATTACGTTTGTTTATTTTATTAACAAATTCATGATTCAATTGTTATGAATTTCGTTCTAAATAAATGATAATGCATAAGATTTCCGTTTGAAAGTGTCTCTAACTGCAGCACGCCAATGGATTATAATTAGTAAAGAAAAAAGTATATTTTGCAAACGAATCGAAAATAAATCAAAACGAGTTATAATTAGAAATTATTTATTTATTAATAATTTTTTGTCTAAAATTTTTATGGTAGTTTGTTGAGAACATCCTTGAGCATCGTAGTCTTTATTAGGTCAATGTCAAATGTGAAAATACTTGGGGCATTTCCGTCTTCATAAACAATTAACACCTAATCGAAAACTATGATGGATTTAGTTTTCGTGAAAACAATATTTGGTGACGTATTCATGTCCTGCGTTTTTTTCTTTCTTTTTTCTACATTGGTGTGGATTTTCTTCCGCTTTTTTACCATTTGTTTCCGTTCATCCTTTGTTAGTAACGCTTTTTACAGTTTGGTCTTCTTTTCTTCATCAATTTAATGCTGGTGTTCTACTACAGTACAATGGTAGTTCAACCTTTCATTTTGGATGGTATCTGTTGGTTTTTCAGTCTTCTAATCGCGATTAATTTTTTCGTGCAAAATCAATATTGCGTCGTCGATTCGACGAAGGTTTGTTACTCAGATTTAATGAAACCTAAAAAGTAGAAAAAAAGATTATAAGAAACATTGTGAATGGGTTAGCAGTGATCCCTAAAGTAAATGGTCTTTAGTATCTGCATATCTTTAGAAAAAATTAATACTGAAAAATGGCACAATCAAAATAAATATTGAAAAATGGCATAAACAAGGTGTTGAAAGTCACGGTACCGTTTAAATTAATATCAAGGTTTGAAAGACAATTATATGCGTGAATTACATAAGCAAATTATATTATGGAGACTCACCATCCCTAACCAATCTTTCAATTGAGCAGAGGAAGTAGTAGTTATGTTTATTATTTATTTTGATAGAAATTAAAACCAAAATTAGATTGTTTCAAATATAATTTCAATGAATAATATGTATTTTTGAGTATATTTTTAAATTTTAAAACACTTGCTTAAAAGTCTATATAATTTAAGTATCTTTCAATAAAGTTTTCAAATATATGAAACATTATTTTTGGTTGACGACAAGGATAAAGTACAATTAGTCAGTAGTCAGTAGCAAAACAGCTTGAAGAAGTAAGTGCTACTGCGCCTTCTAAGTTGACTACCTGGTTCATCTTTTTTTAGTGTTACTTCATTAATTTCATTTCCATTAAATTCGTCGTCTGAGTTGTATTTATTTTTCGAAAAATTTTTGTGCTGTACTCATTTTAGTTTACTATTTTTAGATGTTATTTTTCCAGTTTATTTTTGCCTGTAAATCTAAGCCAGATAGTTCAATATCTTGTGACAAAAAGTTATTACTTAAACTTTGCTTTGAACATAAGCTGTAGACATTTTTTTCTATAATTGAAACTTAATTTAGAAAAATTAAGTAAGGGTTGAGAGTTTCACTATGGTTTAAAGGACTTTGTGAATAATCAAAGAGTAGTCTAGTCCTGTTGAATTTCGAGATCAGCAGAATGAACTGTAGGAAGTTGCAATGAAGATTTAGTTGAAATAAATTTTAAATCAGTTTCTACCAGCGATCGTTAAATTGCGGATGGACATTAATTATTGAATTTTTGACATTTAAGCCTGCATAGCATTCTTTAATTTTTATAACGGATTTTTTAGATAACAAAAATATTGTTATAATTTGTCGTACTTTTAACAAAAAAAAATACTTTAAAATATCTTTTAAATTCGCACTATTGTCTACTTCGAAAATACAATCTCATTCTAGATTATTTTTCAAAACAGCTTCAATATCTTTTGTTGTATTTCCAGGATTCCTTTTTCCTAGTTGTTTTCAGCTTTGCAATGCATTTGAAGCTATTGGTAGAAACAAAATTTTTTAGGTATCCTTCTGAGAAAAGTCAGGTTCAATGCAATCAAGAAAACGTGATTTTCCACAAAAATCAGAGGCTCAGAATATGATTCTTTCTCCAAAGGTTGTTCTTAACACTTCCTCAGGATTCTTGGGTAGAATAAGAACTTGTGTTATTTTGCAACGACCTCATTTTTGGCGTATTCTTTGTAGCTGAGAGCATAAATTTTGTCAGTATTTCGCCTACTGCAGTAAAATGTTAAAATACTTCATCGAAAAAAAGATAGAGACAATTTTTTTCGATTTGTTTTAATTTTAGCAGGTTTTGTCGGGGGTGTCATAATATACAATACAAATATATATTTTTAGTACTCTCAATACAATCAATCTTTAAACAGCAAAAAGGTATTTTATTATTTTTGGAAATCATACATTGATAATTGTTAAGCTTCCGGACCGTAGTCTGATCGAACCCTTTTTGTTGTGACAACTTTGCCCGATTGTGTATCGCGGGCTATAAAACCCTAAACGAAAAAATATTAACTTGAAACTCCCGCACAATATTCAAAACCCTACCGCGAAGTCGAATAAACAAAAAGGATTTAAAAAAACTATTTTAAGGGCGCAAACAACACAAGGATAATTTTTTTCAATTCCACCTACCGTTCGTAATAACTTTTTTATCAGAGCACAAACGCTCATATTTGAGGCGACAAAATAGTTTCGGAAATTCGCCCCGGCGAAAATTTCCATAAATTATTAAACAGCGAACTATAATATGGACGAATAGAAAGGATAGCTTTAATTGTATAGCTTCAAAAGATTTACAGAGCAGCTTCCTTTTCAAATTGATTTGTCTTAAGGGGGCAGCACTCTGTTAGAAAAAATTCTAAAATTTTTTTGGGGGATATTTCGTTAGAAAAGTACCTTAAAAGCACCTGTACAAAATTTTATATCGATATCTAAACTGGTTTTCATTCTGCAGGGCTCGTAATCCCCCTTCGTCCTACTATACTTTTTGGAGCGCAAGCGGCTTTCAAGTGCCCGAACATATGTCGCTATGTAACTATTGGACTATTATACTCTTTAATAAAATGCATACAAGTTATATTACATAGCTTAAGTGAGTGCATATTCGAATTTCACAGTGTAAACATCAAAAATTTTGATTGAAAATGCTTTCAAGTCAAAAAAGACGAGATAATTTTCGTAAACCAAAGAAACTTTAAACGCGTTTTTCTCGAAACATACTTTTTTGTGTGCGTCGCAGTTGTGACAAAACTACTCATCTGATTTGCTTGAAGTTTTCCACACATACTTATTAACGCAACTATTGCACAGACTTAAGGTTAGAGCAAAAAAAATTTAGACGATTCTAGAACACCTTTTCAATGAAAAAAAGTCAAAAATCGTTATACGTATATTCGAACATGCACCAAATCAAAAAAAAACTAACTTATTGCCCTAAATTTAGGCCAGTGCAGTAGTTTATACTCAAGACTAATAGATTATTTTTGAATATATGGTCACATATAGATATTTCTCTTAGGATTTTACGAGGCAAAATCCGCTTTTTTTGTTTGACAGTGCTGAAGAGCTTGATCGAAACGGCCGCCATTTTTATTTTTTAATATTGTGAATCTGAACTTTTAATCTCAATATGCGTATATACATTTCAAATTTCAAGTCGTAATATTTAATAGCTTATTTTTTATATACATTAAAAAAGATCCGTTTTCGCCGTTTTAACAGAGTACTGCCCCGTTAAGCAATTTTTTAGTCACATATGCATTCCAACGACAAAAATTCTCAAACAAAACTTTTCCAACTCCAAAGTAGAAACTTCCATTTGTTAATTGAATAATTTTGCTTCCTCCAAAACTCTGATACCTAAATACTACTAAGATTTCTTTGATAATACCTTACGCATTGCAATGACTAGCCGTTCTTAAAAACCATACCCTAGATCAACCAGTTTTTTCTTATCTCTGAAAAACTCAAACCTATTGTTCGCTAGCCAAATTTGGATAGCAAACAGTCTAGTCCATTTGCGAAACACATTCTCCCACTCTACCCACACAGCTACCAATGTCAATTTGTAGATATACCCGGCTGATAGCGCAAATACCCGGACTGCGGAGGATCAGCACCTAATCCAAATACACTATATCAACATCACCAGTCTGCAATTGGGGATCACCTATTCTGCAGATCCACAAATAGATAATGCCAACAAACAAACTGTTTTGCGCCAATCAGACGATTAAATAGAATTAACAAAACCAACAATCTAATACAAAATATCTACAACACAGTGAGCACACACACTATCTTTTGTCGCCACGCACAACACAGCCTCGTGAAGGAAAAAAATCGTATCTAATTTTGTTGATTGTTTGGGGTCTGACCACCCCCGCCACTGGGCAAGGATGACGATTGTAATCGCGGATCGGTATGAATTTCGCCGCAGGGGTGAATGTAACCGAATTGGAAAAGTTGGCTGTAAGTGGCACTTTAGTATATGTCCGTTCGATTTGGCAATATGTAAATAGAGTGTGTGTAGTATAATAGATGCATGTATCTTTCTTGTCTTATGGGTGGCGTTTGAAAGTGGTTTTTTTCGTCGATCGTTTGGCGGTGGCATGAACAACTTCAATAATGTCGGTGCGATCACGTTTTGTTATAAAAAAATAATGTTAATGGTAATTGATAGTTGGGCTGATCCATCGAGGTCTCGGTTTTCTTTCATGTTGTTTGGTGTTGTTTTTTTTGGAGAGATTTAAATGCTAGTGAACACTGGAATATTTAAATTTAGTTACATATTTTCAACGATGGTTCAAACATCGAAAGTCTGAAACAACAATTATTCAGATGGGTGTACCTAAGGACGACTAAGAAACAATTTCATCTTTCTGTTTGCATCCAATATATCTTTCATTGATTTCCATCGCCAATATCTTGCTGTGTCACAATTAATCAGACAAATCAAGCTCTCCATTTCAATCTGGATCCTCAACTCAATCCCCAATGAATATGCACGAATTGACGCACGGAATTTCCAAGCTGCCACACCAAATCAACCGAAAATCATGCGGGACACATGTCTAAAAGATCTGGCATCTTTCACACCTGATCCATGTAACCGGAATGATCGATGATCTTGTGGTTGATTTTTTTGCTGCAGAAAACAAACCTTTCGCACAAACATTTCTAGCATTCTCATAGGAAATAGTATAAATGCTTAAACGACAAAAGAAAACAGCAAAAAGATTTCAAAATGTAAAATCACGAAAGCAATACATACTTGATTGTAGTGCGGAAGTATGAAGATTTATGGGATTTTTTCGGGTATTCTTCAGAGAAAATGGGTGCTTCAAAGATGATTTTTGGAGTTCCGCCATCAAATGCCAGCCCAATTCAGATTCAGCATTTTATCTGTATTCGCCACCTATGTATCTTTGGTGAAGAAGAAAATATCTGCAAGATTAACGACTTGTTACCGCGATACCTTCATCCGAAGCACGCCTGAATCGTGTAAGTTTTAATATTGAATTTTGTACGCATTTCCATTGTGAAATGATCTGAAAGTGAGCGAATATCGGTCATTTATTGTTTGTCTTTATATCCGAATTTTATATGCTAGTCGTAACATGATTTTTATGACGAACGAAAATAAATAAATAAATAAATTAAATTGGCGTGAAACTGGTTTGTTTATGTTTTAAGGTGATTAAATGGATTTAGTTCGAAATAAATTCAGTAAAATGGGATTTGGGTGCACGATCAAAGATTTATTTCAAGTAATGCGTGGATGCATTTTGCAGAGTTGTGGGTGTTCCGAAGTCCATTTTATTTATTTATGGCATTGTTGTGAATTATTTTAGCTTAAATGAAACTGGTTTGATTTATTTTAAGAGGAAAGATATCTTTAAAATGTTTTCCTGTCATGTTTTCCACAAATAAGGTTTTTATTGACAAGAATAAATTGAATGTATTCCTGCAGAAATTTCGTCTCCTTTGGAACAATTGCATCAAATCTACGAGTATTCCAAAGTATTGTATTTATACATATTTGGGTGTTCAAACCTCCGCTTCTAGTCGACAGCACCTGAAGAGGATGCCGTCCGTCACCCCGAAACCACACTTTCCCATTTATTGTATTTAGTTTTTTTTTAAAGTGATTGACGCTATCAGTCAAAAACAGTATCTGATCTGGTATTTAAATAGAAGAAACTGGTGTCAAATATGAAATACCTCCTGGAAGCAAAAGTTCATCTTAATTATAATTAGAATAAGAATGATAAACCATTGTTCGCTACATTCTTCGCCCGAAGCTGCGACTGTTCACGCGTTAGGTAGCCTCACTTAACATTCACCAGCGAAAAAGGACAATTCGTACGCCGAGCCCACCCGAATATCGAACCTGAACTGAGGAGGTGTTCGGCGCCAAGACTTCAAGAATAACTCTCTCAAAGATATTTGAACACATTTGTCACGAAATTTTTACCAAAGAAATCGCAATTAAAGAAAACTCTCCCCAAATTTATCTTAACTTCGGATAAATTGACTAAAAGAGAGAACACGGATTATGCACAATTTTCCGTCCTTAAACAACACCTCCAGATTCTGTATTGCTTCTTTTGCTGCTTTTTTGTCTACTGCGGAAATTTCGCCGCTTTTCCGTATCCCGATATTTGTTCCACTACCTTCGCGGTCATCGTTCACCTTCCAGCTATTCGCACTTTCACCATATACGGTGAAAGTGCGAATAGCGGTTTCGCTGTCAAATTCCAGGAGCCTCCGATCCGTCGTTTTTCACGTACCAGGAAAAAAGTGAATTCTTCAGCTGTGACCGTCGTCCCCGTACAACAAAAAAGGAGGCAAGCAAGATCAAGCACTTCCTTTTATGCTTTTGAAATAAGGTTGTTTTAAAGGCAGTTGACCGTGACCTTGTCCATGGGTGATAGATGACATCTGTAGGCGCGCTCTTTTTGTTTGTTGAATTCGCCACCAACGTGACCAGACATCCGGAACTACCATCTTGACATTTGTTGAATCGTTGGAATTGCTTAAGACCCACCCATATATTACGTAACGCAATTTTTAGAGTATTTGAACAAGTAACATTTAGTAACATTTTCAAAGACCCTCTTACCTTTGTTACGTGACAAATTCATCGTACCCGCTCAGACTTTTAACTATTTTAATCACAAACTATTAACAATGCATCTAAATTTCGTTTATCGCGCCTAGCGTCTGCTGACACCTCGTGGCGCGGCAAATAAATTTAAAATTTGGCTTTAAAATTTAGTGTTATAAAAAAATTATTTTAACTTATTTTAAATTTAGACTCCCCCCTTCCTCCTTGTAACACTGAATAACATTTTCAAATAATAAACCCCCCTCCCCTTTGGAGTGTAACGTAATATATCGATGTCGCCTTATGTTTGAATCGGTGATTTATGATCCGCTGGGAATTGTAAGCCGTGAAACGCTGCCGTTGCCAACCAGCTCAGTCGTTGTGGCAAAAAAGGTACTTGCCATCTCTTTTGTCGATGAATCCGGTATACGCTGGATTTAATTCGCCGGCGGGAATGCTTTGCGAGTGATTTATACATCCATCCCCAAACGGAATAGTTTTCGTTGACTACGGACGAGTTTTAAGGACCTAGCCTGTTTTCCAATGAAGTCTCCATAGAGTTCATTCTGCGACAGCCCGTTGGGGTTCTCCTTGTCATCCTCGTGGACGTTTAAATGCTCTACTGTTCTTTGAACTGAGGTTACTGCCTAGCTTAGAATTTTTGTTCAATTTTTTTCAAGTAAGGAAGGCAGCTCCTGCTTCGTTTTTTTTGTGTGATCATTTCGTCCGCTCATATTCAAAGGAGTGTTTCGAAAATGATGACCTAAAAACATATTTATTTATACTCATGGATTTGGGGGTTAAAAAAAAATATTTTGTTTAAAGAATTTATGTGTATAATAGGAGCTCAACTATTCAAATTTTTGAATCACTATTTGTAGATTATTAAGATCAGATGGTATACATTAAGTATAAATGCACTTAGTCGCATCGATTTAATTCTGACTACCTCTTAATTTGGTTGCAGTCGATTTAGCTTATTAGAAGACCACTTCACTTTCACGTCGATTACTTAATAAATCGCATTGTCCAAGAAAAATGCCCAATGATTATATCACACAAGAAAACAACTCAATTGCAGCATTTAAATTCGATAATTTATCTCAATTTTCCTTTCGTCCTCATACACCACGGACAGACCTATAAATTTTTCAATTATCTCATGTTCACGTTGAACACTACATCTCATTAAAACAATTCTATTGCCAATGTCGTCATCGACATTGCACCATTATTATTGGTGCCAAATCGAAACTATTCTTGATTTACTTCTTACATTAATTTCATTAAAAATTGAAACGTCTTGGACCGCGACGTCGGGCGAAACAATAATTGCGTCAGTGGGCAGGTATTTAGGCCAAAAGGACGTGGAGTTGTGTGCGCCAATGTTAGTCGGTACATTATTTACCATCGAGTGCTGATGAAAATATCCGATTTAATTATCATAAGTGGATTTTTGATATACGCCAACGTCAACAATCTTCATCGCGAAATCTGCATATTAAAATAATTAACATACCAAGAGCGGAACAAAAGCATGGTCTGTCGTGGTGAAACTCTGCAAAACAGCACGGCTCCCACTCCTGCTGGCTCTTCTACTCTTTAAGTCACGAACGAAAGTGAAATTCGTGTTTAATTATGTTTGCGACTATAGATTTGTGGATCGTATACTTTTTTGGGTACCCAAAAGAATTTATTGTGAATCGAACAATTCATTCAAGACATCACAAATGTGCGAATACAATAATTGCTGTCTTGAAGAAAAATCGAACTATTCAAAGGTCATTTGCTTGACAAAGCTTTGCGACCTCTTAAACTCATATAAGGACACGCACTATCGCCCACATATTCCTTATAAAGTAATACATATCGACATTAAAACATCTAACTTGGCCATCGTTTGAATTTCATCTCATTCATGTGAAGTGGAAATCCATTTGTAGTGCGAATAAGTGTTAATTAGCGAATCGATGTCAATATTTTTCGAAAAAATTATGGTAGTTGCACCTTACTTGATTGCTGAAAATCATAACAGCTTGGAAGGAAATCAACAAATGTGGGAATGTTTGTTGAACGTTCACTTGAGTAAGACGTTTCCAAATATGTCCGGTTTTATGTGAGAAGAAAGTTATTTGGATGCTAGTTCAATGTTAGATTTTCGGCCTAAAATTATTGAAATATGAATCAAATATGTATTGTAGATTAGATGTAGATGCTTCCTGAGAGAAGAATAGTACAAAGTTTCACATTTCATCTTTTCATCTAATCTTTATTGAATAAAAAATAAAAAATCTCATCTAAGAAACGAATTAAAAACGGAAACAGAAACCCTTATTCACGCTTAGGATAGTAAAAAATTGGTATTGCGCGAACGATTCGAATGAGTTGGACCTACAAAAAAAAACCTGCATCTAGTTTTTGAAAACCTCATTTTATCTAAACCTTTGTCCGACGATAGAATCTTTGTGACCAAAAACCATAATTATAAAATATTCAAGGACATTTTGCCAACTTTTCAAGCGTTACCAAAAATATGCAGTGACATATTTTTGCTGGCGGAAATCTGCTTACATATTAACCTGAAAAGATGCATGCAAATCGGAGCACACTCTTCAAGTCTACGGAACGATTGAGCAAGTGCACCGCATAATGAAAACAATCCAACAGACGTATCAGGAGTGCAGCTACTGCTCGGCGTTATTCCTTGATGTAGCTGAAGCATTCGATAAAGTGTGGCATGAAGGACTACTCTACAAAATCAATCGAACGCTGTCGTATGTTTACAAGATCCTGAAGTCCTATTTAACCGGAAGCTGACTACAAGTGAGATTTAAAGGTTAAACGTGCCGGTGTTCCACAAGGAAGTGTTTTTGGACCCATTCTCTATTTACTCTACTCCGCTGCTTACAAATGAGTCGAGGAATCGTAACCACTAAATTCGCAGATGAATCCGCCTTCTTGTGTACAAGAAAATCAGCAAACCTTTGCCTCCAAGAACTTGCAAGAGCACGTTACTGATGCGGAACAGTGGCTCAATAAACGGAGAATTCAAGTTAATGAGTCAAAAAGTGTTCAAGTCACTTTTACGCTAAACAAAGGAAACTGTCCAGCTATCAAACTCAATGGAAGAGATGTTGTGCACAAGGACCACTACAAATACCTGGGAGTTCACCTAAACCGACGAATGACTTGGGAAAAACATATAAGAGCAAAGAAGGAGGAAATTGACCTGAAGGTTTCTAAACTGTACTGGCTTATAGGCTATAAATCTGAACTAGCTTTAGAGTAAAAAGTTATGTTATATAAATTTATGATAAAACCCATATGGTTCTACGGTTGCCAGTTATTTCGAACGGCTTCCTCATCCCTAATTGACATTATTGAGCGATCACAGCACAAAATACTGCAGCTAATGTCTTGTGCGCCGTGGTACATTAGAAAGACCAATATTAGAAAAGATCTTCAGGAACCATCGGTTTCTGAACAAATTGTGAGAACAAAAAAATAGTATAGTCTTAAATTGGGACAACATTGCAACCCATTAGCATCTCAGCTAGGTACAAAAATTATTTCAAATAGACTTAAAAGAAAAATTAACGTCATAATTTAAGCAGGGAGTGGCTCCGCACACCTCCAAACCGCATTTAGATTTTAAGAATTGAAATAGGGCTATCTATACCCACAAGCGTATCTTATCCTCTTTTGTTATTTCTTTAAAAGAATTCAACAAACACACTTATATAAAAAAATTCTATAAGTCAGTGTGATTGTCGTTTCATTTGAGATAGAAAACTTTTGCTTTCTCTGATTTTGACTCTAAATAAAGCAAATTGAAGTCCAGTTTTCACAGATATTTGACTTTATTTTGATGAACTCAAATCAATTTTTTTCAATAAAAGCAGCTTGTGACCATATGGCCCTATGAACTACATTCTAAATCAACACACTTCTACTATAAATGTTTATAATATTAGCACTCATTAGTGAATCCTTTCTTTGTGATAGCCTAAATCTTCAATGATTTGTTTTGATACTTGCATCCGTTTGATCTAAGCATCAAATTGAGAGCTCTATTTCCGGCATCCAGACTATCTGACCTATTTATTTCGCATCACAAAATAGTATTAACAATTTCGATACACCTTCGTCCAGGAAAAGAATATCTGGTTCAGTGCTTTGATGTTTTTTACGGCAGGCCAAACAATGAAAATCGGAAAATGGTTCATTGTTTTTGCATCTAAACACAACGAGGAAGCATGTAAAACTGAAAGTATCATGCTTTTTATAATTACGAAATAATATCGGATGTCTTCTTGTTTTATGCTAATATTTTAATATAGTGTGAATAATTATTTTTCCTGGCAACTCCCAGTGCTGTGCTATGCATGCAAATACGTATTTGCTGTAATATGCTCGTTTGCTAATTGCTACCAAACAACGCGTTTAATTCATACATTATAAGTAGTCTATTTGGAATAAAAGCCCTCCTATAAAATATAATATGCATAAATTA
Source organism: Oxycera nigricornis (assembly GCA_963942545.1). Lineage (NCBI taxonomy): Eukaryota > Metazoa > Arthropoda > Insecta > Diptera > Stratiomyidae > Oxycera > Oxycera nigricornis. The sequence goes on from OZ012661.1 coordinate 5,991,466, forward strand.
TGGCCGGGTTGCGTGCAGCTTTGTTTTGATTTCAATATCCCAAAATAACATCAGCCACCATCGTCACCATCGTCATAGTGTCTTCTCATTACTATGCTAGTATCTGTGTATTAAATTACATCAAATCCAGTGAATTTCGTATAGGATCGCAAAAGTTCAATGTCCCTGACAAAGTCCTTATCCTCTCACATGACCTAGAAATGTTTCGAAATCATTATCGGTCCTCTTGACTACATCCGGACGCATAGTAAAAAGCTAATATTGCTTGCTACCCATTTCCCAACTGAATTCATCTTCAGCATTGATGTCATTGTTTTCAGGCTATCTGTCGTGGTGGCTGAAAACGGCGTCGTCTAATCCTTGTACAGTAAACATATATAAATATATATATAAGAATATGTTGAGTTTTGCTTTGCGGAACATTTTTGCAAAGTTTCCGTTTGTGTAAATCGGAGCGGCATAATTTAGTTGCTTTTGTGGAGAATAGCCATTTGGATGGTATTTATTATGAATATTTTGGCGACAGACAATAGAGGAACTCAATGAGTTGAGCCGAAGGAAACATATATTTTGGTAAATGTTGATTTTTTATCTGAGTGTCCTTATAATTGCTGGAACTATTTTTTGGTTTGGAAGATGTTCAGCTGACTTATCGTAGTCTAGAAAGATGATAGTGTCGAGCAGAAACAAATGGGAAGTTTTCAGAATCAGTACGGTCTATGAGCTAAGATAATGTCCCTCCTATTTTTGAACCTGAAAACTAATTTATTTCGCCTCTTCCCGCACTTACTCCTTCCATGAATTCAAGCTAACAATTTGAGTTATCCTTTTACTATATCTTTATAAGAATCTTTGCCAGAAACAATTTCTGAAATTCAAGTAAAAGCGATATCACTTTCGCTCTTAGGTTCAGTACGTTCAATGAGTTTCAATAAATGAACCTTTGAAATGAAATTAGTTCCATCTATCCTCGTACTAATGCTTTCCACAAATTCCAGCCAAAAATTTGGGTTATTTTCGTACTATGTCTTTAAGGGAATCGTAACTAGAAACTATCTCTGAAATCCAAGTAAAAGAGATATCTTTTTCGTTTTTATAACTCGGTTAGTTATCTTGTATCGTGATAAGTTTTCTGGATTTATCTACATATCTACAGATGAATCGACTAATGAAGAAAAGGATAAGTGACAAAACTCGAATTTTACTGGAGAGACTAAAAGGTGTACCATTTTAACTGGAGCTGAGAGGGTAAGTAGACCTTGCATCCCTGCTTTCATCATGATTTCAAGTCAATCATCCTAAGCAGGGATGATTGGGCAATAGAAAGAGGTGGGATGCGGGAATCGGTCGACATATATATTGATGGTTCCAAAATGGATGGAAAAGTTGGCGGTGGCGTTTTCTCAGAACAGCTAGGCTTGAAACTTTCCTTCCGGTTTCCAGGCCGTTGCAGTGTTTTTCAGGTGGAGGTCATTGCAATATACAAGGTAGTAGACTGGTTGAGAAACCAGAAAATTTCCATGAGAAACCTGAATATGTTCTCTGACAGTCAAGCTGTTATCCAAGCATTATTCAACGTGTATACCACAATATATGTAAGAACCAGTAGGTAAGCCTTCATATAAAGGCACACTATCAAGTGCGTCTCGCAGTTCTACGGGACATAATCATATGCTCTACTCTGTCTAGCACACGTATTTGATTTTCTGTTTCGTATAGAAATCACTGGATTCTCTCTTAATTCTTTCTTAAATCTCTCTTAAATCCCTGTTTATTTTTCGATTCTAACAGCTCGTTTGCACACTGTCTCTTGTATACACTGAGGTGTACACCCAATCCATTATTGTTATGAAATGCCGTACACAACTGAACGTGATGTCTGTTCACTGTGAAGTGATTCTACACTGGGTACCGGGACATAGTGATATATCGGGAAATTACGAAGCAAATGCCCTAGCGAGAGCTGGCACCGAGCTCCACACCCCAAGTCGTTCAACCTCTAGCTTCCATAAAACTGAAATTTAAGCAGCATTACGTGAAAGCTGCAAATATGACCTGGTTACTAGAAGAAACCTGTAGGACAACCAGGCAAACTTAGCACGCACTGACTTTCAGACGCACCAAGCAGCTCCTCAACACGAGTCGTGAAACCTTGAGCTCTATTTGTGTTTATACGGACGGACCATTGTCTAAGATTGAGAGCAGAAAGATTGGGCGTCACCTTCGACGATTTTTGCCAAAGCAGCAGATCAAAAGAAGAAAAATAGACAATCCAACACTTTCTGTGCGAATGTCCAACACTATCGGAAACGCTGGAAAACCTTAGACTCATCCTTCCTGGACAGCCTCGTGAAAGAAGCTGATTTGAACATCGGCTTAATATAAGAATCGAAATGTTTCTTGTCATCCAGCCGCTAGGTTTTAGTGCTGTCTCAATCTTCTGTGGTATCCTAATTTGTCTATTGTGGCATAAGTCAGCCTTCTTTTGATAAAGAAAGCTGCCACTACAACCAACCTATTGCGGCGACCATAACTTACCTATTATGACCAGACCGCCAGTTTGTCCTATTTTGTCAATATGTTGGTTTTGATGTAATAATTGGATTTATCCAATAAAATCGCTCTCAAATCCCTTTTTTGCAGTTTCCGATTCAAATCTGCGCACATTTTCCAACATCACTCATCACACTAACGCCTGTGTCCATCAAAAGAAATCTTACAAAATTTCCTTTAATCTCTATTGAATAAAAAAATTCATTTCTCATCTAGGAAACGAATAAAAAACTGAAATAGAATATCACCTCATATGAGTGACTCCCGTCTAAATCATTCCTTGGTCGACTATGCTATCATTAATCATGAATGGTATCCAAAGTTCTCGTCGAATAAAGAACCGAATGTGTCATACATGACGACCCACATGCATAAATTTATTATGACGTGCATGCATGGTGAAGTTAAGGATTGCAGGAGGATGAAAATACAGTCGTGGACCATTGAATTTGAAACATTTTTGTTTCACGCGACGCCTTTCCAAAAAATCTTTTGTTATATGAATTAGCTAAGTATAGTTGTGTTCAACTCAAAATAGTATTATCTAGTTGTGTTAGGTCTAACGACTTAACAACTGGCGCCTGCGATAAGATTCGGGGAATCTCTTGATAAGAAGTTTCATGCGTCATATGCGGTTATTTCGGCAGTTTTTTAGTCAGTGTATTTCCAAACGGGTTGGGAAAATTTGGAAGTATTGTAGTTTGTATCGTTTTTTATAGAAGGTACGTTTCAGTCTTGTGTAAGCAGACTTAAGGGCTTAGGGGGTTGATTTTTTCTTACTTTTACGTACATGGTCACCCTATGTTTCAAGCTTAAAAAATACAAAAAAATACCTTATTTAAAATGATCTAAAGAACAATATGAACTTTGCACCGAAGAAAAGTTTTCAACAAAAAATTAAAAATTCGCGCCTTTATAGAGAAGCCTTGATCAAAAGTTGACAGACGCCTCCCTGTTCTATTGTGTAGGTTTTCTTTTCATTTGCGTTTCGTGCCAATTTTGGTGTTGTACTCCAAATAAATCTCTATTACTTGTTCAATTAAAATAATTTCTCTTTTAATTTCTGTTCAACTAAGCTCTGTTATCAGGGTTCAACAGAAACTCAATGAAATTTCTCGTGAGAAAGCCAATATTTGCTGCGGATTGTAAAATATCAAAAAACACGCGAAATCTTTTGCTCAAACAGCTTCCTAATCGTTTTCTTCCTTCGCAGATAAAAACGAGGCAACCATCTCGTGCTCTATGTGTGCGTAAAAATGGTGATTTTGTTTGTTAGGGTTTACGTCTACCTTTCAAAATTGATATCAATGGATTGTTTGATTCTCAAAATGAACCTATACTTTGCTTTTCAAAATGTCTGCAAAACTTCACATGAAAAGAGTATGAGCATAAAAAGCAGGAATCAAAACTTAACTGAAGGAGGTTGTAGACTTTATACTCTCAAAAAACTGATCTATTTTTAAGAATTTATAACAAGACCCCTGGAGTAGATTTCAATGTAATTCTTTTTTGGTTCAATTAATACACTGTCAAAGCGCACTTAAATATTTACCTTATTGAACCATTTTTAATATTTTACACAAAATGGCGTCATTCTCGTAGCCATATAAAAATATGCATATTAAACGGTGCCCATGATCCTAAAGCGATAAATGGTCTAAAACAAATAGTTCAAAAAAGGTTTTATTTGAAAAGTCGATGGCTATCGTTTGAACCAAAATTTTCAAGTTATATACAATAATAACAAAATGGCGGACAGTTAAAAAAAAAAATTTTTAAATTCGAGATTTTTTTTGTGATTTTGGGTTTAAAAAAATAGAAAAAATAAATATTTTGAAACTCCTGTTGTTCACACGATAACTATGCATGTGTTCAATAAATGATTAAATTTTTTAGAAGGATCGGTTTTATAGTTTCGCAGAAATCATTGGCACGTCATGAAAAAAGTAGTTTTGAGAAAAATGCATATGAAGTTAGTTAGTTAGTTAGTTTTCAAAATATCGGTTAGGACCTTACAGCGTTGCGTGTGTCTACGAGTATACACAGGGCACGCGCATTAAATTGAGCATCACTTTAATAATAATCCCTATTTTCTTTCTATTTTTGGGAATATTTATTATCGAAATAAGTTTAAAAAAATATCATCGATTTTTAAAAATGTATAAAACCTACAACCATTTTAACACTTAACCGAGTAGTTCAAGAATATTAAAAATAACTTAATTTTTGCTTAACTCTTGATGTCTAATAATAATATACAAAATCTTTCCACGAATGGAAAACGTAAGAAGATTTTTAGCGTGTGAGGAAAAACGAGTCTACAATTTTCTTAAAGAAGTATTTGAAATCAATTTCCTATATTCTTCCAGAGCTAATGCGTAATTTTTGTTAATTTTTGTAAAAAGTTTTACAAGGTACCTAATTCGATAAAATTTGGTTTTTATAAGGTCCTTTTTTGACTGAAGTTCTTTCAAAAATGGGGCAAACGACAGTACTGCCACAAAATTGCTTAAATTCTTGGTCTTATATATCATTCAAACCTTTTCTGGCGAGAAATCTCTTCCAGGGCAATCGTTTCTGTAATGACTGTGAGCCGAATAAAAAACCAATCCACATATTCCAAGGTTCAAGGCTGGGTGGTTAAACTAACGTTGAAAAAGAAGGTAACAGCCCCATATGTGAACCGTAACATAGAGCAGATTGTAATGATCCATACCGGTGGAATTTAAGAAACTTCATTTTTAACTTTTTTAGGGAGCCTATTGCTAAGATTTGAGATGGAATTCTACGACGTTGATTCAAAAATTTTGGTTGTTCAGTCAGTAGTCAGTAACCGATCCGATTTGTTCCTTTGTTTAGACGTACTTTCCCCGAAACTAATCTTTAAAGCACGATCGGATCGTGTACATACAATGTGACTACAAACGCATCGAATATATGAAGAAGGTTAGCTGATTCGCCAGTATGGGTAACAGTTTGATCCAGAGTGCATTGGTTCGTTCATATTAACTGGTGAAGAAAATGCCAACCTTAATCCACTTTTGACCCTTGGGGATACGACACCCTTTTGTTATGTAATAGCACGTTGACTAATAGTTGCACAGTTCTCGGATTGATCGAGTTTTTAGCTATACTTACTATGCTTCTACCGGCGATTTGGGTATCCAACCACATTCGATACGTTTACACCCTTAAAAGAAGACTAGTCGAAGCCGTTAAAAGTTCGTCTAGAGCATCGACACCTATGTATAGTATCAGTATTAGTGGATGGATCTACTCCTAATTTCGACTGTGTTCCGAACGCTTGTCCTGTGTCGACTGCTAACCAACCGATTTTAAATTCAAGGGAACTAGAAGCTTTTTAAAGGATGGGCATATTTCAAAACCTGTGACTGCTATACTTCCTGGAATTTGATTTTCTTATAAAAAGCCTAATATAAAAAGTTTTGATTTGCATGTTTTTCTTATTTGGTTACTGCAAACAAGGTACCTTTTTCGTAGGTTGGGAGGTGGACATATTGAAAAATATATCGCAGGACGACATGTCAAATTTCACCGACTGAAACCACCTCCTGTATACAAATCGTCACGTTAAAGGGTCCAGCTTTAGTTACTCAGTCCTAGTTCCGTTTCTGAGATCTTCATCTTGATGTTTGCCGTCTTTTTACTTGCTTATTCCAGTCGAGTACCCATTGAAGCATAACCGATCATCACACCTAGATATTGTAGTGCCAATTGTGATGCTACTACTGAGTCACCAAACGTGACATAAAATATATCATTTCAAACAAAGTATGATCCTTAATTTACGCAAGAATCGTAAAATATTTTGTACTGAGATCTCTGGCAAATCAAACAGTTCTTAGATGACTTTGAGTGCATGTTAAAGATGTATGTATCGATATTCTCTCGACTTAGCCGGACCAAAATATAATGAACAAATAAATTTACCCATTAATGGACATATCTACGTCGTGAGCCATCAATTTATCTGAAAATCATCGTCACTGTTTTACACCGATTGTATCTTTTCAAAAGTTGTCATCAAAAAATCTATTTTATAGCTTATCTTAAAAACTAACTAGATTTTTACTTTTTCCTCTCATTTCAGATACAATTTAGAGACGCGTCATCGGCAACAAACAGCATTCACGCTACATAAAGTGCAGTGCAGTACCGCTTCGTTAAAAATTGCAACAAATGCATAGACCTTTAATTAAATTAATAACAGTCGGACGGCAAACGTGCAATTGCAAATTCGTTTTTTTCTTTCTTCTTCTTAAAGTAAAGTGTGCTCGATTTCAAGTGCATAAACGAATGACGAACGTTCGGTAAAACAACGCCAACTGGTTTTGAGTGTGCGAAAAAGTTCGAGAAATTGAAACCGAATAAATAAATAAATCATTACGTATGTTAGTAACGACACGTAGACGTTAGTTGTTGTTATTGCCCATACGTAGATTTGTTGCAGAAATGATCCCCGAAAAGATAAAACAACAACAACAACAGCAGCTAAACGAATAGTCGGGGATTAACTTCGCGAGACAGAAAGTGGTAGTAGGACTGGGGCCAGAAAAATCTCACGAGACTTTTGAGGCCATTGGGACCGAGCTAACGAGCAAACGCCGATGGAGATAAATCAATGGAGCCTGTAATGTACTCCCATAAGACTAATCCAATTGCGATTATTCGGTCGTCAGTCATTAGACGCTTTAATCGTTAGTCAACTTAATTGATCAGGTTTTGCGCGAGGGCGAGCCGACGAACGTCTTGGCTATGAGTGACGAAACACGAATCGCGAAGATGCCGCCAATAGCTGTCCTGGCCTGGAATGATTGCCTGCGCGATTTTCGAAACAATTTCTCAATCTGAAATCTTCGAATCATTATAAATCTAATATTTGTGACGAAATTAAAGTGTAAATCGCTTTTCCCGCCCTCCGAGAAGAACGACGGCATGGCTCCAAGCACAATTGGAGCCACGAGAAAATGTCTTGATCGTCGATGGTTGCTGTCTCTGATAAGTGGTGGTGTTCGGTATTGTGTGTCCTTAACGTTGGTCGCGATGATCCTGTGCGCTTGGTCTGAAGTGTCGGTGTGTGAGGCGGCAGCCACCACCCCGGTGGCCGTGACCCATAGCGAAGGCTCACTCATTCACGACGGGGTCATACGTGAAGCGGTTGTGATACCATCTTTGGATTCGGAACGTGAGGCTCAGGAATTGTATGAAAAGACCTTGCGAGATTATGGTGCACGCGAAGGACGAACTATGCGAACCGTGTGTGATGTGTGGCAGAAACGAGGATGTCAGTGCAATGGTGAGATAGCGCAGGCGAAGCTGGTGTGTCGCGGACTGGGATTGTTGGAGATTCCAATCGATGTTCCCGATGAGATTGTTCATTTGTAAGTATAGAATGTTTTAATGGTGAATGAATGAGAATTCAAGATGTTTGAAGTGCACAGTAATTTAAAATTATTTATTTTTGGGCAATTTAAGGGCAAAGATAGACGTACGTATCTCGGAGATGATGAAATTCTGCTGTTGTTTTTATAGCGCCAGTTTCGCGTATTATACTAGCAAGAATCTGTTTTCCAATCCTCCTTTTCTTGCAAAATAGGGACACACATTTCAAATTTCAATTTCATATATAAATTTTAAGCCACCTACATGTTATAATTGAATCAGGTCTAAACTCATTATACGTTAATGAACCTTAAATAAAGAGAATTATCTTCAACGTCATATATGTAAAACTTCGATGAAAACAAAAACTTAATCAGAAAACACAGATGTATACCGGGAATTGATAGTACGTCCTGTTCGCCATATATTTAGGAATCAAAGTATTTTTGGATCTGCTACAACTTCCCCATTTTATATATATGAATAAAACATCCTATCCATAATTAAATATTGATCTCATTTAATCTCTTCAGCATTAAGCTGGCAATTAAGCAAGCACAATATATCTTATGAATCCTTCCCTCGTTAGATCCCTCCCTCTATGAAGCGTCTCAAGGATAATCTTTCATCTTTCTTGTCTGTATCTTCATCAACTCTGTCAAATTTCTTGTTCATCTCATTGTGCCCCACGAAAAAAAGCAAAAAAAAATGCCTGGCATTTCGGAAGCTACTATCACATTAACTCCATTCACTAAATAACACAAGACCACAATCCTAGCCGCATAGCCTTAAGCATCCTTTAAGAAATATCTTTCGGAGAATTTCACTTGAAAGCATCCTTTTTTTTCCATTTTCATATTTTCATCTCGATAAGTTTCAAGTGTTTTCAACGTTCAAGGTTCCTATTCCTATGTCATTTTCATACATTAGCCTTCCACCAGTGCATAGATCAATGGGTGTGGATGGCAATGGTGGTTTGTCAGGGTGGGAGAGATGATTAATGGGTTGGCTCGATTTTGGGACTAGCGATGAAAAAAACTGGGAAATCTGGATAATGGCCGATTCATCCCCCTTAATAGCAACACATTTCATACATTACTTTTGATGATACGACCCGAACAATGACAGCAGTGATAGTCTTAATTTTAAATTTATGCATGTGTAGAATATTATAGAATAACTGATTAGGCTTTTGCTTATTGGTTCGAGACGGATGCAAAGAAAAATAACGAAAAACTCGTGAAACGAGTGGATACGAAAGAAAAACAGAATGAAAAACGTTATTTTTGAATAAATCTTGAAGGATCTTGATGGGCACTCAAGTTCATTGGCTGCTCGTACAACGGCATGACCTACAAAAATGATGTTAGGACTTGGCGGGACAGAAAGTTGAAGATGAATGGAAAACAGGTCTAAAAAAGGCTATTTGGTTTCTCAATAATTCCGAATGATGGTATTCCTCAAGGGCTATTGTAAAATACAAAAATTATACCTTTTGTTAAAGCAATTGTTTTTGCCCAAGCCAAGTAAGGACGATAAATGTTTGAACTGTATTTTTATTCGTGGTTTGTGAGGGAATTGATGGAATTTTATTTTCATACTTCACACTATGCTTTTTCCATCCATCCACAACGAGGTGAATACACTTTTCGCGAATAGTTTAAGGCTACAAACGATTTCTGAAGGGATCAAGCTAAGATGCGAAAGACTTTCACCATCAATTGCTCATGTTCAGTGTTTGTTTCTACTTTCATACCAATTTGAAATAATCAAAAAAAAGGAACATAGACTAGCATGCGATACGATATCTTACGCAAAAAATAAAATAAATGCTTTACAGAGAGGATAGTGCCACAAAATTGGATGGAAGATATCTGTCTAACGAAGGCTATTTTTCGGATGGGTTAACCAGTTTATCGTACAATTCGTGGGACTGTTTCATTCGAGTCTTTGTTTTCATTTCATTTTCGCATCATTTCCTAGGAAAATGAAGTGATTTTGATGCGATAGTGAAGAGAAAGAAATGCCATATCAAAATTGTTTCGATGAAGTGGTAGCTTTTGGGGTGTATTATTTGAAATGTATATCGATTCATTTGTAAATTGAAATCTTCTGATTGTGGGAATCAATTTTTGTTTAGATGGTTATGTTGATTTGAAATGGAAATGACAGGCTTATGAATGGAATTTATCTAATGTTTTGCAGAAAACCTATACAGAAATTTTATAAGTGAAAAATTCTCATTCACGAAAATTTATTAAATTTTAAGTAAAAACATGCCGATATAAAATAGTTGTGAAAACATCAAAAATAGCACATCGAATTGAGATCAAAAAAAAATCTGAATTCAAAGTACAATTATTGCCTCCGAAATAAGTTAAGTCGTAATATGATGACGTGGACTCTTTTTTCTTTTCAAAATGTCCAATTATACGAGGTGTGTTCAAAAAGTAATGGAAATTTTGAATTTCCGCCGGCTGCGTGTATTCCATTTTCAATATTTTCGTGACTTTATGTTGGTACTCATGTCCCTCACTTAGGCTGACAAATTCGGCCATTTTGAATCTTCAGCTAATTTTTGACAGCTATTTTGCTTGGACGTGTTTTGAATTGTCTTCGATTTTTGTTTATTCCAAAAAAATGGATCAAAGAATCTGTATCAAATTTTGTGTGAAAAACAACTTTAAGTGCGCGGACGCATTCCGAATGTTAGACCAAAGACCTTAGACCAAAGCAATGTTTATCGGTGGTACAAAATGTTCTCAAAGGGCCGAGCAGATGTGAACGACGAAAAGCGTGTCGGACGCCCGAGCACGTCAACAACAGACGAAAACATTGATAAAGTGAAGAAAATAGTATAGGTGAATCGTCGAATCACCGTTAGAGAAGTTGCTGAGGACCTAAAAATATTGATTGGCTCGTGCCATTCGATTTTCACCAATGGTTTGGGCTTGAGACGAGAAATTCGTACCACAATTGCTCAATTTTGATTAAAAACAGCAGCGCATTACCATTGCTGAGGAGATGTTGGGCTCTGTCCGTGGCAACTCAAGTTTGCTTCAGTGGGTCATAACTGGTGACGAATCATGGGTTTATGGTTATGGCGTGAAAACCAAAGCTCAATCATCTCAATAGAAGCTGCCGCCAAGTTCGGTCGAATGTTAAGGTTTTGCTTACAGTTTTCGTCGATTGCAGGGATGTGGCGCATCAAGAGTTCTTGCCACAGGGTAGAACGGCCAAAAGGGAATTTTCCTGCAAATAATGCGCAATTTGTGGAAAAACTCCAATTGCTCCACACATCGTTGCTTGTGCGCGATTTTTTGGTCAAAAACAACGCACTAATGATGAAGCAGCCACCGTATTCCCCAGACCTGCCATCCCGTGACTTTTTTCTGTTCTCGAAATTGAAGAGGCTCATGAAAGGACGACGCTACCCCCCGATTGAGGAGATAAAGACGGCATCAAGGCAGGAGCTGAACAAGATCCCCAAAAATGATTTTTTGCAGTACTTCGAGGATTGGAAAAAACGTTGGCACAAGTGTGTAATATCTGCTGGGGATTACTTTGAAGGGAACAAAGTAGATATTGACGAATAAATGAATAATTTTTGAAGAAAAAAACATAAAATTTCCGATACTTTTTGAACTGACCTCGTATATAATCTAATTAGGACAGTAAACTTGCCATAAAATTAAATTGAACTTGAAATTGGGATTAGCTTGTCTGCTATGTACGACTTTATTATTAATTTGCTGCTTCCTAAACTTTCCCATTAAAATTAACTGCAACGTTAGCTAATTTGGAGAGGTTACCCCTAAACGATTTTACCTGATGACTCGATTAAAAAAGATGATTGGAATCAAAACAAAAAACTGAAATGAAAATTTAATGTTTTTTAGCGGATACCATTCCAATCCTCCGTGGGATACAGGTGTGCGATTTTATTGAGTCATCAGGCCGACCCCAGTGGACCCTTCACGTTATCTAATGACAAATTTGTTCGTAATTTTTTGCTTCTGACGTTTAAGGACTTGTTTCAACCGTGACATGAGTTTTGAGCGAAAAATACTATATATGATTGGTTTCTTACTAGAGTGTGCTATGTCTGAAATTCAACGTACCTATTGACTTTTTTGACTACTTTCTTTTGTTCTACACGTTTTATTTTTATTTTCGTAATAAATTTTAGTATATATAGCGTCAATTATAGATTTGATGAAAGCTTATCCTATCTACATTTAAACAGTTAAACTTCGCGCCTTATTAGTAGAAAATGTTAATTGGTGGGACCATCCACATATATTCGTGAAATTAATTCTAATTTGAGGAAAAAAAGGCTTATTCGCGATGTCATTCAGTCCGTCGTAATCGTGTAATGGAACATACTTGCTTTATCCGCCTCATTACATAAAACCCCCATTCACTTTTATCCTTTCAGATAACGAAAGGATACTCGCATGCGCCCAAATCAAAACGGTCTCTCGTGTGTATCAAAATTAATTAACTAACTCAATATATCACGAGTCGACGACGGTAGCAACAAAACAGATTCCCGAACGGACTACTCATATCCCCACATATTAACCCGACAAACTGCCTACCTTATTACGCACGCACGAGTACAAGGTAGGGTTCATACTTTGAGCATTTTACGTTGCCAAGTCATGTCCGCAAAATGGGCAATTTCCGAAAGCATTAACAGGCCAGGAAGTCGCGAATTTGGTTACATGTTTGCATACATAAACTGTTCCGCGAGATTTGTTTGAGGCCACACCGCGACCTTCTTGCGGTGGGTGGTTGGCGATCATCGTCGTGAGAATTATCAAGTGGTCGTCGCCAAATGAATTGATTAGGAGCGTAATTGGTTTGAAAAGCTCGCAATCAAATGTGTAAGGAAAGGATGATTGGTGTTTGATTGGTTGAGCTAGAGTAGTTACTTTGACTCTCGAATAGGGGGGGTGCACGATTCTGACCCATTGATTCATAAATGAGGTCTTTCCCGAAATCGTAAAGTAAACTTTTGGTTTGGCGTACGCGAGTAGCATTTGCATAACCCATTTAGCAGGCTTTATGGTATTTTCGCAAGAATGTACACAATAGATAGTACGCAAAATGGCAAATGGTCAATTAGTGTGTATTGTGCTTCTGTTCAAAGTGTTTGTTTGCTTTAGACTTAAATGTTTTTACTACTCGTAAATGTTTGCAGAGATAATCATGAGTGAATACCTTCTATGCTTTTATGTTTCACTTCAGCCAACAATAAAAAAACTTCAAATCCACATACATTCAATTATTTATTGTTAAAAATAAGGTGATAATCAATTTCTGTGCGTATTCGCGATAGTGTAAAATGCATTAGATTGCGTGAGTCACATGCGTGTCGCGTCACCATGCTGGCATTGTGCTAAAACATTGTCGCCAGTGTTGACATCTTTTAGATGAAGCAGTGAACTGGAATGGGTTTAACCGTCTTCGACGTGGTCGTACGAACAGAATATCAATCGATACACATAAATTCATATATGTATGCTTGTATGTAGCCGTTCTTTATAAACAAGTCATCCAATTTAATATCCATTGATGCCGCCAAGTGTTGACAACGCATGATAAATTGTTGTAGTTGAATCTTATCGGTGGACAATCTAATATGCAATGTGTGTCCACCAGAAAACAGTTTGCAATCACTGAATAATTAATAAATATGTAGGTAGCATGTAAGCGATGTGTGAATTGGTCAGGTGACTTTGAGTGTATGCAGAAGTTTTATTGTTCAAAGAAATCTAGAAATTAATTTGGAATGTTAGTCAGGAATGAATGGGTTTTTTTAAAAAAAATGACTTAATAGATTTCGCAGAAAAAAAATGAGAATAAAACGTAAGTGCAAATCAAGTCACACAATTTTTGATGGTCGTTAGATTCAATTTCCCTTATCAATTGATTGCCATTTCACTGTTGTAATTAAGCATTTTTTGAATTAGATGCAAATGTGTAAATCAGTATTCTTTCTTCTATTCACTTAAGGGGTTCCATAGGTCTTGTATTTTCAAAAAATTGATAGAATTTTTTTTTCATATGAAAGTATAGCACTTTAAAAGTATTAACACCCAAATTTGAAGTAAATTCGAGCAATATTACCAGAGCTATAGAGATTTGAATACCGCGCGGTCGGTCGCATAAAATTAGCTCCTTTTTTTTCATCAAACATCACACCATCAAAAGGATGCTCTGGACATCGCGAATGAGGCAAACGAATTACTGTATGCACCTGGAATCGACGACTCGATGTAACTCGCTTAAAAAATATATTTAGTTCATTAAATCGCGGTAAAAAAAACTTTAAACGTGTTTTTCTCAAAATGCGGTAAGCACGATTTTTCAAGAACGAATCGACCAATTTTGTTGAAACTTTGCACAGTTCCTCTTTATAGTATTGTCTCGTGATTGAACGAGGGATTTTTATTCAGTCGACTCGTTCCTGTTTTTTACGAAAAAAATATTTTTAAAACCGATGAGAATCGGAAAAATGCTAAAAAAATATGAGACGAAAATTCATTCAAATCCATTTAAAAAATTTAAATTTCATTTTTTTCAATTCCTTCGTTCAATCACGATAAGAGATTTTTTGAATTTTTGATTTGAGATGAACCTGCACCGAAATATTATACCTACCCCAAAAAGGTTGGACGAGGAAAACTGCAGGAAAATTGACAATTTTCAATATTTTTAGCTGAATTTTTTTACAACTTCTTGAAATGCTAGACTTTTATGTGTGTTTATTTCAAATATAATAGATTTTTGCTTTTTAAAATACAATTTTTTGAAAAAGTTTTTTTCTTCTTCAAGACTTAAGGAACCATTTCAGTGTGATCAGCATGAAATTTGCTGATTTTTATGATTTTTTTCTTGAAGAAATGAAATTTGATAATGAGTCTGATTTGATTTTTGGTTATTCAAATGACTCATGCTGTACAGATTTTTTTAAATTTTTATTCTATTTTCTACATAATGTCCTTAGACATTTTAAAACAATGACAAAAAAATGTACCTGCCGGTGGAAAATCCTACTCTATAAAAAAAAATTCTAGAACGAAACATTCAAAATGATCTTCAGTCAATATAAAAAATTGTACCGATCTTAGGAGATTTTTTTTCAAGAAGGTATTGAAAAGCCGGCCACTTTAAAATTAAGTGGAAAATTTGGCCATTTTTTCGGCAGTTTTTCGTTCAAATAAACAAACGAATCTCTATACGACGTTAAGAAATAGAGCGAAGAATGATGTAACAGTATTTGAGACGAGCAACTTGAAAGCTCTTCGTTTGAAATCTACAACCGTTTTTAATAACGATATTTCGGCAAAAACGCCTTCAGTTTTGAATACGAGGTATTCTCATGAACTAATTAATCACGATCTATCGGTTGGGTTCATAATATATTTTTTCGGTATATTCCGACGCTCATTAATATGACACATGGGACAGTTTTTGCGACAGGATCAATAGGTCAAAATAAATGAATACCTAGCAAACGAGTCCTGGCTAGGCGCACCATGCCTAGTCAAATACTTTTTCTAAGAAATGCTGAAGCCGTCGACCTACACGATCATAATTTAACGTAATGTTGACGAAAATCCGTAAATTTGACAATTTACAGTAAAAACCAAACGATTTTCAAAAAAAAATTCATTGAATTGGTTCCTCAATACATCGACATTTTCTGAGAGTCACATCAGCGTCTTAAACGCAACTGAAATACAATTTGATAGTATGTTGTATATGTAGAGGAAACAACACTTAAGGGGTCTACTGTCTTTATAATTTTCAAAAAATTGTTTTTTATTGCATTTTTGGAAAGAATATATACATAAATATCATATTAAAATTTTATAAAGATCGGAGCAGTCTGACTGTATTTTTGGTCAACTTTAACTTTGTCATCCGAGCGCGATTTTTCATTAAGGGGCTATTCTACTGTTAAACGGATAAAAAGCAGTATCATTTTAAAAGTGTTGTAAAAAAATAACTATTTAAGATATCAATTTAAAATTTTGCATGCATCTTTATTAACAAAAAAGTATAAAATCGCATAGTTGAATTTTTCAAAAAAAATAAAATGGCGGCTTCTGTATGCAATTGATGGAGCGCGCGCTGACGGCCAGAGTCGATTGCGCGGCACATTGCCCAGGTTGTCCAGGTAATCCGCAATCAATTTAACGATGAAATTCTATTAGTTTAGCTAAAAACACACAAAGTGAACCTAAATTTAGCCATAAGTATTAAATTTTCGTGATTTGACAAGTGTTGGAAAATAGCATGCTCGAGTTTGGACATTTTTTCGATGAAAAAAGTGGTCCCAAATAACCAAATTTCAATTTTTATGCCTCAATTTAGGTTCACTTTGTGAAAATAAATAATCTTACCCTCAATCGGCGAATCCAGGCATATAATAGGTCCCTTCTACTATCTCCAGCTTCTCTTTTTCAGAGAGAGAGACCATTGTTATACAAAGCAGTTATTGCTCGCGTGGTGAGAGTGTATGAGGGAGAAAAATACCGTTCGACGCGCGCACCGAAACAAAGTCATAAAATGAAAACGAAGCGATGAATCGGTTTGAGCTTTGTACATAGATTCTTGAGATGGTAATCTATCGAAATAAGCAAAGAACAGAAAATAGAAAGTAAATAATTTTAACAGTAGAATAACCCCTTAAAAAAACACTAACCGCGTTTTTCTCGAAACAACGTTATTCGACGCCGCGTTGATGAAATCTCGGGAACTACTGAACCGATTCTCACCAAGTTTTTACCAGACATTCTTTATGACTACAGCTATAGCGCGAGTAGAGGGTTTTTCAAAATTTTGATTTGAAATATTTTTTTTGCCAAAAACGGTGAAAAAACATGTTTTTCGTAATTTTTCGAAAAATGTCCGCCATTTTATCAATTTTGCAAAAATAAAAAATCCCCTGAACCTAGAACTTTTTGATTTTTTTGTTTCAGACCAACCATCTCGAAAATTTCATCAACGGCGCACACCCCTCTCGTTTTTTCGATAGTTTTTCAACCAGCATTTTCATTGATAAAATCATTTTCATTGATAAAAACTCACATAAATGAATAAAATGATTTTTTTTGTGTATTTCGAAAGTGTATTTATTGAGTGTAATCCCCCCTTATCAATATTTATAATTTAAACCTATCTAAATATTATTTTTACACTGCTAAAAGATAGTAGACCCCGTAACTCGCAGTGAGATAAAACAATCGCTTTTTAAATTTATAGATAGTAATTTGCGCTTTAGAATTATTCCTATTGGAAGTCTCGCTATATTTTTTTTATTGATGATGTTTTTAAGTTATCAGAAAACAGCCTGCCAAAAAATGGCATCAACAGAAAATTTAGTCTTGTCTTTGCTGCTGAAAAGCATCACCAACTTCCCCTTCGGCAAGATGTCCTGATAAGTGGTTCAATATCTGAGTAAAATTTTATTGAAAGTATAAAAAACTCAGTGCAGAATGAAGAAGAAAATCCGATGAACACTGCAAAACTAACGTTTTTAAACGGATAAACCCATACCCTTCCCACGGCATGTTGACGCGAGCTGGTACGGCGCATGATTTTACGCGCCTTGGGAAGCTGTGTATATTCTAGTGTAATTGGATTTTACATCTGTTCATAATATTGCAGCCATAAACAAACAATAAACAATTATTGGTTCGATACCTTGACAGCTGAAGTAGTATAATTGATTTATATGTCATTTTGCTTTTCGATCGTGTGGTACTACCCCATTTAAAATCCAGTGAAAACATTATTTTTTGCATCTGAATAATGTTTTCAATTCCCTAAAACGCAAAAATTGAAAGCAAATTTGAGTGACAAATATGAAAATGTAATAACTAATTAGGTCATCGTCAATCTGTGCATCTTATTGCTTTGAATCTTTCATCGAGAGACGATTTAAACACATTTTTATGGAAGATATGTTTGGAAAAATGCACTTTCTCATCCTTGCTTCCCATAAATCATAGCTTCTCCTTGACATCCCTGTTACGCATATCTGGCGACAGCACGGGACAAATTCAAACGATATATTTCTTCTCAAGTATGTATGTAGCAACTTTCGAACAGACATACTCCGAATAAATGGGTCCACTAACCCTCCATTCATCTTTGCATTGGATCTTCCTTACGATGAAACACGCCAGGAAGGACACACTGATGCGATGTGACCTGGACAACTGGCATCACCTCCTTCGTCCCAAATCTGTTAGTGCGTCAGATGTTTTCTGCATTTCCATCTACTTCTACTATTTACGAGATTCGATTTACATGCAAGGAGCGGCCAGGACAACTGAAACTCATAGCGACACCATAAATTACAGCTGGGTACCGATGTCGCCACATGGTGCCTTTCCGTTTTAACACGAAGTAAACACGTAGGTGTAGTCAGAGCGTGAAGAGCTGGGCGAGCAACTTTAACTGAGAAAAAATAAAGCATGAACGACGAATTTCCTACCGTTCTGGTATGCTCATCGGCATGTAGGTACATTGCAGGAGTGTTTCGCAACAGGATCAGAATGCCAGGAGGTTGATTGTGAACAACATATTGAACAGGAAGAATGTTGGATGGTTGTTGCTCGGTTTCGAGTTCACGTTCGAAATGACACTACGGAATGGGGTGGGAAATGATTTGCTGGGAAAATTCCATGGTAAATTGTAACGATAGTTTGGAAAATTGCTATATTTTAGCATTTAACTGACTTTATTTGACGGAAGTATGTGAAAAGTGGTGAGGGTGGTTAGGATATTTCAAAATGACAGGCATATGTTTCTGGGTTAGGACTAATGGACGGCAATGTGTTTGTTTGGAGTATTCAATATGAGAGAAAATTGCTTAACATATATATATTGATTCTACTCTTTAACAAAAAAAGAAATAATAGAACAATAGGAATGTTAATGTTAAACAAACAAATTCATTGCATGTAAACCGAAGTTTTTTCATCGATTAATATTATGTTCACCCATTGTGGAAGCAACTCGATTTCTAGCATTAATTTGCTTTTAGTCGTTAATTTGATTTCGAATCGAATTCTGTTTGAAATCAAGTTGTTTTTCATACATTTCAAATCAAGTTACACAACTTGATTTGGAATAAATGATGATAAATTAATGATAATTCATATACTTGACATTAGGCTTTTGTATCAAACTGTCGTCAATTGCATTTCGTTTATATAAATAATATTTTTGATACATGTATTCTCTCAATTTGTTACACGCTATATTACGAAATATATATTTAATTTACTTTCGTTGGGTAATATAAAATCATAAATCTCGCTTCGATAACATTAACAACTGCCGAAGTCAGAGAAATTCAAATGAGTCGATAGAAACAGGACAACAATTTTCAAATCAACTTCAGAAACAACTAGATTTCATTGCAATGAGAGCATAGTGTAACACTAATCAACTCATGGGCCTCTTTTAGATTAATCCGGACATAAATCTAAAATCTCAATAATCCTCTCATTATCACAAATACCTCATTTCTCCATTTAAACATTTAAAACTTCCGAATCCTTGTGACACTAAGAGGCCATAAATCTATAATCCGATTTTCACTGCTGGAAATTATTCCAATAAAACAGGAAGGAAACCAAAAACCTATTGTTCAACGGAGACAGTCATCTTCACTGACACAAACTCAAATTGGCAGCATCACCAGCAATAGATTTAAGATACTTAAGACCTACTTCTCGACTAGCTATGTACGTTAGCTCGGCTCCAATCGAATTGCTAAAATGGGAGTGTAAAAGGCATTCATTTGCAAACGAGCTGTTTGTCTTTTTACCACTTGATTTATGGTGAATGGTTCCATTGAACTCCTTCGTACAAATGTTTTGGGGCTGCGACAACAGCATCAGCATCAGCAGGAACAAGTATCTAACATCTGAATAGTAGATAAGTATCTAATGTGTGTACAATTTGACGTATATGGAGGATAATAATAATTTTACTGGTGCGTAGCAAAAGCCTGAATGGGATTTGCCGAAGCAAATAAAAACGAATGATACATTTCGAAAATAAGGTAAATTGCTAAAATAATTGATACATCATTCCAAGAGTGGATGAACACGCTTAATTGCACGAAGCGATTTTCTGAAAATAAATGAATTTCAAAATATAAGTCAATGATTTTATCCGTATTTGGAAAAGTTAATTTTGATGCTGAAATTGATGGTATTAGTTTGTAATATGAAAATAGACAGAGAGATTATTGTGCATCAGAATGGCTTTTGGTGTCAAGGTAAAACTACTTAGGATTTCAGCAACTTGTTAAATTATCATACATTTCCTGTTAATGGGGTTTCGCAATTTTCTGCTGTAGTGCTCCAATTCAGGATATTTCAAAAATATAGATCCATAAAAATTGTGAGATATGTTATAAAGATTTAAAATCGTTTATCAGATTTTATAGGTAACAAGATTTCTTCTCCGAAATTTAAGTAAATTCTTCAAATGATTTTACGATCATCTTCTTATTCCTAATCCTTTAAGAAGTCAAGACATAACACTTAATCGTTCTACTGCACTCAAATCGTCTATAGAAAATGCCTTCATAGCGATAGCACTTATTTTTTTACCATGATTTCCCTCAAAGATTTCTTTGATAGGCATTAAATGGCTCTTTATTTAAGTCGGTTATAAAATTCGCGAAATTTGAATGAGTGGCGTCGTAAAATTATTAATCATCTTGAAAACCTCCGGAAAAACGTTTTGCAGTGAATAAAGATACGCAAACGTTCGTGAATAAGATAGGATGGATGTATTTTCTTAGGGAGGGAAATGTATAAATGTTTGTATTTAAAATGCAATAAAACTTCAGAATTATCTTTTGCGAGGATAGGAGTTATTTTTTTTGAATAGTTTTCGATGGTAAAATTTAGCTACAGTGTCATAATTTAGTCCTAAGAAGCTTTTCTATCAAAGCAGAGTATTCGAAATACGTTGGAAGAGTATTTAAGAAAGGATGTCTTGCATTCTTTGTGTACACTTTCTTGGGGGACAATGATGGGTACTAAGAGGCCACAATCTGAATCTAATTTTTTGATATTATCTTCTTGATGTCATGCAGATTTAAGGGAGAACACCACTGTAGAGGTAAAAAAAGAAGTCATTTTTCGGGAATTTGTTTCTCAAAAACCAAACAACATATCGAGATTTGGTAAAAAGATCTATATTTTACAAGTACTTGACATTCTCTTTGAATTTTTTCAGAACTTTAAAAAGCAAAATGGCGGCTCCCTAGCATTTCTCCAGAAACGCCTTATTTTTTCATGACTTTGCGGCTGGACCGTTTTTTCCTGAAATGTTAAGGTTATGGTTATCAAACAAATAATTGCCGACAAAGAATAACAACAGCCAGAGAAGTACGTAGGGTTTTTGTTCTAAATTGATTTTTGGCGTCATTTTGAAAAAAATGAAAAAAACCTAAAAAACGCTCGAAAATTGTTAATAAAAATGGAAATATGCAACATAAAAAAATTCCTACGTACTTTCATGCAGACACTAGTTTTGAACGTATTGTAAAAATTTCAAGTAAATCAAACAAAAATTGTTTGAGAAAAGAGTACGGTCAGTTTGAAAAACGTTGTTCCGAGAAAAACGCGTTTAAAGTGAGTTTAAGTTATAGAAAAATCATTAATAAATTTATATACCTCTAGTCTGCAAAATACGTACTTCAGGTTAGTAGGAAGTGTGGTGTCGGCGTGTCGGATGGTATCCTCTTCAGGTGCTGTCATTTGCCATCCGTCACGAGACAGCACGACCACGGCTGGCTTGTTGATGGATTAAGCTCGTTAAATTTCAACTATTTTATAATTAACATCTTACGTACTTCAGCGTTTTCTGCTAACGTGCAACTAACAGAGCACGTGTACAGTTTTGAGAAATTTATATTTAAAATTGTTCTATATTTCAATGCCAACAGCGCGCGGGTTGCGCTCCGAAACAGCAGTGAGAGGCGTCGCGCTAATTTAAAATTTCGAACACTTATAGATTTTTTCGACTATATGAAACTTTGCTACATGATTTCTATGATGATAAGGTATACTTTAGAGCAACAAAATTTTTTTTGGATTTTTTGAAAATCCTCCAGTGGTGTTCCCTCTTAAAAAAGAATACAAGACAACGATGGTGGTCTACAGTAAAAATCTATTTTTTTTCTAAATGAAAGCGATAGCATTACAAAATTATTTTGTTGCAGCTTCATGGTTTCCTTGTCCTTAAAATCATGCTCTTTTTGATCTAGAACTCAAAAACTATGCTCTTAAAACCTCATTTCTGCACTTGAAAATATTAAAGGAAAACATCCTCTCTATGCTGATGCTTTAGGTCTATTGATGATATTATCGAAGAGTATTGAATATTGAAAATATTAAACACTAAAGTTTTTTTCTGAGTATCGTGTTTTTTGAACGAATTTTTGAATAATCTATCCATTAGGCATACCGTTCTCACAAAAAAAGATAAAAACACCGACAGCTGGCAATTTGCATCATGTCCTCTATTTATAATAAAATATATCACATTCTTTTGCCGCAAATCAACATTTCCAATATTGTCAAATCTGAGCTGATATCATTTATAGCAATAAAATCAAAAAAGGGAAGGGAACCAGTAAACCATGTTGATGGGAAAGCATTTTGCATCCAGTAATGGTAGCAAATAAATTTCATTGAGGATACCATCCCAATGACATATTCAAAGACGTTATCGCGACGAAGTTCAAGGATGTGGGCTGCTGTCCTCCGGTTCTTGGTAACAAGACTCACTTTCACGGGCAATAAAACTGTCGTTTGTGGTTGGTTTGATGGTGGTGACAAAGTCAATTTTGCCGTAAATGAGCCGATGATATTTTCCTTGGCAAAGTAGGAAAGCATTAATAAGAACTATTGAAAGCCATTTGGCGTGAAAAATTGTTTTTGATTATTGGAAGTTGTCGCAAGGTTGTGAAAGAAATGTATTTATGTTCATTACGTTCGCAGATGCTTACATTACTTTTTCTCGCGAAGGACATTGCCATCAACTGAAAGAGAAATGTTATTTTCTTGGATGCTAATTGGCTTCTGTTGGATTGAATGATAAAATTCAATTTCAGCTTTTCCAACTTGAGAATGCATTATCATAAATTAATAATCAAATTGAAATTGAACTCTTAAATATTCGCTCGCCTGACTTCTCTTCCACTTCCGCCGTAAAATCTCAATCAGCAACAATTCGCGAACAGCCAACATTTTGAATAATTCATTTCAATATCTCTAATATTCGTCAATAAGGCGCTTGAACCCATCAATTTAGACTGTTTTCCGACTTTTCCGCACATCTAAGCACCGAATTTCACACAAAAACAAATTAATACCATTCCAACCGTTTACAACCGAAACATTTCTTATTGTTTTTTTTTCGCCGGAACACTTTTATCGTGGTAAAATTCACACAATAAGGATACAAAATTTTATGCTGATATTTTGGTTGACGATGACAAATTGGTTTCGTATTGGGAGCTGACAGTTTGTACAGCCGTTGATTAATTTTCTTGATTTGGAAATTTTATTCATGAAAAATTTATCTCATTTTTCTTTATATATATTCTCTCTCTCTATCTTCTCGGTTACAACACAATGTTTGCATCTCATTGATATTGGTGGTGTATGGTGGCGAATGATGATGGCTTTGATGGTGCGTGATGCAGAGATCTCGGAAGCAACAATATTACGTCTTTGGCAGCGCGATCATTTGAAACATTAAAGAATCTGGAAGAACTGTAAGTCTATACATATATATATTATTTTAAGATAAATTGACTTGCTTTTTGTATGCTATGTTGAAAATGGATCAGAATGTAACGGGTATAAAACGACAAGAATATTATACTAAATTGGGTGCGTAATATTTTGTTCTAATTAATTGGTCGGAGCTTTAAAACTCATCTGTTTATTACATATATACAATTTTGGATCATAATCCATCCTATAATAGGGTATTATTAGTACACAATTTTGGAGCTCTCCATACAAATGGCAATGACTTTTTATGCGTAATTGATGATTAACAATGTTCTAAGATAAAGTACATCTAAATGTTGCTTTCGTTAAATTTCGTTGATTTTATCAGAACAAAAAGCAAGTTTTAAATTCAAACTGACCCTTTTTTCGAAACATTTCCCAGTCAAATTTATACTATAATAAAACTGTACATTGGATTTAATTAAGATAAAACGGGCTGTTTGGAATTAGTGAAAATAAGAAATCTTATTTCAGGATTTTTTTTTTTGAAATTCCGTCTGTGCTTGTGTCGTATAGAAAATATTAAACGGATTTCATTGAAACTTGAGATAGTAACAGCTTATATCTTGAGTCAAGTTCTAGGATATTCCACTTTTTTCCCGAATAATAAAAGAGCTCCTTCAAGAGTCCTCAAACTGTATGTCCATATTCGAATTTCACGCTCAAAACTGAACACTGTTCGGGAAAGGGACCAGTAGTGACATCGATCGTCTATCTTCTTTTCTTCTTCTTGAGTTGCCGAGGATATGTAACCAGACAAACAGTGTCGCACGTTCACCCACGTTGTTTTTGAATGCAAACAAGTGGTCTAAGCGAAGCAAGCGGTTAAATATTTATTTAACTCATAACTTGAATTGAATGAATGAATTTGAACAGTAGAAAAAACAGTGGATAAATGTTACATTTTAAGTTTTTGGATTCATTTATTTGTGAAAGATTTTTCATAAGTTTTGCAGATCTTTTATTGATGGTGATTTGATCGTTACACTCTGTTAAAAAGTTATCGATATGACTTACAGATGGTTCCTCATGCAAAAAAATATATAGCCGCTTTAAATTTATCACATCTTCGTCTTAAGTTGGTAGTAGAAGCAAGGATATTTCGCCCCTCCTTTCTATGTAAACAGAGCGTGTTGCCAATACTATTAAATAATTGTGAACTTTTGTTAACAAATGCCATCGAGAATTGTAACTATCATTTTTGCAAATGTTCTTGAGATCCCTATAGAATCCTCATGTATGTTAAATAGTGCCAGCTTTTATATGATATGTTTCAAAATTTGATGAAATCTTTACTATTTGTTATGGAGAAATTGAAGTTTAACTGACACTACTTTTGATATTTTCAACACAATGAGGTGAATAGCTACGTGTTTTTCGTAAGCATTGTTTTTTGACGGGAAGGAATACTGTTCAAGCAAAAAGTTGGTTAAATGATGATTAATGTCATTTCTACTCTAATTAATTCAATCATCCTTGATTGTTATGTGGATATTTAAACGTGGTGGTGCAAACATTTGAACATGCAGAAGCTTTTTTCGAACTAGGTATCGCGTTTGTTCATAATGGATCAAAAATTGCAACGTGTTAATGATTCGGAGCGCTATTTGGAACTATTCAAGCGGATCAAAAAGAATTTATTCATACGATTTGTTATAATGGATGAAGAATGGATCCATCACTCCACATCCGAATTAGAATGATCGTCAATTGAGTGGGAAGCCGTCTAATGCGATCAAAAATGCAAATATTTGTATTTTGGGATCCGCATAGTATTTGATCTTTTGACTTTCTTGAGAATGGAAAATTTATCACATATCAATTTCACGTAGCGTTATTTGAGCGATTGAATGGTGAAATTAAGTATAAACCACTGTAAATGCCAAAGGAAACGAATGCTTTTTCATTAAGACAATGCTTCACACAGTCACAGTTCGATGACTATAACGGCATATATGCATGAATCGAAGCTTGAATCGCTTCCTCAACCTCGTCGACTATCATTTGTTCGCAGAACTTAAAAAAAAACTGCAAAGAAAAGATTTTTCCCCGACGAAGAAGAAAAAAATGCCTATTTTAAAGTTCCCGACAAATTGTTCTATGCAAGATGTGTAGAAATGTTGGAAAATCGTTGGATTGATTGTATCCCACTTAAAGAAAATTATATTGGTGAAAGCCAATTTTTGCAAAAAGAAATTTAGCTCAAGCATTTTTTGAACGGAGTATATGCCGTCTAGGAGGAGATAATTTTTTTCTCAAAGTTGATGAGCTGAAATAATGATGATAACTAAACTAAGCTTGATGTATAATCTACGCGATTGAAGTCACTGGTGCAGCTTGTCTTAGATAAATTCTTAAATAATCATCCCAGATTTATTAAGAAAAAAACAAAAAAGTATTGCGTTTTTTGCGCATCTAACAATCAAATCTTTTAATTTTTCGAAAAGAGCATTTTTTATGACTAATTTTAATTTGGAAATTTTGAATCGATGTAAAGTAATATCCTTGAATATAATGCGATCATAATGATGAAATTCAATCAAAATGTTTTTGTATGAATATCAACTCCAAACTACTACCAATCTATCTCCTTGAGCTGTAGCCTGATTTCCAGTCTTATGAAGTCTCTATTTTCACCCTTCTCAATGCATCACTTTCGCAGTACTTTCTTTAAAAACATTTCCACTTTTTCTAAAGAATATACTTTTTTCACCAACTTTTCCGCCATCATCACCCACAATCACTTTTTATGTCAACTCCGTAATCGCCAAGTCCTTTAGAACAGCGCTTCCACCAAAATCTGTCTAGGACACTATGCTTTTGCTTGCAACAAACAAACAACCAACCCAACGTTTATAAAAAGAAAATGGATAATCCTTAGTGATAGGCGACAGAAGAAGCGAGAATGGGGAGTGGGTGAGTGATGTATGACCGTGTAATTCGTCCCCGTAATGTTACCAGGTATTTACGCAAAACGTCCTTGAGTGGAAATAAGGTGGCAAAAACGGATGGCGAAGCAAATGTAAAATCTGAAGAATGAGAGCGTAAAGTGTTGCATAGGATAAATTGTTATTTAACCGGGAAACGTAGTCGTGTATTACTTGTCGTCACTGTACTTGACAAGTTGAATGAATACTTGAAATTATTTAATTTCAGTGATGATTGTTTGTATGTTTTGTGATGATGAAATCAAGAATTGTATGGAATGAAAATAAATTGAGGCATTGTTTTTGCAATGAAATTGATGGGGTCAATAATCATTTAAAATACATTTGATAATAAGAATATTTTTTACGGCTTTCCATAGTTTATTCATAATATAGACGATTTTCTAATTCCATTTGCAAATGGGAACAATATTGGTTAATAGAAACACATAATTTGATGCAGACCAAGCATTGAAGTTCGATAACAATAGCTTTTCATGCGCGATTTATTTCCATGCTTCATTAATTGCTGCTTCAGTTCTTTTCGACAATAGCATATGCCCATATATTGGGTGTATACAGTGAAAACCGAACTTTTTTGGATGAAAATAATGCTTTATTTTAATTAATGAATGAATTTACATGTTATTAATAATATTGCCCATCGCTTGCGATCATTTTTTCACACCTTTCTGGTGGCAAATAAATTCCGCGTTTGAAAAAGGCTTCATCCTTTGAGACCAAGAACGAATTATGTCAATTTTTGATACATTGCTCAGAAGTGAAGCGTATTCCAGTAAGGGAGTTTTGCATCGAACGAAATAATTGGTAGTCGGATGGCGGCAGGTCTGGTGAATATGGCGGGTGAGGTAAAACTTTCCAGCCATCATTGTCCAGGTAATTTTTCACCAGTATAGCAACGTGTGATCGATCATTGTAATGGTGGAAAATTGCAGACTTGTCCTGGTCGCAGATCCCGGTCATTTTTGTGTTTTGTGTCAAACGAATTAATTGTTGTCGGTAAAGCTGTCCCGTAATCTTTTGACCTGATTTCAGTAATTCGTAGTGGATTGGTCCCTTCTGATCCCACCAAATGTTGAGCATTGTCTTAAAGCCGTGTATATTCGGCTTTGACATCTATGATCCTGGTTGGCCAGGCTTCAAATAGGATTTCTTGCGCTTCGGATTATCATAATGTATCCAATTTTCGTTGACAGTAATATTTCGATGCAAAAACGACTTTTTTTTGTAGCGTTCGAGGTGTATTTTAGACATGCAAAATCACCTTTCGACATCTTTATTGGCTTTAGTTCGTGTGACACTCAATTTTCTACCTTCTGGATAAACCCTAACGCTTTCAAACGCCTGGGAATGGTTGCCTGTGTCAAGCTTAGTCCTTTTGGGAGCTCATCTTATATTTGGCATGAGTCTTCACTGAGGAGGGTTTCTAATTCATCGTTTTCAAATTTTTTTCTTGACCAGGACGGTATTTGTTCTTGATGTCGAAATCGCCACTTTCGAAACCACTCAAAAGACTGTGTTCTAGATAGAGCATCATCGCCATAAACATCTACCGGCAAACGATGACTTTCGGCAAAAGTTTTCTTGTCAAAAAAGTATCCCAACAATACTTCCTGCAAATGCAGTATTTTCGTCAGTTTTCGAAGGTTTCCATGAGGGTAAAAAACTTATGGGTGCACAATGTTAGCAAATTGTCTTTGTGGCTTTGACAGCTGACCGACGGTACTTCAAAATGACATAGATGTCATTGGAGTGTTGCAGCGCATGTGTTACTAGGACCATCTGTTGTAAAATTTCGGTTTTCAATGCATACACCCAATATAAAAATAATATATTGGGGAGGCAAAAATATAACAAGAAATCATTTTGTGTGTATAAGTTATATTTTGGTTATTCTTACTTCAAGGAATCATGAAAGCTAAACATGGAACTTTAAATGGATGATCCCATGTCAGAGTGAACTATCTCCGAAGTTCAACAAAATACCTTTTTAGACGATGTTCCTTCGTTTTTTATATTTTATTTTGTAGGAAATTGAAGCGTTTCTAAATAGCGTCTCTTTTTGGATTCAATTAAAGTTCGTCCTATCTTTCTGTAAATTTAATTTGATTAAAAACATGAATTTCGCTTGTTAATTCACTTTGGAATGGCATCATCCAAATCTTTGATTCATCATTTCTTCAGGCATTTCCGGATGGTCTTAGATCTTGAAAAATTTTACGTTTCATAATTTAGTGCCTATCAAAAAATTCAGAAAATTGGCAAAACTAACCAATCATCTTTTCGGAACTTTTTTGATCTTAGCATTCTATGCCCAGTGTACCGCAGTGTTCTTGTAGAATCACTGAAGTATTCATTTTTTTCACCGGGAAAATGCGTTGCACTGATGTCTAGGACCATTATTTATATAAGAGTTTTAATATTAGACGCAGTTCAAATCAAGAACAGGCATTGAAAGTCTCGTTTGTGCGGCTACACCTAATTCAACCCTATTCTTTTTATAAAAATAAAACATGATTTTATTTGATATGCATAATATTTAACATATAATTTTTCAAATTACATATTTCAAAATTCTTGTTGTGGCCATCGAAATTATTATGGCGATCTGATTTCGGGCTAGAACCCTTAAATGTTTTCAAAAGTTTGCTCCTAAATACAAGTTGAATTTCCGCACTGAATGTGTTTTAAAAAAAATACTTTATTTAACGACAATGGATCAACGATGACTGCTACTTCTTACATTCGATTGTATTTTATAATTTCGTGCATTTTTCCCGCAAAAGATTGTTGTGAATGATGCAAGCAACATATTCTTCAGTGAAAGACTTAAATATTCTGAATATCGTCTAGGATATGTAACCTGCATATATGGTATATCCATACAGCAAATGTTAGTCTCGAAATATTTATACAAACCTTCAAAAACACGTCAGTATGTACCATGATTTCAACATAAATCTGTATTAAACTTCAAATTTTAGCTCATAAAAGCTATTAAGATACTTCAAGCATCATAAGATACTAGTACGTGCTGATTTGATATAATTTGTTTTTGGAAAAAAAACAGCAGGCCATCTGATTTTCATCCAAATGCTTCTTCAGCGACTAAACGTGACCAAATTAAATTGGCATTTTGAAAATAAATGATTCATTTCAACAGAGTTCTTCGTCGAATTCGTAGATACATTGGAAATTATCGCCGGTAATTTATCTTAAACATTTCCTCGCACAATTTGAAGTAACTACATGTTTGAAACGATTTTATTGCCAGGACGTTGGACAGTGAAGAACAAATGATGCTTTGCAGAGTTGTGAAAAGTATAGAAAACGTACCAAAAATTTGTTATAATTTTGTTATTTCAGTTCAATCTTGAGGAGAAAAAAATTATATCTATATTAAATTGACTCCGACGTTATCTCCCTGCCAAATATTTATTTAACAAACATTTTCTGATTTAGCCAAAAATGCTTTTAAAACCATAATTCAAGATAATTCTATCTGCTAATTTTCTATCCAAAAATAGATACACTCATTAATATATTTCCATCTGAATAAAACGCATCGAACTATTGAAATTGCGTCTGGCAGCGAATTGAATATGTTCAAAAATAAATCAATGATAGTGATCTAATGTAATGTTATGATATCAAACAGATGTAATCTTGAAATATCTAAAATCATTTTTGCAACAATCCAAATGTTTACCTAGGAAATAACGTTTTCAATTGAAGATATCGCTGATGTTATTGAAAAGTTAACTCGATTGCAGTGAAAGCACTTAACGATGAAAGTGTAAATAAATTGCGAGCGAAAATTGAAAGTAGGTTTCGTTAAGATGTTTTCCAGATGGTTTTGATTGAATCGATTGGAAAATAAACAGAATACGTTTTTTTACCCGGGAGTGAATTAGTTTGATGATGCATTAATGCTGACTTTTGTGAACTTTATGTTTTGAAATGTGTTTGATTTTGATGTGGTAAAAATGACTAAAATATTGTGGATTCGAATGTTTTTACAAGCTTCCGTTGAAATTTCTTTGGATAAAAATGGTAATCATCCTCCTTTTGATACTAGACTAGCAAGTCCTTCGTTGAGTTATGTATACTTTCTTGGATACTCTGCAGAATTTATCTTGGTAAGAAAATTCTGCCTAGCATTCCAAACCATAAATAGTTTCTCTGATTAAGGGGTTCATCATCATCAATGGCGCACCAGCCCAAATCGAGCCTTGGCCTCCCGAAGACACAGCCTCCAACTGTCTCGGTCCAGCGACCGCGTCCTCCAATTAGCGAATCCCAGCAAGGATTCGCTGTCGTTGTCAACTGCATCCTCCCATCGTTTGCGTGGTTTTCCTGGTGGGCGGCTTCCTGTTGCTCGGCCTTTCATGGAGCGCTTGGGAATTCGCCTGTCATCCATACGCTCCACATGGCCAGCCCACTGAAGTCGTAGCAGTTTCGTCCGAATCGATACCGGTGGCTCGTCATAAAGAGCGTACAACTCATGGTTGTACCGGATTCGCCAGTCCGGTCCGTCCTTCACGGGCCCCAGAATACGTCTCAAAATGCGGCGTTCGAAGACGTCAATCCTTTTTTCTGAGGCTTGAGTCAAAGTCCATGTTTCACATCCGTAAATCAATACAGGACGGATGATCGTTTTATAGACGCGCAGCTTATTTTTTCAGTGCACTTTGTTACTTTTAATCACCGAGAGGACTGAAAAGTATATTTCATTGGCTAGACCAATTCGCCGTTCAATTTCGTCCTTTTCATTCCCGTCTTTGGCGAGGTTGACACCAAGATAAATAAAAGAGTTAACGCTTTCCACACTGTAGTTAGTTATCGTCATGTTTTGTCTATTTGATTAAGGGGTTAGTCCACTATGAAATTGCCAGATTGATTTTTTTAAACAGCTACCAAAAAAACTATTCAAGATATCGATTTGAAATTTTATATACATCTTTATTGAGGTTAAACGTTAACATTTTCAATGGAAAAAAAATATTAGAAAACAAAATGGCCGTAGCATGGTCGAAAAAAACAAATTACGCTTCGTAAATTCCTGGACAAAATAAGCATCTGTGAACAAATTACCAAAAATATTTCATTAGTTTTGAGTATAAATGACTGCACGGGGCTAAATTCAGAGCCCTAAAGCGATTTAAATAAAAATTTGGTATACTTTTGAACATTGGTTATCCAGTTTTTCGCGTTTTTTCAATGGCAAATATGTTTCTCAAATCGTCAAAAAAAAATTTTTTGGTTCTAAATTTAGGCCTCTGTAGTTCTTTATACTCAAAACTAATAAAATATTTTTGGTAATTTGTCCATAGATGCTTATTTTGTCCAGAAATTTTTGAGGCGCAATTTGGTTCTTTTTCGGCCGTGCTGCGGCGATCCATTGGGGCGGTCGCCATTTTGTTTTCTAATAATTTTTTCCAATGAAAATGTTAAGTTTTAACCTCAATAAAGATGTATATAAAATTTCAAATTGATATCTTGAATAGTTTTTTTTGGTAGCTTTTTAAAAAAAATATTTTTAGCGGTTTACTAGTGGACTAACCCCTTAAGTAGTTCCCAGAGTTTTTTGATCGATAGCCTTGAGAATTTGTGTGTGTCCTCATAATGACTCCTTTCTCACAAAATGAAGAGTTTTCATTCGAAATTATATACCTTGTCTTACATAGCTTTCACTTTTTGAATTTTGAATTAATATAAAGTTAAATACGAGACAATCGAATTTTTTTTCAAAACCCTATTCTTAAAAATAATGCAAAAATATTTTTATTATTTTGACGCTACATACAAATTGAATAATTGAACTTTTTTTCCATATTTATTTCAGAGTATTATCAGACAATATTATTGGAAAAATAGATAAAAATGCATTCCACGGATTAATCAAATTGAAACGTCTTTCATTACAAAATTGTGGCCTTACAGTTGTACCCAGTGAATCTTTTACATCAATACCGAATCTTATATCTTTGTAAGTATCTTATCGACTTTTATAATTTCAATAAATATTAAGAACATATGAAATCGAACGAAATTGATAAATCTGAAAAAGTCGCAACAACATTTGTTGTAATATAAATTGGAATGGATACTCAAATTGAAATAATGGTCGTACGATATTCGTTCCAAAAAAAATATTAAATGTAAGAAACTATGAATACATTTCCAAAACAGGCAACTAAACGGTAATGCCTTAACTCATATGGATGATGGATGCCTTAAGTACCTACAGCATCTTCGTAGTTTACGATTGGAAGGAAATCGGCTGGATCGTGTACCAACTGAAGCCTTAAATGGACCTAAATCGCTTGAAGCACTGTGAGCCATAATCAATACAAATCAATTCATTTATGTGTGCTGATTTATGCAAATGTTTGTCTTGTTTTGTGATTTGTTTTTAAAAAAAATCTACTCACATGTGATGTTTACACTATGTTCTACTGCCAAGCTTGGGAAAAAAATCAAATTGGCTAAAAACAAAACAAAAACTAAATAAATTCATTAAACGACCAAGTTGAAACCTTGAATGCAATGAGTGTAATTAATTTTAATCTATTTTCATTAAATATGCTTTATTTTAACCTTGTGTTTTTGATTGCAATAATTGTGCTTTTGTGCTCGTAATATATTTTTGTTTGCACCGACCCTTTTTGTCTTTAACAGCTTTCAGCACTCTCATAAAAACCTTTTTCATGCCCGAAAACGCCTTGCTCAACTCTTGTTTGCGTTCGAATCTCAAAGGATGTGTCCTTGGCGTGAATGGATATAATGGATTGCCATAATGTGAATTGTTTGCTCTAAATGTTTTATTTGTAGAGTTGAAGAAGTCTGCTTTTCAAAATACTTGAAATACTTGGCGTAAAAAAATTCAAAGTAGTATGGAAAAATGAATAGCTTGAAAACTTTAAAAATAATTAGTTTGACCTGAATAAATTTCTACAATTTTCTGCTTTACTCTGTAATATAAAGTGAGTCACTAAAAGAAGAGTGAAATAAAAGTAACGCAGACAAACGAAAAGCATATTTGAAATGGTAACTCAACAAACACATGTGATGTCTCTTCATCAAAACCGTTGACCATAAATTTGTCTTATTTTCCAGTAGGTTTAGTTTCTTCACATGGTCGGTTACGTGCTTCCATGGACGTACCATATCTTACTAGAATAGCACCCGGATATTTCTTAAAGCCTATAAGCTTGGTATTGTGGTAGGGAGGTCCGAGTGAGCAACATTTCTGACTACGGTTGCCTTACAATGTATACGTTTATCCTTTTGTTGATACCGTTGGGAAAAGATTTGTGTCCAGATGACGAAAATGTTTTATATGTTTTAAATGAGCCGAAATGATGTTGTTCATAAGCTGGGTGATGATGCGCAAAGGTGAGGGTGCTATAAACTGAGATTAATTAAATCCCTTTCAGGGAAACGATAGCTTTGTCCTTGTGCATTTTGATGCCTTTTTCATTGGGTTTAACACTGAATTGGTATTATTGTATAGAAGTCTTGTGATTGACTGAAATTAGTTAGTATGGAGGAGAATTTAGCTTCAATCACGGTCGCAGAATATCAGAACTGAAAGGGTCATTTCTGTTGAGCCCATCATTTTATGAGGGTTTCATTCCCGTAGGACAATTGAGTACCTACTTTTATTGTTTATTTTCGTTTTAATTTGTGTGAACTCGAATAGCTTAGACATTTTTCTTTTTCTCTGCAAAACGAGACTGATTGGTCGAAAAAGATTGTGAATATATCGCCCGTCATTAAATCGGGTCTATTCACATCCTTAAAAGAAATGATTATGCAAAATATATGCCAAGTGAGAAAAAAAACATGTTGGGTTTGGAAATTAAAAAAATTGACCGTTTGAAAATATTCAGCACTTATTTTAAATGGTTTTAAATGTGCAACAACAGCTAAATATTGTACAATTCCTTGAGTTAAAAAACACTAGTTGTCGCTTATTGTGTGCCAGCTGAAAATTTATAAAGAAAGTTTTAAAAAGGAAGAAGGCAATCATGAAGCTTGCAAACCCTACCATTTTGTCGCATTTTTGCCCTCGTTTCAAAATATGATCAAGTCTTTTAAATAAAAGCAATTTTTTGGGCCTAAGCCAACAAGGATAAATTGGCCATTGCAGATGCAATAAAACTTTCAAAACGATAGTCATTGAGGACAAAAGTGCATTTCCGCTTTCATTTCTAGGACAAGACAATTTGACTTTTATTTCAGCGTGGATTGCTTGAATCGTATTCTCTTTTATTGCAAAACACAACCTAATTCTGCTCAAAGTGAGCTTGCATCCATCCGCTTGTCAAGAAGTATCTTTTAACATAGTTTGCACGACATTTATCAAAAAGGCTGTTAGTGTGCATTTTCTTTTGTACTGCTGAAGAGCCGGATGGTTCTGTATCTATATTGCCCATTGTCTTTGCGACATTTGTTGTAAAAGTGTTCTGCAAGATGATATTGCGATTGTTGCATGGTTCAATTCTTTATTGTTGTCATTGATGCAAGAAATGAATACTACTTTATCAAGAAAAAAAATTCTGCTTGTCTATCAAAGTCTTAATTGTTTGTCGTTCTGTGTTTGTCAAACGTTTAATTTATTTTCAGTGAAAAATTTATTAAAATCTTCTAATAACAAATTTTGCATTCAATGTTTTTTTTAAATAAATTTAAATTATCATTTTGCACGTTTAAATGTTTCTAACTTGAAATTAAATTGTGATGCTTCGATTACTATTGCAATGTTCAATTATAGCAACTCCTCAACTATCAATTATTACTTCTACTAATTTATTAATAATCTTTTAAAATGTATCTTTCAGAAATCTTGGCAATAATTACCTATCAACAATATCGGAAGGTGATTTTCCACATATGCACAATTTGGTTGTATTGTAAGAATCTTTAAAATATATATATTTTTGGATTATATATAAATCCGAATTGCATTTACTTGTTTTTGTGGATTGCCCAAACTAAACATTGATATTTTTTATAGATTGTTGAAACGAAATAAAATTGTGGAAATAAGAAGTGGATCATTGAGTAATTTAACGAATTTGAAAGTTTTGTAAGTATTATTTATGAATGTGAATAGTATTCGTTTTTCATATGAAGCACATCCGTTCGTAAGTTCGGCGAGATTCCATTTTCACATTCTGAATCACCGAAATTTCGGAAGAGTTATTTATTGCATTCCTAGATCCTTTTAAGCACAATGAGTTTGTAAAAAGCTAATTTAATCCATAATAAGAATCTACAAATCACATTCGGTATATGATGTCCTACCACCGAACATGACACAGAAAACTACTGCAGAATATTTATCTATGGCTTACACTGAAATGCGTCCGTCGAGTACAATTGTTATCAGCATCTTGCTCTAAATAATTAAGTAATTTAAGCGTACACTATCAATCGCATTACATTACCAGTTTCGTTTAATCACAACTCACATCATATATTCCATTCATTAGTGACTAACAATCACACACAAATCTTATTTTTTGACCCCCGACACTGTCTCAAGTATACATATATGTTTGTTGCAACAAACAATGAATTTTCATTTGCATCTTTTTCAGATTTTCTAATAATTCCATTTTCTCGTTCGCAGAGAACTCGATGATAATTTGCTGACATCGTTGCCAGCCGGATTAAATAAATTGACTCAGCTACAAGATTTGTAAGTATGACGAAAAAATATATTAGCATTGAACTTAATTAGAAGGGATATTTTGATCTGAGCTTCGAGGCTTCGAGGAGCATAGAAAGATGGTTGGAATATTTTGGAATATTTTCAAGATAGCGAAAGTTTGAAGAGATCTTTCATAGTATTATGTCTTGTGTATTTTAGTATTCTATATGTGATCTGAAGAAGCCCATCAAGTTATTGTTCATGCATGTTTGTACAACTGGATTTCGCAGACATATGGGAGCCAATATGAGTCCAATATGTTCACTATGAAATTTGCTTGGCCGGCGATCCTTTGGTCTAGACAATAGAATTAATTGTTTTCATTTTCGATTCGGTTGAGTAAATTCTAGCGTTAGTAAGTTGACATGGATGACGGGAATTGAACTTATTACACAATAATTTGGGGTTGTAATTAACGAAGACTAAGTAAAAGCGTTGAATTTGATTCAGCAAATTCATCAAAATGTACTTATCTTATTTCTGGTGTTTAACCTTGCGTAGGGCGCGGTTTAGGATTCTCAAAATCTGGGCGCAATGAGCATGATCGGCATACTATGAAAAAAATCTATAAAGTTCATAAAACGCCATATTAAGTGGAATTACAATTTACAAACATTTATAGGATGAAAACAATGAGGAAAAAATACAAAATAAATTTAAATTAAAAAAATTAGTACAATTTATTGATGCATAAAAACTTAATCAAATCAAAATAATTCAGATATGTAGGTTTTGATTAAAGGGAACCTTTACTTTTCATCTCGAAAAAAAATCAAAAATAGGTCAGAAATGAAGTTGAGATGAGTATAAACAGAAGCCGCTGAAGTATCACATAAGCACGGTGAAAAGCATGTTGCGCATGAAAAAGGCATATTCCTCGGTTGCATTTCACGCAGGAATAGTTCGAGAGCCGACGTTTTCCTGTTTCTACAGTGCAATCACAGCATCTGAACCTTTTGTAAGCGGGTGGGGGTGATGTTGGGTGATCATCAGCCGGGAAGAATCTCTTTAAACGAATTTCCGAAGCGGTGTGAAGTCCAGATGCTTGCTGACTTCTTTGCTGAAGCTGTTCGATACACAGTTCATGTGACAGTGATTTGAGGAAAACACTTTTAGTCATTGATTCCAAGTGATTCCCGAGGTGAACAATCAAGGAGTTGATCCCTCGCAAGTTCAATATGGATGAGAAAATAGTCATCGACCATCGCTGGGTATTTCGTTGAACATTGTATGTGACGCACATTTGATCCGCAATGTCCACTCCACTTTTGTGAGTATTGTAATATGTGATGAGCTCTAGTTTTTTTTTGTTCACCAGTATTTTCATCAATTGTTTTGGTTTCATGCATCGAAGAAACCAGGATCACGCATTTATTTTTCCGCGGGACGTAGGATGTCAACACTCTCCCATCGTTGAAACCAAAAAGGCTAGAGTATTGCGCTCTCACCTTTGTCTTGATAAAAGCATCTGGCAGGTCCAGCTTATTTTTTCTTACAGTTCCTGATCTTTTTCTGTATTAATGAATCGACAAGGACGAAATTGGTGAACCACTTATCTGCCACGATGTTACGACCACTTCCGAACACAGGTTCTGCCATACGCATCACTACTTCACTTGGTTTGTTGTTCAATTGGAATGGACCTTCTGGCTGCTTATCCACGTTTACCTCCAAATTAAGGGTGTAAAACATCCTGGAATCCATAAGAGCAAACATCTTAATGCCATACTTGTTTGGCTTTGAAGGGATGTACTGTCGGAAGAGGCACCGTCCACGGAAACCAGGCAACATCTCATCAATGGTGAGGTTTTCTCCAGGAGTGCAGTTCTGGTCAAACATTTCAAACACATCACGAAAGGGTGCAAGGCGATCAACTTTTTTTCGGTCGCTTTTGGTAGTTTTGTCGTCAAAACGGAGGCAACGAAGCAAAAACTTAAATCGTTTGACATTCATGACGAGGCCAAATTTTTCTATTCCGTCACCATTTTTACCCCATAATTCGTCCAAAAATAAACGATTAGATTTATAGGCCTCCGCCAAATATAACAAGCCAATGAAAGCTTTCAATTCAATCAAATCAGTGTGTTTGGCATCTCGCTCCCGAATCAAATTATCCTTCAATGTATCAATGTGTTGGTTAGTGTATGTCACTATTATTTCCAGCATTTCATCTGGAAACAAAAAACTCCAACATTCAGCCTGAATTTTTGAATTCTTGGCAGCTCCTTTCACCCCAGGAAGGTGACTAATTATGTTATGGCTCGCAGAGCTACTCTTGCGTGGCGGTTCTATGTACCACTTTGTAGATTTGTCCTTTCCCATTAAATACTTTCCGTTAGTTTCATCTTCCACTTCACTGAACGACTCAAGCTCATCATTTTCTTGTTCAGTTTCTGAACCACTTTCTCGTTCTTCAACTTCATCGTAAGATTTTCAGTTCACACCGGATCTGCATTATCTTCACTAAGCAACAAGGCCCTTACTTCGTCCACGTGACTTGGGTTGTTCAAATTGTACTTTCTTACGCTCATATTTCTTAAGCCTGCAACAAAAAACCCAAAGAATGATTGAAGTATCGGTTGAAGAATGCTGACAAAAATATTTTCTAGTAAAGAGCCTGACAGGCGCATGACCCCCATTCTCGCAAGTTAATGCTACCTGACAGAAATGCACTACCACAAATATCAACAAATACAGGAGTGCTTGAATTAGTAATTGGGCGCGGTGAGCCTGTCAGAACAAAACACGTGTGACACACTTTCTTGACGGTTGGAGACAAACTGGGAGACTGAAAAGGTCAAAACCTTCAACCAAAGTTAGAAAACTATTGGAAGGGGGGGTCCCGCTCGGCGCGCTGTAAGAAAGGGGCCAAAAGAACCGAATTCGGATCAGCCGCTCCCTACGCAGGGTTAAATGATACATAATTCAAAGCGCTAAATCAACAAACTTTTCCCTTAAATTGAAGACCTTTTGTGGGTATTTTTTCAATATAATTCATAGTTCCTGAAAAAATTTCAGCGTCGGATATTATAGAAAGGATAATTGCAGCAATTCCAGCACTCTAAAAGAATGCAACGAGAAAAGGTCCCCTTGCGAAGCACTATTAACACCCGTATCGATTATCATTCAACTCCTAATCCTGATCCCTTTGAATCTGTTCAAGACTGCATTCTAGAAAAGTGCAACATTGCAAAAATGACCCAACCTTTTTGCATCCGCTGCAAGGATGTAATGATAACACACTATAAAGTCGCATAACTTGCAGACCATAACTGCAACTATATCCTGATTTAGTTGTGACTGGAATGGATAACTTCTGGAGGACTTTTGCTAGTAGCGATATTGCTGCTACTGCTATCGCTATCCACCTAGAACTTCAGATACCATGATAGAACATCGACGACAAGGATTTTAAATTTACATTCCGCTCGGGCGTCGTGGTCGTCTTCGTCGGAAGCGTTTTGTGATGATATCATTTGCTTATAAATTGCATTGCAGCTTGTGTCAACCCTCCTAATGCGGATGAACGGCAGATTACTTAAGTGGAATAATGATGCGAACATTTGATCTGAATGAATGTGATGGTAATGGGTTAAGATGGAGCGTTAAGTGCAACACTGAATGACAATAATGTCTTTGAAATGGGACGTTTAAGAGCATATATGTATGTAATACAGGATTTTATGGTCATGTAAGGGGATCGCAGGCAATTTAAGATATATTGAACGGCGACCAATGATTTCCGAAAGAGGAAAGAACTAAATAGCCTCGAAGAATTTTAAAAAAAAAAATGCTTGAATTACTTCTTGTGTCCAAAAGTTCAAAACACACCATCGTACATTCACGAAGAATTTACCAATGCTTCAAAGCCTGAGATTGCATGTCAGCAAATGGGTAACACAGAAATACAACTTACATACCATTCTTCTGAATTGATTGGCATTAGGGAATCACTTTGGGATTCCTGCGAGCAGATTCGAACATAATTGGACAGCTATGAACGCTTTCACTGAGTTTTTGATTTTTTCGAATGGATGGATTGGATTCTTATTTGATTCTAAGGATTCATCGAAATTTTTAACCCTTCGTCTGCCTACGTTTTTTCGGCACCTTCGGTCTGCCTACATGAGTCTTTGTCGTCTTGCCATTTTTTCAAGCTGTTAAAAGGCTGCAAAAAATCTGAAAAAAATCATGGAGGTTCTTTAAACCTTTGACTGGAAGTATCAACCAGAAAATTATTCACAGGTAAAGTTTTTAATATATTTTTTATCCAAAAAAATGAAAGAAAACGGAGTAAATGCATTTGTTCACAAAAAAAGTCATAACTTTAAGACGAATGAAGATATCGAAACGATAAAAACGAAAATTAAAGGGGAAAAGTGTAGGTTTCAAGAAAAAAATATACCGCATTCAGTTATTGTTAAAAAAAACCTAAGTTTGCAACCTCAAAATGGCCAATAATTTGGTGCTAAATTTCGTAGTAAAACGGTAATAAAAATATAATAATTCAAAAATTAGTAATGAAACCAATAAAAAGTCAATATTTACGAGCCTGAATATGTTTTTATTCTTAAAGACAAATTGGACGTGCTTATTTTTACACTGTTTTTATTGATAACATTGCGAATAAACGATCCGGCGGTGGTCGTCGCACGTCGGTTTTTGCATTTGAAGCAACAATAATTGTTTTTTTTTTGTCTTTTTGTGTGGAATAAAATTATATAAAAACAAATAAAAACAAAAACAAAAATAAAACGAAAAACTGAAGAAAAAAATTCAATAAATTTTTTTTCGCGGTCAGAATTTTTTGTGGACTTATAAAGCCACAATTAACACTTTAAAAATTACTAGCCTACGTGGGTTGTTTTCGTCCGGATCGATTTTGATATTGTCACCACGATGGCAAGAACGGGACTGGGACAGCGAAAGTTGGTAAACAGGTACTAGAGGGGCGTAACTTTTTTTTACAGAGGCACAGCAGCGCCCTTCCTAGCGGTGTACAAAAGTTACAACAACTTTTATTTTCGCTCGGACGAAAACGACCTAGGTAGGCAGTCGAAGGGTTAAGGAATCCATATCTGTACATTATGTGGATGATTTTTGATACGACTTTGATTTATTACATTATTCAATCGCAAAATATATTATCAGCTTCTTCCTTCAATTTTTTCGTTGAATCTTATCGACAATTTAGCTCAGCAACATTCCCTGCAACTTTGATAATTTTTTTTGAAAAATTCACTTAAAACTCCTTCAATTTCAGTTCGGCTTCCAACAATCGCATTGCAACTATCTCAGGCCAAGAGCTACCGCAAAGTCTTATCTCATTGGAGCTTCGTGCGAATCCTTTAACAGTCGATGGCATTAAACCGGATGCTTTAAAAAATCTGCCACGTCTTCGTAAATTGTAGGTATATTTATTTTCATTAAATTCATTTATGTTTTGTCGCCCAAAAAATATTTGGGAAAATACAAAAGAGCCCGAGCAATCCGCTCATAATTCTATTCAAGAATCCTCTCAGATGTTCGACATCTTAAGGAATTCCCGAATTTGGAAGGATGCATTTCATTGGAAATTGTACGCTTGGATCGGGCTGGACTTGAATCGGTTCCAAATGGTTTGTGTAAACACATGCCACGTCTAAGAAGTTTGTGAGTAATTCAATGTGATTGAAATTTGAAATATAATTTAGTTTTCTATTGGAATTTTATTCATTTTTTGATTAGCATTAAATAATGCAACTTGACTGGAAGAACCAATAGAAGTCTTTATTTTGTTTAACAATAAATTCCTATGTGGAAATATTTAATTTATTTATTTTAGGGAACTCAAAACAAATCACCTGAAGAAAATTCCCGATTTGCACGCTTGCCGCGATCTGAGACTGTTGTAAGTATATTTTTGTTGACTAGCTACATCTTGAATAAGGATAAGAATAATAGACATAACGTATTGTCTAGAGATCTTTCCAACAATCAAATAGATTCGCTGCATGGTAAACCATTTCAAGGATTAGGACAACTACATGATTTGCTTATGGCATATAATCAGATTGAAACAATACCGTACGATTCATTTGTGGGAATATCAAAGCTGCAAGTAATGTAAGATATCTTGTTCATCCTGTTTGTGGTCAATTTAAGGACGAATTTGTTTTTTTTTTAATTTTTCACAGGGATTTAGAAGGCAACCGTATCAATTTTATTCATGAAAATGCTTTTACAGTATTTACGCAACTGGAAGACTTGTAAGTATGAGCCAGGCGTTTTTGGAATATTAACAAAGAGTTTTAGCCTTTGAAAGATAAAGAGTTTAAGCATTTGAAATAAAAAAATTCAACCACATCAGTCTTATTGTTTATAACAAAATGAAAAATCAAATCCTTTATTTACTACTCCGTTCGTTTCTTAAACATATTCATCATGGAATTTTCTGATTCTTTCAGAAATCTAGGAAAAAATATATTCCCCAACATGCCAATCAATGGACTTGGTCGTCTATTGCATCTGAAAACATTCAACAATCCCAAGCTCCGAGAGTTTCCATCGCCCGAAGTATTCCCAAGGATACAAACATTGGTTCTTTCCTATGCATATCATTGTTGTCCGTTTCTTCCGTTGGTGGCAACTAGTCAAACGACAAAAACTCCACAACTTTTCCAGGAAGCCGTCCTCTTTCCATCCGATTCAGAGTTCGATATGAGTTTGTGGAATAATAGCATGACAGATATTTGGCCGCAATTGCGTAAGTGTTTTGATTCTTTCGGATCCTACAAGGAGAATGTTTCATTGAAAATATTTACATCTATTCTAGACAATATCAGCAAAAAGTTTGGATCACAAATGAACGAGATATGGGATTCGTTCGGTCAGGATTTCATTTATCCGGGTAACCTGCCTGCCTATGTAGAAGAATATTTCGAAGAGGATAGTGTGAATACAATGAAGCCGTTGGGATCGGAAATTACTCCGGGATCAATACAATGTTTGCCGCTTCCAGGTCCATTTCTACCGTGTCGCGATCTCTTTGACTGGTGGACACTACGCTGTGGAGTTTGGGTGGTATTTCTGTTAGCCATGCTGGGCAATGGGACGGTTGTGTTCGTGTTGGTCTTTTCACGGTCGAAGATGGATGTGCCAAGGTTTCTAGTGTGCAATTTGGCTGCAGCGGATTTCTTCATGGGAGTCTATCTGGGGTTGTTGGCTATTGTGGATGCATCGACGCTTGGCGAGTTCAGGATGTATGCGATTCCATGGCAAATGAGCGTTGTGTGTCAGGCTGCAGGATTCTTAGCTGTTCTCTCATCGGAACTCTCGGTGTACACTTTGGCCGTCATCACCCTGGAGAGGAACTATGCGATCACACATGCAATCCATCTGAACAAGCGATTGTCGCTTCGGCAAGCCACTTATATTATGAT
This sequence comes from Oxycera nigricornis, assembly GCA_963942545.1. Classification (NCBI taxonomy): domain Eukaryota; kingdom Metazoa; phylum Arthropoda; class Insecta; order Diptera; family Stratiomyidae; genus Oxycera; species Oxycera nigricornis. The sequence continues at coordinate 6,035,366 of OZ012661.1, forward strand.
TTTCGGCTGGGCGTTCGCGATTACTATGGCGATCCTTCCACTAGTCGGAGTGTCCGACTATCGAAAGTTTGCAGTTTGCCTTCCTTTCGAAACGACAACGGGTATTGGAAGTCTGGTCTATGTGGTGGCACTGATGTTCATAAATGGATGCGCCTTTTTGACGCTGATGGGATGCTACTTGAAGATGTACTGGGCAATCCGAGGATCACAGGCATGGAACACGAACGACTCTCGCATAGCGAAACGCATGGCATTGCTGGTATTCACAGACTTCCTGTGCTGGTCGCCCATAGCGTTTTTTGCGCTAACTGCGATTTTCGGCCTACAGCTGGTATCGTTGGAGCAGGCAAAGATATTCACTGTGTTTGTGCTTCCCCTGAACTCCTGTTGCAATCCATTTTTGTATGCGATCATGACAAAACAGTTCAAAAAAGATTGTGTGATGATCTGCAAAGCGATCGAAGAGTCCAGAGTCACAAGGACTATTGGACGTTGTGAGCGGCCACAGAGAGAACTGCCCCCGTTGATTCCTCTTCCGTCAGGATGTCGCTGTGTGAAAATGCTCCAACATGACATGCCACGACAGAAACGGCAGGATGAACAGGATGAAAGCGTGTGGTCGAGAACGTGGAATAGAGTGCTGTGCAATAAGGAAAAGGCGAAGCAAAAGAAGCGCGATCAGCGCTCCAACGTGTACACGTATCAATTCGCGGAGCTGCACAGAAACAAGAAGAACTCACGAGCAAGTTCGATTTCAAGTGAAAATTTCTGCTCATCGCGGTCAAGTTCGTGGCGCAATGGTCCTCCTCCGCCTCATAACTGTTCGATACCGATGCGCATGATGGACTCGCGGCGACGTCACTCAGCGTGGCTGATCACACGCAAGACTTCGCAGGACTCTAACTTGTCTAGTTCGCGAAATGATTCTTCTGCGTCGGCCACCACGGCGAGTACGTCGACGTTCAGACTGTCGCGATCGAGCGCGGGTAGTACGACCCCACTGCCATCTATTATAGGTAAGATTCGGATTGACTATTTATCCTTTTTGGCAAAATCGGAGGTGTATGCTTAGCACTATATGCTGTTGTCTGTTTTTGTGTTGTCACGATTTAATTGTGTTTGCTAACTAATTAATTACTATGTGCAACAGATATTGCTGAAAAGACTGTTTTTTGGTGTATACTAACTTGGTGTGGGTAATTAACAATTTGCTTTTTCGCTTTCTCCTATTTTGGACGCTGTCCTGATACAGAAACCAAATTACACTCCGTAGGTAATTGTAAGTCAAATTCGTTTGGCTCAAAACCGCGACTAGTACGGCAACATGCCGTCCAGGAGGAAGAAGATTCTTCGCCACCGAGACTTGGGGTCAGATTCCTTCCAACCATACCATCCGCGGCTGATAGTAGTGTCGCCATGGAAGAGGATTCGCACGAGCACTCGGCCTCCACGCAATTCTATACGGTATTACAAAGCGGTGGCGCTAAGGCAGTATTATCTAGTCCCAAGGATACGAAAAAGCCACCATGAATTCATGGCAGTCATGTCTCTACTCTACTAGTGTGTATTAGATAAGATACTAAGTTATTGAACATGTTCATGTATAGATAATTTCAATTGTACAGTGCAATCCGTTTACCAAATGCTCAAGATGGAACGAAATTCAAATGTTGATCATTTTCATCTTTCATATTTAAATTATTGTGATGCCTGCTGACAATGAGGATCTTCATTTTTAAGTAAATTTTCTTTCAACTAATTTCAAGTCAGTATTGTTTTATTTTAATCAATTCGAATAGTCCTTACTTACATCACCTGCAATCTTTCAATATTCAGCAAATAGAATAAATTAATCGCTCAATAATATTTACACATTTTGAACACATTTACGACAAGTGGCAATACTTGAAATATATGGATACCAATTTACAGCATTTCAAAAATCTTAACTGAATAAGATTTACAAAAAATAAAAACAAAAAACAAATAATTTTATTTTATTTAAATCAGTGACACATAAGATAGAATATTATATTTATTGTAAGAACATGAATAAATGACCGTGATGTATATTGTAAAAGGAGAGAAAAAAATGTATTGCATATAATATCTAATTGTAGCTTTTAAGATTGTCTATTTATGCAGAAAGTCAGTGACGAGGAAATCAGAATTAATAAAAGGAAATTCCTCGTGTGAATGTAATGTATATTTGTAAAATTGGTAAAATATTATAAATTTGATCCAGTGATGAATTTGTTGATTGGTTTTATTGGAAGGATGAAGCAGAAAAATTGGCTTTTTGTCGAAGATTTTGATTGTGGTTGATTTTATTATGCCGAGGAGGACAAATTGATATCCAATGCAGAAGAAAATCCACCAAAATTTTGTAAAAGTTGAACTAAGGTGGAAGGAAATCAATTGAAGCTTGGTTGCTTCAGTAAACTATACTATTTTCACAAAAAGGGAAGTCCTGATAGACTGACCCATCAACACAAACACGAAACTATTCAAGTCGAAAACACGAAATTTGAACAGTGGATTCCTTTTATAACCAAAACAGGCAATAAAAAAAGTTTTTCGGAAATTCTTCCTTGAAGGGTATAAACTATAGAATGCAATTTTAAATGACAGAACTTTTTTATAGCCAATTTACATTTTACTCAACTCAAATATTAAACAAAACAAATAAAACAACATTTCGTTCTTAGCTTCAAAAAATTCATTATCGAAGGTGTAAATTTGGGCGAAGAAAGGATTTATCTAAGCACATTTGAAGGTGTATGGAGAATTTTTCAATTTCATATTCATGGGACACATCTAGCGGTACATCTTGAAAATGGACGAAGTTTACATCGTACAAAATAATCAACAAAGAGTCAAAAACAAAATCTCATATTTATATGCTTGGTGCATAAATAGAATGGGATTCAAAATATAATTTCAATTGTTAAAAGGTTGCAATCAATTGACTGAAAATACAAGAAGGCTACATCAAATTTAATTGAATAATTTAAGGGTTCCTATAGGTTACAATTTTTCAAAAAAAATCAGAACAGCCATAGCAGAGTAAAGATATATAGCGTTTAAAAAATAATAATTCGTAAAAAAAAAGTAAACGGGATATACTCAAATTCATGATTTTAAGCTAGAGGAGACGATTTTTAAAAAAATACTCAACCGATCACTCTGATTTTCTAATATGGTGTTGTACACATACTTATATGGCTAAAGCCGGTAACGGAATCATTATGATCGGTATAAAACTTACCGATTTTCACTCAATTTTTCATCCCGAAAAATAGTTTTTTTTTAAAAAAACGGGCGCCATTTTGCTATTTTTTAATGCAAAAAAAACAATCTGGTACCTGACATAGGCACTTATACAAGGATTAATTTGACGTTTTGTTTCCCCCTCCCCCCCAAATGATCCAGTCACCTGAAATCACGTCCGCCGGCATTTTTTTGGTGTTTTTAAAAAAAACTTGGGCAAAAAAAACAATAAAAACTCTAAAAAAATATTTTGTGTACACCCACTGCACCAATTAACATATGAACAAAGGTTCTAAATGATATCTATTTTTTCCTTTTGGAAAAAATGGTTAAAATTCTTTTTTGGAAAATTGTTACCTAAAAGATTGCTAAAGTTCTAACCTACTCATAGTTTAAAAAAACTGGCTTAGACTAATGAACGATAGTTTTTATTATTATTATTTAATAAATAATAAAGTCCACATTTGTTTCGAAGGTTAAGAACCAATCCTTACTTTACATCGTGGTCTAGACATTTTTCAATCGTGGAAGACGGAAGCTAGCAACTACCTTCAGAACATATGATGAGCCCAAAAAGCATTTTTATCTTTGTCGGATTTTATCTTCTTCTAAAAGCAAATCACTAATTTATTTTGGAGTATAATATAATAAGTCAGATGGAAGAAAAATCTTTACGCAATGTGAATACTCCTAATTTGAATAATTCTCTTCGAGTCTGAAGACACCTTTCCAACGCACCATCAAATTTCTTTATCAATACAAGCAAAACAGCATTTTATATTTATCCTCATTGCATTTTAATCAACTCTAATTGTAAGTACACATTGTGTCCATCATAATGTTGTTAGAAGATAATTTTTTTCGCCCGGATATTTCCTTACGCCTTTCTTTCTCTCTGAAAATAATCGAAGTCAACGACAATTATATAATAATTTGGCTATGAAATGAATACACAATACATACCCAATCGATCGATATTATATTCGTTGCCATAAAATTGCGAGGATATAAACCAAATTAATGAAGCGATAGCAATCATTGCGGCCATTGCCAGGATGGTAAACAGGGCGCCAAGCATTTTTCTGGATAGCATGATATTTGAGCTAAAAATAAACAAAATTGATAATAGTATGATATATTATACAAGTTGAAACAACTTATAAAATTGATTTCTAAGTAATATAAACAGCTCGCTTCCAGACGCAATAACTTCCACCAATGTGCAAAGACTGCAACAAACGATATTGCAAACGAATTGCGACAAAATGCCTCTTTTTTTAAATTGTGAATACCTTTCAAGGCAAAAGTGAAAACACCAGATCAAGATATGGTTTCGTAGTCCTAGCTTTCTCGTATATACTAAAGTGAATTAACATTACGAAATGAAATTTATTTAGCCACCGCTTGGTGTATACTCTTTTATTGAATTTATAAAAGAACCGTCTCGATATCTCTGCATTAAATGAGTTAATGAAGAATCGAAACAAATGGTACAATTTTTATAAGGATCATATCATCAAATAAAGAATTAGATTAGACAATAAGGAAATCAGAGCTTCTACAATTTTACTTACCTCAATATTTCGACACGGACTACAGAATGGTTTTTTCTTGTAGATATGTCCTCAATGAATCCAAATGATTCCGTGAGCTCTCTAGTTGGTCCGGTAGTATCAGGTTCAAAATCATATGTTTCAGGATACCTAGTTGAAGTTTTGGGCTCTAATAAAGAACTTGTTCCACTGCGATCATAGTTGTTTGTTTCGTTTTGAATTTTGGTTCGGTCTACCTCCGTTGAAGTGGAATCTACTTCAGTTGCAGTTGGTTGTGCTGTAGTTGATGTTGATCCTATTTCAGTTGAGGTTGAGTTTACTTCAGTTGAAGTTGGGTGTATCTCAGTAGATGTTGATGCTATTTGAGTTGACTTTGATCCTGTTTGAGCTGATGTTGGGTCTTTTTCAGTTGATATTAAGTTTGGTTCAATTGATACTGGACCTATGTCAGTTGAAGGTGGATCTAGTTTAGTTGATATTAGGTCTATTTCCGTTGATGTTGTGTCTATTTCAGCTGGCTTTGATCCTATTTGAGTTGATTTTGGGTCTTTTTCAGCTGCTGATCTGCCTATTTCTGTTGCTATTGGATCCATCTCTGTAGATGTCGCGTCTATTTCAGCTGCTGCTGGATCTACTTCAGTTGGTTTTGATCTTATTTCAGATGATCTTGGGTCTATTTCAGTTGATGTTGGGTGTATCTCAGTATATATTGATCCTAATTGAGTCGATGTTGATTCTACTGCAGTTGGTATTATGTTTATCTCCGTTGAAGTTTTATCTATTTCAGCTGATTCTGATCCTTTTCGAGTTGATGTTTGGTCTACTTCAGTTGCTGTGGTGCCTATTTCAGGTGTTGTTGGGTCTACTACAGTTGACGTTGTGGCTATTCCAGTTGACGTTGATCCTTTTTGAGTTGAGGTTGAGTCTACTGCAGATAACGTTTGGACTATTTCAGCTACTGATGGGTCTATTTCAGTTGTTTTTGACTCTACGTCAGATGATTTTGATCCTATTTCAGATGGTTTTGGGGCTATTGCAATTGATACAGAGACTGTGTTAGTTGAGGTTTGATCTACTTCAATTGGTATTGGGTATATCTCCGTTGAAGCTGTGTTTATTTCAGCTGATTCTGATCCTATTTGAGTTGATGTTGAATCTACTGCAGTTAATGGTTTTTTAATTTCAGCTCCAGTTGGGCCTACAGCAGTTAATGTTGTATCTTTGATAGTTGCTGATGGGTCCATTTCAGTTGTTTTTGACTCAATTTCAGCTGATTTTGATCCTATTTCAGATAATGTTTGGGCTATTTCAATTGATACAGAGTCTGTGTTAGTTGAGGTTGAATCTACATGAGTTGGTAGTGTGTCTATCTCCGTTGAAGTTGTGTCTATTTCAGCTGATTTTGATCCTTTTTGAGTTGATGTTTGGTCTTGTTCAGTTGCTGTGGAGCCTATTTCAGTTGTTGTTGGGTCTAATACAGTTGACGTTGTGGCTACTTCAGTTGACGTTGATTCTTTTTGAGTTGATGTTGAGTCTACTGCAGATAACGTTTGGACTATTTCAGCTACTGATGGGTTTATTTCAGTTGTGTTTGACTCAATTCCAAATGATTTTATTCCTTTTTCAGATGATTTTGGAACTATTTCTATTGATACAGGGTCTGTGTTAGTTGAAGTTGAATCTACGTCAGTTGGTATTGGGTCCATCTCCGTTGAAGATGTGTCGGTTTCAGTTGATTTTGATCCTATTTGAGTTGATGTTGGATCTACTTCAGTAAGGGTTGTGCCTATTTTAGTTATGGTTGGCTCTACTACAGTTGACCTTGTGTCTATTACAGCTGCTATTGGGTTCACCTCTGTTAATGTTGCTGCTGGATCTACTTTAGTTGATGTTGATACTGCTTCAGTTGAGGTTGGGTCTATTTCAGTTGGCGTTGGGTCTATTTCAGTTGATTTTCGATCTATTTCAATCGATGCTGGAGCTACTTTAGTTGAGGTTCGATCTACTTCAGTTAATTTCGGGTCTATCTTCGTTGAAGTTGTGTCCATTTCAGCTGGTTTTGACTGTTTTTGAGTTGAAATTGGGTCTACTGTAGTTGATATTGCGTCTATTTCAGTTAATATTGGGCGTATTTCTGTTGCTGTTCGGTCTGCACCAATTAACGTTGTGTCTATTTCGGTTGGTGTTGATTCTACTGCAGTTAACGTTGTGTGAATTTTAGCTGCTGTTGAATTTATCGCAATTAATGATGTGTCTATTTGAGCTACTGTTGGCTCGACAACAGTTGATGTTGTGTCGATTTCAGTTGATTTTTGTTCATTCAACAGTAGCTGCGTTGGACTGTATGTATTGTCCAGCTTTGCAATTTTCGAACTCAGGGAACTGATCAAATTATACGGCGGTTCACTTGCTTTTGATGATTGTTGTATCTTCATCTTATAGCTCTCCATTTGAGTTGTACTGTTTCCTTTTTTGGGTGGCAATGCCATAAGCATCATCATCTTTGGGAATTTCAATATTCTGATTGCTAAAGTTGTTGTTGCTATAGTAGATGAGGAAGACATATCTTTGCTTGTTGTTTTATGTGTATCTGTATGAACACTGGACATATCCACTTCAGCTTCTGCTAAGCTGGCTGTACTTGCTTCCGTGTCATTTTTGATACATGCAAACAAATCGTGTGTTGAAATTCGGTAGCCTTCATTGCATTTACAAAAGTCGGTATCAGAACAAATGCCATTGACACAGGGTTTGCTGCAGAATGGCTCACATTGCTTCGTTAATTGATTTTTCGAGTAGCCTTCATAGCAAACACACATTTCAGGTGCAACACAGACCCCATATTTGCAGTTATCACATCTTGGTCCGCATCTAAAAGATGATTAGAACTGACAAAAAATTTGTTACACATATATCAAAAGAACAATTGCCATTTTTTTGAAGATGCTTTTGAAGAATTTCACTTGATTAGATGATACGTGTTTGGAATATTTTTTCACCTGTGCTTATTCAATTTCTTATATCCTCTTTTGCAAGAACAAATATTTGGAGCCGTGCATACCGAATTCGTACAAAACTGTTCGCATACCGGTTCACACTTTCGATATTTTTTCGTATAACCTTCACAACACTTTCTCACATTTCGTAGTACTGATTTTGTTACCTTTGTACCATTCACTAGCCTTGTTATAGGCCGTTTCTCTTTTGTCTGGCAATAACCCGAAAATCCGGATGAAAAGTTGAAATTAAAAATAATTATGACCACAAAAACGAATACAAGCCTCATAACGCATTATTAATTCGAACAAGGCGTCACAAACAGAAGCACTGGAAAGAAACTGACCACTTTCATGCGAATCCTATCCATATCTGGATTGAAAATTTTCGCATATCCGGCCTGGGAAAAGATAGCAAACATGGCCAGTGCCATATGGAAACTAGGTTTTTGTATTAAATTTCTAGAATATTTGTGGGTGACGATTAGAGGTTCCATAAAGTAGCTGTGAGTCAGTCTAAGAACATGGGAACAATAAGTAGCAGGGTCACCTTTGTATATAAATTACTTGTGTTGCTGATAAAACCTTTCGACCGATTCCTTCGTTTTCATTTAAAATTAATCTTTACAGCATGCGTTCTAAATTTTTCATACAATTTGTTAGAATTATAATTAAATAATAGTTCGATTCAAATTCGATCAAAACAATTCAATTGGAAAATGTTTGCATAAGCAATTTTTTCCGGAAGGATTTTAAAATTCCTTCCAGATAGCAACTAAATTTACGAAAGTTAAAAAAAAATACATATTTTGCCAAACATCTCCAAAAATGCTGTATTAATGATTCATCTAACAATCAGTTGGTTCTTTAAAAATTAATGGAAAATTTTTTAATACACCGATAATTTTCAATTGAAAATTTATCTCTACTTTTTGAAACGCGGATTACATGAGATGTTTCTAATAGGACGAGAAGATACCCAACGATAGATATTTGTTAAAAATCGCGTGAAGAATTTAGATAAGTTGTTTTGCACTATAAGATAAACCTAAAAGGAAACAGATCAGAGCCGGGACATTTGTTGGAGTCAACACCTTTAATCGCAAAAGTGATTTCACTTTTAGTTATGTTGATTGCTTTTATATATGATATTGGTCTCTGACGGCTGAATGAAAACTTGGACGAGTTTCAGGATGGACGAAATAGTCTTTTGAAAATGGTCTGCGAAAAGGTCGTGGAGTTTTCGTGCATCGGATGCGGTGTAAATATTTCCTATCACATGAGTTGGATATCTTATTGATTTCCGCATAATATTTACGAAATGAAAAAAAAATTGGGTCCTCAACCAAATCAACGCAATCATCATAGGCTCATCAAACGCATAAGTAATGATTTCTATTTTAACTTTGTAGAGTCGCTAGCGCTGGCTACTTATTTTACTAGTTTATAAAGTTTGTTCCTACGGTTGAAGAGAAGATTTCTGAGACCATGACCATTGTCAAGCGGAAGTTCTGATTTTTTCCTTCATTTTCTTAGCTTTGGGGACACATTTTTGCCGGACGTCATAAGTTAATTTGTAGAAGTAATTTTTTAAATCTAACGCTTAGGGGATAGCCCAGTCAATGTTGCCAAAAAGATCCTTGACTCTATCATAATGCGCAATAAGAAAATCATGTGCAATAGAGGAGATTTTGAATCAGGCATGAGTTGCTTTAGAGAATGGTGAAAGGTGTTACAGAATAGGTCATATGTGTCATTAGTTCGACTAACCATTTTTTTATAGAAATTAATGAATATTAAATCCAACCTATTACCATTTTGGTTGGAAGTCGGGGCTGGCTACTACAAATCATTATTTAGGTACGCACTGAGAAGATTAAAAGCAATTGGATCATGCATTTACAAACGAAGCAGGTGACCGACTACTTTATCAGGCAGATAATTAGAGATCAGGTGGTTAAAATTACCTAAAATAATGATAATTTTTTCAGTTAAGGAAATTATCATAAAAGAAATTATTGAGCATATATCATATATAACGCCAATATGCACAAAACTGATGCTTGAAAAAATTCTTATAAATTCGTATTCAATTAGCTTATGGCGAGGCATATCGACATGTTTGCTTGCAAAACAGTTGCTAATTGTGAGCCAGATGCTACCACCATGAGTTTAGCCTATGTGTGTTTGAAATTCCAATCATTTCTTCCATCATCACCCAGGATTTATTCATTTCTGTACGTTTTGTTAAGGAATCATTCTAGTGTGTAACATCCAAAATATCGACTTTGTTTTCTTTGATCAATTTCCAAAGAAAATACCCTCAAAAATAACGTGTTAGAATTTTATAACGATCGGTGAATTCTAACCATATTTATTTCAATATTATTGGAGCGCGTCCACGGTGCACGCGGTGTTTCTCATTTTTTAATGGTTCATTGCTATGTGTACAACACACAGCTATCTTTGTTTACATAATAGAATGTCTATATAGATAAATATTTTTTTTATTTCAAAAGAGAATTTTTTTTCAAAACCATTTTTTTAAATACGGTGCGCACCTTTTCTCAAAAAATATTCAACCGATCTTCTTGGAATTCCAACCACATGTGCTTAAAACGTAGCCAATTTTTTTTTGTTTTGCAAAAATAATTAATTATTTTAAAGGTTTGTGGGATCGCCAGTAACATAAAAAACTCGAAATTTTTTGGACTTTTGTGTTTCAGATGTTTCTTTATCTCTAAACCGTGCGAACAGTTCAAGTAGCGAAATTTGAGATATTTATGCAGATGTCGTCATTATATATATATATGTAATATTAAACCAATAAACAAATTTGTTTTTGTACAATTCAAATGTGTATTTATTAGATCCAAAAACATTCAAACCAATATCTAAAATGAGGATCTTAAAAAAAATCATAAAAGTTGCTCTTTCCTTATCGGTTCACACTAGAATGATCCCTTAAGGGGCTACATAGGTCTTGTATTTCCAAAAAATCTATGGAAATGTCATATGAAAGTATAGTACTTCAAGAGTATTGACATCAAATTTGAAATAAATCCGAGCAATATTACATTACTTATTACAATATTACATTATTATTACAATATTACTTATAAAGATTTGAATACCGCGCGGTCGGTATGTGCGCTCTGCCTTATCTAGCGTATTGTACGCATGCGGCGCGGTTCTACCGCGTAAAATCAGCTCCTTTTTTTCATCAAACATCACAACATCAAAAGGATGCTCTGGACATCGCGAATGAGGCGAACGAATTACTATATGGACCTGGAATCGACAACTCGATGTAACTCGCTAAAAAATAACTTTAATTCATTAAAATGCGGTAAAAAAAACTTTAAACGCGTTTTTCTCGAAACTTTGTTTTTCCGTGCGGTAGGCACGATTTCTCGAGAACGAATCGACCGATTTTCCTGAAACTTTGCACAGTTCCTCTTGATAGTATTGAATCGTGCTTGAAAGAAGGGATTTTTATTCGGTCGACTCGTTTTTGTTTTATACGAAAAAAATATATTTTAAAAGCGATTAGAATCGGAAAAATCCTAAAAAAATATGAGACGAAAATTCATTCAAATCCATTTCAAAACTTTAAATTTAATTTATTTTCAATTTTTCGTTCAAGCACGAGCCAAGAGCTTCAACTATAAGAAAAATTTTGAATTTTTGATTTGAGATGAACCAGCATCGAAATATTCTGCCTACCGCAAAAAAGGTTGGGCGAGATAAACTTCAGGAAAATTGACAAATTTTAATGTTTTTAGCTGAAATTTTTTTTATAACTTCTTGAAGCGCTGAACTTTTATTGGTGTAAATTTGAAATAAAATAGATATTTTGTTTTTAAAATACAATTTTTTGAAAAAGTTGTTTTTCCCCGTCAAGACCTATGTAGTCAGCAAACACAATAAAATGGTAAAATTCAGCGTTCAGCGAAAGATTATTCAATTTGCCTTTTATACCACCACTATTATGATATAGGAGTTTGAGGCAGGGTTACCAGGTTTTTCTCACTCTTCGCCTCCAAAAACTTCAATAAAAACCCCCAAATCGGACGAAATTCTTTTAAAAAACCCCAAATAATTTGAGAGCAATCTTTTATACAAAGTTCATACAAAAAACATTGATAATTAGCAAAAAATGTTGTCAAATAACTATATGTAACAAGTAATTTTTTGTCTGTATTTCATAGTGAGTTAAAGTCAAAAGGGAACAAATATACTTTCGAGACTTAAAATTAACACAAGTAGCAGCATAAGGAAATTAAAGAAAAACTTTTAGTATATTTTTGGAGTTTCATGTGTAATTTTTTGAATATGTAAAATTAAATGGTATTCTTAAATTGTAGATGGATTGAAACAAACAAATCTATAAAAAAATTAATTAAAATTTAAAGATAAAATGGAACACGCACTAACATGATTTGTGTTGCCTTAACGAACTAGAGCTGACTTCCCTTTCATAATTTGAAGGGTGTGTGAAATCATCAGAAAGTGTTTCTTCATCATTTGTTGAGCATAATCTATGTTTAAAACATTACGGCAGCAATATGACACCAAGAGGAACTCAAACTTCAATTGAATTAAAACAAAGCCATAATTTGGCAACCTGAAATCGGTAGCATTGTGCATAAAATCGCTGAAATAGTTGGTCGAGCTCCCAAAACAGTATTGAACAAAATAAAACGTTATAAGAGCATAACTGACACTGAAAGTAATAAAAATATAAATAAATTAAATTTGGTGAAAGCTCCTTGCTAGTGTGGAGCTTTATCTCACCTGCTGGAACTGGAAATCTTCATATAATTGAAGAAATAACGAAACCCCCATTTCACCCCCAAAATAAAAATATAATTAACTAACCCCCAATTTCTCCCCAAAGGTATGTAAAATACCCCCAAATGAGGGTGAAAACCCCCAACTTGGCAACCCTGGTTTGAGGCTTTTTTAGAGGTGTCTTTGTTAGAATTTAAATTTCATGAAGGAATCATTGGTGATTCTACTCAGTTGAAACACTTGAACTGTTGCAACAGTGACTCAGCTCTGAATCCTTAATGAACTGGGAGAAGAAGAACAATAGATCTAGATAGCATCAGTTTTAACTGTTAGTAGTAAAGTATATCGATTGATTTTGAAATTCCTAATGAAGTGGTTAGTAGCAGCATCGTATGGAGGGATATTTAAAAAACGAAGTATTTATCGAACGCATAAAAATTATAAAACACTTTGAGAAAAACAACTTAGTGTCAATATAAAATCTTCATAAAATAAAAGATATTTGGTTTTTTGACTCACAAATTTTTATTAATCCGGCGCGTTTCGATCCTTAGATCATCTTGAGGTTACCTACAGTTTACAACTTGAAGATGATCTAAAAATCGAAACGTGCTGGATTAATAAAAATTTGGAGTCAAAAAAACCAAGTGTTTTATTTTATAAGGATTTTATTCCATTATGGCTCATCAAGTGTACACACTACTCTCTATAACCGATAGTGTCAATATGTATGTTATATGCTATTAGAGCTGAATTTTTTTGCATTTGGTATTTAGGGTAACATTTTAAAGTGGATATATCGCCACTGATATATTCCGCTAACATAACACTTGACGATAATTAAAGCTTCAGTTCAATGTCTGTAATGTCTGTGTCTGCATGTAAATACCTGCATGTAAACATGTACGCCATACTAAGATGTATATTATAAATGAAGCTCTTTGTGAAGACAATATATTAAGACAGTCATTACGTATATGTGTTAAGCAATACAAAAGATATTAGTTCTCTCTTCAAAGGTGTTAATCAACACTTTCTTTAACAAGTACATGGCGAGCAAAACAATAAATTATATACATATTCTTCTCCATTCATTGTTAGCTTCTTCGAATAGTAGATGACGAATCTTTTTCTGTTTCATTGCCACCGGCATAAACAGTTCAAGTAAACGAAAATCAATGCATGTTAAACATGTTGATTGAACGACGAGCTTTGTAATGATGTCACTCTTTGAATAATTGCGAATAATAAGTTGAGAACAGGTTACGTCTGAGCTTGTTTGCAAATAACAAGATATTTCCGAAGTTGATGGCGAGAAAATTTCATACTGATTAATTCAGAAAAAAACTCTTCAAACAAATCACTTTAAAGTAAAATTGAGTTTTCATCCAAAATAAAATATTTTAGATACTTAAAACTGAATTTATTAAAGCAAGTAAAAAATTTTGAATCTATTTTTATTCAAAATTGTTCAACGATATTTTTATACATCATGTAAAAGTCTAATTATTCAATTGATTGAAGCTTACTGTATTCAAGTGTTTAAACTCTTGGTATACAATTTTGGCTTCCTTTCACGCTACGATCCTTGGCAAAACCTGCATCACAGATGCAAAAATTTGGTCCGGAACAAACTCCATTTGGACAACCGTTTGGACAATGAGGTCGACACAAAGACTGGTTTATAGGATCAGCAATATATCCCGAATTGCATCTGCACAGATTTGGGCCGCTACAAATTCCATTCAAACAAGGACTATCACAATGTGCTGTACATGCTGTTCCAGTTCTGTCCAGCGACCAGCCTTTTTCGCAAGAACATACATTTGGTGCGATACAGAAGCCACCTTTGCAACCCCTAAATGTGGCGAAATAAGATAAGTTTATCGTTTAGATAATCCAGCTAGGAGGACACTCACCTTTCACAAACCGGTAAACATTTGTTCAATTGTCTGGTGAATCCTGGCAAACAAATACATGTGCCCGGAGCGGTACACCTTCCATTTTCACAATTATCACATTTCGGAACGCATGATCCTTTTACGTCTCGTTCATAGCCCAGATTGCATTGACATACATTTGGCTCGGTGCAATTACCATTCTGACATCCTGGCATACACAAAGGAACACAGAACTTCCTCATCGGCTCCAGCATATAGCCTGGCTTACATTTGCAGCTTCCATCCGGCTGACATTCACCATTGCCACATCCAATTGGACACGTCGGGATGCAGTAGCCACCCAGGTTGAGGATATGGTCCGGGAAGCATCTGCACACGTTTGGAGCAACACACAATCCATTCACACACTCTTGCTTGCAAACAGGATCACATTTACGAAAGTTGTGCGGATTGCGCTCGTAGCCTTCGCAGCAGACCTGAATGCGACTGAGAGATGGGTTGGAACCATTGCCGGCCGGGACCATTGATGCATCCTTCACCAAAGTTGCAGTTCTATTCGACGAATTGATTATTAGGAAAATGGAGAAAGAAGCCATTATTTTAGGAATATACTCACGGAACTTCTTTGAAGCATAATCCACTCGGTATCGAGCTCAGAGTTCTATTAATGAACAGGAACGTTCCATTGGTTGTGAGAACATATTGACCGGTACCATTAGCAATTTGTGGCGTAACACCATATGTGGCGTTCGCAATGTAGTTTGTGGATGCAGGAAAGGGTGCTTTCACTCCCACTTGAGAAAAGATTCCGGGCAAAGTAACTGCTATAATGATAATTGCTATTAGTTTTCTCATGATGACCGCGAGAAATTCACAACAGCTTCCGATCGGTTCGAATCTTTCGGGCAAACTAAAGACTCAAGCGACAAACTTGAACTTGAGAAAGATTGTGAGACGGAGCTGCTTGTTTTTCAGATGTGTACATATTCGCGTTAGGTTTGAATGGGAAGTGGTGAAAGATTAGATAGTATAGTTTCAAGTGCCTTGGTTGGTTTGGGTTCTGAAATGGTTGAATGGTTGCGATTCGTGGAAGCAGATAAGAATACAAACAGGAACGAACTAAGCGACTGAAATGATAATCTCAAAACAAACAAAGCTATTAATATACTTCCACAGTTCTGCAGAAAACATAAAGAGCCCATGAAAAATGTGATATGGATTGTTTAGAGTATACAACACATATGCTATCAATTCTCTTGTTATTACGAAAAACTTGTGAATAACGAATTGTGTGCCAAAAAAACTGATTTATGATTTATTGTCGTGGAGCTTGTTTGCCCTGAATATAATTTTTTAAAAATAATGAAGTGGAACTTAATTAACTTCCCAGTATATGGGAAGTTCTTGTAATCGATTCGAAAATCGAAATTGAAATTTTCAACATATCTTTACGTTTTGAGGTCTCACGAGTATATTTTAAGTGTTTTTAGAAAGAAGTATGTATGTGTGTGTGTGTGTATGTATGTACGTACGTCCGTACGTACGTATGTGCGTTCGTGGACAGTTTTTTCAAAGAGCGTAACTCACGTAAACAAAGTCGTATCGACTTCGTTAAGGTGTCAATCGAAGCGTCTTTGCAATCTC
Source organism: Oxycera nigricornis (assembly GCA_963942545.1). NCBI lineage: Eukaryota > Metazoa > Arthropoda > Insecta > Diptera > Stratiomyidae > Oxycera > Oxycera nigricornis. The sequence goes on from OZ012661.1 coordinate 6,051,524, forward strand.
AAGAGCTGATTAGTTTTTGGAAAACTTCGGTCGGGGGGGTTTGCTGTTTTGCCCGTTTGAAGGTCATTTCTGTCATGCGTTATATCTCGCGAACCAAACATACGATTTCCTTGATCAAGGTGTCAATCGACGCATATTAACATTTATGTGATTCTATCAAGTTTTAAAAAAATTCGTTGGCGGTGTTTTTTTTAATTTTTAAAAAAAAAGTGCAAAAAATTGTGTTTTTTTCAAAAACAATAAATTTTTAAACTTATTGTCAAGTCCAAGTAATCAAAATTTATATAATTTATATACTCCAAACAGTTTTTATAAAAATGTCATCAAAATTTTTACTCATCATTACAAAAAAAGTCAAATAAAAAATAAAAAATCATTAACAGTCATCATGCTCTTCAAGGTCATTTCTGTCATGCGTTATATCTCGCGAATCAAACATAGGATTTGCATCGTTTGTGTGTTTTTGTACGCGTATTAATATTTTTGTAAATCTGTCACATTTTCAAAAAAAATCTTTGGAGCCGTTTTTTTAATTTAAGAAAAAAAACTGCAAAAAATTAGGTTTTTTTCATAAACAATAAATTTTTAAGCTGATTTGCGAAGAATAGTAATCAATGTTTATAAGATTTATATATTGCAAACAATGTTTGTAAAAACACCATTAAAACTTTTCCCCATGAGTACGTGAAAAATTAAATTAAAAATAAAAAACCATTAAAACTCATCAAGATTTTCAAGGTCATTTTTATCATTCACTATATCTCACGAACCAGATATAATATTTGGATCATTAAGGTGTCAGTTGACGTGTATGAACATCGTGTGAAGTTTTCAACAATACAAAAATTCGTTTCAGTCGTTTTTTTAATTTAATAAAAGAAAATGCAAAAAATAGGCTTTTAGGTTTTTAGGGTTTTTTCATAAAAAATAATGTTTTAACCTGATTTGACAGAACAGTAATAAATGTTTATAAAATTTATATATTCTTATCAGTTTTTGAAGAGACACCGGCAAAATTTTCTTCCATGATTATGAAAAAAACTAAATAAAAAATATTAAAAAAATCATTCAAAGTTACCATGTAAAGAGGGTTCATACGAATGCTATGACTTTATATCCTTTATTCTAAAAAAATTGTTGTAAATTCAATCAAAGTTTTAAAATATTTGCATAATTGAGCAGCTTTTTAATAGTTTTTATAGTCTTTTAATTAAAAAAAATGCTTAAATTTTGAAAACCAACAAAAATTTTCAAGATCAAAAAGGCCCCCACCAATTGATCCGCGTGAATATTCATCGACCAAAAACCTTACGTAATCAATGGACCCTCCCGTAGACGATATGATTCATATTAACTCATTCCTGTTACTGCTATGAATACCTCTCATTATTGTAATGTTGTTGATGTTTATGTAGATATTACTGGGAAGTTGACCGTGTGGACCTCAAGGGTCGCACCTCGCGGCTTGTTTATTAATCGAATTTATGAGGGCTTTGTATGTAAAAAGTGCTTAAGGTATAAAGCTTTCTAACTTAAAAATTGTTTACCTTGCTTTTTCTATATGTTAATGGGCCATGAACAAAACTTACTGCTCATTTAATTGGTATGCTCTGTTCGAAGAATAAACGGTCTCTTTCTTGTCTTTAATCAGCGGCAAAAATCATAGATAATTCCCAATGACAATTATTATATGAAATTGGATACTAAACTTTCACCATCTCAATTAAAAATGGACTTGAAAATTGTGGTTACTTTTTTTTAATCCGCGCAAATTTTCTAAAAAGCATGAAAACCGATCTGATTTCCCAACGTTCGCTTCCGGCGCTGATAACATCGTGTGAATGCTGACCATGAAATTCAAATGTCGTACTAGCGATTCGTCCCACCGCATTCCAAGCTTACTGATAACAGCTCAAGCCAATGTAAAACTCTTTCACCACATACATTCATGAAACAAGCAGCCAACCTTGATTTTTGTATCCCCAAGGAACATAGGCAATATGGAAAAAAACCTCATTTTTGATAGCGAAACCACCACTGAACTAGCGAAAAATTTAGTTAGCGCAACAGTTCCATGAAATGCACTTAACCGCTAAAACGTTTATGCTAGTGGCATTTTTTTTGCTACCCCTGCACATTATTTGCAAACCTGGAATCGAAGCAATTCGCAGCCAATATGGGTTGAGTGGTGTTTTGCCTGAAAACGAGACGATCGTTGGACAAGTTTCCAGCGCAGCAGCAGTAGACAAACAGGACATTATTTTTCCGGGTGTCAAGCCAATGGAAGATGATTATGGTGACTTGGACTATGAAAACAGCGACAATGTAATGTCGAGGAGTCTATTTTCACCGCAAGATGTTGTGGTGGCACTGAAACCGAAAGCTGCTGTGTCACCGGAATCGTTCGGGAAATGTGTTGCCGAGGTTCTGTAAGTGCTATCACTTTTCATGATACTCTCGATATGAATTAAGCAACAAGACTATCCAATCAATGAGTTTCTTTATTCTGTGTAGAACAAGTAGCATCGTCAAGCCTTACAAACGAGTGCCACAAGGAAACGGTTCGAATCCCAGCCTCAGCTTAATTGAAACCTGTTGCGAAGGATATACGCGATATGTTCACAATAAAAGCTTGTGCGTAGCCGTTTGCAGAGAACCTTGCCACAACGCATTATGTGTTCGTCCGAATGTTTGCGAATGCTATCCCGATCATGTAAGTTCACTGTCGGGCGAGTGTACTCCAACCTGCCCCATTGGATGTCTCAACGGCCAATGCCATTGGAATGGTACCTGCGAATGTAACCCAGGATATGTTAAGGAGCCAAATAATAAGTACTGCATCCCATATTGCAGTAGAGGTTGTGGAGCACTCTTCAATTGCACAGCTCCTGAAACTTGCTCATGCGTGAAGGGATACCAATTGAACTCGTTGACTGGAAAATGCGATCCATTCTGCAGGATACCTTGTGGAAATGGAAATTGTGTAATGCCCGATGTGTGCTCATGCTTTACAGGATTTCGGTTAGTTGATGGCACTTGCCAAGCCAATTGCACTCGAGGATGCGTACGAGGCCGCTGTGTTGCCAATGAAGTTTGCATGTGTAATCCTGGGTATATGTTGGATGCAGCAGGCATCAATTGTGAACCATATTGTAAAAAAGGATGTCCAAATGGAAAATGCATTGAAACAGATAAATGTTCTTGTGATAAAGGATACAAAAGAGTGAACAATCAATGCAAGCCGAATTGTCCCAGGTGAGATTTTAAGTGTTCCAAAAGAAGTGTAATACTGACGATCATATTGAAATCTTTCCAGAGGATGTATTCATGGCATCTGTACAGCTCCTAATACATGTTCATGTGGATTTGGTTATCGGCTCAACTCGCTGGGAAGATGCAAGAAGACGGGCAGTATGCATATCAATCTTCGTCCTCTATTTAATCATGTTTTCAACTCCCCGACGGCTGCGCATCCAGCTCCCCCTCCCTCTCGAATTTATGAATCAATTGATAGAGCTCCTCAGCCATTTGCAGCGAATTACGGGTATGCACAGCAAAATGTTGCAGCGCAGTATCAGAATCAAGGCCAACATATTTACAATCCTCCAATTGCTTCAAATCCTTTGTACAATCCACCAATGCAAGTTTATCCAACTAACAATCAGGCAGCCGCAAAACCTATATTCAGTGCGACGGTAAACTCTGGGGCGTCAGCACCACAAAATATCCCTTCCGGGGAGCACAGCAGCATGTACGATAGACAACCAGCATACAATCCATTCTTGCAGCCAGCTCCGGCGATTTCCTCTGCAAACCATAACCCAAACTACCTGGAACCTCAACCTGCTTTCAATCCATACTTTCCGAATCCTTCTCATAGATCACCAGACAAGGAGCGCGTCACAGTTAACGTCCGTCGAGTGAAAGTTAGAACAACTGGTCAACCGAATGTAAGAGCCGGGACTTCCAAGTCCTTTTCTCTTTTGGATATATTCAAGAGTCCTAAACATACGTCGAAAAAGATTAAGGATGGGATGATGACAACATCGAGACCTTTGTGTGATAAGAACTGCTTGAATGGAAAGTGTACGGGACTAAATCAATGCACTTGCAATTCGGGCTATAAAATGGCAATTGGTAGCAAGCATAAGTGTGTTGCGCATTGTCCAGCAGGATGTTGGTATGGAACATGTGCATCGCCAGGAGTTTGTACTTGTAACATTTCATATAAAAAGAGAAATGGCAAGTGCGTTAAAGTGTAATGGCATGAATTCGAAATAAATTGTTTAAAAAGCATCCATAGTGTTAATAGATCAAATTCAAGGATATTTTATTTCAATCAACTAATGTTGAAGGTGCTTCTCTTCAAAATGTGGTCTACAAGAAATTTTTTCTTAAAATAAATCCCCTGGAAAGAAAGGAACCACAGATTTATATTTCAAGCCATAAGAGAAACAGGACGTGCAATACAAAGCTCATACGATAAATTTAAGCAGTTGGTTACAACAATTAAATCGGCTGTTCCACGATATCTCTTATTTTGATGACTCATTTCTGTAGAAATTTAAAAATATTTTAAAGTTCAGATAATTGTTTTCTAGAACTATTTCGTTCGGTACTTATTCTCAGTACAAACAAACAATTCTCAAACTAGGCTCCGGAAATATTTATCGCTTTTTTTTTGATTAATTCGATCAAAGTCATGCCAAGGGCACATTCAGTTGTGATTATCTTTTCCATTTCCTCTTCTGGACTCTGCGGAAAATATTCTTAAATGCTTTTGAACAATCAGTCACACGATAAAATTAGTACAAAATGGAAGCAATACTCACCAGTATAGTACTATTTATTTTGGGTACCTTTTGCTTGCTTAGCGATGCTGATTCTTCTCGTTCGGCTAACCTTAAAGAGCTTGCTGCTCATGGTTATGATTTAAATTCCACAGGGATATGTAAAATAGCAGTGTAAGTATGTTCCTGAAGATACCTATCGAACTTTCAATTTCGGACAATAATTCTTCTCGGCTAACCAGATTAGCTCAGCCTCGTAGTGATGGAATCCTAAGGGAATCGGTTACGAAAGTCATTGAGGTATGCTGCAAAGGATACAAGCCGTATGAGTATGATGCAACACGGTGCGTTCCCGATTGCCCGCAAGGATGTGGCAATGGATTTTGCGTTGCACCCAACGTGTGTACTTGTTTCGACGATCACGTACGGAGCCACGACGATAATTGCGTACCCACATGTCCAATATCCTGCTTGAATGGTGAATGTCATGCAGACGGAGTATGTAGCTGCAAAGAACGCCATATCCTGGATTTGACTAGGAAATTTTGTCTGCCAATTTGTCGCGGTAGTTGTGGAATAAATCGTTATTGCTCGTCGCCAGGAGTGTGCTCTTGTATTCGAGGCTTCAAACAAAATCCAGACAGTGGAGAATGTGAACCCGTTTGTCCGATGAATTGCTTAATGGGAAGATGTATCAGTCCTGGTCTGTGCTCATGCAAACCAGGATATCGTCTGAAGGATGAGGTGTGCCAAGGAAATTGTTCAAAGTTGGTATCGATACATTCGTTTTGACTAAATAGTCCTGAAATTTGGTAAAATTAATCTATTACAGCTGTGAAAATGGTAAATGTGTTACCAATGAAATTTGTGCCTGCGATCCAGGATACACTTTTGATGTGGACGTGAAGAGGTGCATTCCAGTGTGTAGTCATTGTGGCAATGGTATTTGTGTAGCGCCTGGAGTTTGTGAGTGCAATGAAGGATATGAACGTGTTGAAGGAATATGTCGACCGTTTTGTGATGGGTATTTGTGCATTACTAACCAACTAAATACTAAATAAATCATTTCTTATTTAGGGGATGCAATAATGGATACTGTGTCGCGCCAAGTACTTGCAATTGTCGAGAAGGATATGCTAGAAATTTGTTCAAGAAATGCAAAAGGCTAAGATGTAATATCGCTGATGCAACGAAGAGTATTTGCTCGATTAAACATTTGGGTTCTTGAATTAATGTAACATAAAATAAAATACAAATTTAAACTTGGTATTTGTGGTTTTGATCCTCACTGCATAAATGCTGACACCACTTGTTCCAGGTTTCTTCAATAAACATACACATGAAAGGAACGCATCTGAAAAAGTGCACGAAATTCAAAGAAATGTTACCAAAATTGAATTATTTTGGTGTATTATCTTTCTCATGCGTTCAGAAGCATGGTTCTAAATCGTCGTCAATTTCAACAATAGCAAAGAATGTAATATTTTGTCGCAACTAATAAGGACTATCCTTACTACATTTTATAATGGAGGGACATCATTTTTGGCCACTCTGTTCGCTTAATTGTGAATTCTTATCCCAGCCTATAAATAAAGTTTTAATTTAAAGAAAAAGTTAGGCCGATTTTTGATGGCGTAAGCTTTATTGTAAAAAAATGAATGATGCCAACTTTTAGGTGATTAAAAGTGTGATACCTTTGCCGACAAAATTTTGAATTTGTTATGGTATTTAAAAGATCAAAGTAAGAGTCAATCTATCTATCTTTCTTTTTAAAAAATTCGAACCAATGTTTTGGTGAGTGTAATATCTTTTCCGACAAAAAAAAATGAACAGAAACTACCAATTTTTTTTTGACCTTGGAGGATCAAAGCAAGAGTCAATCAATTTGAAAGGCATCGGCAAACATACTTTATTTTCTGTTAATTCTGCACTAAAAATTAATTCTATACAAATGTACTTGAAGCCTCGAAAACACTACATTTACAATTTACTTTCCACATCCTCTTGCTGAGGACTATGATAAATAGTGCACTCCTTTTCTGTAAAATGCGTTTTGCAATGCAACGGTAAACAAATACCATTCGGATCCTTTCCATATCCATCCATACAAAGACAATGGTACGGGGCGATGCAATAGCCATTTAAACATTCTCTGAAAGAACGAAATAGAAGAAGAAAATCAACATTTGGCTACCTTCTTTTCCAGGATATAAATGACTTACTGAAGACAATGGGGCTGACAAATCCTACCACGTCGCACATATCCTTCGTAACATTGACACACATTGGGTGCGACACAATTTCCATTTTCGCATTCATTGCAAACTGGATCACATCCACCAGTTGTTGTGTTCCATGTGTAACCTGGATCGCATATGCAAATGTTCTTAAGGATACATTTGCCATTTCGACAGTCACTGTGAATAAAGTTACAAGGTATAGACATATCGATTTGGAATATAAATGTCCGATAATTCAATTGGTGTTGTTCGAACAAGTGAAGTTATAAATCAATCAATTCGTTTAAATTTAGTGTCGTTATAGAGAGAAATCATAAATAACTCACACATTTTCGAAAAAATTCTTGGTTTTTAAATAAAATGTACTGATATTGCACCGATTTTCTTCCAAGTATAAAGTCCACCACGCATTTTTAATTATATTAGGTTCAGTAACAAAAGTACTATTCACACTTGAGAGGTATGTTGCGTCTGAACTTTCATATGCATATTTATACAACAAAAATTGATATCCTTTCAAAGACAGTCGTCACTTACCGCTTACATTCAGCTTGACAAACTCCATCGAGGCTCTTGTATCCTGGAAAACAGAAGCAAGTGTTGGGCGCCACACACTCTCCACCTAAACAATTTTTTTCACACACAGGCTTACATGCACCCACCATTTCAGGATCAGGCTGATATCCTGTGGGACATGAGCACTGTGCGGGAGCAGTGCAATTCATATGAAGTGGACACGCGATAGGACAATGTGGTTGACAAAATTTCTTATCCGAAGATAGTATGTAGCCCGTGTTGCATTCACATGTCCCGTCTGCACGGCAATGACCATTCAAACATGCCCGAGGACATGTGAGGACACAAGATCCCGCCAAATCGAGTGTTAAATTTGGCGGGCAATCACATCGATTTGGCGATACACAAACTCCATCACCGCAACCCGGAATGCAAACAGGAGCGCATCGTGTGTCATTTGTTAGAGTGTATCCTTCGCAACAACTATCATCGCTCGAGCTAAGTTTTTCGCCTGTGGAAATTGAAAAGTTTAGAATCTGGAACGGTTCCGACTAGATTTCACCAACCATTTTTAACACAGCTTTTCGATGAAAATAAGTTATCGAAAATACCTCTTCTGATCTTGTGTTTCGTGTCCGCTTGACAAAGAATCGCTAGGATAAAAAAGACGAAAACAGTGCAGAATGTTTGCTTCATGATTGTGTGGTCTATAAAAACACTCGACAAAGACTGAGCGAACTGTTGGTTATAAGATTATCACGAAAAAGTGCCTTATCTTAAAGTTCTAGTGAAGTGTAGAATGCGTCGTTTTTTTCCACGAAACTGCGGAACTATATTTTACATGTAAAATGTAAGATCTGAATTGTTGGCCACATGAAATACCAATCTCAATTTTTTAGCCAAAACGTTTTTTGAGATTGATGTCAACTTTTTCGAAAATAGATCTTCAACCATGTGAACTAGTGAATGTGATAGCAAAAACTAAAAATTTGTTTTATTTATATTTTTGGGTTGCAAAAGGTTCGTTGACTTCCAAATTGCAAACTCATTAAATCTCAATTCTTATTATTAAATAGCCAAAAGGCACACTAGGCCTCACGTTATCATTGGACGCTCTTTAAAATGATATGACCAACATTAATTCATTCCACTTACTGCAATAATTTCTTATCATTGCTAGTAATGTTTATATGTTGAATATTTTTTTATATCGATATTACTAGCAAATTGTTTGTGTGACCCTTAAGGCTTCTTTCAATTAGAATAGAAACATCCTGCTTCCGCATCCAGAGTACTCATTTCAAATCAAATTATTCAATTTTAATATTTATATTTATTTCTACTTAACATGCACATAGTATTATAAAAATTAAACTCCTTTACGTACTTTACATATCTAGGTTTTATCAAAATACACAATAAATTAAAAAATATATATTCAACTTGCAAGCCTACACAAAATTCATCCCCCTATACACTAGAGCACTGTGACTTGCTATTATAATTGATTTCATCATACAAATGCTCCACACTACCGTTCCGAGGGTAAGGTTTCGAAAAAGGACGCACCGAATAATCGGAGCTCACGCCGCTATATGTGCTGTCCTTCATGGTTGTTTTTACGGCTGCATTATTCAAAGGTCGATCGTAAAATTCGGGAGCTGCAAAATACACATATACATATTGATAGTAAAACGGTCACAAATTATACAGAAAGGTTGAATGGATTTCAATAAGGAGTGGCGGGATTTCGTCTAAGTGAAACGGGTTTGAATTTGGACAGTGAATCTATCCATCGTCGCACATTGAATTCTATCCCGGTATTGTTAAGTTCGTCTCGGTTACGGATATTTAAATTTAATCCCCGCATGCTAAGGATTCTTGATTCATTCTTTATTACTGAACATCCCTCAAATCCACTCACCATAGCTTTGCCTGGCCAAGTTTTGTGTGAACGCTGGTAAATCTGGTAAAGGTTTGGCCAACACTTTTGCACCCTCCTTGGTTTTTGATTCTTCCTCGGCTTTGCGACTTTCATGCACATCTTGAACTTTCATTAGGTGACGCCTGTAGAGCACGACAAAACCAATGCTGCATGCAAGGATGCCTACTGAAAAGACAGCAATGATCACTAGCACAGCATTCACCCCGCCATTCAAGCTATCGCCGCCAACAGGACTAGGACGTATTGTATGGCTCTCCGCAGGACGATTTACATAATGCCCAATATCTGCATCATCCAATTGGGCGGCCAAAGGACTCGTCTCGTCAGCTCTTAGAGATGCTCGAGTTTCATGCGACGCAGGGATAACAATTGCCGTGCTGGTCATGACATCGTTCGGCTTAATAACAATAACCTCGTGCACGGTTCTGGCTGTTGTGGCTTCCATCAAAATGCTGGGCACAATAACTGTAACAGAATCTGCAGAGGACGAGCGGTTGAGATTCTTGGTCAACTTGTCAATATTCTCGGTTAAATTGGCTATTGACGAGTTCAAGGACTCTATTATCATTGATGAATCGTTGAGCGCGTACGAGGACGACTGATGGTGTGATTCTGTTTGATTATGCCCGATATCGTTCGTGTCCTCAAGCATCATTTCATCTTCCGGGATGCACTCTCCACGAATTGGATCGCATTTTTTCGAGCCGCACTCGCAATGGAATTTGCACATGCTACCGTAGTATCCCTCCGGGCATGATTGATCACAACTATCCAATTGAAATGCTTGCTCAGTAAAGTGTCTAAATATCCCGAGAAGCGTGATAGTGCCTAACTTACTTATATCCTGTCCAACCATCCATGCAACGACACTTTCCCGTCCGATTATCGCATAGTGCACCGTTCCGACATTTGCATATAAATCGACATCCTTCACCCCATCGTCCGTGCTGGCAGCCTAAGAACTTAATCGAAGGATATCTATCTTTGGATATGAATGGAAATTACAAATGTCCTTACGGTGTGTGCAATGACGTCCAATATAACCGGGGTCGCAGTGACACTCATTCGGTGTGTAGCAAACGCCTCGTCCGCATCCTCCCCGACATATTGGCTTGCATACGGTCTCGTTGCCAGCTATAATTTCAGCATATCCTTCGCAGCAGTATTCCGTGATTTTGGTTTTTGTTACGTTCTAGGAATGGATGGATGAATTGGTTGGATTAGACTCAATTACAAATGTTAAAGGAGAGTAGAAAATTCAGTCTATGTTTACTTCTCCAATTGACTCACTTATTGAAACAACGTAGTTCCTGTGGATTTGTTGCTAATAGAAAACAACTGTATCAGATTCGTCGTTAAATAAATTATTCAAGGATAAGACGAAGAAAAAATTAGTGATTATTTTCATTTCAATGAAATGACTACAAGATGAATTTCGCTTGAAAGTAATATCGAAGCTCGGTGTCCTGCAGATACCACAGGAAGGAAGCCACACATTTGTAACTTCGATTGTGATAAAAAAAAAATTGAAGTCAAACCCGCCGACATCCAAAATCAAGGAATGATTACTTGAAACTTTTAGCACATCCGCGAGGTTCCGAAAAAAAACTAAAAAAATTACTCTTCTTGAAACTCAAGTTATTCCAAAGCAAGGAATGCACAAAAACGACTGGTTCCTGCACAATCAAGTCCAGAAAACCGAGACCGTTGCGTAAACTTTTCTGCTAAATACGTCTTTTCCGGGTTTCGTTATATACATATTCCAAGATTCTTGCATATAAAATCCTTATACAATTCCACCCTAATTTAATCAAGTAAAATCCTCGTTCACTACTCTATCTAAACGGTATACCGATGGAGATTAAGGAAAAGCAGTATGAAGTATCATTTTGAACAATTCTCACTCCCAGTGAGAATTAATCAAGGCTTCCTTTTTTTGTCGGACCAAAATCAGTGGTAGTCCTGGCATACTTCAACATCATACGATATGCTTGCATGACTTTATTCTTTGAGAAAAAGTTTTGTCGAGAATTAATTTTGTTTCGCTTTTGGAAATTGTTTGCAAACATCTTCGATAATTAATGTGATCATAATTTTGAAGAAAAAAATCCATTGAATCCATGAATGAATCAAAATATTTCATTTTCAGCTATTGGACTGAAGTATTTTGGAATAAAAAAATGGCAGAAAATCGACACAAACCAAATTTCAACCATATTTGATTTGGCTGCTGAATAAATTTCTAGAATTGCGCTTCTTTTAAAATAGAAATGTTTTCCTTGCTGAACGAATGTTTTTTTAAAAAATAAACGTATTTTTCTTGCTTTGCAGAATGTAGCTAAACATTTGAAAATTCGCAAAATCTGTCAATAATCTAAAAATGATATTTTAATGTTTTTAAATATTATTTGAAATTTTAAAAATACATTAAAAAAACTGAAAATATGGCATAAATTTTTGTATACTTACGAAAGCGGAATCTTCAAAAAAAAAGAGTTAAATATCTTCAATTTTTTTTCCAAAAACGGTGTTTTAAACATTTTTTGTACCAAATTTGACTTCAAAATTAAAACCAATACAACGACAGGCCTATTTCTGATTAAATCTGCAATAGCCTTTTCAGGATATTTCTTAGCAAAAATTCATCGGGCAATCGATCAAATCGACGCAAATAATTCACATTGCGACTTAAGTACATTTTTATATGCGAAACTTCCCCTTAGTCTCTGAAAAACAACCTACGGAAATTCAGCAAACAATTGATAAATACCTTGGATACCGCCAAAAAACCATCTTCTTAGTTCATCGCGATTCCAAAACCAGTATGTCTGTAACACTTGCACTGAGCAACTTTTTATTGGTCCAATTATCCAAAACCCAGCGACAGAACAGTCGAAACAGCAAGAACGTTACCGTGTCGATTACGATTTTGACGATCCGCGGCTAAGGAGTCGCCTAGTCATTAGTCACGATGTTCTTGCGAATGTATCTTTAAGATTGCCTTTTTTGCGACAAACTACTAACAATAATAATTAGTTAGACCTATGCTCGGCCGCCTTAGCCAAATTCCAATGTTGGACATCTCATCAAATACGCATAAACCAGCCATAAATCAGTTGCGAGACACCTCCACAACATAAAAAAGTTCATTCCCATCTTGGCGGCAAAAAAAGAGATACTTTATTACCACTTGAACATCGATACAATTATTATTGTAGCCGCATTTTCGCAGTTTTCGTATCTGTTGACCTCGAATTCCGCACAGTCATATTCTACAACCTGTGGTGATTTTCGGTGAGGTGTTGAGGAGCATCCATAACAACTGGGCAAATACAAGGAATATATACTTAAACTAATTGTTCTGAGATGTTAGTTGATCTTAGAATTGCGAGTTATCAAGATATCAGTCGAAATATGTGGATACATTGGAGATATTTTAATTGGTGCTTTTTGTGCATGGTATCTTTGAGTGTTTCCTTTCAGTCGGTCAGTGGTCAGCTGGCAGACCATTTCGCTGTTGGCCCTTTGCCGGCTAACGTGGAGCTCCCTTTGAGGCAGTTTGATGGATTTAATCCAGGGATCGGGAAGTGTTTGAAAGAAGTTCCGTGAGTATCCATTTTCGTGTTATGCTGCCTTAAAATTGCTGGTAGAAGTTCCTTTTGAGGGTGGTAACATCGTAATCAAATTCCTTTGCGAAAAAATTGTTAATCAAATTTCGAATGTGATTATTTTATTACTTTTGCTCTGAGCACAGTGTTTAAGCCAATTTTCGATTCCAGCACCAGCTCATTGTTTCCAAATTCGAAGACTATCCCTCCTGGCAATGGATCCAACGCCTATCTAAGTGTGGTGGAGCGATGCTGTGATGGCTACAAACGCTACAAATACGATCGCGAGTACTGTGTACCTAAATGCACCATCAAATGCCGAAATGGTTTCTGCGTAGCCCCAAATGTTTGTGTTTGTTTCACGGATCATACACGTAGTCTGGATGATGAATGTGTTGCAACCTGTCCCATTGGATGCCTAAATGGACAATGCGATACGAATGGAACATGCTCGTGTAAACCAGGCTTTAAGCTGGCGCCGAACGAAAAATACTGTACGCCTGTCTGCACGCATGGTTGTGGACACAATGCCAATTGCACAGCTCCAGAATTTTGCTCATGCTTACCGGGTTTTCGATTGAATGCATCCATGATATGTGAACCGGTATGTGTGCCAAATTGTGGACATGGAGAGTGTGTTGGTCCGAATATGTGTTTGTGCAAACCAGGTTTTATGCTGAAAGATCGATCGTGCCAGGCGAATTGTACCAGGTAAGGTTTTAATGATTGTTCAGCATGAAAATGTTTTTTTTATTGAATTTCAATTCATTTTTAAACGGCCTGAAGATGACGCTGTAATATCTTATTCAGACACATAAAAAATATTGATTTTCCATTAACTATTCATCGTATGACTGTATTCTGCATTCCTAAGTTGGTTTCAGCCTCATCTATATTAACACAATAGCTAAAAAAGGGCCAACGTTTCAACGTTGAATTTAATGACGATAAAAATATATTTGAAGAATACCAACAGACACAGAAATATCATGTTTTAAAATTTTTTCTATGTTTTTCACGTGGAAGCGATCATGCAGATTTGATCAAACTTGGCATACTGATAGCTTATATCCTGGTTGAATACGTTTAAAATAGTTTTTTTTATGAAAAATCAAAAGATTTCTACAGGCGTCAAAACAACTGTGTTTCGAAATTTAAATTTTGCGCGCAAAACTGAACACAATGGAAAATGATACCAGTGGCGACATCTTTTGTCGAGTGGCATGCTATGTAAATTTCTAGATTTGGGTAGTCGGGTTTATGTAAGCGGACGAACAACAAAACTTTCTCAAAGTTCCAGAAACGAGATAAAGATGATACCTAGGCTATCTGAAAATCCACGCAAATCCAATTACGGGTACGGCTACTCATCAATATATTCTGATCAGCTGAATAATTAATCGATGTGCATATCCTTAAAGGTTATCAAGTGACAAGTTGATTATTCAAAAGTAACTAAAACTACTTTGTCGACATACTAATAGCCGTGTTCTACTGTTCGAATATTTTTTGAAGACAGTGAAAGTAATTGCAGTCTTTCTAAACTATTTCTGCAAAGGGGTCCTTATTAGGTTTGACTTATTAAGAATATATTTCCCATTGATTTCTTTTTCTATCCATTTTTCCAACTTATGTTTGAATACTTTTCATCAAAAAATGTTACTACATCTTAATTTTTTCTTCATTTAGAGGTTGCATCAATGGACGCTGTGTGGAGGATGATAGATGCGAATGTGATACTGGTTACACACTCATCAATATGGGAACGAAATGTGATCCAATCTGCTCGAAAGGATGTTTGTACGGCAACTGTACCGGTCCCGAGCACTGTACATGTTTTCCAGGATATGGATTGAAAGATGGCGTTTGTAAGCCAGCTTGTAGAAAGTATTTCATAGTCTCAAATCGTTCTTCTCACTATTTTTAATGGATTTACTTTTCCAAAGGGGCTGTAAAAAAGGAGACTGTGTTCAACCTGAAACATGTGTTTGCAGAAATGGATACACTATCAATAGTCAGGGCAACGAATGCAAGCCTGTTTGCGACAGTGGTTGTTCTCATGGCCGATGTGTTTCACCGAATAAGTGTGATTGCAATCTAGGATATCATAATGAGAATGGATACTGTGTGAAATGGGGTTAGTACTTCTTATTTCAGCCATGTTTTAGACATAAATATCCAATATCGTTTGCTTCCAGGATCACACACATCGACTTCGGCACCTTTCCACTTCCTAACCACCCACATACCGCCACCAATATTCAACCCTACTATCAACGCCCAACCGGTTACAAGAGTTCCACCGACCTATGCTCCTCTGCAAACGACACGTCACCAACCCATTTTTAATCCTCCGGTAATCGTTCAACCGTCTCAATTTAATCCTGGACCGGCAAACTATACAGTTGCGCCGTCATGCAATCGAAGCTGTATAAATGGTCAATGTACTGGACGTAACGTGTGCCAATGTAATCCTGGATACGAATTGGAACTGGGCTCATGGTACAAATGTGTTCCATATTGTCAGGGGGGATGTCCCAATGGACAATGTAGTTCACCGAATTTCTGTACATGTAATTATGGATTTACGAAGAAAAATGGTTTTTGTGTGTACAGGTATGCTTGATGGAAATATATACATTTCGATTTGTTGAAGTGCTTTTATGATTATTCTGTTGGCTGATGAAGTTGTTTATGATCTGATCAAGGGGCTAGAACTATAGAAATTCCATCCTCACCGGAAATACTAGATTCTTGTCAACATTTACAGACATTGAGATTCACACAAAATTCTATTTAGTTATTACGATCAAAACCCTGAAGCACAACTCCTTTATATTTTGCTGAAAATTTGGTTCCACTGCCGAGAATAAAAAAGTAACAAAAGAATCGAAATGATAAAACCCAAGCATATAATATTCTATGTCGAATCTATTTTTTTTTTTTCAAATAAATAAAGTAGAATTTTTTTTTCATGAAAAACGCTCACAGTGATATGAAAGGTGGCCTAAAAAACTAATTTATAATTTTGGAGAACTAGGATAATACCAAGGTAGAAAATAGTTATGTTGGTGTATTAAAAAATGTTTAGCAAAATGAATGGATATTGAATTCAAAGAAAAAACTATCCATCAAATCTGGTGGGAAATATTCAACAAAAAACATCTTCAAAACGTTACCATGAAACCAATTTGGAGAAAAATTTTACGAAATAAATCAATAACAATAATTCAAATGATTTTTATAATTAGGTTAGGTTAAAAGTTTTCATATGAAAATTTGTGGTAGTTTTCAATTGATAAATTTTATGATTATTTTCTTAAAAACATTTTTTCGTTTCTATTTTGGAATTATTTCATTAGGTTCTGTAGAAATTTTTGTGAAAAAATTACTAGAATTTTCATGGAACACTATAGTTTCATCGTTTATTTTCAATTCTAAAAATTTCAGTAATATTTTTAAAGAAAAATAAATGTAAAAAAAATTCTCTACGAATGTTCTTCGATTCATCTTGTACAAAATACGACAACTAGAATAATGTGATAAATGGCTTTAATGGATATTTGGAAGCAATGGTTTTCTAAAACAATATTAAACATATTCATAGGAAAGAGTTTTAATATGTAAGTAGAATAGATTCATTCAAAATAATATTTAACAAAATTTCAAATTTGATTCGAAATTGTAATTGTATTTCTTTTTATAAAAACTACCATAACATTAGTTTTCTTAGTAAAAATAATTCACAAAAAATGGCGTTTTGATACCCAGGTGGTCCTCCCGCTATTCCTACCACTTCAGTTTTCTAGTTACTACAAAAACAAAGGCAAACCCACCTTTATATGCTTTATATGCTACGTTCAGGCTGCATACCTTCAGGCATTTATGAATAGTTGAGGTATGAACCACATTTAGATTGGTAGCTTGAGATACGCTGTTAGCAATCCAAATACTCCGTGCACAATCGCTATTTAAAAATAACTGCTATTTTGACCGCGATTTGAACGTTTTTGGTGCGAATCCAGGATTCGATATGAGTCGCCGGTATACGGTTGTGTAATTTTTGGGCATACCCATTATTTCCAAATTGCAAAATATTCTGAAGCACTCCGGAATTATTTAAATCTAATCTTTTTTGTGGTATCTTTGGTACTTTATTAAAATTTTCACCGTGAGTTACGCAAAATGGATGATATTTTAGAATATTTATGTTTGAATCCGATTCCAAAATTTCGAGAAAGAATCTTTGCGTTCTTTGTTTTATTTTATAAAAGAAAAAATTAACATATTTCAATAATTAGGAACACTTAAGAAATTAAAAATACTTTGATGGAAAATAATAATAATAATAGCAAATAATTTTTTTAAAGTTCTAAATTCAGTTATGTATTTAGGTTTCATCAGGCGAGGATAAACAAAAATTTACACATCTTAAAATAGAATAAAAGAATAAAATGACTATAATTTCTGCGTAAAAATACAAAGGGAGTGAGAAAATGGTTGCAGAGTGTTGTGAATTTTGGGGAATTGCAATATGAGTAGTAAGTAGTGAGTTTCAGTCCTAGCATATGTTCTATATTCGCAGTGAAGAATTATTATTTTTTCTTTTATTGCTAACGAATTTGTTATTAGAAAACAATTTGAACAAGCCGCGAGGTGCGATCCTTGAGGTCCACCAACTTTCCAGCAATGTTCACATAAATATTAAAAATATTAAACATAAAAATAGTATTGAAAATAATTTCTAAAGAACAATAATGATTAGTACTTTTCACAGTAAGTGAAAAGAGTTAACACTAATCGTCATCATCCACTGATAACAAAGGATTTTTGGTGGAAGTGGTGTTCTGATTTAATTATGAGTTCAAGTTGGAATCATGCAAAGGCTATTACGCTTCGAATGACACATTAACAACTTCCAGTCCAATTTTTCGTTCGCGAGATATCGTGCGTGACAAAAATGACTTTGGATGTGTCGAACCAAATCCTATAAAAATTGTTTGTAGAAAAAATGAAAATAAATTTACAGTGTAAGGAATAACCTAGAGTTTTAAAAATCTTAACATTTATCGTTAAGTTGCTAAGAATGCTACTAAACTGAAATAAAAAATACTTAGTAACAGATGAAAATAATTTGGACCGATAAATTTAAGTCTAAATATGTTTCTTAGCTTAAATTTACACAGATTGAAAGAGTGACAGAAAGAAAAATATTGCATATTCTTATGGTTCCTCTGTGTATGAATCAGAAGTAAATTCTAATATTCTTTGAATGTTTTTTTATGAGGTGCAAAAACGGTAAGATTTCTATAGGGCTGAGAAAAGAAACAGAAGTGAAATTGATTGGAAAGAAGAGTTTCAATGAAAAAACTTGTCAAAATAAAATCTGCTTTGTTCCAGATTGACGAAGTTGAAGTAGTTGAGACGGTCATTATGTGGATGGAATATTTAATGTGAAGAATAAGGCAAACTTGCATTGAACCAATTATCCAAGAATAGTCTTAGATTCGGAAATTTTAACAAGATTTCCATTTGGATGATCGATGATGGATACAACATGATGTAAACATTTGGAAATTTTGCAAGGGATGAGAGCATTATACAGCCAAAAAAATGATGGAAAACAGGACAAAGTTGCTTGGAAGTACGACTCAGTTCTTGAAATACTGGAGAAATCGTATTTAAATTACAGGAAACGGAAGAAAGGTTAAAATCATCCTCAGCAGGATAAATAAATATCATGCAGCTTAGCCTTAAGGTCATGACAATTCTGCAAATATAATGCCATACCAGTTTAAGTAATAGCCTATATTGTTGCGAACGACGTTGACGATGCTGGTGAAAATCTTGAGAATGTTGAGTCATGGCTAAAAGTTAGGTTTTGAAAGTAACTTAAGACGTGGTTATTTTGAAGGAAGCAATAAACTATTCGAGGTATTGTCTCTAGCTAGCTTTTAACAACTCAAAAAATAGTAGCAGGTCTTATTCTTTCTTTGATGTAGTGTAAGCAAGCCGAGAAATGACAATTTGAAGAAGAGGATCGACAACATTTAAGCCTGGGCTAGATGAAAGTGGTGTCACCTGGAATTGTCACCCTGACGAAGCGGCAACAGAATCCTTGAAAACTGAGGTGTCAGATAAAAATCCCGGTACTGCAAAAAATGATGCAGATGATTTTCAGTGTCCAGCTTATATTGAGAGTCTAGCACAAGCAGAGTAATATGCTAAAATCATCGTAGAGGTAACATGAACTGGTGTGGTTGCTGATGGCAGTTATAGTAAAGTAAAGGCTGAAACAACAAGTGTGGAAGAACCCAAATCAGTTCTAGACAAAGATGGCGCCAATTTAGCTATTTAAGGTACAGTTTCACGACTGGGTGTAGAACATTTCAGAGATTCTTGCACAGCAGTTGCATTAGAATGACTGGAGCGCTGAAACGATATGAAAAAGGACGACACCATTGTATTTCTGTCAGCATTTTCAGGAACGGTTGACTATGGCGGTAGTATTTAAGGTGCACATAAAGTAACAGAGTGAGAATCTTAACATTGAGTTAAAGTAGCTAGTGGGGCAGAATATAAATTCAGGATTTCAATGGTATCGCTTATTGTCGTGGCTTTACAAGAATCACAGCGATATAAAATGTTGTAGAATTGTGAAGCCACAGTATCAATAAATATTGCTTTCACATTCATATACTCGGTATGAAAAGAATCGCCGCAGTATCTTCTACAAAATTTTTCATTGACCATAAATATTTTGAGAAATCAAAACCATTCTCCTATTGATGATTTCCATGATGAGAGGAACTCAAAACAAGTCACTCAAATCATATCTTCAAATTTGAAATTCAATTCAACATTTCTACGTGCTCATGTTCATGTCAATCACCTGAATCTGAAAATAAAACACAGTGACCAGTTGGATTTCTTTAAAAAGCATATATGAAAACTGCACATGTTTCATATCCGAGATACGACGCCCTTAATGCACATTCATATTCGAAACGTGCTTTGAACGAATAATAGCATGAAATCAAACTATTTGAATCAATTTGCCGCCTCTATTAATGTCCTCAGTGGATACTTTATGGCCGGAGATATTAATATTCCGCTTAGCAAATTCAGTTGCAATTTTCTCTTCGTTGTTGCATATGTCTTCGTCGATTTGTTTAGGATCTCATGTTGTGATGACCAATTGCTTGGAATTGTCTTTTGGGCGGTGTTTGTGGGACAGTAAACGATATATGCAGAAATCGAATGCAAACGGTCGGTGGGCTGAGTTTTTGCCAAAACCTTTTCGAAAATATGCACTGCCTAATTGGCAGCGTAGGATTTGTGGAAATGATAATCAGAATTGTAACTGATATTTCTATTTAAGTCTAACCACTTTTTCTAACTGGTATCTTTAATTCCACGATTCCCATCCAAGGACTAATAAATCAATGCACACTTAAAACGCTACCAACTAAACGTGTACGTGCATATGATATAAGCATCTTGCACATCCTGGTTCGCAACAACTAATTCAGTCTACGGTTCTTTTTCATGCAAAACAATTCGCATAAATTAACTTTTATTTGCAGAAGAAGAAAAAAACAATTAACTAAGCCACAGGAGAGGTTATATCACACAATGTGGAACAGGTTTATCCTGAATTTAACAAAGATACAGCGCTCTCGAAAGTGATTCGAACCATTCGCTGTTAGGAAAGTTCTTTGAACTAACAATGAAATATTTTGCATATTCTGATCATCGGAAAGGTGGCAGGTTAACATATTTTCGAACAAAACAAATCCATTTTTATCGCAAAGCAATTGAAAAGGTGATTGATGGATACTCATGTTCATGTTTTCATGTTGCTTCATCAGAATGGCGTATTTTGTCCGCTGCAAAATTTGAGATATTGTTTGAATTCGCGCACTATGTCAGTTTTTTTGAGTCCAGTTGATTTCTAATGATATTTAAAGTTATTAGCTTGTATCTCTGTAATCCTGTTTAAAATAAAAATACAAAATATTTGATCAAAACGCGTTAAGTTGACCATAAACCATTGGCAAAAACAACCCGAAGTTATGAGGTCCATTTTAGCGGACAGTTTTCTGAAAGTACCTACGTTTATTGTTTTACGAGCCGATTTTCCCAATAGTTTGATTCCGCAACGTAACACTTCCATCACATCTATAGATGAAAATCTGGTTTGGTTTCCTTTCGGTACACATTTCCGGCATATTTTCATATCGCCACATATTTTAACCGAGCCAACAACTTTCAAAGTACTCAATCGATTCGCTTCTGTGCAATTGTGCTGTTTTTGTGCACACAAGCATTTCGCATACATGCCGTTTGGATACGTTCAGGTAATTATACTATTAACTTCTGATCCTGATCAAAATCCACAACTTTTTGCCGAACGGATTATGCAACATTGGTCGGCAACGGACAATCGTTACAGTTCACAGACGGTGTGCAGTGCAGTATGTGTTATATTGTCGCAAGCGACCGTTGGAAACGGGTTTGAAATTTAGATACAAATAGTATGGACGTTAATAGCAGTCCAGTTGCATTTCCCTGGAAAATTCGCGATTGGCACAGTCGAGCAGAATATTGGGCGGAAAATGTGTCTTCCGGTAGGAAAGTGTATGCAATATATGTATATAATCAGGTTTCCTTCCTTCAAGCCTCGAAAACGGTGAATGGTGTAAAGTTGAGAAAAAGTCGATTTGAAAGGAAGTTGGAGAAACGATTAAGCGGCTTGAATGAGTGCTAAGTTGATGGACGCGTAAGTAGACCCTTGTAAGTGTATGACTAGACTTGAAATGATACATTCAGCGAGATATAGACAAATTCAACGGGACGATGTTTTTTCAAAGTGTCCACAACAGTTTTTATAGCCAAGAACCTGGTTATGCATGGCTTCATTAAACGAGACTATCGATTGATTGATTGATACTAAAGCAGTCACAAAGTTTAAAAGAAAAATGATCTTCCTTTGAAGTGGAACTCAATTTATTATCAAACTTAGTTCTGTTAGACTGCTGGCCTCTGACGACTCCATACCGAGTCTAAGTAAGCGTTACTTGTAAGGATCAGTTTGAAAGAATAACTTTACACAGTGGCGTCCTGGCACAAAATATAAAACTACTAAAACTGCTTCGGAAGCAATCAGAGTAGAGTTTAAAATATTTTGCAGCAAATTTTTTTGGGAGTATATTGCTACGTTGTTCTGAAGTTGACCATCGATATAATGCTGGCGGCCAAGGGCCATATTGTAAATTAGCTTCTGCCTCTTTTGCAAAGCTTTACCAGGGGTCAATCTGGAAACATGAGTCCATGGAGCGAAAGGTTCTCGCTGGCTTTGGTGACAGAACTGTTAAGAACAAAAGTGGGGTGGTCACCCACGAAGGTTGTCCGATAAGTACTTAGCCTACAAAATAAAAACGAAAATTTTGGAAAAGTGTCGATTTATTTTTCAATATAGTCTCCTTTTATTTCGATACACTTGTCCCAGCGATGCTTCAACTTTTTTAACCCATCCGAAAAATTCGTTTTCTCGAGGTCTGCAAAATAAGCCTCCGTCGCGGCGATGACCTCCTCATGCGACTCAAATTTCAGCCCGAGGAGCGACTTTTTCAAGTTTGGAAACAAAATGAAGTCGCACGGGGCCAAATCTGGAGAATTCGATGGATGGGGCAGCAGTTCGTAGCCCAATTTGACCAATTTAGCCATGACGAGGGCGGAGGTGTGATCCGGTGCGTTTTCATGGTGGAAGAGCACTATTTTCTTCGCCAAATGGGGCGGTTTTTTCTGTAATTCGGCGTTGAATTGGCCCAATAATTCGGTATAGTACAGCTCTGTGACCGTTTTGCCCTTTTTCAGGTAGTTGATGCAGATCACACCTCCTATTTTGGCACTCACATTATGAGTTGGGTTGCCTTATATGCTTATTCGTTAGCTTTTACTAGTTTCCTATTATTAGAATATTCTCTGCAGTATTAGATCTCCTGCGTGCAATTCAAAGAATTGCTATAATGCTAAAATGGAGAGAACTTTAGATGAGCCTCGTTTCAACCAGTAAGTATGAACACGCCAAAGCCTCAGGATATGCCTGGGATCATCGCTACATAGTAAATGATAGCTTTATTCGGATATAGTGGTTGTATAAAGACTCTCTTTGTCCCAGCAGGATCGTGGAATTATAACCATTCATTTAAAACGCTTTTTTAAACTAGTTTCTATTTTTCGGCAGACATAAGTTTGTGCCATAATCCCAACTATACATTGTAGTTTGGTAAAAAAATGCTGACTTCTCTTTTTTAAATAATATTATTTGATCCTTATTTTATACATTCTACCTTTGCACATGTAAATTTCTCTACTGATAATAAAAATTGCATTAGATTCGTGGAAAAATTCTCTGATTTTCAAAGAAGTTTATAGCATTAATTATTTTAACGTACTTATAACCTTTTTACGGTGCAAATGACGTATTGCCTCAAAAAGAAACATGAACAGAATTCTAATAATTGTTTAGGATTCTTGACCCGAAAAATAGCGTTAAAATTTTTTTCTTGTTGATAAATATTATACGAAGATCCGAGGAACTATGCACAAAAATATGATCAAAAAAGTATTGGTTGTCTGTTCGAGCTTTTTGGTCGTAAAATTATAAAAAAAGTAATTATTTTATAAGCTTGCGATTTTCTTTCTCCATAATCAATACATAATAGTCTATAAAAAAATCCACAATACATTCAGCATCAGTTGAGAAATGATACATTAGAATTACAGCTGATATAACCAAAAATCAGTATCTACTTTTGATATTTTTGAAAAAGAAATCAAAAGCCTCCGAGAAAATGGCCACCAAGCAAACCTCGCAATTGAGAGGAGGACTTATAATATGCATATATCAAATCACTATTGAAATTCGTCTGCTAGAGGACGCAGTCGATAGATCGACAGAGCTGTAGGCAAAGCTATGACGAGGCCATATCTTGATTTGGGATGGTGTGCCATTGCTGATGATGAATCATTCATCGGAGATAGCTTCGATATGTAGTCGTGGTGTAACTATACTGACCTGCAATTTGATGACTTCTCTTGCCTCTGTTTTATAATTCGAACATCTTGGCGGTATCTCCAGACACCAATTAGAGGAACGTACCCGCACCTGTTGTGTCACGGGTACTTTAATTTGTTCTATATACGATTCCTCGCGAAAACACACATGATTCGTATCGTTCACACTTGCGGAGTTGTCACAACAAACATTCACGCTTCCACCGACAATGATGATCGTAAACACAATCCAGAACATTACAATCCTTTTATTGCGCAGTATCTAATCCACAATAGTATCTGATGATCTGTGCACCTACAAAAGATATTGTCAACTGACCCGGCATGCACCATCAAAGCCGACAAATTTCTAAGGCATTAATAAATTTAACGGACGGCAATGTGTCCTTAACGAGACCTTAAATTTGTCTCCAACGTCGTTCTGGTTGTCGGTGTCGTTATCGTCGTATTGTTAAGTATCTCTCGCTCTGATTTAATCAAATGCAATTTAATTTGGTTGTTGATTCCATTTGAAGCACGCATGGAGTACATTCTACATATGGAGACAGTATATGGATCGGAGCTAGGTTTCATGTGTGCAAGCAATACAAGTGGATTGCGTATACACTAA
Source organism: Oxycera nigricornis (assembly GCA_963942545.1). Lineage (NCBI taxonomy): Eukaryota > Metazoa > Arthropoda > Insecta > Diptera > Stratiomyidae > Oxycera > Oxycera nigricornis. The sequence goes on from OZ012661.1 coordinate 6,076,315, forward strand.
ACGATGCTATCAATGAGCTAAGAATGAATGAAACGGAGAGTAAATGGCAGCCAAGCCTACCTTATTTTGCGACCAGACATGCACTTGAGCATTTTCCAGTCGTAATTGTAGATAAATCGCGTTACACGGTTGCATTGAACCTATCATGTGCGTATTAATGGACGGTCATAAAATGATCAAGTTCATCGCTGGAGGTTGTCGAAGCGATCTCAATAGATCTCGCGTAAATCAAAAGAATCTCAAGCTCAGTAGGTATATTAATATTTTCATAAATTTAAATTAAAACATTCTAACGGATAAATAGAACAACACTAATAAATGGATAACATTCATCTTAGAACTACTCTTCGGGGCGCTGTTGTAGAAGCCCCCAAACACCTGTAAATTGGCTGTTTCGATGCTGTGCTTGCAATAGTCCCCGTCATAGTTCCATCCGACAAACTCCTGATTTCGAAGGTTCTCGTTTCGTAGCCAGTCTTCAAGAGGTCTGAAATACTCCCTGAGTGCATTGCCATTCATGCGTCCTTCGCCTGTTACCTCAGATAGAACTTTTTGCCACGGCTCGGAGGCACCTTTCTCCATGAGTCGCCTAGTTAACAAGAGAAAAGGACATTAAATAGGTAGATGAAATATAAATCAATTTCAAGGACTCACTTCAACATACTGCCGGCCTCTGGATGCTTGTAAAAGTCACATTTGTGTAGAGGTTTCTGTGGATCGTCTGGGATGTATTGACGTGTGGCACGACATATTGCTCGATAGATTTGGAATTGCAGGACGGTGCCAACAAAAAATCTGTTAAAATAAGAAGTAGAAAAATTACATAATTAATAATTAATATTAAAAATTAGCAACGAAAATATTCGAAGAAAGTTTACGTTCCTCTTAATGAAAATCAATATACAAAAGACATGAAAATGAAGGAAGCTCTCAATTTTCAGTGGTTGCACATTAGGACAAATTATTCACCATTAAACAGTAACAAATATCTATTGGCATATTTCTCTTTTGCAAGATATGTTCAGTTGAAAAACTTGGTGCGAATAAAGTCTGAAATAATTGTTGTAAATCAAGGATACATTCAGGTTTAATTTTGTCAGCTTAAATTTATTGGGTGAAGCGTTCAATTGTAGATAGTATTGTTGATAATATGTAATTATTCATATTTTCCTGGGTTTAACGTATTATGCCGACATTGTATGCATAAAAAATATTTTCACCTAGAACTTCTGGATCATTTTCATTTGATGAGAATGGAGTACGTTAGACCAAAGTCCTTACTAGCAAACTAAAGATGATGATGATGAAAATAGATTGTCACAGTAGAAAACGGAGTTTAACTGCTTAAAACTTTAGTCCTCTATACTTGGCACCAGAGATTAATCTTTAATTAATGAGAACCAAAGCTAAAACCAATTTTGTGTACGAAACTTTGTCATATTTTTTTAGGTTCTTGCCTAAAATCCTTTTCTTTGGCCAACTATTCTACCAAGCCGTTTCGAAAAAAAACAGTTTGCCACATAAGATTTCTTGATAATCTGCTTCGTTTACAGAAAAAAATTCTGAAGTTTATTTTTAAAAAAAAAACTAATAACTGACGAAAAAACAAAAGACAACGACTGAAATTGTTGAATTTTAGTTCAGTTCAATTTTAGCGATTGATTTTAGAAGGAAATCGATTTCAGATAGCTCGGAAAACTTTGCTTAAGCTAAATAGCAGCAGTTCACCTTGAAAGTCAATCAGAATTGATCTTTTTGAATGGAACTTAATTGTATCGATCACAATAAGTATCAATAAAAATTGGTAACCAGTCCAATAAATTTTATATGACGTAGATGCGTGGGGGATCGTCACTACATATATTTTCCTGGTGTAATTATTGGATACAAACGGGTTTACAATTGTGCACAAAGCATCAAATCGCGGAAGTGTTCGCAAAAAATAAACTAATTTAATTTTTGGTAATTTCAGATAAAGATGTTTGAAGCATAAATTATGTATTTTACAGGTTTGAAGGCTAAGAAATCAAACAAAAAATCGAAGAAAATGCGCCTAGTTTCAATCACGTTCCCGTGAAATAAATTGAAATATTTTAAATATTGCTTACAAGTGATTAATTAATTTAAATGAGAAATAAATAATATGCTGCTATTAAATTGATAATATGTTAAAAATAGCAGCAAAGGAAAAAATTCTATTTGGAAGCAAAAAAGAATCCATAAATGAAAACATATAATCTACTTAAAATATTATTTGACTGTTTCAATTATTTTCTGATTCAAAAATATATTTTCAGAAACAATTTTTGTTATGTCCTTCCTATATTTTGTTCTTCCCATCAAAAAATTGCCAAATGAATTTGAAAAATATCCTTTTTTCAAAAGTTTAAGCTTTAATTATTGTGCTCAAATTCAAGAAATATTTCTAAAGAGAATGTCCGAAAATGCATTGAAAAATGTTTACACTGTTTTAGTTCAGCGAAAATAACAAAAAAAATTTCTTTGGTTATGTCGCATTTTGGAAAATGAAATTGAGGAAAATCACAAGCAAGATTTTTAAATCCATCAAAAATATTTCGATCCTACAAATTTAAAAAAAAATTGTTGTTGAAAGTTGGAAAAAATTGCGAAAATTCTTTACAGGAAATGATTGAAATTTGTTTCAGAAAAAAATAAATGGCTAAGAAACTTTTTCGGAAATGTGTCCTAAAGAAAAAAATTTCACACACAATTTTAACATAAATATTCTTGATGAAAAGAGAGAAAAAACATTCACAATACATAAGTTTTGCTGTTAAATAGAACGTGGCAGAAAAAATTAACTGCAGTAAATATTTATGATAGCGTATGGTGATGGTATTGTTTTTAGTGTCTTGAAAAACTTTCTTTTGTAGAAACATTTTACAGCGAATTTTCGAAGGAGAACTTTCTTCAGTAACTACGGATTTACGCAACATTGACCAAAAGAATTTTTAATAACATTGCTACCAATGTTTTGCTGCATGCTATTTTATCCTGCAGTAATAACCCATAAGAAATATAATAAACATTACTACGGCTCAAAATGAGATCATTATTCCTGAAAACTGTATCGTTGAAACTATATATTATTACAATAATTACTTTAGAACCTTTCCCAACAAAACACGCTTTCAAAAATTCATTATTAGTAAAAATAAAAACACGTTTCTTTTCGTCGAAATTTCAAAAGCAAAATTCGTTCGATTCTATTCAAAATGAAAACTGTTTCTCTTCTCCTAGCGAAACATTGTGGAAAAAACATTTAAACCAAAAATCATTGTAAGATATTTATTTAATCCAATTTACTTTTAACGAATATTTTCGGAGAATTTAGCAAAATTTTTATAGTCATTTTCTTCCATAAATATTTTTTTGATTTCCAATCAAAGCTTTTAAGCAATTTGCTTCAATTAAATTGATCAGTAAACGATTTTTTTTATAGAAGTCTTGATAAATTTTCTGGGTTTTTAGGGTGATAAAAAATATTTGGTTGAACTTTTAGCTGGTAAAGTCTATCCGTATGTTTCCTTAATGCTCGAAAAACAACGATATGCCTGCTAAAGTAAGAACATTTTGCTTGCTTCACTTTCGTACAAAAATTTAATGGCAAAATTTTTCCAAACAAACGTTTCTAATTACTTTTAATTGCTGAAATAAATTTTATGATTGCTTATGCTTCAAGCCGCTTGTAATAGTCAAATGTTTTGGTAATATCTGTTACATCTGCATGTTTTTTGATGAAAAAATAATGTGTTTTACTGCCGATCGCTTACATCAGTGAAAAACAAAACTGTTTTTTGTGAATAATTATTCACAAATTTTTTTCAATGCTTCCCATGCAAATTATTCGAAAAAATATTTTCTCAAAAAAATTTCGTAGTTTTTTCCGAATTTCTCAAATGGTTTTGATGATAACTTTTCCAAATCATTTTTAAAAAAATGTCAATAATATTTTTTTGACAAATTCAACCAAGAATTTATTGTTTTCAAATGGGACTACTTCTTTTTGTTGTGGTTTTTCACATTTTTGCTGGTGATTGGATTCCATAGATATGTTACTTCCTAGAAGCATGCTTGAATGTGGAAAAACAAAAACATGATTCAAACTTGCGTTGCTGTTATTGTAAAAACTATTTTTGGCAAAATAAGAATGTGAATAAGAATATGCTCTGAAATTTGACTGCATTTCGTCCGAAATGATAGCACAAAAATCTTTTCGGTGGAATTATTTTCATATTTGTTTTTGCAAGACTTTTTAATGAATTTTCTGACATATTTTTCGGAAGATATTTCTGAACAAATCCATCGGATGAACTATTTTTTGTAAACTAAGACCACTCTTTACGTTTATGCTGCTGTATGGCTGCCAAAGGTTTTTCGCTGTACAGTTTCGGAAAACATTCTGCTTCTGAAGCTTATCAAATCTACTTTTTAGAGCACTTTAATACATATTCCTGTTAAAACATTCCATTTCTTTTGCAGCACTATGCTTAATTCTAGTGACCAGTACTTATTTTCAGAATATGCTATTTTCCCAGTGTTTTCCAGGCAGGAAATTGATTCTCATGCAGAAAGAGATGTTGTTGCATCTTTGGTGAACATAGTACTATGTAGCTTGTAAGCTATGTAGACTACTGGGTTCCGACTTCAATGTTGCGATCTTTTAAGAAGCCTTGCATGATTTACATAACAAAGTTGCATCAACATCCACATTAACCTTATTAGACATTCACATGTAAAGAAAAACAGTGAACCTGTTTGTTAATTCATCGTCAATCAATTAAGCATTGATCAATAAATGTTTGGGTCCAAATCGATTTGCATACCCTCAAGCCAACCGCCATAAACCATACGATCCCGCGCTACAGTAACCTCCAGTGATCATGTCGAAATCGCTGCAACACAATCTATGCGGAAAACAATAATTTCCATATTTATGGTATGTTCATCCATTCATGAAATGCGAAAGACACAAACAACACTGTTGTCAACCCAAACAACACACGTAAGATCATGTAAAGTTACACATATGTACGATGCATACGATTTGCATCGCGTTTTGCTAACAAAAGCAACATCTAGATAAAATCCAAGGAATGAATCCAAAAGATAGATAACACTGATGTTGCCGCCGGTGGTGATGACGATGATGATGATGGGTTTCTTCGTAATCAGAGTCATGCAGGTCCTACCACAAATATAATCGCACCAGTCCACCAGTAAGTCAAAATGTTTTGAAATGGTAGAGCGGTTCGGGCGAAGAGCCTTTCGTGGGATCGGCGCCAACAACGCGAACATTTTATTGAATTGTATCTTTGCTTGACTTTCGGTCAACGGACAATCGAAGCATTGGTAGATAGATATCATCTAGATACATTTTTTAATAATATTATGTGTGTTATGCGTGGCTGTGGTCTTGTTTCGTGGAAGAATGTCTGCAAACTGTGATGTAACCGCGTGTATTATGTTGCGCTTTGCACATGTCTAATTGCTAGTGTATTGCGGTAATTGGTTTGGTTTGTCAGGTTTATGATGAATGCGCGTTACGATTTGAAGTTAATTGAAATAATTAATAAGAGATGAACGACTGAATGTTCGTAATATGTTGAAAATAAAAGTGTGACGACGCGAGAAATTGAAATCGGTTGTGCACGAACGCCGGTTTTTATTATATACGAATTCTCTAAAAACGTGTCAAAATTTTGGTCTGAATTTAAGTCTGGGTTCCATCAACAATTCTTATAAAGTCATAATCTTCAATACAGTGCATTCAATTAATTTTTACGAAAATTATAATAAAATTATAGACGAAGCGTAGGTCGACTCACCATTTGAGTCGATTTTCGATCCATCTATCTTAATGTTATGAAAATATACAAATTTTTGGAAGGTTTTTATGTTTGCGATTTTTAAATTGAATTGTGAACTTTCTAAAAGAATTATTTTTCTGATGCTAGTATGGTTTAAAAAGTTGCAGTCCATTAGAAAATAACTGATTTTAAATTTCTTTCAGAAAGAACAATGAAAAAAATTATTTTGCAATAAATTCAACTCTCAAATCTTAAATGACGATCAATATTTCACTTTCGTTTCGATTTGAATCTATATCTGGTACACTTCCAGAGAATCACAAAGTTACCACTGAAGAGTCGACGTGACCCTAGCTAATATTTTTATGCTTTGAAACAAATTTTTCGACACATAAAAATAAAATGTAGGAAACCATTAATGTTAAAATTTGAATAAAAAATGATCAATGCTACTACTTAGCCTTTACCAAAATGAGAAACTACCGAGGCTCCTAAATGGTAGTCAATTGTAAAATAACTAATAAAATTAATGATGAGCATTAATGTGGCACTAATTAGAACCGCGACACATTTCCTAGAATGTCTGTAATACGTTATGTTGATATTTTTTTCATCAATAAACATATTATTATTAAAATTTGGATAAATTCTAATATTCGTTAAGTTTTTTAAAGGGTTTGCCGTTGAAAATTAGCACCAAAGTGGTTATATAAACATTTGAGACCTTGTTGCCGGTGATAATTTTAAGGCAGAATCATCAAACAATCATTTTCAATCAATGCAAGTTTTTGTAATTTATGATTTAGATAAAAAGTTAAAAAGCCAGTTGAACTATTTCTCACAATGATTTTGCATCGAAAGCTCGAAAAGGATAACGATTTCAAATAAATGCCAAATATTATATTGACAGAAATAGTATTTACAAAAATCACAGCTACATTCGCAATCTTTGTTAAGAGGATTTTATATTTATTTGAAGATATTATAATTGGCCTCAAAATTTATATGAATAAATTTTTTTTTCTTAAACACTATGGTTTTACTTCACATCAAACTATTCCTCTTATTGTTAAATAGTGAAAGCCAACATGATTCCTACAGTTTAAAGAATGTAAGTATGGGAAGTATGTCGGTCAGTTATGTAAATCGATGTATTTTTCTGTAGGATTTCGTTTTCATTAAAGATACAATTCATCCAGGAATTCAAAAAAATATGTTAATAATCAATTCGATGTTAGTAGGCAATTTTTTTCAGGATCAATTCGACCACTATTCAATCTTGCATTGATTATCATTAAATCTGGCTTTGGGTTCAAGTCCCGCGGAAGTCATACTGATTGTAAGCCATGTTGCGATTATGCAATCTTGCTGTGATTAATTAGGATCGTTTACAATAAGATACGTTTACATTCCTTGGACGCATCTATAGCGATGGATGGATAAATGGATGGATAGACTTGCTCATGATTAACAAATGGTTGTTGTCAACTAATCTCCCACAGCACACTGATCACTTTTTATGCCTGCAGACTAACAGCACCACTTTTTTTTGGTTGATGTGCACTTTGAACATGTGAAACGATTTATGTGAGATGCAATAAAATGTTGGTTTGCTCAACCGACTCTAATTTGAATTTACACGAATTTCACATAGGAATTTCAATCTCTAGGAAGAAGTGAAGCAGTTGAGAGCCATTCCGAGACTCATTTTGCTAACAACTCTGAGCTGCTTAATTTGGTTAAGGCTCTGAAGCATTTCTAGTGTCTAAAACTAATCGAATCATCATCAAAATAATTTATTCTGCCTCGTTAGTAGCTTTTTTCTGAAAGCTAGTTGAAAAACGACAAAGTCATGCTTCTAAAAATATCAATTCTTACCCCTTATCATCTCAAAGGAGATTCACTTTTACGATGCCAACAAGTGTATGAAAATCTCATCGAAAAACTATCTGCATTTTAAAACTAACTTGAAAAATTTCCATAACTTTTTCATTCATCACGAGAGTTGGATGTCCACCTACAACATCGATCTCCTTCGAACCTAACCATTTCAAATCCATGCGCTTTCAAACCACTTTAAATAAGGCCAAGGCACATTCATCTATAATAAACTTTGACTATAGCTCTGTAAAGTAAATGCTTTTCCTATGTCGATTGCAATAAATACACAACACGGCAAAGGTGCTAATTGAGTTATTAAGCAAACCAACTGAAAGACATCTTTCCAAGTGAATTTAGAGCATATTTAACATTTTCCTCAAAGGCCATTTGATGACCTTGGACTTAAACTTATCACCTCTCACTTCGTTTTATGTTTTTCTATTTAACTTTAAATTTTATATCTGAAATTGTAGTGCGTGTAAAGTTAACGACTTTTAAATACAACAAGTGAATCTTGAAAACTTTTATATATCACGACGAGAAAAAAATATAGGCAAGTGCATCAATTTTTGAGAAAATTGAATAAACTCTAGTTAAGGTCACCAACAATTTTTTGTATGTATTACAAAGAAGCTAGAGATAGTTTGGTGTGATGATGATGATGAGAAGAAGAAAAACAAGACATTTGAAAGGTGATCTAGTTGGTAACGTAATTTCAGGCTTGGCTAGGCAATAAACTATGGACCAGCCTTCAATCTAGTGGACACATTTTTAAAGATGCTGCCATCAATGAATATGTTGATAGACTTTGTCTGATTGTGAGCAGTTTTGGTTTTGGTTAAATTTATCCATTGTTTTAGATATGCAAATCGTTTGGTTTTTCCAATAAAAAAAGATATTTTATCAAATGGTGATGACGAAGTTGTTACTAGGTACTACTGTTATGCTTTTAGCGTGAATTCAATAAAGTTAGCATGAAAATGGTGAGCTGTTTTATCTTCAAGGTCGTTTCTTTCGAAGCAGAAAGCAAGCCTCTACTGCCATATTTAAATTTCGTTTTAAAAGTGAGACATACCAACTTAATTTAAAAACATTTCGGCTCACTTGTGATATGATACAATCAAATTTTTGGCTTGGAAAATCATTCACAAAACTAAAAGCATTTCCTGAATGAATTAATTTCTCATCCAAATGAAGGAAATCTTTTTCCCAACTGAAATTTTTTTTTTCTTAAATAAAAATAAATTAATTAATTATTTTCATTTATAATAAAAAAATAAAAAAATTAATTAATTATTTTTGTTTATTAAAAAAATAAAAAAATAACATCATGAAAAAACCAGTCTGAGAAAGATTCTTAGGGGCTAGCTTGCCAATGCTTGCCGTGCCCAATGCATAAAACAAGGTAATCACATTTTAAGGAATATAAAGCTTAAAATTTGGTGATTCTCCAGGAAGTGGACGTCGATACGTGACGGCCTATTTTCTTAGGATTAACAAAAACGTGGCCAAAGATACTTTATAAAATTATGCTGGTTCGAACTTTCAGTAAGCACATATAACAGATTTTTACTTTGGTGCTCACGTTTTCCTACAACAGATTGCAGATGGTAAGTTGCAGAGATTCCGAAGAGCAAAGACATCCTCATAAATATTTATTTAATAGATGAAAACGAATATGTTTCTTTTTTTTCAGGTGACATTTTTGAGCAAACATATTAAATGAACGTAAAATTGATAGGAGATGATGATACAGATGATACTGATGATACTGTTGCTATCCTAGGATACTAACATAATTATTCAAAACTGAAACAAACATAGGAAACTTCCTTATTTTGTCCATAATAGTCACATTAGATACAAGTTAAATTTGGCAAATATTCATGGTTAATAAGATAATTAGCTCAGACACAGCTCTTTTACTAAGCTTTCAAATTAAAGGCCACAAAGTTTCCTAGGCGCATTTTAAACGATTAAATTACTAATTCAATGCGATTTTATATGTTACAAACACCATAAATGTTAATTAAGCATTAAGATGTTTGAAATGCTAAGCGTTATTCCACTTATGTAGTTTGACTAAATCGTTATATTATTTTCCGGTATTGTTCATTATATCTGTTTCGCGTCATCTAGGATTCAAGCCGGTATTAATTATCATATATTCTTTGCTAGCCTTACACACTCCCAAAACGGTCGCAGCTACTTCTTCAGTATAAATTGTAATAATACCGCCAATAATCGCCAGGTTGGCTAGTTTATTTCCATCTAATTAATATCACAACAGCGAGACCTTCATGCTATGCTAATAAATTTAAATTCCTCTCTAAGAGTCTTCCGAACAGATATATTTCTATATTTTATTGAATCCAGTTCTTTTCATTACTAAAAATTTTTTTTGCGAAGAAAAAAAATGTCAAAAGGCATTTTCGAAACCGGATCTGGTGTGGTTTTCAACAAAATAAAACATCTTCACTCACAGACGAGCTATCTTAGATCCGTGTCCGCCCCAACTGTTGGCGAACGGGTGTCGTCCATTTGGAAAAATCAGAATTTTTGTATCTTTTAGAAGGGTTCGATGTTAGATGTTGCTAAGCGATTAATTTATTTCGATTTTATCATTTTTATGTGGGTATTGTATTGATAGTGTCATAAAAAATAAATTGACTAATTTCACTCGTACTTGTTGCTCTTTCACACATGTGTAGTCCTGCTACACTTTTGTAGTGTGAGCTCAAAATTTTGACGAATTAACTGACCACAAGTATACAATCACGGAAGTAAAATTTCAGTGTCGAAAGTCAACTGGTCCATCACAGCCAGCTAGCCAGGAAAGCTATTTTTTGTTGTTGATTATAAACACTTTTGATGTATCTGTGTATATACTAGAACAACAGTCTTTGCTATAACACTATCTGACACATTTGTTGAAATGCAGAGCAGTCAAAGATGCTTCAAGGCTGAAAATCAAATCAGTTGAATGCCAACAACATTTGGCTTTTATTTTACAAAAGTTGAAGATTAACATCATACAATCAAACCGGATTTGTTACAGATAGATCTTTCAAATGGAATGTTATCAATTGTTGAATGAAAAAAATTAGGCATTGACGTAAACTTTATTCAGTTTGCAGGAAAAAAATCAATGTAATCTAATAAAAATCGAAACAGGAGAGATTGGGAATAGCAATTTGATGGCAAATACTATAAGTGAGCCAGGCTGGGTAGGAACCTAAAATTCAATAGGAATTTCAAATTTTACATGTTTTCAACATAGTTTTAATAAACTATGCCACTTAGAAAATTGTAACGCCCTTAATCGAATGCAGCTTAAATTTTGGAAGCCTTATAAAAGCAATGAAATACAAAAGTTACGACAACAACATCGCCTCTTTTTGAAGATTGGTAACATTTTCTACAATTTATTTAACTGGTTTTGGAAAATGATACATTTGTTTCGAATGATCATAACATTCGATAGGCTTATATTGGTCGGTAGCTATGTCTCAATACGGTTACATAAAGAAGATCTTGGATGTACATATATCAGCATATGTAACACACCTGGGTTATATGAATTCGAACTAAATATAGGTAGGAAAATTGGCCTGCTTACATTTCAAGTTGATTGCACAAAACTCATGCAAGGATGAGAGGTGCTAGTGTTGATTATGATTGTGTTTGTTTGTCGTATAGAAAATATATTTTGATGCTTATTGATAATAGTTGGATTTAGGCTTTGGTTACATGAATTTCATTCGGAAAATAGGTTGTATTGCATCTCAGAACGCCCAAAAAATTGTAGCAAACGAATCCATATTATTTTTCTGATAATATTGAATTGCTCTCTCTGGAAAAGTTATATCTACAAAATTTAACAAAAAGACTTTGCAGTATAAATAAAATATTTCTGACCAGGTTTGTTTCTTGGTATTCTTCTCTGACTGATTTGCAAATTATCGAAGATTTTCTGGAGACATGGCAGTCAGTGTACAAACTTTCCATACAAATATATATGCAGGACGGTTTTTTTTGTTCTTGATAAGTTGTCAAAATGTAGCTTAAACCTTTTTAGAGGAAGCTCTTTCATTGCACAGAAAATTTGATGACCTCGAAATTCATTTTTATGCAGCAATGTGTGGTGGTGATGTTCATGGGCAGATGTACAATTGAAGAAACTCAAATCCAATACATCAAAAACAAACTGTTGTGCTGCTTTCCTTAGACGGGATATTTATTTTTCGTATATACGTATTTCGAGCATTAGTTGTGCCCTTCTTCACTATTTTTGACTACTAATTCAGTACACCCATAGATGGGTCTATATATCACCAAAGCTCAGCAAAAAGAAGAGGTATCTGTACGATGGGAAAAGCATGTAAGAGAGGCGGAATTTGCGAGGAAGAAAGGAAGGGACCCTGCGTCGTTGAAGTCAATGGTAGCGAAGCACATTGTTGGGGATGGACACAACATCGGCTGGGACAATATAGTGGCGATCCAAGAGGTAACAGATTGCAGAAAATTAGATGCCCAAGAAAGTCTTGCAATTCTGTAGGAACCTGAGCTACAAAGATTGAACCACGATGTGGGAAATGTGCGAATGAAGCTACTGAGGTCAGTAGCAAAGAAAGGAAGAAATCGAACGAGGAAAATGGGCAGAACGATTTCCAAAGAGATAATATCGCATGCGATTGGAAATCTAAAATTAATCAGTTGAGTTAGGCTTCTCGCATTAACTTCTAATTTTGATACCACTTCTCTTTGCTGAGGTTTGGTGATATATATACCCATCTATCGCTGTACTGAATTATTATTCAAAGGTACTGAAGAAGGGCACAACTGGTGCTCGAAATACGTATCTACGAAAAATAAAATAATTATCCCGTCTAAGGAAAGCAGCACAGTAGTTTGTTTTTGATCTATTGGATAACGCGTGGAAAACATCGACGATAAAAATAGTCTGAAATCCAAGTTATGTGTGTTTCAACAGTCATACTTCCCTTCAACCAATTCAGATATTTGCCAAAAGTTATTTGAATATAGTCTCTAATAAACTTAATGAATCACTGATTTAGCTCGAAATATTGGACCGTCAGAAACGAACTAATCAACTTGAAAAAGTTCATTAAACGACCCTGTCTTTTATAAAAATTTGAAAGTATATCTATGTATGTTTGAAATATCACGATCCCATACATTCTGACATGAATCATCCACTGTAAAGGTACTTATTTCTATAAACAATTCAATTAATTAGCAATATCTGCCTCATGTATTGAAAATCTCGTTTAGTGACCATAAAATCCAACAAGGAAATGAAATTGAATGTTGATTTATCTATTGTTTAGGTGGCAAGATAAGAGAAAAAACTAATTTGGCTATAAATGAGATGAAAAAAAACCTATCTTCTTCCAAGATCTGCAAACAAGGCTAGATTTTTGGGTGAATTGTGTGACCTTAACAGTTTTTTATTCTGTGAAACGAAGTGGACATGTCTTGTCCGCGGCGAAACAATTAAAAATTAAATGGAATCTTACAATATGGCGCATGTATTTGTGGTGGCAACTTTAAATTTTCGAAACGTATTGAAATTGGTCATGTAAGTGTTAATAGAATTTGGTTTTACCACATGTTGGCTGAAAAGACCAATGTACAGTATTTGGTGGAGACAGAAATGTATCAGTAATATAAGAACAAAAGAAACGTTTTTCAGAAATAAAAATTAAATATCGCTGGCTTGAAGATTTGCAAAGAGAAGCGTTTGAAACTGATCAACACTTTTAAATTGAAAGCAAATAAAATAATTGCTTTAATTCTAGTTGTGTTTTTAGTATTCAGATTTTATAATGCGTAAGCACATAAACTCAATTAGAAATGACTCTCAAACATAGTACACTTCCTAATCTGATAGTGATTCCTTAGGATGGCATATGATAGTTTATTTATTACTAATATTAACAATTTGGGTTGGCTTGAGCACAGTTCTCTAGTCAGGCAAGAATTGTTTTGAGGAGTGAATTTCACTCAATCATTTTATTTTAAAATAGTTATGGAATCTATTGACTTCATTTTCACAATAAATTAATCGTGAACTTCTTTTCCACGAAATGGGTTTTTCGTTTGTGGATGGGAATATTCTGAACCATTTTTTTATTATATGAGTTAAGTGCATATTACGTTTTGTCACGCTTAGAAAAACCACTTTGGAAAAATAATCTGACTAGGAAATTCATACATTTTAAGGTACAACAGTATTTCCGAAAAGCAAAATCCATTCGTCATGTTTTAAGTCCGTTCATTTGGAGTATCTTCCATAAAGGTCACTAGTTAAACTAGAATGTCGATTATATCGAAATCAAGCATCTAATGGATGAGGCTTTAGACGAGATTTTTTCCATGAACAGATTTATCGGTTTCTTTTAATTTTTTTTTATAATTCTACTTTTATGCGTTTAATCGAAAGTCGGTAGGTAAATAATTTGAATAACAGGACATTCTTGTAGTTTTTCGTGTTATTTCTTTACGGAAGACAAGTCCATTTTGCATGAAATAGATTCCAGTGACCTTTAACTGAAGATTCTTGTATAAAATCGGCGAAAAAGTTGATCTAGTTATTACTTCAAAGATCGTGATGTGGCTTATTGAAATGGGCGGGAATCAATTTATATTTAGAAGGTTTTCAGTGAAATGGTTTTGAATTCATCACTTTGGTTGCTCGAAAAATACAGCCTTATTTTGAAGCATGAACGAATGGAACATGGTCGCAGCTATTGCAGATAAATTCGTCCGTCTTCGTTTTTTGGATAAATAATGTGTTTGAAATTAGTTAACTTAATTATGCATAACATATTTCGTTTTGAAACCATTTAGATGAATGAAACGTTAATTAACAAGAAGCTAATGCCTTCATCCATTGAGAGTTTCTTCATTCGATTTTTTGTGTCTTACTTGAAAAGAATATATGATATAAACATATAATGCTATCCTTAGTAACCATCAAAGTTAATGATAAAAGCGACAATATTTAAAAATTGTTCTATTAAAATTAGGTCCTTCAGACTACACAGTTCCGTTATGGAAATATACATTTCACTAATCCTGTTTCGCACTAAATTGGATCCAAATAAAGTGTGCAATTAGTATGCTTTGTCCTTGCTGATTAACATGATCTTCACGTTTCAAGACTTTAATTCGAAATGGCTTTTCATTCTCGCCAATCTATCTTATATAAACGCATTATTAATATTCAAAAAAAAACATCATTTGGCTATTGTGCATAAATATTAACATAAACCACAAACAGTTTTGAACCTCATTTCAGATTTTATTCGAATTTATTCGATTTGATTTGTTCTATTGCTTCATTTGCATAGTCATTGAAAAAATGTAAATTTTTAGAGGGGAAAATAGACGTAAAAAAAGATGATGAAATCAAATCCTTTAGATTCCGTTCCTGAACAGAGTATTCTGAGTGATTTTTAACAAATACGAAAGTATTGTCTTTCGACGTATGAATTATGCTGAATGGGAATTTGAAAAAAGGATAACAAAAAAATTTAGATTATGGAATGATTTAAACCGGTTCGCGCAGACAAATACTGTTCAAACATATATCTTAATGGAAACGACTGGGTAATATTTTTGAATGGTAACGAAACCTGCTCCGCAACTCTTTTTACCATATCCTTATATATAATCAAAATTGCTTAGTGACCAAGAATAGGTATAGAAATAAACATATATACATATAATGCAAAATTTCGGAGGATATTAGTGAACACCACGGATGAAAGATTAGGTGTACGTGGTTTTATTAGGAAATTTTCGAATCAAATATATTTGGCTTACTTCTTATGATTGATATGGAATAAAGTTTTGAAGGTGCTCTTTCTCATTGGACATGAAATGCTCAACTCAACTCAAAAATATGAGTGAATATTGAACTTTGCATAGTTGGACTCAGAATATCCTCTAGTATCCTGTGTTACTAGCCATGCCAACAAATTGCCACTAAACAAATCATTCACTTACCACTGGTTTTTATGTTGCCTGAAATTTTCCATGTAATCACTACATGAAAGCTTACGCATCAGGAAGCGGATGGATACGACGAACAATCCGCACTATCGCAAATTCATTAAAATTCAATGAGAAAACCACAAATGGTAAAAATATACGAGTTCAGTGTCAATTCAGCAACGAAACCACACAAAGTCACTGTCACTGTATTTCTCATATTCAAAATAAACATAATTTGCCACTTGCACGATCACTTTCGAATTGTGACCAATGTAAGTCGATCATGGGCACTAATTATATGATACAGTTTCGCTAATGGCTTTTCAAGCAGATAAAACACGATGCTGATTGATGGTTTCAGATCAATTTTATTCTAAAGATAGTTTACGAAGAAACATATGTCTCTCAATGAATCCAAGTTGATGTCTACCTCAAAGAGACAGCTTCTTCCCAATTTGCAATGCTATAAACGAAACCAATGATATTCTCTTTTAAAGTTCAAGTGTACACACACTGATCGAATGAATCAAATAATTCACCGCGAAATGCTTCCTCCCCAGGCTAACTAGCAATTATTTCGCCCCGAAATTCGCTGATGCTTCCAGACGAGGTAAATGTTTGTTGTAGATCACCTAGAAGTCAGATCCTCCTACTCAAGCTAATTGTTTCAATTAAGTGGAGCTGACATCTACAGATACAGATTCGTTAATGATCTCCCAGCCAGGCGTGTTTCATCACAAACTTCAAGTATGAAGGTGAAGCTGGTAAAAAAAACATGGTCCAAATCAAGATGATGATCTTGCTGTTGCAGAGCTGGCAAAAGCCCTGGACGACCAATACACATGCATCCCACGCGTGAGCCTCGATGGAACTGTTGCAGAGACGATAGTTCGCCCAGCCACCCAACAATCGAAAGTGAAGCTACCGCTGGAACGCCAGCCTATTTGGCTTGGATGGAACTACATTTCGCTACTTTTGTTTATTGTCACACAATCACTTCTTCGGCTTATTATTATGTATTTTATGGAGTCAAGCCGAGACTAGCTTAAAAAAAATCGTGTCTACATGGGCTACGTGTTGAAAAAATACGAGAAAAACCAGAAAATCGTCCACCGCACTTTTTTTTACCATAGATATTAAATATAACTGAAAGGCGGTGGCCAAGTGAACACGAACACATTGACAAATCGGACGAGTCGATAGTGAGCATCATTTGTGATATTGTGGATTTAGTCTTCTATGCCCCAAACTTTTAATTTTTTGAATAAATTTTCCAACGAGTATAAAAGCGATTGTGTGACCAAACTCAGCATCCAGTCAAAGGTTTGGAATCCATTCGGTTCTTATCCTTTTTCGATTGTTCCTGGGATAGAGTTTAACTAAGTTTAGGAAACATGAAGCTTTTCGTGAGTATTTTGGATTACTATCATTTCAAACGATATTTCGATACTTTGGATTATTGTAAACGCTCTCAAAGGATTTGAACATCGGCAAGCAGTGAATCGTTATTGTTATGGTGGACAGCAAATTAAAGTGAAACGGATATTACAAGTGATCAAATGTGAGAACACGAGCAATTGGATACCTCCGTTTTTCATATTGGATACGTGCCTCAGATAATTGCACTTTTCTATTTGAATTGACTGCCTCAGAGGATCTCAAATTTGTTATATAGTGTAAACTGATTGAATTTATTGATCTCAGTAAGTCACTCGTACTCTCTAGTGAGCTTGAAAACATAGTCAACACCATAACAATAACGATGGATGCCGAAAACTTTCGATTTGATTAGGCTGACTTGGAATATCCTTAAACGTTTTGACTAAACTTGGTATTTCTTTGTACATTTCAGTTGTGCCTCACAGCACTTTTCTTGGTCGCCGCCGCCGCCACCGACAAGAAGGCACCACTCGACAAGAAAGTCGACAAACGTGGTCTTCTTGGAGGATACGGCTATGGCTATGGCCTCAATGGCTTGAACAGCGGATACCTCGGCACTGGTAGCCTTGGTGGCGCATGGAATGGCGTCAGCTCCTATTCAAGCGGTCTCGGTTTGGGACACAATGTTGTCGGAAGCGGCATCATTGGTAGCAGCGGTCTTGGCTACAACAGCCTCGGAGGCTGGAAAGGAGCCTCCCTCGGCTACGGCTCAGGACTTGGTTACGGCGCAGGTCTTGGTTACAGCTCAGGTCTTGGCTACGGCGCAGGTCTTGGCTACGGCAGCAGTCTCGGCGGATGGAAAGGAGCCGCTCTTGGCTATGGCGCTGGTCTTGGATCAGGATGGAAATCCGGCCTTGGATACAGCACTGGTCTCGGTCTTGGCCACACTTTAGGATCTGGAATCGCTTACGGATCTGGCTACGGATCTGGTTACGGATCTGGTCTCGGTTACGGAGCTGGACTCGGTTATGGATCAGGAGCCGTGTTGGGCTCTGGACTCGCTTATGGAGGAGGAGGTCTTGGATACAGCGGTGCTGCTCTTGGTGGTGCTACTGTTCTTGGAGGCGCAGCTATCATTGGAGGACACACCGACATCCAACGCACTGTCACCGTTGTCAAGGGAGTCCCACAACCCTACAATGTTGACCGTCCAGTCCCAGTTGATGTTAGCCGTCCAGTCCCATACCCAGTTCAAGTTCCAGTTCCACAACCCTACCATGTTGACCGTCCAGTCCCATATCCAGTCAGGGAAGTACAACATGTTCCCGTTTCCGTTCCACAGCCCTACACTGTTGAAAAGAAAGTACCATACCCAGTACATGTTCCAGTAGATCGCCCATATCCAGTCCAAGTTCCAGTTCCAACCCCATACGAAGTGACCCGTACTGTTCAGGTTCCAGTCCAGGTACCAGTTCCACAACCCTACCATGTTGACCGTCCAGTCCCAGTCCATGTTCCAGTCCAGGTTCCAGTTCCACAACCCTACCACGTTACAAGGAAGGTTCCATACCCAGTCCAAGTTCCTGTAGACCGTCCATACCCAGTCCAGGTTCCACAGCCATACAACGTTCCAGTTGATCGTCCATACCCAGTCCAAGTTGACCGTCCAGTCCCATACCAAGTCCAAGTACCAGTCGATCGTCCATTCCCAGTCCCAGTTGAACGTCCAGTTCCATACCAAGTCCAAGTACCAGTCCCACAACCAATCACTGTTGACCGTCCAGTCCCAGTGTCAGTTCCCCGTCCATACCCAGTCCCAGTCAATGTTGACCGTCCAGTGCCAGTCCCAGTTGAGAACCGCGTCCCAGTCCCAGTAGACAGCCCAGTTCCAGTTCCATACCGTGTCCCAGTTCCAGTTGCTTCAGGCCTTGGATATGCTGGCCATTTCGGTCTTGGCGGTGCTTCTTACGGTCTTGGCGGTGCCTCTTATGGTCTTGGCGCTTCATCACTTGGCATTGGATCCACCATTGCTCCAGCTTACGCCGGATCATCACTCGGTCTTGGCTACAGCTCAATTGGCTCAACCATCGCTCCAGCTTACGCCGGATCGTCCTTTGGTCTTGGACATGGCTCAATTGGCTCAACCATTGCTCCAGCTTACGCCGGATCATCACTCGGTCTTGGATACAGCTCAATTGGCTCAACCATCGCTCCAGCTTACGCCGGATCATCCCTTGGTCTTGGACATGGCTTAATTGGCTCAACCATTGCTCCAGCTTACGCCGGATCATCCCTTGGTCTTGGATACTCTAGCGGACTCGGTCTTGGTCTTGGCTACGGCTCAAAGAGCTTAGCTGGATCAGCTATCATTGGATCAACTGCTGCCCCAGCCCTCGGTCTTGGATATGGACATGGTTCACTCGGCTTGGGAGCTAAATCCCTTGGATACAGCTCAATTGGCTCAACCATCGCTCCAGCTTACGCTGGATCCCTTGGCTACGGATCATCCCTCGGTTACGGATCATCCCTAGGATACGGATCATCCCTTGGATACGGATCATCCCTTGGATACGGATCATCCCTTGGTCTGAAATCCTCAACCTGGGACCACAGCCTTATTAAGAAGCATTAAGAACCACTTCCTACCTAAGGATTGGCAAAATAGTACAATAAGTAAACAAAAAGAATGAAACGAAAGTCAAAATTGTTTAAAACGAAACGCCATAAGTAAATAATAAAAAAAAAATAACAAAATTATTTTGTATTGTCGCACTGCAGCAGCAAGAAAAAAGACAGGACATTACAGATTGCATGTTCTAGTTATTCATTTCCTTAACTTTGTAGCTTGGCCTTGCTGAATGAAAAAGCTTTCATCATTTATTTAATATGTTCTGCTTATCGCAGCACTAAATGTGTAAAGGACAAATCAAACAATCCGGACAATCTCGTTTGATATTTCGAAATCTTCGTCGAAGAATTCATAAATTATAAATATCTCAGGGCCTAATTTGTTTCTAAATATCAACGAGATCTTCAATAACTTGCATGCTTAATTTTCTTCAGGTGGAAATATAAATTTGCATAACTAAGCAGTTACAATTTAGTGGGTCCGCTGTCTTACATCACATGTGATAAATGTTTAGATAAAATGGAAATCACTTCATGATAATGGAAAACTGGATTTTAGGTCTTCTGTATTGATTTTGTTAGGACATAAAATTTGGCCTTGTGGCAGTATCAATCGAAAGTGACTTTGTCTTGGATGATTTATTCCATTGCCAGATTCGATTTAGGCATTGGAAGGGGTGCAATAAAAGTGGCTGGCATCTGCTGATTGGTTTTTATATGGGTCAGACCCAATATACGATCTGCGAGGCATTTGGTTTTGAGTATATCGGCAGTTCCGCAGATTCTAAAAAGCGATTTTATTTTCTTGGTTTATGTTCTTCCAGAGATATGAACACATACTTCCATACTTAGTGGGCTTTGGAAAAACGATAAGGATAACATCATTTGGGTTCTTCAAAAATAAATTCCACACATGATAGCTTTTCCAAACAAACATTTTTCCGATCGACTTAAGATTTTTATAAGCATAAGGCGTCCTAAATTGATGAGAATTCCAGCAAATAAAATACTTCACCAATGATCTTAAACGCTCATAGACATGAAGTTATCATATAAGAATTAGTTATTCACTTCCTCTCAATATTTTCTAAAAATCTGTATAAAAAAAATCCAGTAATCGGAAATTCTCATCGTTATTTCTAGGTCATGTGAGAAAAAAACCAAAACAAAAGCACATTTAAGATAGCGAAAAAAATTGCAAAGCACTTCTACTCATTCAATCTCAAAGCAACCATACAATCACTCACCACGCTTCATGTCTTGGAAATTTCGTGGACAGGTTCAAGGTGACGGTCTCAATATACACACTAGCAAACAGCCTAGCCATTGTTTCGTTTTTGATTACCTCATCGCGTCAAAACCACACAAGATCTCATCTCTTGTACTTGAAAATCGATTAACAATCTCACTTTCTTTGTAGTTTTGCATTTCTTCGTCTGCGGTGCAATGCTGGTGTGTTTTCCTTTTCATTTCAGGTGTCTGCCGAGCTTGATCTCACGTCTTCTTTTGATGGAGCAAATGTTGATGGTAGCCACGCTTGGACTACATGCACTTCATTCATGTTGCGCAATACTATGGATGGATTCCTTAGTTCTTTTCCCGATACACCTTATCGCCTACTTAAGTGATGGTAGTATCTACTCATGTAGAAAAGCAACAGCCAGACGGCAAACTAACGATGAAGCCGTTGTTGGTCCAACCAAATGTTGGCATAGAAAAAGATGAAGAAAATTGAAAAATATGTGCTATAGCCAATAACGTTTGCAAAAAACAGTTTGTAGCTATTGCTCCTTAATCCACTTAAAATTTCAAGTGATTTTAGGTGAATCAACGGTTCAATCATCTGCCACGAAAAGATCAGCATTATTTCTTTGTAAAGAACTACCATGGCCATTCGATTAGTTGATAAAATCTTCCACCATTAAGTCCATCCAATTCAATATGAGGTTCATTGCAAGGCTTACACTAATATTAATGTGCCAGTTATTCATATCCTTATCTTAATATAAATGAAACATAACGTTATAAAAGAGAACTTAGATATCGTAATGAAGAATATGTATTGTTACGTGCAATTTATTTATACACGGAAGCGGTATCGAACAGGATATCGTTGATACTAAACCACTGACACCCAAGAGAATACGAGGAAGTGTTGACCGATTTTATAGTGCTAAAGGGAACGAATGGGATGCCCACAACGGCAAGATTAATTTTAAAGTGAAATTGATAGAACTAGAAGTGATTTTGCGACAAAATGACTTAACCTGTAGGATCATATATCATTTGGCGACTCGGAATTGTTTGGATTTCGAATACCGACACTTTGTAGCTATATAAATATTAGAAATAGTATGGATCGACTGAATAACTACACATGAGATAGTACAATCAGTGCGTATCTCCTTTCCGTTTGCCATTTTATGTAACGCCATTTCTGGACGATTTTTTTTTGTGTGTAAGTTTTTGGCGACTAGACACGTCTGACAGTTGCCATCTTGACATTCATATTTATGATGGCTGTTAGACGCCATGATATCCGAGATATGGGCGTGTCCCACTTTCTATTATTTTCGAAATGGCGCTCAATGGATTATGTCTGCGATTCTAGAAACTTTAACTTAAGCTCCGACTGATAAACTAGCCCCTCATTGTGAAAAAACCCAGCTTGCCTGTCAGTTCAAAATATACGAATGAACTACCATTCAACAGGGCTAGGAAACAGACAGTAGAACAGCTCGTGTTATTTTGCAACAGCAGATTTGGTAGATGGTGAAAAAATAGCCGAGAAAGCAGTATAGAAAAGGGAGGAACGGCTATATTTGGCCGTGGAGAGAAACACACTGATTTTTGCAGGAAAAGTTGTGGAATAACTCATATAACAATAATTGACTTATCCTCCCTCTCAAAAATATCAGGAACATTAAAAACAAACGAAATTAGAGGAAATGTTTTTCTCCTACTTTTCTCACTCCCAACTTTAAAACGGTTCATTTTAGAGCAAAGTTGTGTAGCAATAAAAGTTGCTTGATAAAATTTTCTACAAAATAAGATTGGTTTAAATTTTTAAAACATTTTGCTCTTTACCACAAAATTGCAATGAATATCACAATGGGGAAAAGTCTTTTTTTTAAATTTTTTTTCATCACTTAGAACCATTTTAGGACCTTCATTGCCAAAAAAATCCGAATTTCTATAAGATTAAATTTCTGACTAGCATGCTTCCAAAAATCTTGAATTTTTTAAACAAATTTAGATTGCACAATTAATTTAAATCTAAATCTACTGAATCGTATTTGAGTAAAATTGGTGTGCTGTTTAATTACACTATACCAAATTTCTAGGCAAACTATGAAGGTCCCAAATTGATTCTAAGTGATGAATTTTTTTTAACAATAAGGCTATGTTATATATTTCCAGTGATTTCAATTTTGGTTACTGAAATATATAGGAAACATTTATTTCTAACTTAGTTTTTAAAGACTTTTTGCTCAATTTTTGGCGATAGAATAGAGTTTTGCTTCTACAAAGTGTAATATTTTTGTATTTGCTTCTTCAAATACGTTTTTGTTTACAAAAGTTCCGCTGTAAGAGGCAAATATGGATTCTGATATAGTTTTCAGAGTGAGAGAGTGAGAGCTTCCATAACTTCTTTTTTTACAATAACAGAAAAAAATATTATTTTGATTAGAAGTGCAGTATGCTCTCGCTACGAAGCATCCACTCAGCTTTTAATATTTTAACGTAACCCTTTTAATAAATTAACGTATTATAGAATTATATTTATATTTGTTCGAAGTTTTAACATATTTTTTTTATATTTATATTTGTTTGAAGAACGTATGTTAATAAATAGAATTCTAATTCAAGCAAAACTTCACCAATAGCGTTGATAATTGACTATCACTTCATTGTTATTTCATTTCATTGTATTATAATTTGTTGATCTTTTATGACCCTTTTGCAAGTTTTTAACGCTATTTTTATCAATTTTTAAAGCCTCCTCTGCATGCCAAGCCTTTCCTTCAAACCAAGCAACTCAATCGTAATAGGTTTCAAACTTTGCTCATAAGATTTTCAAAAGCTTTTCAAAAACGAAAAATCTTTCGTTGCTAATATGAAAATTGATGTTTTGTTTCTGGCGGTTTTCTCCCAAAAAGTGGAATATTTTATTCAATGGAAGCTTTCACTGCGAAAAAAAATCTTTTTGGTGTAGCTAAATTTCATCCGAACGATAGCCGAATGTTGGGCGCTTTACAATTTTTCTCAACAAAATTTCGGTCCAAACTATCGTCTCTAAACACTCTCACGGTTCAAAAATAAACCAGATGAATTCAAGCTAGCATCCGAAAAAATACCTAATCGTGCTATAACCAAAAGCTTTTGGGCCAGCTAGCTGCAGCACCTGTTTAAGAGAACTGACGAAAACACTTTCGCTCGCATGCAAAAGATAGATACTTGAACAAACTAAGAGCTACCATTTTTGAAAGCTAGTCATGTCCCAAGCAAAACCTAAACGCCACATATGATCACGCACATAAAACACAATGCATCCAAAATGTGATCAAAATTTAGATGGCTCATGTTTATTTTGCTTTCAATTGAACCAAAACAGATACTTGAACAATAAATACAAAGTGTACTGTATCTATTAATTATTATAATTAAAATTTCTCAGCTACCTTTTTCGATTGGTCACACTCAACACTATCACTTTTAAGGTACATTTTTGGTATCGTTTCGATTGTTTGTTTGTTTGCTCGTTTGTTGCTTACAATAATAAAAATATCGAATTCAACCATTTCGTTTTTGATATTCAAATTATTTTGAGACCTACCAAATTATGAGAGGTATTATGCAATTTTGTAACTAATTATGCCATATGGATGCTATGAATTTGTAATGATATGATGTGAATTGTTAATTAACAAAAACATATATTGTGTCATGAAAGTGAACGACGTAAATAAGATGATATGATGTTTTCGTTATTGAGAAAAGTATAAATATATTTACGGATTGTGAATGAATGACGACTGAAGGATGACTTAAAATAATGTTGCATTAATCGACATATTTGAATTTCATCAAATGAAAGAGTTTTTTGCTGTGAAGTTATGCAAAATACTGTTCTAAAACATAATTTAAGCTTGTGAAAAAAATTCACATAAGACGTTTAGTATCAAACCATGAACCACCATGGGTAAAAAAATAACAAATTAAAATCAAATCATCTTTAACAACAAGTGGAACTGAGAGGAAGCTTGGATTCAGCTGCTGTTGATGCTAGACGCATTTTTGAAGTTTTTTGATTGCTATTGAGCCAATTTAGCTGAGAACTGATTAAAGAGTTGTTAAAATGGATCTGATTCTTTAAAATATGGCAAAAGTTACGGCTCAAATATAATATACTTACTTAACAAAAAAACATATTCTTGTCGTTCATATCTATAAAATCATTAACTGTCGATGTGAACTATTCGAAAACACTTTAAAAAATCTATTCTATTTGTGCATACTGAGTTTTTTTGGTGTAAAATCAGCTGTTAAATGTTTGGAAGAAAATGATCTGGTATATTTTCAACAGAGGTGTATTCTCATCAGAATAATGAGTACTATGAAACGAAAGAATTAAGCCAGTAACTTTTTTTAAAACATCCCATTACAATACATTTGGGACAAAAGTCCCAAATGTATTGTTACGAGCAACGTAAATATCCTCAAATGCTGAGCAGCTTTAATTGAAAATGAAATTAAAAAATTAAAATTAATCAAATGAGACGTGTGTTTCGAAAACGAACATGTTACGTTTTGAAGTTAGAAATGCGTTACAAATTGTTGATTTAAACATCAGTTATTAATTAATTTAACATAATTATCTAATCTTCTTGTTTGCACGAGATGTTGAGTTATGAGAGCTGCTAAGATTAGTAGTTATTCAAACATATGAGTTTTTCAATTTACCGGAAATTAAACTTAAATAAAATACTGAAAAAAGCATAAAATATATTTCAATCTTCTGTTGAAAATAAATACTATGAAAACATAAATTTAAAATCATTATATGCCCACACTCATTTTGTATAAAATATATATACAAATTTAATGTAAACTATTCACCATTTGAGCTGAATGCTTCGTTTTCGGTACGTTCCCTGTCGGCACAGCAAGTAAGAATTCTGAAACTATTATTCTGTTTTTATTTTATTTTTTGGTTAGCTCAATTGTACTTCCGGGAAAAATGTTGGTTCTCCTCAGTTAACTGGTTTGTGCCGCTGTTTTTCATGAGACAACTAACAAAATTTACTGATTTGACTGTAGAACAGTGATGGTTATTCAGGATTTTTCATCCTAGATTCAGGGTTTCTTCTGGAAAGCTCGGACAAAAGTATGAGAAACAAGGCTATTGAGCTATTTTGAGGGATTTTTAAAAGCATTTTTTTTTAGAATTTAAAGAAAAATTGCACTGGTTTCTACACACTTGAACAATGAAAATGGAATAATAGTCCTACCCAAATGAAACCAAACTGAAATGAAGCTAGTAAATCCCTATACATCTTTCAGCAACATCGTTTTAGCAGTTTTTCGTCCTTAAATGTAAGAACGAAATGCACAATTGTTCTGCAGTTAGAGCTGATAAGCGCCACTGATCTGTGTGTGCCTTGAAAACACGCAGGAAATACATGCGATTTTTCGTACACACATTTTTGTGAACTCCGTACAATTCGATGACCCACAAAACTATCGGACCTATTATTATGAAATTCCCTTTAAGTTTAAATGACAAAATTGTCTTTGGTGTGGGCTCAAAGGCTATAAAATTATGAAAAACATTTTTTTCGAAAATTCAATGCTTCATTGATTCATTGATTTTTAAGGATTGCATCGAACAAATCGGTCATACTTATAAATCTAAAAATGTTCTTTCTGAGATTTCACATGGAAACAACAGATGCTTGAAACAGATATATACTTTAATAAAATTTTCGTACAGCTATCATTGCAAAGTAGAGGAAAAAAAGAACATGTATAAATACGTATAAAAAGTTTCAAGCACGTCGAACCATTAATTTCACCATAAAAAATCCTAAAAATATAAAATTCGATTTTCAAAAGCATGATAAATGAATCTGTTCTTTGAATAAAATTGTTAATATCAACAAAACAGACACGACTATGACCCACTGCACAACGTTCTAACAATGAAATAGTAAACATATGCACAAACTACAATTGTTTCTATTATATTATTCCAGGTTTCATTTATTTATGCATGTTCCTTTCGTGTATATAGCAACACGAATAATAAGATTGGAATCGGCTAGGTCCTTGTTATTTAGGGGGAATGTAATAAAATTAGGATTTAATTGCATGTACCATGTGGAAATACTGCTGTAGCTTTTGCTTTCACCGAGAAATCATCAAGCCTATCAAATAAATAATTTTGCCACAATTTTGATATCTTTACCCTATTCACCTACCCATCAAGATTGAGAAAACCACCACCATTCCACCAAGGTTGAGCAAACCTCCACCGAAACTTTGATAATCGATCTGTGTTAAGCATATTTCAACAAAAGCGCTAAAATATCAAAGATTACAATAAAAACTTAATTAACTTAATTTTTCTGGTGATCGCATTTCAAAGCTCCTAATATTTCCGTAACACTATCATCTCTTTCACAATCGAAATTTCAAGGCTATCTCTGCACGACGAAAACACGCAAACAATTAACCCCATCGGCAGCTCACGCACATCGCCTCCGATGTGTCGCAAATTTTTTTTACCAAAGACATCAATTTGAAAATTCCGAAAAAAACAACAACATCGCTACTGGTTTTACCGAAGAAACTTAAACTTAACCTAAGTCCATTCAGTGACTGAGTCTTATTAAGATAAAAGATTAGCCAATAAAGTTAAAATGACTTTAATTGCTTTCGTCAAGGTGGTTCAAATTAGTTTCTTAACCCTTCATCCAAAATACCAACATGCAAATGCACGCAATACTCTAATTATTTTGACGATGATAAAATCATCGATAGTAATCCATCTAGTGCAGATATGCATATGTGTGTGGTTTTTTATTGATTTTGAAATGGCGTTAAAGATGTTCGAAATTTTGATAGACTAGGTGTTGGATATGATGTTATGGGATATCGTATCTAAACCAATGGATAAGATCAAAGATGATGATTTGTGTGTTAACATATGAAGAGGACGTGTGAAACGCTGCTAGATCTCAATCATGTGGAGTTTGTGAATAATTATGGTTTTTTACTACGTTTGATGACTAAAAGACATTTTTTCAACTATTCGAGAGGTGTTGATGTTACCTTTAGTTTGCTTTTCAATGATGTTTGTAAACACATCATGAAAACAAAACTTAACTAATTGATAGGTTTAATAAACACAATCAATGAAATTTGCTATATTTCAATATAGATCAGATCATCAGTACCGCTCTCATCGTCCATTCTTTAAACCAGTAATCCAAAAACGTTACATAACTTCCGTAATGTATGATTTATAGGACATTATTAATACTTCAGACAATTATAGCATAAGTAAGAGGTCCAATTTTAAATCCGATTAACGCTCGTTCACATATGCTCTCTGTTGCCCACTTGTCCATTCCACTCGAGTAATTTAAACCACTTCAGATACTCCACGCACTCAACGTAAATAAGTACCAACAAAAATACCACAATGCATGTTCACTTCTTCATCAGGTGGTCATTACTACTATTGCGCCGGTGTTGGTGTTGAGCGCTGTCTGCACGCGCACTCCATCAGAAGAGGTTTTCTTACTTTTCATCTTTTTTTGCAGTTCGTTATGTAATGTGCAGAAAAAGAATTCTGCAAACTGATGTAACAGTCAAGATAATTCATTTTTCTGCTATTCACCCATCTTGTTGTCCGTTGGCCCCGTGTGTGATGTAGTCCGTCATTCAATGTCCTGCGAAATTGTGCCTCATTCGTTCAGTGTGTCAGTCGGTCAGGCGATGAGGTATTGGACCAGGAAGGCAATTTATTTAATTGCTGACACTGTGGTCTGTAATTTGGATGAGATGTTATGCCGTGAAGTTGTACTGTGGAAATTATGTGAGATGTCTGCATTTCAAGATGGCTTTTCAACAAATGAATACCATGGACGAAAGCATCTATGTCAATCATCTCTGATGTTTATATCAGTGAATGTTTATAGGATGACCACTAACTATAGGTGCTTTAGCTTGCCACATTGTAAAATTTGTCACGAAATTATCATTCATTTATGATCCTAAATATTTGCCTAAGAAGTGAAAACATTTTGCACGAATCAAATTATATCATTAGAAATGTTGATGTTTTTTCCGTTGACCTCCTCTATTGCATATAATCAAGCATTTTGAAATGTTGTTGCTATAAAATCTTATCTTATTCATAAAGCGAATTCAAATTTCACCGATTTTGTGACTGCTAATGGGGTTTCCAACTATTTTCTTACACAATACTCTGGTTATGTGAATCAAATGGAAAGTGAACAAAAGCGGTATAAACCAGGTCTTTGAATCGTTTGAGAATTGTAAATGATTCTTGAATTGTTTCGAACAGAGGGACTACAAATCGTATTGCAATTATTCAAGACATGAGATTTTGGAAGAGTTTATTTAACTTTGAATAGCTTTAATGTAATCAAAACATACTTCTGTTCCTGGAATGCTCAAATAAAGTAGTAAAGATTAAACCTATTTAATAATTAAATGAATTGCTCCGTTTTTTTGGGAACAAAACAAGATGATTTTACTGACTCTCTGGAAGTATCCATTTTCAATTATAGTTTGAAACACGGAAGGTATCGGCATCGTACCTTCAGCAAACTGGCAGTCCCAATCAAAAAATATGTGCCTGAAAAACTGCTTTAAATTTGGATGGATTGACTAGTTTTAATAAATAATTACAAAACTTGTTTTGAGACGATATTTTTCACACAAACATAATAAATTCGTTTACAAAATTTATTGCCGATTAGTTTATATTTTATATACAAACCTAATATGACAATAAATTGCACGGCAAAATTTTATTTGTGTATTTTCTACTTAAATCGCGATAAAATTTCCATTGTGAATCGTTTTGAAAAATGTTTTCCAAACAATAGTGTTGACTTGAATAGGCTGTTTGTCTCAATTTATCCTGGAAAGATATGATTTAAATAATCCGAATTCATTCAAATATCGAGTTCATGATCATTGATCAAATCAAATTTAAAATTGAAATTGCAGAGTATTCAATGACCCTTGAATCGAAATTTTTCGCACAAATTATATTCGGCTTTGCTTTCATTTTTTTATTGGAATGCCGTCGAAACTAAGTCAAAAAAATAACATGATATTTTTTTCATGCTGATGAGCAATCAATTGTACAGTCACGATTAGCATGTTTGCCTTTTTCTTCTTCTTCTTCGTCGATATTTATAACAAATCAATAAACAAACATCAACGATGAAGCTTCTATATGTAATGCTGAAAGGTCGATTACCAAATATGCATCGGCGAACTTAATACAAAATCAATCGAAAATTGAACAATGTTACAAACATACGAAAAATCGAATTTCAAAATTCCACATCAATTGGTTTGGAAACGTAAATAAAGGCAAATGCAAGTTGTGACCTTCAGCAAACAACTCAAAGAAGTGCCTATCTATCGATGATCACGTTACAGTCGCACAAACATAACTATTTGGCCTGTCCCTCGTGTTCCACCTTCTTGCATTCATAATTATTATTACGTCAATATCAAAGATTAAATCATCACCATGTTAAGTGGCATTTGTGTGTAACGAATGAATATTTTTGAAACGTTTGATAAGTGTATCCAACGGACTTGGAGGAAAGGCATGCAACACATGGAGGAGCGATTTGGCCCTTAATCAATTAAGAGGCTCGTCTTTGTTAGTTGGGATCCATTTGAGTTCTTTTTTTAGTATTGATTTGCAGACTGCCATTCAGCAATATTAATTGCATCTCAACACAAACCTACATTCCTGAAAAAGTATTAAACATTTCAAACAGAAAACGATATTCTAATGAGAGACGAATCACATATATTAGTATATGAAGCTCTTGTCTAGTACTAGACTCAGGTTAAAGGGACTTTTAGTTTTGTTCAATTGCTTCATTGCAAGATTAATATCTTCGCAGTGCCCCATTTCATGCTTCATTCAAAACCAATTTCATTCACGTATTTTGTAGATATTTGGATGAGATTCACATAATTCGCGTTAATTTAAAATTGGGCCATAAGACTTGAATAAATTTACCCAAAAACATCACCAAACTATCAAGTCGTCTTTCACAGTGGATTCCAACTTGTCTCCTGCTCTGATCCACTTGAATTCCAACCATTTCAATATATTGCCCAATTCATGGAAAAAAATGTTTCCTACTCAATTTGTTAACTTCCCAAATTACCACAGATCCATATCAATTTCAACAGTAAATGCAACTTACACTTTTTCCAACAACTGATGCGATCATTTTCAACACAATCGTGTATTTTTTGTTGGTGTATTTCATTAACCCAAATAACGCGTTACACTCACTGCCACTGATTTATAATTATCAAAAATACAATCACACATTTTCTTGGACCTCATCAATTCTTTATTGTCTTCCACACAGTTCCACATAATATGGTAATGCACCATTAAACACGAGAATACCACGCATGCATACCATTCATCCATCGCATGGCAAAATGTGGGCCTTTCCGAAAAGATCTGTGATCTACTTAACAACGATCGTGAAGATCATTTGGATTGCCGAGCGATCTCTTTTTGCGGATGGTCGAATGGACGGCCGGCACGTTGCATTGCTTCTATAATATCCAGCATAATGGCACATAAAGCGATTGTTACGTAAATCCTGGCTGGCTACATTGGCTCGGTATGTCTCGAATTCAGTCGAACAAAATGCATACAAAGGCCATTAAAAATATCCCAGACAAAAAATATCGAGCAAAAACTGTAACAAGATGTAGCAAAATGGAACGAAACGTCTTTGAGCTGTAAAATACGTCTTTTGGTAGCCAGATAGAGCTGTGGATATAAAAATTTAAAGCTACCACGTTAAGTATTGAGCTACCTTGCATTTCATGATAATTATTAATAAAATAATATTCTCCCAGGATGGGCCACAATCGTTCTCTAATAGGACATTATCCTACATACATGAGGTAAGCAACTTCTTCAAAATATAATTAATTTTTTGCCTTTAGTTAGAGCATGTGGAAATCTACTTCGTCATCAACTGTTCCTATGCACCTTCTCGTATCCATACCTGAGTACTTCATATCATGTTGGGAGCGCGCTAAGATCCATACATTTAGATATCAACGATGAAGTGTTGCGCCATGCAAGCGTTAGCTCTAGAAATTACTCAATTAAATCAGGCACACAAGTGAATCTGGAGACAATGTGAATTCTTGCGATCACGAAACAGTCGTGGTAGTTCCTTTAAAAAACCTCCATGTAACCCATTACGATGAACTAGAAAAGTTGTCAGAGTTCACTGGGTTTGTAGTGAAGAAGGAAAAAAAATCATGAAATGCTTGTCTCCCCGTGTAAATATGGGTTAGCGGCAAAGTATTATTATAGATAATGAGAGTAGAATTCGCTACAGTTAGTACGTAATTTCCGTAATTAAATTGTGGATAATTTCAACATTGCGTATGCACGACAAGTTGATTGGACGTTTGGTGAGCGAAACTGTTTGAATCCGGATTCCTGGAAGGATTTTAAGATTGTTCAATTGTAATTGTTCGGAATGTTTTATGGAAAGTGTTGGTGTGGCTTCTACATCATACGTTCTCAAAATACAGCTCATCTGACTATCTATATCTGACGATAGCACACAAGACGTAAATCCAATTCAGATAAATTGAAAAACGATTGTAAATTTTAAGAATCGAAGAGTCTAACGAAGGACATGTTTCGTCGCAGCACAAAAAATATATATAAGCGTCATATGATCACATGCTGTCTGACATGAAAAATTATTGTAGCGCCACAGGAGTTTGTTAGATTTTATGAAACCTTCTTCGTCGAAACAACTCTGATTCGTGTAGAGTATCCAATTCAATATGATTTTGCATTTATAAAAGAATCCCAATTGAACAGCTTTTGTTCAGTTTTTTTTTGTAAACTCGTATCTCGACTTAAGCATCAATCCACCAGTCAAAACCACATAGTATTACTTTATTTTTATCTCTACGTTCTAATTTAATTGAATTACATCGAAAATTATTAATAATAAAGGATGTTTTACCTCATTTCTGTAAATTGCTCACAGAATAAAACAAAAGATTTAGGTCAGTAACCTGATAAATGTCATCGAATTCCCTATTGTTACTTTCAACCTTTACTTATTTCATTGAGTTTTACGTACGTTTTTAGCTAGCAAAGTGTCAACAAGAGGATGGTAGTTTCATTCGGTTCCCGCTCGCAAAGAGGAGCAGGAGAGGAAATGTTCCTGAATTATCTTCGACGCCTAGAAGCGTCTGTGCGGACTTCCTACCCTAGCTTATCCAATACTGCCAACTACGGGATTTAAACGGCGCTAAAATATCACCACTGCTTGCATCACCAGCATAACTATGAGTTCCGACATGAATCTCGTTGATCCGTGTTCCAGGTGTCTATTTTAATTAGCTAATCGTTCATGGCCCTCACGTCATATCCTCAATCTTCGCATTTCAACAAAGAAACAAAGCACAAATATCATTCCCGTCGAATGTGATCCAACCAATAGTCTTGTTTGCGTGTGGGCCCATTGATCTCATAAAAAAATTGCAAATAAAATGCCAGAAATGGATCTTTCAAGGCCACACTCTTCCACCACTTCTTATTCACCTGTGGCAGTCGTTCCCGTACAAAAAAAAGAAACTTGAGTGGGATCAACCACTTTCTTTCAAATAAAATTCTATTATTTTCTAATTTTAACCATGACCACAGATGGTTTTTACGCTCGTACCCTTATTTTTGTGACTGGTGACCTTGCAACTTAATCTGATAATTCAAGAATTCTGGCATTTGTAATCTGTCGTATTTGTTTTCTTTTGATATTGTTGCGATCGGGGATCTATAGCCTATTGGGAGTTGTGCGCCGTGAATTGATGCTGCCGCCGCCATCATCATCCAAGTTGCTGCTCTCATTGTGATCGTTGGATTGTGCATACAACAGGACGGGCTCGCTTGTGGATATGGATTGGATTCGACTTATAATTATAAGTCTTGCCAAATACTATTAATGCTAATTATTTCTGAATAATTTTGGGGTGAGTTCGAGAGGCTTGCTCTTTACATTAAGATTTTCTCGGGCAAGGTTTTTCATCGGTGGAAATTTACCTCCACCTTCACCATAGAAGAGCGGCATGGAGTATGGCTCAAGTAAAATTGGTTTTTGTTGGAAAGTTTTTTACGGGATGTTCATAGATTTAATGATCAGAACGTAGAAATAGTCACTTACTCAGAACTAACATATTTTGTTTGTTTTCCTCGACTAACAGGTGAATTTCCCCATTTTATTTCATATCATAAATTCTGTTACCAAAAGACAATCCAAAAATCTGGCACATCATTCTAATTTAATTATATTTCATAGCGAAGACCTTCTTTTAAAAAAAAACACTAAACGTTAATATTTTCCTTGATTTTAAGTTTTCACAATACATATTCAAAACTGTTCAAAATGTATTTTTTCTTCGTGCATGCTTCATCAGAAACAATAAAGTAAATGTATTACTTTAATGTAACCTCAGTTCCGGCAACCATGAACACCCACCAGGCCCCCATCTTGCCAAGCTAGCCAAAGTCACGCCTCTCGGGTAGACTGCTAATCGTTTAATTCTGAATTGAAAACTTTCAATAATCAAGAACTGCACTTGCAGATTACAAATATCTCGCAGCGAATCTGTTGGCTAACCTGCTGCCTATCGCGGTTGTTAGCGGCACCAACCACCGTCTTTTCACACTAGCTATGAAGAAATAGCATGTTTGGTCTTTGATAACCTTCAAGTGAGCCGTTTCGCTTGGCAACGTATCCAAGGTATCTCTTAGGGTTCTTTCGGTAGACACGGATCGTGCATGCTCGCTAAATGTTGTTAAAGGTTTCATGCATGCAACATCGTGTGAATATGAAAATTGTAACAATACTAGCAAAGTTACGCTAAATACAATGCACGCTACTACAGATTTGGTTGGAACGACGCTGTTTGGAGTCAGCCTTCGTGGTTCAGTAAGTAGAACTTGTTATGGCTGTTTTCTTCGTTGTTCTTTGTCTCACGCGAAGCGAACGGAACTGCACAAGAAATATTGAAAAATCGTTAAATATTGTTTATTTGAATTCCAAAGAAGGTCGAACACAATTGTCGAGGGCAATTGAATTTGAACGAACCTGATTAATGAAGATTCAAGACAAAAAACTTGCTTTTCAATGTGCAACAAATCTCCCAAGAATTTCCTTCACATCAAATTGTATCTCGTTTATATCACAGCAAACTTTTTTGGGGGTAAATGCGCGACTGCCTTTAAATCACTGGCAACTAAAGTGAACGGAAATGCATTTCATATGCTAACAAAATTGACTTCCAGCTGCAGGTCACCAATGAATAAAAATGATTTACTGAAATTTCCTCAAAATTAACATAAATGTGTGTAACACCTCTTATGAATCCGCACAGAAAACCAGAGCCGTTCAGTTCTTTGAGTGAAATTTATTGTGTGGATTTTTTAATCGGTTTCGACCTTTTACCATTGTGTTATCTTACCTTTTGGGCATATTTATTGGCTACAAATTTCATCTTATCTTTTATCCATGAGCTCGTCTCATGGAATGAGAAATGTTGAAGAGGTGTATTGCGTAACCCGATTACGAGTTTATGTGTGAAATCGACATAATCTAAGCGAGGCTAGATAAAACTGCCAATATTTACAACAAAGCAGTTGATAGATGTTTTTAACCCATGACAACATGTTAAGAGATTTTAGAGAAAGCAATTTTTAAAAAAAGAAGAATAAATTTAGTTCCATACCCGAAAACACCAAACTGAAGATAACTGCGAGTAGGAGATATAAAATTGTTCTTCCTTGAAAAAATCTGAAGCGTAATTTTTGGGTACAAACCTTTTGTTTGTATTTAAATTTTGGTAGCAACATGGTAAGTAACGGATATTATTTTATTCCACATGAAAGGACCTGTGACAAAAACTACAAATTTATTTCTTCATGTAAGTAACAGTTTGCATTCGTGAAGGAATCTAAAAGTTATAAAATTAGAGATTGAACAAGCTATAAATCAAAATCAAATGCTTTACGCTATTTGAAACTAATTTGCACTTCGTCTTGATTCTATTTTTTGCTGCATTTTTTAAAAATTAGCTGTTATAATTAAGGTTTTTGTATAGACAAGACAACAATGAAAACTTTTCTGTCCCACCATCGGAATCAAGTCAACTACATGGCACGTTTGGCCACCTCATCAAGGACACCTTGCTCATTATGAGCAAATATCTTTCACCTCGGCCGTGTTCAACAAGGCAATAAACTAACAATTAACCATGCTTGACTTTGTATCAATTAACGCAAAACCTCTTATTAATGCCAACAAATATCAACAATTAACCATCAAACTTTATTTCGCATACTGTAGCCATTCATCCTGAATTTTCATGCGGCCTTTGCGAATGAATGGTTGTTTGCTTTTATTTGACCGCCCTGTACCTGTCTCAACAATTCGCATAAAACATTGTGCAACATCATCACAGTCATGGACTATTCTACGAGGGTACATCAATTTCGTTCCGGAAAATGTGCTTATTTACTAATTTTCAGTTCACCATTATGATGCGAAACAGTTCATCATGATGGTGTTGTTATTATGACCCAACATGATGGAAGGCTAAAACATAAATTATATTAAGTAGTGTCTTGATAAATGTGTGAACGAATTGTTGTATGAGGAATGTTTGTCATTTTGGACCATCAACATAACAAAGACATTTTTCAGGGGCTAAAGTTGAATTTCGTACAACAGACACAAATGATGTGGAAGCATTCTGTTGTGAAAGCAGGTCGTGGTTATATTTTTAGGCTGTGTTGCAGACTACTACATTCAAAACATAAGTATTGCAGCAGTGAATATTGAAAATTGAAGAGAATCTTTATCTATTGTTGATTTATAAGTATTTTAAAACCTCCCACATGTTCAATAAAACAATTGCTTATGTATGTACATATGTCAACCAATAAATCATGCTTTTAAATTAATATCTTTAATTTCCTCAGTCAGTTTATTATCAT
This sequence comes from Oxycera nigricornis, assembly GCA_963942545.1. Taxonomy (NCBI): domain Eukaryota; kingdom Metazoa; phylum Arthropoda; class Insecta; order Diptera; family Stratiomyidae; genus Oxycera; species Oxycera nigricornis. Next base: position 6,113,398 of record OZ012661.1, read on the forward strand.
AATTTTGCAAACAGATTAAACTCTTCAATCCAGCTCCTTCACTTTTATCACCTAAAATGATTTATGTACTGACTTGCCTTAATTTATTTTTTGTGATGGGCAAATCCAAAACTCAACTACCGAAAAACGAAAGTTATTTATTAGCTGTTAAATCATAAAATTATTGCCTGCACTAATTATTCGAAGGTACAGATAACGCATTTAATACACTGACTATGAGTCCATTCGTTATGGACTTAAGCTTTCCTGAGCACACATTAAATGCCATTCTCCGAAGGCAATAAAAAATATGAAGAAAGACATGCGAATATATGCGTAGCCTCTCAAAATAAGCCAGCTTATCTTCAATGCATCATGAGGAATGCCCCCCATTGAAAGTGTTGCGAAGATCTCATAAAACTATTTTCGGAAAAGTTTGAATATAGTTCAAGGTCACTGGAACAAATGCTCATTAAATTGTTGCATCATTGAAACCAATTAAGATACCAGCGGATAAATAGTATTCGGGCTAGTTCCGCTTGATTTCCATACCAAGAAATTTTCCACGGTACACATGTGATGGAATGGGATTGGCAAGAGCTGTACTGAGATATAGTAGAAAAAAAAGTCTGCACACTCATATGGTGTATCTTTTGATGTGTCCAAGTCACAGAAAATTGAATTTTTGACCATGCAATGTCGATATTGAACGGTTGCAAAAAAATTCGTGATTCAAATCTAATTGTGGGTTTTTTTTGTAGCATTGTAAGGCGATACAACTGTAAATGAGGAAAAAATTACAAAAGCACCATACGGTCATGTAGGTAGCGCGTGAAAGCATGTATGCATGATGTGGTGTCTGACTTACTTGTGAAGATATTTTCGTGCTGTTACGCTTAAGTACTTCAAGTTCAGGTGAATTTCTGGCGTTAGCAGCTTTATTAAGCAGTCGAAACGGAAACTCATGCCCGACAACCTTGATCTTAATGACCCCATATTAGGTGAAATCATTCTGAATTGGCAAGGGACGAAAGGTCATTCGACTGTTGGATTTTTGTTGTAATGGAAATTTGGATATTGTTAGCACTTCAACAGTACAACTAGTATTTTTATTGCTGAGGATACGAAATCAAAATTATCATCTAGTTTCGAAATTTTGTTCATAGATATTGTCGAGGTTTTCGAAAAATTGTTGCGAATTAGTTTAATTCCTCATCAAATCATGTCGCAATTTTGAATATTCTATGCTATTTTTGCTAAGCATAGATACAAAATGCATGTAAACGAACACAATCACAAATTCCATTAACATTTCACCTCATCCTAAGCAAAGAAATCTTCAAAAGAATCAAATTATCCAAATAGGATCATTGAATATTTCAATGGGCACGACCCACGCTGGGCGCCATTTGTGATAATTTTAACTGTCTCAACACACGCGAATGAAAACGTCTTTAATATGTTTTTACATGGAATCTCTTCAAATCAATAAAGAATAATAAACAAACTGATTGTTTTGCTCCATTTTTACCGACTTTTCCATGTTCCTTTTCCGATGAATCAGACATGAACTCATTTCGACATTTCGCAAATGACTCCACGGATTGCCTTTCACTATCAATTCAATTTATCACATATCATTTCAGATCACATAAAATAACATTAACTCGACCACGAATGGCCAATGACCGAAAAGGAAACTGGTTTTAATATTACTCTGGTTTTTTTTTGCCCTCAAAGTTCAGTTTTATTGCTTTATTAATTTATTCATAATGCTGCAATTATTGTTTTGGAAATTGTTAAGCAAATTAATTAAGAAACAGTGTTAAAGGGCAGAACGATTTTATAATTGTGTAACTGTGATTTAGTTTTACGTAAAACTTTTCAGCCAATAAAGAAATGGTGTTCTGTTGAATGCATCAAACTCTACTACGCAGCATAAATGAAAGTTTGGTTGATTGAAAGTGAACTGAAATGCATAAAAATCTTCATTTCCTTAGGGAGTTTTTTTATAATATTGTTCAAAAAATAGACTTCTATTAACATGATATTAAATTCTGGGCACTTTATTGGAATTATTCCCATGGTTTTAATTTTTCTTAAAAAAATGGGGTGGGCCCAGTTTGTTCCAGAGGTCATTTTGAACAGTTAATGCTTTCACGGAAACCTACTTATCTGAACCGAAAATGAGCAAAAGCAAAACGAACGTTATCGACAATTCATCATAAACAGTTAGTTCATATGAAAATCTACCACTGTTTCTCTTGAAATTTTGTTTTTTCAAACGCTGGAAAATTTCTAACAAAAGGTTTTCATTCTTGCACTTTTTGTAACGTTGTAGTGAAGAAATGTAAAATTTCAAAAAGAGATCTGCTCAAAATTTGACACTGAAGTCGATAACCTTTTGTTAATGTTCTTTGGAAAAACAAAATCCTCCATACATTGCTAAAATTTTATATTCTGACTAATAATTTCTTTGTATTTTTTGTTTCATACAATTTTGTTAGAAGTAAGACTTTCAACTATCAGGCACTATTTTGAAGCGTCATTTTAAAATGTCCGAAACAAAAAATAAAATAAATTATTTATGTACATCATGAGCTTTATGAATACACGAAAAAATAGATTTGATTCATTTTTGCCTTATCCTAATCAAAAATCATGCATATCAGTACATCTTTAGACTCGTCGTACTGAGATTCTTCCTTGAAAGGTCAAATATATCAGCACTTTGACAAATAGTACTCAGGGAGGGATTTTTTCAAGGTTATATTTAAAAAATATATAAAAGCATAGATTGCATATTATTTTTTAGTTAGTTTAGAGATCTGAGGAACATCTTCAATCAATTTTACAACCATCAAAAATAAAAATAAACCTCAAATTAAAAGTTATTAAGACATTTTATCAATAAACAATAGAGCAAGCAAATATAGTTTTAAGACAAAACAAAAATCATCGAAAAAAATATTATCGTGTCATGAAAATTTTCTTCGTGAAGAAAGCGTTTGGCTCTCCAACGCTCAATCAAATTAAATCGCTGGAAACTCGTCATGAAGTTAAATCTTTGAGTGAAATTATGCTCAAAATTTTTTGAATCATTAATCAGCAAAACATAACAAAACGAGTCTTGCAAAGTTTTAAGCATGTTTGAATTATTTTCATTTACATGCAGACGATGAAAAAATAAACAATCTTGATTATTCATTTAAAAAAAATAAGAATATGACAAATATTGAAATAAAACTTTAAGCGAATTTTGCTACTCAATTTCATTGTTTATATCGAGCTGGCCATTTTTTACAAGTCTGGAGCAGTTTGATTTAGCAAAATCTCGGTGGACTACATAACCACGTTCACTCGAATATATCAAATAAAATTCATCAATTCACAATGTCGCAAAATTACATTTCATTCAACCGAGAATAAATTAAATGGCATCATTTTCAACAACGTTCACTATTCACAAATATTTGTAGTATCGTTACAAATAACATCCTATGATTTTCATAATTTATCCAATCGATTTTAATTACATCTAATTATATAAATCGAAGACCGTTGATATGTTGTACACATATCCCGATTGCAACTTTTACGCAATATCTGCATAAAAACTTCAACATTTAATGAGTGCCGAGACAGTGCCAGGTGGAAACCAGTTGCAGTTAAAATTCAAGTTTAAAGGCGGCACAAATTATGAAATCACATGCAACGTAACTCAAGAGTTTATTTGAACACGTTGCTTTTTAAGAGTGGTCATGTACGATTGTATTTATTTGTTTAGCAATATGTTGAACGAAAAAACACAAGAATTCAACATGATTTTGCTTTAGTTATTATAATTGATTTAAGCATAAAACAAGTTTAAATTTTGAGAGAAATAGTGGTTGAGTTTCAACTTAATAGTTGATTAAAATTTAGTGGAAGCTTTTCATCTTATTGATGTTTGCTATGAGATTCACCCTGGTAAAATAAAACGCTTCTAACAAGGATATCGCTTCAATTGGTTTGGAATACAATTTAAAATATTTTTTTTTAATTTTGTACAGCAGAGGCTGCACTCAGCTTCCACTTTTTGTGAGTTCCATTTCACACCACAATATTCAAATTCCACACAAAAAAACAATGCTCCTCATTGTAATGCTAACTACATAATAAAATCAAGCATATTAACTGCTATTCTGTAGTAATTTTTTGCAATCTTTTAGTGCAGCCATTAAAAGAAATGTGCAATAATATTTTGGCCGTCATTCAAAATTACAAAATCCTGGCAATTTGATTGTATCTCAAAGGTCCATCGAATTTCTTCATATCCATCGCATGTTTCGTCTCAACCATTCTACGTACCTTGGAATGTTTGAAAAAGAAAATGAAAAATTTATGGCCCATTTGTCGCTGCTGCGATTTTATCGTTTGATGTAATTTGTTTTTTCTAATTGTATATTTGATAGATTCGCTATGTGATTATTAGAGTAGCTAGTTTGTTTTTTGGTAACTGTGTGCATGCAAATTGACTTAATATGCCCACGGCAGTAAAAAATCATCGAATGTGAAGTTCAACTTTGGATTTGAGTTCATAAATTTTGAAATGAAAATTTGCACGGATATTTGAATTTTTATTTATACCATAGAATGATGTAAGTCAAATGCATAAATTTTTGGTAGAAAACTTACTGTTATAATGCCAGTATATGAGTATATTGTGTCGAGAAAAATAGCATGATCATATAATTGTAATTTTTGACACACTGATAAAACATCCCGCAATCTGGCAAAATTAAATTCATTTTAGTCAACGAAAACAGACAATCATTCAAATTGCATAAATTTTTGGAAATTACACAATAAAAAAACAACAACATTTTCAAATGTGTCACTTGTATCTGAAAAATTCACAGGAAATAGGGTGCCAATAAATAAAACAGAACAAATGCATTGATCTTCAGAAAAAATTATATTTCAGTAATATAAAACTATTTTTATGTATCTTAGAAAATAAAAATCAACAAGCACAAACTATAAAGATTTTTAAAAATAACATTCCACAATTTTTCATCAGAGACCAGCTTATATTTACCTAGCAACATTTCTAGTCTATACAAGACCGACATACCATCCAAAAACCATACTTATTAAAATAATTTCCTAATACTGCACTTTCACAGAAGATCTATTGCCCAGACAGCTTGCACAACGTGCAACCATCACCCGAAAAGATACTAATTTGCACCTTCTTGCAATACCACACAATGGCCAAATTCAAAATCGCATTTAAAACATTTCGGTTAAACAGAAAAATACACTAAGCCCGGCTCGGTATGCATTGTTTTGAATGACGAAAATGAGAGCCTTGTATTTTAACGAGTCAAATGCAACAAATGACAAGTCACGATTGTCAAAGAAGTTAACAATTTATCACCTTCCAAATATGACATAATTAGGTACTGCACAATAGTCGGTCAAAAATAGGCAATCATGCTTTGATCTAACTTTGGCACAAGCATCCACGATCTACACGTGTTTATGCAAAGAATATTGAAAATATGGCCAGCATACATTGGATTCTATTTGAGAACTCACTACAGAACTATTCTAAAGACCCTACGATTTATAAGCAATTGAATCATTACTACACAAACGAAAGACTTAAGCGAGTAACTTGAATAAATTGTTCAAGCAACTGTACTAGCACATCCGCACCATTTCAACATAAGATATCGAAAGTCACTATTCTGGTCATAAGCAAATTACCAAATAAACTTCTTTAGAATGTATCGCAAAGGATATTAAGGAACTAGGATTCAAACCAAAAAATTTGAACGGTCAACTAGAACAAGACAGTTAATGTTGCTATTACGATTTTCTCACGTAAATATATTCTTTGAACCCACACGTGAAAATACAACAAACAAGGAGCACTTCCGAAACTGAATTGTTCACCGCAAAAATTCCACATCAAAGTATGGATTTTATTAAAATATTTCACAAAACATAATAAAAATCAATCAAGCCTTCACCTCGTTTCATTGAAACATTTCGTTAAGAGTGTCTCACACAAAATAATTCAATTAGCTTTATTATTGGGGAAAACCAAAAAAAAAATCTACCAACAGGTCGAATTGAAGAAATATATATATATGAACTGTTGATGTGTCACATTGCGACGATCGTCATCGCTTGCGTGAATGAAATACTACCCGGAGTTGTAAAAGAACAGTAACTGTAGTAGCCATCCCAGATTAGCTGAGAAACGTAAACATCTTAAGTAGGCAAACATTGCAAAAAAAGAGCTACAATTGCACCCAACAAACACATCGAAAATAAGAGTAAGAAAAGTAGCTCCGGCATAGTTGGCCGAGCCCACAGTTTCTGTATATTTTGGCCCATGCTCGTTACATCCACCGAAAGCAAGAGTGGTTCAAAGAGGAGTTCACGGAACAGCAACAATAGTAGGCCTGGATGCCAATCGATTGATAGTCACAAGGAGATTGCAAAGTAACCCCCTGAACAATATACACCACACAAATACACACGCGTCGAAATGGGGGGAAAGTAAATCATATCAAGAGGTTAATCATACTACTGCGCCTGGTGGTGATTGTTGAATCGTTGACGATGACAAAAATGATGGTTAAGCGGGTGGATGCAGAGGTGGTGGCGGCGGCGGCAATGGTAGCAGCAGCAGCAGCGGTACAGCGAGCTCCACTAGTGACTGTTGTTATGGTTGGGATGGTTTGTTGGTGTTGATGATGGCAAACTATTCCACCATCGGGTTGCAATGTCCATTTCACATGATTACATGGGTTGGTAACAGTTGCTCAAAGATTTTTTTCGCTCAAGCATTTCGAATGAACATATAAAAGCTGCCGATGGCCTACCAACATCATCCAGTTCACTTTCTGGGTTCAAACTAGTAACCCTCTTGATATAGTTTCAAGGAACATCAATCCGTTTTAAACAAAATGAAGTCGATGGTACGTAGACTTTAATATTTCCTTGTAATTATTATATTAAAGGATTCAAAATGTGTCAAATTGTGCAAAAAAGTGATCTTTGTGTTGTTTAAGTTGCAAAAGGATAGCAGATGTGGATTACCTATCAGCCTAACTTGGATTGGATGTCTTCGAATTGACTTTTTACATTCTGTTGAGTTCAATGTGTTTCAAGTTTTTTGGTTGTCGAGTGGCATTTTAACTGACCGCAGTGATGTGGCTTACCATTATGTGCATTCAGGATATAATCTCGAAAGGGTGATTTGTGGCTGGACAAATATGTCCATATAGCACGAAATTCTGAGCTATTTCGATTGCAACCCGTATAATGCAAAAGTTGAAACATAGTCCTTATTCGTTCCTTATTTAATTGCTTGTTCACAAAAGCTCAATGAATTTCACGTCGAAAATGACATTAAATTTCAATTATTTCATTTCATGCTTAAAAATTCAGAAAACTTAATCAAACTTGTCAAATTTAACGAAATAGGGAGAATGACATTTTTTTATTGCAATAAATATCTTATATTGAGGGACAATAAATACCAAATTTCTTGGGAATATTTAAGTCCATATCATTTCTAACTGCCCATAAAGTGTGCCTATTCTTTGAAGCTCATTTTATCAAAAAAAAAAAAAAAACAGTTTCGTTTCGAAAGCAACTTTACACATGTTGTATTATTTTATCTCCTCTCTTCTATCTCTAATCGTTATTTATGTATCTTAATCTCAAAACTGTCACGAGTGACCTTGTCGCTGCACCAAAAACGTCCCATTTTTTTTAGCAAATATACCTTGTATTGCCAAATTTGACGCCAATTCACACATAACGCATTCATCTACTATTTTCTCGAATTACCACAATTTCCAATTATCACCTGAAACCCCAAAAAAGACCATTCTCAACAATTTCTCACGACAATAATTTCAATATTGCATATTTTCAGTAGTCTATTGCAGTAGCTAGCGACCTTCATCTGTTTTTTTTTTGTTAAGTCATAACCACAAGTATGTATGCATAAAAATCATACAGACAAAAAATAACAGATTTTCCAAACGAAAGAAAATCATAGAAGCGCAACTCCTCCACATCTTATATCTTGCCTATTGTGGTTAACATGGCACCTTTGTGTGTTCATTTTGTAAAAAAAATACGACATGCACGATAGCGTGCACGCAAACAAAATGTTGCTAAATTGAAACGTATTCCAAATAAAAGCGATTTGAAACCATGAGGCCATTCAGGGAACTACAAAGAAACAATTATTGTAGAAGAATCGTCAATCGAGTCGATTAGGTGATCTTAATCGAATGTTTGTACAACGGTTGCACGCAACTCTAGGCTATTTTTCCACTGAAACTATCAAACATGGGATCAATGTATCTTTGATTGATGCCTTCTTATCCAAGCAAATTTAAGTTATGATGATGCCTCTTAGCATCAAATCAGTTTACACACCATTTTTGCAAATTAGTCAACAGCATGTGTGCAACACGCGTTGCGTATCATTAGCGAACAACCTACATTTTCACGCCTCCTTTTCAGTCAAAAACGCATCTCTTGTAACCTTGGCTTGGGCCAATGCTGTCATCAAATATTGTTATTCGACCATCGACATTCACTCCTTTCGTGTTTGCATGAGAAAGTAAAAGTTTAGGGGCCAGTTGGCGCTACTTCGCTTGAATTCATAATAAAAGTTCAATCGATCGACGAAAGTGAATTGATGGTAGGCGCGATGTCTTCAGAAATGAAGACTGGAGACAATATTGAATTCCACAGTGAAATCTCCCATTGTCTTCGTGCAAATAAACAGTCGTCATTTGTGAAATGCGTCCAACACTTGGAATATCCAATTACCAGCTATCCAATTAGCTTTTGCATTTTATGCACCTGACGTGGTAATTTGATATTAAGGCGATACATTCTATGTATGACTGTATTAGAGTTTCGTCATTTGAGCAACGGGGTCTCACCGAAAGAAGATTTTTTTACAAATATGACTTTTTTTTTACATAAATGATTAGCAACCATACAAGCTAGTACACAGATGTCTTTCCATTTTTCCAGATTTTTGTCGGACTCATCTTTGCGTTGGTTATTTTGACCAATGCTGAGGCTGGCAAGGACAAGAAAGAAAATGAGGCTAATGAGTCTACTGACAAGAAACAACTGAAGCGTGGCATTTTCCATTCTGCCTTCGGCTACGGCGGTGGATTCGACCACTATTCAAACCTTGGCGGTGGCTTCTCCGGACACGATTTCGCTGAATCATATGACGGTGGATACGGGGGTGGATTCGGCGGTGGATTCGGAGGTGGTCACTCGGGTGGTCACTCAGGTGGTCACAACGGACTCAGCAGCGGATACTTTGGTGGTGGTTCTGGATTAGGTGAAGGATACTCGGGAGGATATGGTGGATTCGGTGGACACGCCAAGACCATCACTGTCGTCAAGAAAGTAGCTATCCCGGTTCCAGTTGAACGTCATGTCCCATATCCAGTTGAGAAGCACGTTCCATATCCAGTGAAAGTTGGAGTTCCGCAACCATATCCAGTCATCAAGAACATACCATACCCGGTTAAGGAAATCATCAAAGTGCCAGTCCACATCCCAGCCCCATACCCAGTCGAGAAACGCGTTCCATATCCAGTTCATGTGCATGTTGACAGGCCAGTGCCCGTGAAGGTGCATGTTCCCCAACCCTACCCAGTAGAAAGGGTAGTGCATGTACCAGTACATGTGCATGTGCCTCAACCATATCCAGTGGTCAAGAAGGTTCCATACCCAGTCAAGGTCCCCGTCCATGTTCCTCAACCCTATCCCGTGGAGAAGGTCGTCCATGTCCCAGTCAAGGTGCACGTAGATCGCCCATACCCAGTGCATGTAGCTAAGCCATACCCAGTTCCGGTCGAGAAGCACGTACCATATCCTGTTGTCAAGAACGTCCCAGTTCCAGTTCATGTCCCAGTCGATCGCCCATACCCAGTCCATGTTCCTGTCGACAGGCCATACCCTGTCAAGGTTCCATACCCACAACCATACCCGGTTGAGAAGCAAGTGCCAGTTCCAGTCTACAAGCAAGTTCCCGTCCCAGTGAAGATTCCAGTTGACCGACCCTACCCGGTGCATATCACCAAGCACGTACCAGTTGCAGTTGAACGTCCAGTTCCATACAAGGTTCCTGTCCCGGTCCATGTTGATGCCGGAATCGGAGGTGCAGACTTTGCTTCTGCTGGAGCATATGGCGGCGGAGGATATGGCGGCGGAGGCTATGGCGCAGGAGGCTACGCCGTAGGAGGCCATGGTGCTGAAGGCTACGCCGCTGGAGGTCATGGTGCTGAAGGAGGCTACAGCTCTGGAGGATACAGCTCAGGACTTGGCGCAGAAGCTGGCGGCTACGGCGGAAGCTACAGCTACAGTTCGTCTACCAACTTCGGCGGTCATGGTGACGCTGGGCTCTCAAGCCACGGCGGCGGCTCAATCGGCTATGCCGGCGGTGATGAGCATCATCATCATCACGGATACTAAACAGAGCCCAACATGAGCCCACCTTGTGATACACTACTAATGTTTTCTTACGTTTTACAAAGACATTTTTATGCTAGTTTTAAGACGGCCAACAACAGAAACTACAAGCACACAGCTCAACAAAACGATACATACTGGACGACGCGAAACCATGCCGCAACAACGTGCTGACTTCAATTTACCAAAACTGTTCTCCGCGACACAGAACAACCATAATGTAGCTCTAATCGATGAAGCACGAACGCGCAATTTACAACATCAAAGCCAAATACTATTTAAACAATATATGCTCGAATAGCACATCAATAATAGCATTGGAGTGAATTTTCAGGAGCACTTTGCCGTACAGCCAGTTCTTCTGCCAGCTATGCTGGAGGATCTGCTCGTAAATGCGAGTCCATGCTTCATCAAAACTATCTTGCCTTGTCACGACACACAATACCGCTATGTTAACTTATAAAATATCTTCCAACCAATTTCCAATGTCAACGGCAATTGTTGTAGTGTTAACTGGATGACAAACTCTAAATAATCGTCGAGTTTTATTTTGTTTTATAAAAAAAATATGAAAAAAACCATGTAAAAAGTTGTAAATAAAAAAACAATACAATTTATTTAAAAAAAAAACAAGCTCTGATGTCTTTCCACTTGTGTTCCGTATCTCTGAATCTGCCAATATTTCAACCTCATATATTTAAAATTCAAAACATCTTCATATGTTTTCACTGTAACACCACAAACAGTAAAAGGTGTGTGTTTTGAATTCAAATCGATTTTCACACTTATCAACATTTTGGTCATGACGTCGCATCATCACATATGTATAATGCAGTTAATTTTATTATCAATATAATAAATGCAAATCGATTACAGTTGCGAAATGTTGCAGGTAAACGTGATTTGATTTCAAATAAATATAAATAAAACACATATGAATGAGAATGAAAGTGATTCGCATGCAAAGAAATGAAAATAAAAAAAATGTTGGATTTGCATAAAGTTTGACCGGACTTACCCAGCTGCTTATTATGTTCAATGGAAGATGGATAACTTACCTGAAACGAATAAGAAATGAATTCAAAAATTAATTTGATGGAAAACTACTGTATGAATAATAAAACTGAAATAAAACAGTCTCCTGTCAGAGATTGTTATGATTTAAATATTTTATAAGAGTTTTAATTTTGAAGTGCATATAATGTTAGCAGGGAAATGATGTGATTGCTAGGTGGCATTTATCTTATCATTTTCATTTTTGATGATATTGTAAAACAGGCTGTGAATACAACAGATCATGCACAGGACTAAAATATAATCCAAGAGTGTAGCCAAAGTAAAGCACTTTACATACGAGTTTCTACAACGTATACTTTTCGCAGGTTTTCTCTGCACATCTCATGAAAAGTGCAACAAATATGTTCAAAATTTTAACTATATATTATATATGTACATATAAATTAAATAATTTCAAAGACAAATCTTAACAAATTAAAAACCTGTCAACGTGATTAATAATCGTTAGTTTATTTCATTGAATGATCTAATGAACAAATTGTAAAGCGATTGGCCAACATTTTCCTCTAAATTTTTCTTATATTTTTTCAATAATTATCTTAACAAATGAAGACCTGAATAAGTCTTTAAAAAAATGTACCCCAACCATTCCACTTACTTCCACTGTAACAGAAGTTGACATCAATTGTTATTTAGATTTATGTTAGTAATCCATCTAAGATGCAGTGCGGCTAATGTTTAAATTTCATCTACATTGCATAATCGCTCCTATTTAAAAAAAAAACAATGGAAAAAAAATTCTCAGACAATATCATAATTTCAATACATCACATTCAACTGTCAATTATGCAAAAGTATCTCACATCAAGTTATATCTTAGATATTGCATCACTACTGTGCTAATACGAGATACTTAAGACGACATTTGATGTATCCCGTGGTGATACACCTATGCAGCTACTTTGTGAAGTTTTATCTTTCGACGTTGTGGTCTATAAAATCATTTGGGATTGAGAGACGAAGGGGGATGCTGATGAACCAGTCCAAATGTAATTCCAATAATCTCTACACTACATTTACTTGCGGCATAGGTGATATGTGCATCGAATTTTATTAATGTGCATTTCAAATAGCTCGGGAAGCGTTTCAGTGAAAGGTCCACGTTGATGGTTAAATGTCTTTGAAAAAATTATGGTAAATGCCTTCAAAGTGTCTCGAGTTGTGGTCATTGTAGAAATAACATGTTGATCAGATGAAATATAGAGGAGATTGGGCTCACAAAGATCTGGGAGCAGCTCTTGATCGACGTATAACAAGAAATTGATAACTAGTGTTGGCTAGACAAGTTCTAAAAGAAATAGTGAGTAGATAGGTAAAAGATTATTTCTTCTTACTATATTGTTAAGCAAAAAATGGTAGTAATTAGTTTACTGATTTTCTATTTAGTTTTCTTTTAAGTTGGATTAGTTGCAAGTACTCGTAAGTTCCTGGGCGAGTGTTAAACTTGCAAGTGATGTATCCACGGCTCCAAACCTTTGCCCACTGGAGGTTCGGTGCCCGGGTAGTCTCGGTGCAACAGTGAGTGGCTTCCAAACAATAAAAAAAAACCACCTCTTTTCAAGGACCAAACCATCCATCCCGTGGTCGGTCAGAGATTACGAGCCAAAAAGTTCAGGTAACAAAGCATTCAGTGCAATGGAGACATGTAATCAAACGTATTCAAGATGGTGAGCAATCAAAAACGATTTGATTTGCATGTGAGGCTGAAATCTTTGATAAGAACATAACAATGGAAATCTACTTTGGAGTAATCCTAAAAAATTAGGCTTAAATTCACCAAATGCATGCCGTAAGCCTTTTGAAAAGTAAAAAAAAATACTGAAGACCTCAGCAGTATGTTAAAATCCACAATTTCAATGAAGATATTTGTTTCTAGTTTCTCACAGTTTTTCGACAGCAACATAGTTGTTAAGGATTTCTAATATCAAATACTAGTTGGGGTAAAATATAATAGTATTTCACTTAAGTAAAACTTTTCCAATCAAACGTGGAATTTCAAAGTTAAAAACTGAAAAATTCTGCACCTACATCAGTGCGCCTAACCTACATCAGAAATGCTGTTAATTTAGATCAAATCAAGCCAACATAAAATTACTTTCTTGATATCTTACATAGACGTTTCACACAAATCCGTGATTCTTGATGTAACAGTCAAAATCATAAAAAAATTTGGTAGTAGCGTTTTCATTACTTCCATGTTCCCCAAACCGATGAATACCAATACCTAAAAATACCTGACTTCCTATTATGACCGTCACGCAAGCGAAGCGAAAGGTAGCAAGCAGAACTTTGCTAGCTATGAATGACTTGGAAGTAGCACTTGCGTCACTTCCACTCCACTGATACAACAATAATATACAAAAAGATAAATATGATTTCCTATTTTTCAATCATTTTAATAGACGTAATTTAAAATTGAATCACCTTTTCGGAAAAATGCTAGATACTTAATGAAAAAAACTCCAGCATTGACAAAGTCAAGAAAATTCCCTTTACTTCCATGGTAAATCCGCTACTGCATGTTAAATACTTTTGACTCGTATTCAGAGTAATCAGTAATGATTTTTTTGTTGATGGAAGATTATTTAGATATTTTTCACATGCAGATTTTTTAATTACTTTTCGAAGGTAGCATTTAGATTTACAACATACGCCCAACAACAGCAATTTCTCTAATTTAAATTTTTAGTGACCAAAATCGCCCCTTACTACCCTATAAATAAATCCACTAATCAATCGAACCATAGACTAGGTGTAAATGGTCAATGCCCCACTGAATGCCTCTGATCTTCCGCCATGAAAACCACTTGCACTTTTTACAAAGAATCTGGAAGTAATCAGGTTGGACAGCATTCAAACATTAATTCAGCCTTTTTCTATGCTCTCAATCGTTCAATAATCGGTGGTCACAGAATATGGTTAATCTTTTATACATGTATGCACATTCATATTAGTGCGGTTAATCAAGTACACGTGCTAATTCGAAATGTGTTTTCCAGTCTTTTGCTATTGCATGCAACGAAAGTTGTTTACCTAGCATTGGATTGTACTGCATAATTTTCGTTGTGGAAACTACTGTGCGACTTAGTTTTTCCGTCGACGCTTAATATTATATCCTGATGAATAGCATATTCATTATGTCAAATTTTGATGTTCTGTGTAATAAATCTATTTGATAATTTTTCAAGTACATTCTTCCATTAATTTTTTTATTAAAATCTTACATTCTATCACTTATTACGAAAATTCATATGAGTTCCTGAGCTACTTTAAAAGTAGTACTCAAAAATATGGTATCTCATCAAATGCTTGTAAATAGTTTAGTATCTAGCAATCAAAATCCATCTGATCAACTATCATTCCTCAGCAACAGACCATCATTCACATATCCTCCTATGAATCTGAAACTTACGAAATTCCTCCAGCATGCCATCAATCGCTTGACACCTACTTAAAGCAGCAACTAATGGCATATTTCAATAATGGATTGGACCAATGATCTCTCAATTTGCAGCTAATCGCAACATAACCAAACCATAGAGTGAGAGTATCAATCAATTCGGTCAATCGATTGTAATGGTCGGTCCACTTCAATTGCTTCGCCATTCAAAGAAACTGCAATAAAGACTGCACAGCAGTTGAAAACTGGTGTTCCACAATGAATCAGAGCTAAGTATGCACAAATGACCTTCGATAGTAGTTTCAAAGATGAGATGAAAAATGAAAATTAAAGATAAATACAAGAAGCACGTTGTACTGGAATGGATTGTGGAACGTGAATCAATTGTATCTGTTTGTTGAAGTTTAAGATGATATTTTTTCATTATTTTTCTATGTAGAAAAATCGATAAATGGGTTTACATCTAAAACAAAGACTCATATCACATTTGTATTTCATTTTCTCACACGAACGAATGTTTCATCTCAAATTTCACTAGTGTTTTGAGAAATCAAGTTACTGCCTTAAGTCTTTCGTTTCTAATTTTGTTCTACGCATGCTAACCATTGCTTGTGTCATTTGTCTACCCAATTGCCATAAATTGAGATCAAGCACTGAATTTAAAGTGGTTTAAATACTCTGGTTTCATTATTGCATACATACTAATTTTCTAATGAAGAAGAGACGTGAAACATATACATGAAATTTTGGCGTTCATTTTTTATTCAAACAATTTCTGCAAAACAACTTGTTCTTATTTCTACGGCAAGTGTATTATCGGAATACTATAATATCGTTATCATGAAACATTGGCTTGGATCTTTGCGTAAAAAAGGACATGGAATCGATATCAACACCAATTCTCTCATTAAAAAAGGGCTCGATTACCCTTCACGAAACCTCGTTGAGTAAATTGTTAAAGTATCAATCATCAACTAAATTCAACTCAAACCAACACCATTTAATCAATCAGTCGATTAATCTTTAATTTCCAATCGATTTCATCCATTACAATTTGCAATCTATCATTGGATCGATATCAATCTTGCTACATTATTGGCAATCATCATCGTGCCTCTGCCAAACTCACCACGGCAACAGACCTCTAACTGGAGGACCTTACCCAACAACATACCAATTCGCCGCCAAAAGACATTCATTATCTCTTGAAGAAACCCAATCCAATACAGGTAGTCCCGATTTATTTATCGGAATTCAAGTTCGATGCACAAATTACATCACAGAACCTTTGGTTTGATTTCGTAATGGCGATTTAATTGTTTGATTGCGCCATCACCGTGCCCGCGAGTTTGAAAAAGACACAAGACTTGCAAAGGTTAAGATGTGGAAAAGAAAGGAATTTGCGGTCGTTTACATGGCTGATTTGTTAGCTGAGATCAATTTGGAATTGATTATGTATGGAAGCAAAGGCAAGAGAATAAAAAAAGATTGAATCGAACACTATGAAACACTCGACTTCAATTATTTGTCGAATCGTTAGTAAGATTCCCGAGAAAATTGGCGTTGCAAATAATCCATTTTAAACAAACAAACGTTCAGAAAACAACTAAAATGTCTTTTCTGTTCTTAATTTTAGCATAGACTTCAAATTAAGTGAAACTCATACTAATCGTTCACCAACACAAGTAGCCTTATTAACACAACATTTCCTGTTATTCGCATCCAGTGTGTCGATTTATAATATTACGTAAATTGCAATCAAAACTCGAAAAATAATCTATGTTTGAAAAATTGATTTTTATTATTTGAATAAACAATCAATATTATAAAATATCCATCAATCTCCTTGGCTCACAATAATATTCAACGTTCTCACAAAAAATGTACAACACTTTGATAAAAACTCAAATCTCATTCTTCACCTTGAGACTTTCCAATTACAAAAAAACACCTCTACAATATCTAATATCACTCTTCAACTGCGCACCATAACAATTACATTAAAGTTCAATGCCATTTACACCTGCTTATCATACCATTTGCACCACCAGCTTCAATTATAGCCCACAAAAAAATATTCTTCGTAGCCTTAGCCCAACCATTGCCATACACGAATATTGAACATGTTGCTACAACAATTGCAATTTAACTAATTTGTTTATTAAAGAAAAATGACCAAAAAACGCTTCGCAACAAAGCAAACGAAGATAAGACATACATAAATGTTGTGGTAATGTATCTGACCTAATTTTTTGTCGTTGGATCTTTCATTTGCTCACAACATGCATTGTTGAAATACAATTAAATTTTATTACATACTATCTTTTTGACAAAAGCCTTGATTAGAGGATGTCAGTGTGCCTTAATTATTGTTTGAATTAGCTAATACTCTCATAGGAATGTAAGCTACTTTAAAAGTGGTAGTCGCATTCGTCAAATTTGATATGAAACCGTGATTGTTTGCGCGTGTTAGTTTGTTTATATTCTTCGAAAACTTGTTAAAAACATCTAAGAAAGCCATTCTTCTGTAAGATATAAAATGCACTCGAAAATTACTTATAAACTTCATCAATCTAAACATTTATGGCAAATTTATATTGCCTGCTGTGCGGCGAATACAAATAAGAAAATGATTCAATAGTAACTGGAGATTTTCAGTGAATACACAAACCGTAAAGGTGAGAAAGCTTCATCTTAAAACTTATTGATTTGTTTGAGGTACAAGCGAAAAGCTAAATTTACACCAGCCTTAGAAAATGGTACGTTTGGAAAATTTTGCAGTAAGTTTGAATTAGTTTTATCGAGTGCGAAAAAATCGAATTTACTCAGTTTACTGCTTAGTGAGATGTTTCTGGATAATTAAGGATAAAACGAGGTTGCACAATATCAAATTCGCAGGAAAAGTAATGCAGACTTATATGCAGCCGAAAAATTTTGAACTGTTTTGTAAAAAATAATCGAGAAAGCATATTACTTGCCATACTAAATAAGAAATGTTGATGAGACAGGAGAAACTTCCAGAAAAAAAGCCGAAGAGACTTACTCTATGAAAGGAAATTAGGCGCCGAGATAAAAATCTTTCAAAGAACGATAGTTTTATTAGATGGCAATGTTTCAGAAGTTTAAAACTTACTCCGCTATCTATACTATTATAATAACGAGAAAAGTCCTGATTGGAGTTCTAACTGACTCCTAAAGGAAGCGCCTTAACTACTGAAGCTAGAAACACGAAATTTGAACAGAATGATTTAGGTAAGCAAGAAAAACAGATTTTTGGAACTTTTTCTCTCTGACCTCTTAGAGCAAGAGTTCCAAAGATCATTTTTTCTTGCTTGAGTAAATCATTCATTAAGGCGTTACCCTACAGTAGAAATTTTAGAAAGTCGATTTTATTTTTATTGGCCTAAAAATCCTTTGAACCCTCTAGAATGGAAAACAAACGGTTTGATATCTTCCAGAAATCATTTTAAATTAAATTTCGAGCTCTTTCTCGATCCCATCCGATTGCTCCGAAACGACTACCTGCGCTAAATACGACACCTGCTCGTCGGGTACAGGATTATGTCTTCCAACCTCTATAATACACTAACAGATGTTGTTATAAAAAATTTCAAGGATGTTGAACACAAAGTACGTTAGTACAGCGTCCTTTGATGTTGGAAAAAGACGTACAGGAAAGTAAAGTCAAAACTTTAAAAGCGTTTTTCTCGGAAAACGTTTTTTTTTTAAACCGGCACACAGCATAACTCAAACAATTTTCTATTTTTCCACTCCAAACTAATATCAGATCTTTGAAACACCATTCCGCATAGAAATACGTTACCGATTTTTGATAACTTAATATTTCGATTTTTTAGGTACAAATAAGTGCCCATTTTTTGGTAGTAAAATGAACTTTTTTTTCAAATGCTCGCCAATTTAACAAAAAATAATATTTTCATAACCCGCTACGTATTTTTATAGCTATACTAATGTAGTTTGAGGAAAAAAATTTAATTTAGTTCCACATTAATTTTTGGTGCACTTCTACTGCGTGCCGCGGAGCCCCTCCAAAAAAACGGTTCCGCAGAATTAGCTGTTGAGGAGCCATTTTGTAATATTTTTTAATAAAGATTTTTTTTTAAAAAAACCTCGAAACATTCTTAATAACATATTTAAAATGGATTACCGCTTGGCTTTTCTTTCCACTTGAAAAAATTGCAAAAAATCTTAAATTTCCGCTCTCTACTGTGGTTTAACCGCTTAAGGGATGCAAATTTGTACGAGAAATCTTTTTAATTTTATTCGATTTACTTGAAATTTAACATCAACAAACTTCTATTCAAATAATCAACTCTGTTTCAGTATTTCTCAAAATTCATCACCAAAGGGGGCAAATTAGGATATGAAAGTTTATCCCCTGAAGATGCACCATGTATGGTATATTAAGGGACGAAATTTTTTTTCAAGAAACCTTTACTTTTACTCTTGATTTCCTGACCATTTAACAAAAACAAACCACACACAAATAATGAAAAAAATATGTTACAGCGTTTCTCAAAATTCATCCGCTTAGCGAGAAAATAAACATCTTTTATCTTGACCTGTATGAGACCATCAAAAATTCAAGGTAGATATTTAAATAAACGTTAATTTTTATTCAATGTTATTGTAGATTCTCAGTGGTGCCGTTCAGGTGATGAAGCGATTGGCTAGGAAAAATGGAATGATGTGTTAGACTCCCGACCCTGCCAAGTGTGAATGAGTATGTTGATTATAATAGCTGGGTCACGTGTTGTCTACCAGCCCTGGCATTTGTGAATGAAGGAAACAATCCCTATTTTCTCATAATAGTGCTTCCTTTCCAACAAGGCTGTGCTCTGCACCACAGGATTGTCCCCTGAGCCAATGCAATATCATAAACAAGAATTGTTTATTTCATGCATTCCAAGTAACATTAGCTCAATTAAAAAAGAGCTACAATAAGTTCTAAGCCGATTTCAGGTAATAAAATAAGAAATTTAATTTTAATAACCTCACGATCATTTCAGCCCAACAATATATGAAACATTAATCGGTCTATCATCATGAAGATATTCATAGTAACATAGAATAGACAAAATTTGAACTGAAATTCACATAGATAGATTTAGTAAGAATACTAAATAGTTGCCTCTAAAATGTTTTCCTAAATTATTAAATATGAAGATTATTTTTCGTAGTTTTAGAAAAAAATGTCGCAAAACAATCTTTAAAGTGATGTGACTGGTATATTTAATCTATGGATCAACACATCACTATAACTGATAAACCATATCTTTTTTAACACTAAACTTGAATTTAAAATTTAGATATAAAAACATCATTTTAAATTTTCAATTTGTCCTGAAAATAGAACAAACAATTGGATGTTTGCTGATGTAGTTGTGATCATATAAACAAAATTGAGGAGTGTGCAGCAATTAGACGGCAGCTCAAATTTTCACGGTTTCGAGATAAGAACATTATAACCCATTTAAAAAATATCCCCTCCTTGTGGTGCAATAAAGAGGCACCCCTAGTCAATTATTCTTCCATTAGATCGCAGCAGATTTGACGGAAGCAGAGCTGCAAGACGACTAAGTTTTTGGATTAATTGAAGATTTTTTGTATATTAGCATGTTTTGTTTTGATTGCTATATGTATTTTTAATATAATAAACGTGTTTGAAAGCAAATTTTGTTTTTTTTAGTCGAAAAATTCTTTGGATGTTAATTAGTGCACGGTGCAATAAAGAGGTAACTCCAAACATGAATCCCCCCCCCACCACTCAGAAAAAGGAATGTAGGGGGTTCGAAACAACCTTTATTCATAAGTAGGTACCTGTGTTATGATATGCAAACGAAAAAAATCTAAAAATCGAAATTTTGAAACGTTTTTTTTAATTTCCCAAAAAAGTGAAAAAAAAGGACCTGCCTCCTTATTGCCGCACAACTCCTTAATTAGTAACCAGGACCAAATACATTTTCTTTCTCTTACAAATAAGATATCGCTACTTCGGAAAACGAAGTAATTGCAATAGAAGATATGACCGAAGAACACAAAAAAGAAGAAATCGATGTAGGTGAGCAAAAGGAAACGTCGGCACGAAAAAACCAATTGATACGAAACTCTTGCCAAAGTTGGGCGAAATTAATTTTGCTAACCAGTGTTCATTTAATAACAATTATATTCAACTCTTAAACAATTGTTTTCCACTGTAGCAAAAAAATCCAATATGCATGAAAGATATTCCCTGGAAAATTTGAACTGAAAGTTAAAAAGAAGCATTTAAATATTTTTTCCGGAAAGCACACAAACCTCTTGGATGATAAGAAATTGCTACCAAAACTGATGACGATGATAATTTTCAAAGAAAGATATGGTGAGAAAATCACGTAATATGCTACCAATGAACTTTTCTGCATTAGTTTCCAAAAGAATGTGAACGTAAATATTCAAAAGGTAAATGAACCATAAGGCATGGGAATAAAAATAGGGATTTTCTCTTCACAAGGAAAAATTTTGTGTGACCCAATTCATTTACAATATTTTCCGTGCATCCTAATTTTGTGAACCTTCAACAATCCTTGGGCTATCCGCATTTCAATTTTTTTCACATTTTACAATGACTGCCACCAAGAAAATGTACAGAAAAGTAGCAAATATAGGTAGACAAAAAAAGGAAATTCCTTTTAATATATAGTGAATTTTGTGACTACTATCCAAGTTTTTTGAAACATTTCTCAAACAAACAATTTCCTTGATTAAGTTACATCGACGATGAGTTAAAAGTGTATCCATACTGTCGTTATATTCTACACAAATGTTAGCCGTTTCATTGGGAACTTTTATTCAACATAAATAACGTTCGAATCATGCTCACGAATACAACTAAGTACCAGACATTGGTTAGCAGTCTTTATATACAACTGACCAGAGAAGTTGTTACCCAACTGTTAAGCCCCACACAGACAGCTTTCTAGCTCTTAGATTTTTTTCAACTTAACTTCATCGTTCCCTGATTATTGCCAGTTGAGTTTATGGGGAAATAATAATGCAATATGAAACGCTGGTCACTAGTTAAAACATTCTATTCATATATGAGTTATTGATTTTAATATTCGGTAAAAATATTTAGGAATTATATTCCACTAAAAAACTCTCAACGAAATTTAACTATTAATTATAGAATTCAAATTTAAAAATTTAATACCATGTTTAAGCGTGGTTCATTACAAAAGACATTAATATGGAAATCTCGCAGAGATAAACACGACATAATTGGTGCATTAAAAATCGATAATTGACGATTTCTTAAATCATCATAACGTGCGTGAAATCAAATTAACTCACGCATTATCATGAAGGTTTGATTTTATAGGTCATTATCAATGCAATTGGATTTGATGTTAAGGTTTTCGATATTAAGTGCAATTAATGATAAGAAATTTCGATCGGATCTGATTATTTCAATAGAAGGTTGCATGATTCTTGAGTTAGTTTTGCTTGAAATTTTATTTATGTAGGGAATGCGTGATGTATGATAAGTCGATAATTGATTGTTGTTTGAAGGATAACACCCAAAGGAACCAATTTTACTCAATATATTTAAACAAATTTTTTTTATAGAGGGCGTCGTTTGGTGCATAGTACTGGATGTAAGAAATCAACAATCAAAGATGATCCTGACCATTTTTCAGACTAGTTAATCCAGTGGTTGCACTTGGCTGCAAAATGAAGAAGCACTAATCTTACTACCTAGTTGGCTCATTTATATTTGCCCTCCTTATGCACGCCTTGCATAACAACAGATACCAATTTGGATCCAGCAGTTTTGCTAATTGTTAGGCAATTAATTAATTGCTGGATTAATTTGCAATCTCAGACAACGATGAACTGTGGCCACTTCATACGTTTGCAAAGCCAAATAGCAAAACTAATTGAGCTTGCGGCTCGTACACAAGCCTAATCAACAAAAGTACGTACGAACGCTTTCAAACTTTTTATGGCGACACGGTCTACTACCCTTTGTCCATATGAAACATATATGGACGTATCGTATTATAAAACATCATATGTAGAATTTCTCGGACGATCAAACGCTACACCTGGCGAGTTGCATGTTAAATGTCTAGAGATTTGCTAATTGTTGCATAATTGAAATGCACATACATGTATGTATATACACATATAAATGATGTAATGATGCAGAGCTGCTTTCTTGTGTTACAAAATTCATTGTACGCAAGTAAAATATTTGAGGAAATCGCTATCCTTGATAGTTTACCGCCCTTACAATGTTTATGGAGTTTCGGTTTATTTCAATACATTTCCGTTGGTCGAATGAATTTGTTCAGAATGAGTTGCAACTGAGATAATTTCTACTCAAAAATGTGCTACAAAATAAATTTTTCAATATCAAAGCCAAATCTTTGAAGATATGGATAACCGAATAACCTCCAAATAAGATTTTCATTCACTTGATATAAAATGTTACTGACACATTTCCAACAGTATCTGCTTAGAATATACCAAATAGTTTATCACTTTACTACTGGACATACATCAACGACCAATTGCAGTAGCCTTCATCATTGATCCAAATGTTAGTTTTTCTTAGCTTTGAACCACCTAGCAATTCGCGCCACAAATTATCCATGAAAGATTTTCAATTTACCACAAAAATCGGATCAGATTAAGTCTCAAGGTTCAAGTTATTTATTATGTGAACTTCATTCTGTATTCTCTTTGGGCCAACACTATAGTGGCAAAAAGCCTAATGGCAATGAACAAGATGAACTTTTGACACGAAATTAGGTAAAGTTCAATTAGGCATCAACCTTTTATTGTGTAATCGAATTAACACCATTATTTAGTGCTGGGTGTTTATCCATCTTCGTAATTTTTTTCAAAATGTTTCAGCAACTGCAATTACCGGCATTTGTTAGGGAGGTGAAAATTAAATCGATGCTTGAAGAATCGATACTTGATGGATGCAATGGTCACATCCATGGTCATTTCAATAAAATATATTTTGCGTACAAGAGAGCAGATGAAAAAAGGGAACGATTTAAATTAGAATCAAACATATTAAATTCACACTGCAATAGGTATTCTCATTATTTAAACTATCAATAATGCATAATGTTTTAGAGGATCAAAACGTTGCAGCTAATGCATTTTCATAGCAGCAGGAAAACCAAAATTTGTTAAAATGTCAAATTTTTGATTTTATCAATTTTGGCAAGAAATCATGTAAAATAAAATGTTTTTCGAGACCACAAATATTTTATATAAATATATTCAAGCTTCAAAGAATTTCTTGAAAATCAAAAACTTTGTTTGAAGCTAAAAAAATTCAAATCTGAAAATATATTTTTTACATCTAAAATTATTTTTTTTGTAAATATTTTTATATTAAAAATATTTTTTCGAATACACAAAATTTTTAACAACTATAATTTATTTTAGAGTAACAATACTTTTTGAAGGTTTCAAGTATCTAAAAAAAATTTTCGAATCTAAAAGTATATTTTGAAAGTCAAATATATGAACAAATTTTGAGATTTAAAACTATTTATAGGAGCCACACAAATTTTTTTCTCTACATTAAATTTTTTTAAAAAGATTTTGTAGTATTTTATATTTGTTAATATTTTTTGGAGCAAACGGTTTTTAAAAAAAAAAATATTTTTCTATTTATATTTTACAAAGCATTAATATTTATTACAGACATAATTCTGTATTTTTAACGTTTAAATTCAAAACATTCATACGAATTTTATTCATCGTTTACGAATGTATCGATATCTCATTTACAATAAATTTTCCCATTCCTATTTAAATTGCTCTCATAAAAGTAATGTACATAAATCACAACATTACCTTGCATCACTCGAACAAAACAAAAAAATAATAATAAACACAAAGCGGTGATTTCAAAAGCCAAAGAAATTTTTACTAATGACTGGCAGCCGTTGAATTATTGCAGATTTTCTTCATGCCGACAATGTTACTGCGTCTTTTATGTTGGTTAATAGTTTCTGTTTTATATGGCACTTTGCACAATTTTTTCCTTATTCGAGTGCAAATTTGAGATTTATGTGTTTTGATAAATGCAAAATTGTTGCGAAAAACATAAAGGTAAATTTGCAGAAGATGGTGATGAAGATGGTTTGTCTTTGGTGAGAGTTGTTAAGTAGTGAGAAATATTTCGAGTTAGAAGAAGAATGATGTTTTGAAGAAGAGTTTCGTTCAATAGTTTACAAAATGGAAACTAAGAAAATTAAGAAATAAAAAGAATGAAGCGTAAATAAGGTGGTCCAAAACCACCATTATTTGGGTATCAATACATTAGCTATAAAAAGTTGAGATGAATTCAAGGCCAATTTTCATAAATTATATCAAAAGTTCAAGACAATTTCTGGAAAGACTGATAAGGAAATATTAAGAGATCTTAAGGTTTTAAACTATCATCCTATTCTGGTCCAAAAAAATTCCTTGAAATAGCAATATAACTACCTCTAATGGACCAAATAACCTGGAGTATGATGAAAAACAGTATAAGAACCAAACACATTCATTCACGTTGCCTTCAATAATATCCAAAAAAGGTGCAGATGGCTTTGATTTCTGTTAAATTATATTAAAAATGGAACGTTTAAGCAAAGAATTGGCAAGGATGCTCTGCAGCTTAGGCTGCTTTTTGTTTCGAAAGGCTAATTCTCCTAACAGCATTTCTGTGGCATGGAAATTTATGCATGATTCTAAACATATTTTCGATGCTGAAAAATCTTTTGTGTTTCTTAATAAACTTAAGTTTTTAAGATACAATGTAGGGTTTTTTGGTGGCATTTGTATTCAGGGAACAATGTAGTTGATGCACTTAATCTGAAAAATGTTGCTATTATAAAATTTTCGTGTATAATAGATATAGATATAGATATAGATATTCTGAAGGCCACACAAAAGAATTGCAAGCATATTGCCTGTTTTCTAAAGTAACTACTCCAGACAACAGGATCTCTGTGGGATTTTCTCTCGAAAGTAATACGCTACTTGCAATCTTTCCCTGATTGTATTGTCATGCTTATGAAGAGCTTAAGACGATCACACATGCTTCATGGGTAATGCATATGTAAAAAGGTTACCGCATCAATGCGAATACATTTTCGAAGTCATTGACCACTTTTGCAGCATTGTGGAACCACAAAGTCACCTCGGCTTAATAGTTAATTTATGAGCCGAAGCACTGAAGAATTTTCAACGCATCAGATTACAATTTGTTACCTTGCTACCGTGCAGCTAGTATTTTTGGAGGTCCATAAAACGCTAACAAATCACCCCAACAACCTCGTTAGCCGACAAGCTTTATAATCCCACTAGCCTCAAGGCTCTGGATGAGTTGGCCGTTTACCTAGTTAAACTATTTTAATAGGTGCTCCTTAGGAGTCGCGTGAAATCATTTAATTAGATTCGCATCATATTACATCATCAATTCACCACAAATTCCCATCAATTGCACAATTATCCATGTTAGATGGCTGCAACTTCCTCTTGTTGCACGATTGCATCTAACAATGTGCAATTCATGTTTTCTGTTTATTTACCATAAAACAATTAGATAATCTTTCGATTGCCATCTCGAGAGAGAGAAAATATGATCCAAAAAAAAAATATATTTCAAAAAATTTTCAATTTCCATTATAACGATATGGGGTTGGACAAAGGAAATTATTTTTTGTGCCGAATTGAGAGACAGTAATGCACTAACCATATATATATATACACTCTTCTCGATCCCGGGAACACATACAAAATGACTCCAAACAAACAGAAATTAGCTTCGGATAGTGTGCAATGAAAATTACAATGTTGCTAATATCGGTCGCGGTTGGCTTAGCCGCTTAAGAAATCCAAAATTCAACTGTGTGAAACAGCAATCCAGATTTTGACATACCAAAATATCGGACGTCCAAGTCCGAATACCACGCGATGATTTTTAATAAATGCAATGCAACAAAAGATACTCATCGCCAATGTAGATACATCGAGCAATACTTGTACGTACTTATCCTACGCAATGGTGAACGTAGAGACCTGTGGCGCGAAACCACGGATACCGAGTGCAAATAGTGCAATAATTCATTACCGAAAAATCACCATCAATTCTTACGAAAAGCATAAACCGCAACAAAGGGGCCAAAGAAGCAACGTCGGTCTTGTTAGCCAATTATGGATAGCGTGCACCATGCCATGCCAATCCATTTCAAATCCCAGCCAGATTAGGCAGCATCTTTTATCTGCAGGCCATCCACTTTTTGGGGAATTATGTTGCTGTATACATGTGTTGTGTGCTTTTGAATGTAGTTTTCAATGAAACACTTGATTTTCACGGCATTTGCTTCAATTGGAAATTGTGCCGAATAATTCATAGGTGTAAATAGTGAAACGGATTTATTAGGAAATTACGGTTTAGCTGTTAGATGCAAAAGTGTATTTATAGTGTGTAGCTTGAAATTTTTCGTGTTCGACCTAAGGTTTTGGGTCAAAATCAAGGTAGTTGTTGAATTTAATTTAAAAATATTCAATATAAGATTGAAAATTGCTCTTATTGTTAAGAATGTTTTGCACTATATCACTCTACAATTATTGTTAATTGTTTTAAAAATCTAAAAAATGAAACAGCTTACTTTTCATTCTGTACGAACATGTTTAAAGCTTTAACCATGAAATTGTTCATTACATAAATCATTACTATTTTTGAATTTCTAAACGTTCTATTCATTTTGTGATACTAGCAAGCTTCATAGTCAGCTGCATTCTATTGAATTATTATATTTTGGGGTGCCAAAATTTTTTCGATGCATTTTGTTTCATTCATTTCAATTCATTTAATTCAGTCATGAAAAACATGGATTTTTCTATAGCTGTTGAAAGAAAATGGCTTTTAAGGCATGTGGTAACTAGCGAACAGCATCAGGAAGGATCAACCCTTAACAGAAATTCCTCCTACTGCTTGTAAGACTTCAAGCGGCGATCATAGTGCGTCAGCTATGCCACGAGAAATGAGCATCGATGGTCTTTGGCGGCATATCTTATACAGATTGTGCGAAAATGGTAGTAAAAACTTAAATATGTACATAAGTGCATGATACTTTTTAATTTATATTTTAAGCTCAATATCTTTTACTTTTATTTACCGAAAACGTTGAAGCATGCACGCTAATAAAGTGCAAAACATCAAGTAAACACCACTCCGTCCGGTGAAAATTTCCTATAAACCACATAAGAAAAAAACTTCACATATTACGATCAGATCAAGCTAAATGCATTACGAATGATGCACACGCGTTTTCCGGATTCCGGGAAAATTAAAAGACCCCCCTATTTTCTCACTCTTTCCCAGTGGCCGGCCTACCATGGCGGTTACAACACACCTCAATTCAATTGGATTTGAATAATGTGCATCGCATCTTGTTGCACGGTAGATTAGTAGGTGAAGCAAGCAAGCCGGAATCAATGAAAACACACACTCAACGTTGTGGAGTGCAATGAAAAAAAGCAGGTTTCGATAGAGACCTGCAGACTTGGTAACTGTTATGAAAATGGATATAGCGAACTAATAAAAATATTCCCTGACCAATTGGCAGGGTTTTTTTTGCTAAGCCCCCAATCATGTTGGTGGTAATGCTTCGTTGAGAGCAAATTATTTTTTGCTGACGCGCAAATTTGAGTTGACGAGTTTTTGACTTTTTTATGGAAGTGTATAGCTTTTGATACTTGAACCACTGTACGAAATTTCAGCCAATTCAAACTTTTGGTGCTCATGTTGGGCATTGTCCTTCCAAGTATATAACTAAAGAACTTGGGGTGTCTTTTGTTTTTCCTTCTATCTTCAAGCAATCCACAGGATGTCGTTTTACAGGAAGACAACCCTCAATTCACCACCTCTTTTAAAGTAGACAAGCTTGATATTATGCAGCAACAATCTCCTCCCAATCCGGAATATGTTATCCTTACGACTTGCTTCCTGGACTCTACTTTACTGTGCGTTACAAACTAGCCCAATTTCAACATTCACCAAATATCCGCATCGCCATACACATTTGTGCATAGGTGTAATGTTGGAAAACATTACAATATATAATTAATACATAATACCCAAAAAAAGAAGAAGATGGAATGTGAATGAGGCATTTTTCGGGTAGGTATCCATCTTTGTATCTTTCAATTTTCAGAGGAGTTCCTTTGCGTGCTATTGTTAGTCAATCCAATTTTAAATAAACCTATTCAATGCACCAAAATGGATAGCTACCTCATCAACCATCGGTGGATTGTTGCGCTTACAAGAGATTGCGCTTTGGTAAACGTTAGTTGTTGGAAGCACCTATTAAAGCAAACATGCAGTATAATTGACGGTTGTTTGGTATATATACAACTCGGTCAGCATTGCGCTTTGCATAATGTAGAGATTATCATGAGATTACGGTTTTGCGTGAATTTAGTTTGCTATTGAAAATTACATCATTTCATGTGAGTGTAACTCTTTTAAGTGGAGCTCAATTAGCTTCTTGAAATTTTATTTGGGTTTTGAATGTCGTATTTGTTTTATTTCAGCTCAGAAAATTTATTTATGCAATGGATCGAATGGAAAAGCAAATATTTACTATATATAATATTCGTCCAAACTATTTGCTCGCTACAAGTTGTAAATGGATTGGATTATTATGAAAAAGAAGATGCTAGGACATTTGTAAGATCCTTTTTTGAAGAAGATTCCAATATTTTTTATATGTTTATTTATATTTCTTTGATTACTATCATTGAATTTTGGAAATCGCGTCCAGTCAATAAAAACTATGTTGTTATATTTTGATTTGGTTCTAACGAATTTTTAAGCTGTTTCACATCGAGTTTTGTTTTGTTTTGGGAAGTGGCACTAGCCCCAAAAATTTAGCTGCAACTGGGAATATCAAGGCTTTCAAAAATCTTCAAATTCGTATCTGTTTTATACTGGCCATTGCGAAAATATAAAATATTTTGGCATTTTGGGGCGACCATCATGCCAGAGAATCTGGTTTCGTATCCCACGTACCCTTAAGATAAGAACAAAATTGCACATAGAAGTGTATAGCACTCTACAATTGCAATGGTATCTTTTCTTAACTTTATCTCATATTATGTCTTGACCTTAGAAAATAGGCGAATAAGTCATAATAGCCATTTGAATTGTGAAAGAATTAATTCAATTTTGATTCAAAAATCACTCCTGATTCTAGCACTTTAAATAATTAACTAACAAGGAAAGTATGCTACGATTGGTGTAAAATTTGGAAAAGATCAGTGAGTGATTCAATTAACAACTATTAAAAACACTAAATGAGCCTATTACTTTTTTTCCAAATTGATTTCAAACATTCTAATGCAAAGGAAGTTATATTCTGCACAAAGTAAGAAAGATTTTTAAATAGACATGTAGGCGCTATGTTTCGCTGCACACAAGAATCTTATTGGATATTTTCAGGCAAGGCTCAAAAGCAACTGCTCGAATGAAATTTAAAAAGTATCTTACCTTAAAACAAAAATATCTTAAATGGGGTTACTTATTTATTTTTGCTGAAAAAAGATAAACTTTTAACAATTTTTTTTGTTAAAACTGTTTCTGCGATATAAATCAATTTTTTTCAAAGAGTCTATTGAATGTTTCAACTTTCAAAAACAGTTATTAACCTTTTTTCAATATTTGAAAATCGTGGCTGCACGGTAATATCACCTGAGACAGTTACTCCCTGAGTTGTTTCACGACGTACGACCTAGCGTCTGCTTCATGGATTTAAGAAATTAAAACATTTTTTTTAATTTTTTAAGATTCACATAATAATGGTACGAATTTTCATGAAATTTTTATTTCGTTTTCTAACGGAAAATTGCTTGTTTCATGGAATTATGTACCAACACATGAATTAGTAGTATTTTTTTCTTAACTTAAAAGATTTTTGAGACACTCTTGCATGCAATTATAGCTCGAAAAATATTTTTTGATCACCTAAAATGCCTAAATAAAATATTGGATACAATGAAATGGAAACTGTTTATAAATTTTTATTGGCTATTCTCTAAAAATGAGGCTCAATTTTTCATAAAATATGCCAAAGAAGCTCTCAAAGAAGCAGAACTGATATCGGCGTGATTTCAAATGAAACGATTTCAGTCGAGAACAATAAAGAACTAAAAATCTATTATAAAAATGTCGTTATCTTTGAGTAAATTCATCTTTTAGAACTTTATTTTCGGCAGTATCAATTAGAAAATACAAGTCACATATTTTCATTCTTGCTTTTGTTCTTTTCCAGTTAACTCATCGTTCGAAATGATAGTCTTCACATTTTATTTTAAAGCAATTTTAAAACTAGTGACTACTGCTAATAACAATTTTGAGTACATGTACTGTGATATACTTAGACCAAGTATATCACTTACACCTCCTCCAAATTATTTTCCACTTGCATTACTCTTGGAAAATTTCAATGATAAATAATACAACATGATTATGATGAAAACTATATTTCATTGAAAAATGATCTTGCTAAACTGTTCAAGTCTCAATTATGAGAAGGAAACGAAACAAACCGAAAACCATTGCCAACTTCTTTAAGATTTATTGTTTTCGAACACGAAACATGAAATTTCAGAAATGCAATCGAACAGAGAAAAACAATAATTATTATTGATGAGCTTATGCAAAATATTCTGCACATTGAGCAAATATTTGCACATCACATTCCATAGTAATATTTTTCTGTCCGAATAGAGATTTGGGTCACTTGTGAACCAAGTGTTAGATAAATTGCTTGAAAAATTAAATTTTTCAACGAGAGATGTGAGATTTTTTATACATTTATTTAATTAACAAAAATTCGAATTGAAAGTAAGGAGAATGGAAGAAGGAAGAAGGTAATCGTTGGTGTATTAAGTTCTAATTAAATATGTAAGAAGCGATTCAAAGTTTGAATAAAGAAAAATCAGATGCTGAAATAATTTATCCTCTTATTTGAAAATCACTACCGGATGAACTTTTATCTACCCTTTAGTCCAGAATATAATTCTTTTCGCATCTATTTGCCTGCAGCATCAAATCTGCATAATCAAAATCTAGATATTTTTTCACTGTTTTACTCCAGATATTAAATTGAATTATCATTGATGATGAAACATGTTGCGTTTCAATTATTTGTCTTGTTAGCCTCGGGGCTGTATAAGGTGAACCGGATAATATGAACTTAAAATTATTTGTTTACATATTCGACATGCATCCAAACATCTTCAAAGCAATGATGAAACACATCAAATAGGATACTATAAATCGAGTTAACTTCTTCAATTTCAACTCAAAGACATGAAGAACAATCCACTCAACTTGAAGATGTGTGTTGTTAAAGCATTGACCGACATTGTTCTCTGCTGGCTCGGTAAGTAGTAGTTTTTTTTGTTGCTGTTAATATTTCAAAGACAAACATCTATTACAGCTTCAAGTTGTAGTTTAATGCTATATGAGTATGAATAGATAGTAGAAGTTAGAAGATGCATGATAATAGTGTGTCTTCATTCATTCATTCAACTATTCATGTTTGTAAAGATATTCGTTAAAGATTTTTGAGATTCAATAAATAAATTGTATTAAATAATGCGATAAAATGTTTACAGGGTAATATGAGGACACACTATATTTGCAGTGCCTTGCGACTGGAGAGCACAGCTCTGCAAACAACATTCACCATATTCACCACTCTAATCATCTTTAAATAAATACCAAGACTTCTGATATTACCGACCAACTTCGTCTCACCACTTTTCTATTATATTTATTACGTGCCATGCAATTAAATTGAAGATAATAATCACTCTCCCTCATTGAAAACTCTACGATAAAATCCATAAAATTTCGGATCACATGCATTTATCGCGTTCAATCAAGTCAATAACGTAAAATTTGGAACAAAATTTCGACAGGCAACCACACAATTTCCATTCAAGCAATATTCGTTCGGGGAAAAAAACCTTAATGATGGCAAAACTATGTACACTATGAATCTATTGTTCGTATATCGAACGTATGTAGACGCTCTTTTGCAATATAAAATTGCCTGATAATGGAAGATCTCGCAAAGTATGGTGTAGTATATATGTATGTAGGAAGTATGAACCCATCTAGCAATGCATGAAGTCTAACATACATACATGCCACACATTCGTCCATGTAACAACTAATAGACGCTGCTGCTGAGGTAATAATGCACTCAACTAGACGAAAATGCGAGTATGTTAACATACTTACTCGCATGTTATGATATAACACGCGAAAACCGCATTGACTCTATTCTATGGTGTGAATCCAAACAAAAAATTATAAACTGGTTGTCGAATGTGTTGGAAGAAGTATGTTCCCGACCAAAAAAATTAGATCAAATTGTATAAGACAACATTAAGTATGGTATCAAGCGTGTCGCCACCAATGTTCTCAAGGCAAGGCCAGAATATCCTTTTCCATTGGCAGAGCAAAATACATTAGCGATTTTTCAAGTCAATTGCGTTTCCTGAAACCCATTGTTCAGTCCTTGTTTCAAGAGTGGATCATGTCTTGCTTGTGCTGCTGCGTCCATCAACAGCACAATGGGCCTGAGGCCAAAGTGCATGATCTGAACTATAAAGCAGTGGATGAAAAACATCACTGTAAAACATGATATCTATCTAATGTAGATCAACACTTTAAGTTGAAATAGTTACTAAGCAATGAATCAATCTGGAAGGCGAAAAATACTTTGAGTCCAAATAATTGCATTCGTACATTCGCCTCTTCGTTTTCTTGTCATCATAGAAATAACTATGGAACTTTACATTTTCCATCAAAGGAGTGAGGGCATGAATATAGGATAACCCCACTTAAAAACTTATTTCGTTTATGATCTAATGTTTATCATATAAATTTCACATGCACATTTGCACATTGAAGCTGAAATTCTTAGGATGACACCGTTCCAAATAATCTAGAAGTTCTTGCATTAACGGAATGATTACGACACTTAATACGCATTTAAATTAAGAATTACACCCACTCTGTTGAATAAGGGAGCACTCTAGTGTTCGTCTATAAAAATGGAGCTATCTTCTCATTTTCCAAGGAATTTTCTTCGATGATCCATTTGTAACGAAGAAAAATTTGAATTTATGAACATTGGATTATTAGCAAGAAGACAATAAAATTAGGTATCGCAAGAACGGAGAACAGCGCGAGATACTGTCGCAGGGATGGACAGGTAGACGCCCGACATCATGAGCAAAATTTCTGTATGCATTACAAAACCTTATAACAAGAAGAAAAAAACCGAATAGAATAACGGCATCATCTTTTTTGTCTAACTAGATTCCTTATTCCTCATCTCCGATGTGATCTAAAAATAACTTAATGCCTCACCCATTTGAAAATTTATCGATTAGAAGCTTGCGAGGTTGTCCATCGATCATATTCTTCGTTAGGCCTCACCAAATTGAGCGCGCTCAGAACGTGTTCCGTTGTGCGTAGAAGATAGAGAAAAATCAAGCGAAAATAATAAGCTGATATTGACGGTTTTGGTTAATTTTAAAACATCAACTTGGTGGACCAAAGAACGTCACTGGATGCACTGTTTACTTACTAACTGTAGATATTTGCATGGTGTATGTTGTAAGTGCTCGAAATCTGACACTGTTGCTTAAACAGTTCTAATTAAATTTTATATCTATACAAATATGTATTGTATGAGGGGATATTATGGGATATATATTATATGGGATATGGGATATTATATGGGACATGCAACACAGCCTTCATTCAAGCCAGCAATATCGATGAAAAGTTGAATATTGTTAAATATTTGATAGTGACGACTTATGCTCACTACAATCTGCAAAATTATCTTAATTGAGCACTCGTTAACTCTGCAGTGACTGCACAAAATGAGTCCACATTGGCAGCTTTTGGGATTTCATTAAATTAATGATATTCTACGAATCTGTGCCAATTTTCTGAGTTATGCAAATTTTTCTCAGGATTGAATTTTTCTTATGTATTTTTCAATTTTATTTTGTGTTCTGAATATTATCCTTTTTTAATGAAATTTCCGGAAGAATTCAATTTATATTTTGGAATGTTTTTCGTGAGTATTTCTGATTGTCCTTAAAAAGGCTTGACAGCTTAATTCTACCCCTGAACACATACTGGCTCTCCAGAAGAAATCAACGATTGAACTCACTAACAAGGATAATGGATCTTAATTGGTATTTTTTTTAATATACTTCGGTCCAAGAATACAATTTCATCAAAAATCCAACGAGAAAAATAATAATCTAAGGGATACCAGAACTTTCTATGAATCTCAACCCATTATTGAAGATTGATGTTGCCTTGCCTATTGTATGGTGAATTTATTTTAGAGAAATGCATATAGTGTTTTCGACACTGGAGAGTATTTTTGCTGCCTTTCAGCTTTCATTGGGTGTATAATTTTCTTTATGCGCTGTTGTTATGGATATTTAAATTTTTCTATGATACGTCGAACAATTTTTAGAATTAATTTTCCATAAAATTTCAATTTGATTTGGTCGCAACACTGCAGAATTTTATTTCGTATGTGTGTTTGAAGAATTTGTTTTTAAATATGTGCATTCGAAAAACTTTTTCAATGCAATCTTTTCAAGGAAAAATCGCAATATGATTTAAATTTGTAAAATTTATACAGTAGACCGGAAACCGTTCTAGATGCTTTTTCTTGGAATGCTATTATTATTATTAATGTTAATTACAAAAAAAAACATACCAGGTATTTTCGGAAACAAATAGAGAAAAAATAAGTTTGCAGTAAATATTGACCTAGTTTAAACGGTTGTTCGAAATTTCAGCGGCACTGGTTAAATGCTTCGTGAATCCTCACGTTACATTGAATTTTTCGAGTATTTCACTAATTTTCATGCAAAAGGCTTGCCATTCCATCCCATTGTAAATTCATCAATAAAATTTCAGTTTTCTGGTTGACAGCCTTCGTCACACATCATTATTAAAGCATGTAACCCAACAAATTTTATTGCTACTGTAATAATACCCATTACACCCTTTAGTGTAAAGAAGCCTACTTTCAAGACGCTTTGCAATCAACAACAATAAAACGAACACTTCAGCAACAACAGCAAGTACCAAAAGCAGCAGCAGCGCCAACTTGCAACAAAAAAATAATAATCAAAGCAGCAACGCCACCATTAAACATTACGTACAGCAACTAACAACGAGACGTATGTACATATGTGAAAATGTACGAAACGGCGAACGAAAGAAACAACTACTGAACCAAGAAGTTACATTTAAGGTGGATTGTTTGGTTGAAAATCAAGAAAGAAAAAGAGACGAAAAAAATGCAGCAGCAGCACAAGAAAAAAGACTTGGTGGCAACAGCCGGAATGGTGATGCCTGCCTGCCTGCTTTGCCACCAAACAAGAGATACCACACCAGCCACCACAACCAAGACCAAACTATAAAAGTCGTTAGCGGCCAACTTTTGAACATCATTAACTTGTTTGCTTCTCATCTAACCACAAATCCTAAAATTTAGTTTTATTTTAATTTAAGTGTAAAACAAACGCAACCAAGTTTTGGTGAAATGAAACTTTTGGTAAGTGAATTGGATATATCTACGAGATACAAAGATGCGGTTTAGTTTTATCCTTCCGGACAAAAGAGTGTTTTAAGGATTCATTCCGCGCAGTGAAACAATGTGAATGATTTTGAAGTGTGCAGCTAATCAGGCAAGCGTCGTGAATGGAGCCTCAAACTTCCCAAAGGACATTAGATTCTAATCTAGATGGATTACATGTTGAAAGAACTCAAGTTTGGATGATTTTTCGAAGCACTCGGATGACATTATAGCTTCCGAATGCTGTTTTGACACCATTTTGGGCCAAAAATGATGTTCTAGCTCAATTTCTCTGAGAATAGAGCTAGCATCCATACTATTACGCGCAACCTATATACCTCACTTTGTTGACAACATATCGTCCAATTGAAAAACTGTGGCAATTGAGTAGTTTTTTCAACGAAAATCAAATAAACTATTTAAAAACCAGGCAAACATCGGCAACATTTTCGATAAATACATTTATGTGTTGAATTTCATTTGTGAAAAATCACATTTTCAATTTTCTACATTTCATTGGTAGTTTCGTTCAGTGCTATCAAGCAAGTAACGCTTTCAATAAACAACACTTTTGTATACGCTTTCTATGGCGAACACTTTCGATTTCATATACTTCTTGTAATCTTTCACTAATTGGATGCATAGCGTGGAAGATTAAGCACCTATTTCCTCTTGAATAATGCAAAACTTTTACGGAATCAATTCAAACCGAATTGTTTCACGAAAAAAAGTCTAAACATACTCAATTCAAAAGCTTTCTACACAATTGGCGCCGTTTTATTTTGTATTATTTTTTTCAAAAAAAATATGCTTAGCATATATGAGATTTTCATATTTTTAGAAATCTTTACTAATTGAAAATTGCATTGAATATAATTATGCGCATAGACTTCAGATACAAGAAGTGAATAAACGTCCCAACAATAAAGCTGACCTCCATACTAGCACTAATTTTCACTATCAATTTGTGGTCAATTTACCATTGTTTCCAGTTCGTTAGAAGAAAATCGATTGAAATTTGAGCCTCAAAATGAGGTTTTTTGTTTAGCTGTTTCAAATATGAACTATGATTTGCTTTTAGCAAGCACTGTCGTGCTAACAAACAACAAGAGTCACATTCAAAAATAAAACTAAATCTAAAATTTGCTACCATATTCTTCTTCTTAGATCCCTTGTATGTGTCATTCATATGTGATTTTTCTCATATTCCAGCGCACAGCATTTGTACTGGCACTGGTCCTTTTGGGCACGGTCGCCGCCGAAGAGGAGAAACCAAAAGCTGCGGAAAAGGCCGTCGAGGATACCAAGACCGCCGAATCGGAAGCGGTCGAAGACAAGAAACAGGACAAACGTGGTGTGCACGGATTCGGTGATTTCCACGGTGGATTCGATTTCGATGGTGGATTCGATGGTGGACACAGCGGTGGATTTGGAGGTGGTGGTGGACACAGCGGTGGATTTGGTGGTGGTGGCGGCGGATATGGCGGCGGTGGCCATGAACAAAAAACTTTGACGATTGTCAAGAAAGTCCCGGTCCCTTACCCAGTGGAAAAACACATTCCATACCCGGTTGAGAAAAACATTCCCGTACCGATCAAAGTAAAAGTGCCAAAACCATATCCAGTATACAAGAACGTCCCGTATCCAGTCAAGGAAATCGTCAAGGTTCCAGTGCACATCCCAGCTCCCTATCCAGTCGAGAAGAAAGTTCACGTGCCAGTTCACGTACATGTCGACCGGCCATACCCAGTGAAAGTATACGTTCCCCAACCATATCCCGTTGAAAAGAAGGTGCCGTATGAAGTCAAGGTACATGTCCCAGCTCCTTATCCAGTCATTAAGAAAGTCCCATATCCAGTCAAGGTGCCAATCCACGTAGACAAACCATACCCAGTGGAGAAGATTGTACATTTCCCGGTCAAGGTTCCAGTCGATCGGCCAGTTGCCGTACATATTTCGAAACCAGTACCATACCACGTCGACAAGCCCGTACCGTACCATGTCATCAAGAAGGTTCCAGTACCAGTGCATGTGCACGTAGATCGCCCCGTACCAGTCCATGTCGACAAGCCAGTGCCAGTTCCTGTTAAGGTTCCAGTTCCAGCGCCTTACCCAGTCACCAAAGAGGTGCCGGTCAGGATTGAGAAGAATGTACCATATCCGGTGAAGGTAGCAGTTCCCCGACCAGTGCCCGTCCACATTGAGAAGCATGTGCCGCAGTACCACACCAGCGCGGTCAGCTACAAGGTTCCCGAGTTCCATCACGTGCAGGCCGATTTGGGTGGCGGCGGCGATGACGGTGGGCACGGAGGGGGCGGTGGTGATTTCGGAGGGCACGGGGGAGGCAGCGATGATTTCGGAGGACACGACTTTGGCGGTGGCGATTTCGGAGGTGGGCATCATGGTGGTGGTGGCGAATACGATTTCAGCGAACACGGCGGACATTAATTAAATCAACGAGTTTAGGGGTAAAAAAACATCGAAAATCATCAAACACCAGGACAACGAAGCTCGATTCTTTTGCTAGGGTTTCTTCCTGGTGATTTAGAAGCTACCAAATTTGTATTATAGTCTGTAAATACCTGAGATCAATCAATGTATGCTGTGTCGTCGTTTTTTACAAATAATTTTTTTCTTGTTTCTTTTTTTATAGAAAAAAAGCAAAAGTTTCATCACATTCACGTTATATTTTATTAAGTTTGTTTTATGCGAATGAAATATAAAAAAATACATTATTTAAAAACCAAATGTTTTCAATTAAGAAGAAATCCAATCGCGAATAAACAAGGACGTGATATTTGCAAAAGCAGAGAAGACTCTAACATATATTTCTAAAATTTCTAACTACCTATTTGCATAGTGTCCGCTTGTTTATCAATCAAAATAAACTACCAAGTCTCCTTTCAATGATAATCATTTCCAGCTACCAATCCCAACCTCATACATCACCCAAGCAGATACTTCCTGCATTCGGAAGAGAAAAAGAAGAAGCAAGACCAACTGTATCACTTTCGGTAAGTAATAGTTGTGCGGATTTTCTTTTCATCCTGGCGAAAGTCTGATATCGATATGCTTCGCGCAAGCCAAGAAAGATACATTGACTCACGCACCGGAGATACCAATCAAAAGTGCAATCCGTACACCTGACGTGTGTGTTGGATCATGCATGGATGGCGTCCGTTTGGCTTACATCTTCTCATGGATTAAGCCAGTTGTTATGCAACCCGATAATCTTGCATTGAGGCAATCTAGGAAGTGAATGAATTGTACATGCATTCCACCTTAATTTGGGAAATTCATAAGATGCAAGCATGGTGCGGCAAAGCGCTTGCTCTTTGCTGCCATGCTGACGCCGCATTCGTATATTGGCCATATGATTTCTATATCAAACTGCACACTCATGTGAATCCGCTCAATTAAGCTGGATTGCATCATCGATTCTTCATTACACATTTCCACACTAAACCACTTTATTCGGCCGCCGGGCTCCGTTCCGGACTTTCCATTGCACACTCGCCTCCTTCGGCGGCGTACAGTGTGTGAAATGGAAAGTGGAAAATTATATTGGCAGATTTTCGCTATCATGATTTTCCAGGTCTGTATCTCAAAGCAAGTTGTAACATAACTCATGCTTCGAAATATTCAAATGCAAACTATGTATAGATAATAATGCACTCTGCATTGCAGCATGTATCCAGACCATATTTTGAATCTGCTTCGATGGCGCCAAACTGAAAAGTGTTGCAAACAGATAGAAAGATAGACGAAGCATAGATACTTGTCTGCGGAGTAATGGCTCCAGTTTAGATGAACGACCGCCTGCACTAGCGAAAACATGTAATTTTGCAAAACGAAGTTAAGTAATATTTATTTGACCTGAGCCAGACCTCCATTTCGATTTGATGTAGTAACCTGCTGGTTATATTCTATTGGACGGCAAACGGTTAATTCGCGGACTCCATCGAGGAGGAAGCAAATGGACCTCGTGATGGAATCAGTTTGAGGAAATTATCAGTAGCTTTTGCGGGCTACATAATATGATCTCGATGTTCCGACAACCGCAGCGACGTTGGTTACGATCTTTGAGTTTTATTGATTCCCCATACTTTTTACAAGTGACACAAATGAAAGTTGAATTAAACATTTCCGAAGTGAAAAAGAAGAGGAAACAATGCAAATGGTGGGTACTTACTTGGCGTACGGAATATTGGCTGGAATATGATACTTTGCGCCGGGATCAAAATCCATTTCCGATCGTAGGACTGGTGGTTTGATGCCGCCATATCGTTCCCTGAAGTAGATAAAGATTAATTAGTATACGTTTACTTTGTGTTGATCGGTATGGCATCAATGGAAATACTAGAAGGATTTAATTATCTATCGCTATGAGGAAGTCTTCTCTTGGAAATAAAATATTTAAATAGATGGATGAATGAGCTCAAATGTTGGATCCTTTTTCAAAATAATATTGTGCCAAAATTCAAAGACAAATGAAAACTTAAGCAAGAATGAAACAGTTGAAGGACTTGCATCAACAACGAAGTAAATTCATTTATTAATATTGCAAAATTACAGACTCGCCATGGACCAATTCACGGTTTACCACCGCCACATGAGAGGTTTTATCCGGAAAATAAACTTAATTTGAAAGGGCTTAAAATAAAGCTACATGCTTCCTGCCCTCCTATTGCCTAATTGATTCTTGGGCTGAAAATGTCATTACATTTTCAACTATGTTTAAGCATACGTGATCGAGAAGTCTATATATGAAATTTGAATTAAGGGGGCAGTACTCTCTTAAAACGGAGAAAATGGATCTTTTTTTAAATGTATATTAAAGATAAGCTGTTAAAGTTGACAATATATTTAAAAAAAATCAATTAGTCTTGAGTATAAACTACTGCACGAGCTTAAATTTAGGATGATAAATAAGTTTTTCGCGATTTGGTGCACGT
The DNA here is from genome assembly GCA_963942545.1 of Oxycera nigricornis. Taxonomy (NCBI): domain Eukaryota; kingdom Metazoa; phylum Arthropoda; class Insecta; order Diptera; family Stratiomyidae; genus Oxycera; species Oxycera nigricornis. The sequence continues at coordinate 6,155,052 of OZ012661.1, forward strand.
TTGAATATACGTGTAACGATTTTTCACTTTTTTCGATGGAAAAAAGTGTTCTAGAATCGTCAAAATTTTGGACGCTTGACTTTACGGCGATGATTCTGTGTGAGTATTCCAAAATAATTGATTAAAATCTTTAAACGCGTTTTTCTCGAATGTAGTATTTTTAAACTCGGTGGATACTGTATTTCAAAAACGACTCAACCGATCCTTGTGAAGTTTTGTGCAGACTTTATTTACACATTTGATGAGGTAACACACTTGAGTTTTTTTGAGCAATATTCGTACTATTATTTTTTACAATAACAAATGTGCTGAATTTTAACATTTTTTTCCAAAAACTTCATTTTTTGACTTCTAAATGATGTCAAAAATTTGGGGGGAAATAAAAATAAAAACTCGACAGCGTCACCTCGAAAAACTTATAAACTAACAAAATCTGTTTGATTTTACATGATGATGATAGTGTCGAGTTTTGATGTCCAACGTAAAAACTGCTTCTTTAGAGTCTACGAAAAGGCTCATTTTTCAATATTTTGCTCTGAAAATTTTACAGTATATTCTTGAAACAAAACTTAGAATTCAGAATTTTTCACAGCAGAATTTTCTAAATATCCCCACGCACTTTTTAGAAATTATTTATAATGAAAAAAATTAATAATAATAATAATTCGTAATGTTTTCCCAACACATTCTCAACGTACATAGAATTTTGTTACAAAATGTTTGTGACTTTATATTGGAAATAGTTATCAACTTTAATAGTTATCAAATTTAACTAAACTTTTGACGATCCTAGGAGAAAGTCTAGGACACTTTTACCTAAAAATTTCTGCACTGAAAAACTCTCGAAAAAATTGTATTTAGAATTTATGAAACGTTATCTATTTTTCATATTCTTAGTATCAAAGGTGAGATGAATAGTGTTTGCCTTTTCGGAAGCATTTCTATGAAAATGATAATTTAATAAAAATAAAGCCCTTATGGATGTAAATATGCAGATACGTCCAAATTCACACATATTACAATAGCTTGCAAACATGCGTCACAAAACAATGGAAACGAATATGAAGTAAAAATATGCCTTACTCCGTGATGAATTGTAAGAAATGATAAGCAAAGAAACTTTCTCGTCGAAATTATTTGGACAGGATTTAACAAATTCAAAGTTTTTACACTTCGTCAAAAATTTGGGCCTGAAATTCAAAACGCTTAATCATACGAAATAAATTTTGGCCTTGTATATATAGTCCTTTCAAAGCACTAGGCCATACCAAAGCGTCTGTTTTGTGATAAAGATGATAAATAATATAAATAGAGATTGCATATTTAAAATTAATTACTTATAACTGTAACTTTGATCATATATAGATGAAGATATCATATAACAAATAAAACCCAGATGAAGAAACAAACCACTCACACACGACGCATATATTCAGTGCTTCCAGTTTAAGTAAGGAAAAAAAATATTAAAGAAAATCTTTTCTAATTACCTTAAAATCCAAAAGTAACAGTTATACTGTTCTTTACTAATACGCCGACTAAATATATCACTTCTCCATCCTTCCACGGCCAGCGCGAATGGTAAGAATGCAATCTATGAAGAGAAACCTTTGTTATCACACAGAATTTGTTATGTAATTTTATTCACCTTTTCAACTGCCATTGCATACAAAAAATTGATATCGTGGTAGGTATCATCGACTGAATTTTGAACTAGACCAAGTGTTTGAAGATGGCGTGGTGTTGACACTGATAATCCAATTGCATCGCCAATTGCCTGATGGAAACCTAGAAATCAAATGCCGAATATTTTATGTACTGTTTCAGGGAGTTAAATTTTAGGTATCACAAAAAATAACTCCTTACCTGGATTCGCACCATCACGATACACCTTGGGCTGGTGCCGATAATTCAAAAAATACTGAATATGCGCCACTTCATGGTGTACATTTATTAAATCCTTCTGCGTAACTTGAGTACACATTTTGATCCGATATTCATGTCTTGTACAAAAGTCCCAGGATGATGGTTGACACAGCACCGGTCTATTTAAAGGTTGCTCTAGCACTGAGTTCAACCAAAAATCGGGTGGCAAAGCCGACATATTCATCGACAAAAAAAACTCTTCGGCCAATTGGAACATTACCAAAGGAGTGTATCCCTGGGCAAGCATTTGTTGGGTCACATCAATAAAATTACGTCCCGGATACGGAATTGTAATATCTAAAATGTTGCTCCACGTTTGACCGTACATATTACCAAGAATGTGTTCTGGTAGTGGTGCGTTTTTGTTTATTCTGTCCGGTCCATAGTATTCTCGCAGTTTACGGCGTACATAGGCATGCAATAGCTCATATAGTGGTTGTATGTCGTTCCAAACATTTTCCATTTCTTCGCGAAAGTTCACCTGATCGTAGGCGGACAGCCAATAGTCACCGGCATTTGTAAAATCTGGGAAAGAGATGAAATTACATTGATTCCAAAACAATATGTCCTTAATCTTTTAAGGTTTTTTCACAAATCAACTACAATTTTTCTCTGATTTTTTCAAAGTCTGTGTCTACTCTAAATCTTTTTCGATGACCAATACTCACTATTGACGCTTGCTATTTCACCCATTAGATCCACTAATTGTTCATAGAGACCACGCATTGGCTTTCCAGCTTTTCGACGCCACTCCGTCCACACATGTTGCAATTCATCCCAATCACGACTTTGGGCCATCAAAGATTTCAGGTCAGGCTGCAATCGTAGTCCACATTGAAAAGGTTGCTCAAATCGACAAATCGATGCTTCATTGTACACGGCCAGCATGTCGTTAATCAATCGATTGTACTGCGAAATGATCGATACAATATAAAGTTAGATGTGAAAAGGTTACAGGTACAACAAGCGGAATTTTTCGCTTTGCTAACACTGCAGTTGACAAAAGAAAAATATGGGTAACAGAAATCGTTGAGGTTGCTTAGTGAGGCTTGGGTGATCAAAATATCATCTACTGAATCTATTTCTATCTTCTATACAGAATTTCACACAACAAAGATAGCGAAAGTCTTTGCATGCATAGTGTTAAATTTTACATGCTAAATCTCATGCGAATCCTATCATATCCGTTAAAAAAAATTGAGATTTGAGTCAAGCCCAAATCTGAAACGATATTGCATTAAAACTGAATGTGCAAGAAAGATGGTTTCTGAAATATTCCTCAAGGTAAGAATCTGGTTAAGGATCACCAATATGGAATACAATTTCATGATCCACTATCATATCAAGTGCCTAGCATAATGCGTCTTCAATCAAGGTCATCATACACTGCTTTTCATCATCCGTGAAATAGTCGCTGTCTCATCAAAAGATACCATTAGATACTTACACGATCCAATTGGTCTGGCGATAATGCATTTGGTCCACTGTTGGCCAACAGTTGTATTTGACGCAATAGATTTTCATCAAAGATCAGATTGCGATCGATCTGCCGGATTTCATGTACAACCGATCGTTGATAGTCCGAGTATCTTTGTTGGGCAAGAAGCTAAAATGAAATGGTAGGTAGTGATGAAAGTTCAATCGAATTACAATCATGATCATGATGTGTATAACTAGTTTGAGATGAAGGGTTTTTCATTGTTAATTTATTTTATTATATATTTTTGTATGTTGAAGCATTATATATTGAGTTTAGTAATAGTTATGAATGAATGACGACGATAGATTCATCGTGCACATGTTCAGGAAGCCATCAACTGAAAGATAAATGATTATGCTACCTTTGCACAGTTAAAATATTTAAGGGGTCTTTTAGGTTACAATTTTTCAAAAATCAAAAAAACTTTTTACAGATTTCGTTAGTAAATTCCATGAAAAATACGATTTAAAAAGATTTATAATGATATTTTAATTTTTAAAGTATTTTCAAGCGTACATAGAGAGATGCTGTGAGACAACATTTTTGACGCTCTGCTGTGTTTCGGTATTCTCGGCTCCCCTCTCCTGAATTACGAAAGTCTAAGCATGGTCCACCACTTAATCAAGAATCACAGGAAATTTTGAAGCCAATATACGAAGATTTCACTTCAAATTTGTTATAAGAAAGGTGCTACGTAATTCGTAGAAAAAAAAGTAAACCCAATTTTCTCGAATACATGTTTTTTAAGCTGGCGGACACGATTTTAGAAAAACTACCCAACCGATCACTCTATTTTTTTAAATATGTTGTTGAACACATATATGGCTATAGCTGGTTTCGGAATCATTATGATCGGTATCAAATTTTCCAATTTTCACTCATATTTTCACCCTCAAAAATAGATTATTTTAAAACCTACCGCCATTTTGTTATTTTTTAATGAAGAAAAATCATTCTGGTACCTGCAATAGGCGCTTAAACAAGGAACAATTTGCCAATTTTTTTATTTCCAGATGATCAAATCACGCCCGCCGTTATTTTTTAAGCTTTGTTTAAAAAATTGTTATGGGTAAAAAAAAAATCTAAAAAAAAATTTTGTACACCCAATGTACCAATTAACATATGTACAAAATTTCAAAATCATATCTTTTTTTCTCTATTGAAAAAAATAGTTAAAACTGCTTTTTTTTAAACGTAACTTAAAAGACCTCTTAAGGGGTAACACTACTCTAGGATTTCCAAAAAATCGATATTTTTTATTTTTTGTTGGCTTAAATTGTACTTTAGGGTCATAAAAATGAGATGTCAAAAGTTTTATAGCGTGGAAAAATTTCTAAAGGGCAAACTAAGCGACTTTGTAGCATCGCGTCCCAGAGCCCCGCGCACGCTGCTCTGATATACCTCTCGGGATAATAAGTAGTCTTGTTACCTACATCACGTGAGGTATTTATAGTTTCAAAGAAGGCCAATAGATGTCGCTCATAAGACACTTATGTTTTTGACTACTTAACAGCTACAAAAGCTTTAAACGCATTTTTCTCAAAATCACTTTTTTTTAAGCTTACCGGTAAGATTATTTTGGAACGGGTGTATGGATCCATTTGAAACTTTGAAATACCAAAATCTAGTGAAGTGGGCAGGGATTTTTTGATTAATTGTTTATTTTTAATTTTATAAAAAAAATCGCGGTTTTTCTTCAAAACGGTACCATTTTGTTAAAAACTTAATTTAAAAAAGTCTCCTACGTACTTCACTAGCTATTAGTATGCACTTCAAGAAAAAAATTAGTTTTTTGTTCTAGGAGCGACCGTTCGAGAGAAAAGTTACCGGTAACTTTTTAAAGGTGGATCACACAACAGGCGAATACGGGCTCCTGTGGCCGCCATTTTGGGGAAAAATTATTTTTTGTACTTTTTGAGCTATAGAATATACTACCATAAGCAGATTTGGTGTTTTTTTAAATTTATTTACTGACGAAAAATCATGAAAAAAGGGGTCTCTAGAGTAGTGTTACCCCTTAAAGCTATCACTGCGGCAGGCCAGACTTTAAATTAACATTCAGAAAGACATGTTTTCTTAAACAGGCGAATACTTTCAAAGAAAATTCTTCATGTTTTATTTTCAAACTCTCCTAATTTATCCTGATTGTAAATATAAAACCACAAAGAATGCAAAAAATATGTTCACGAACACAATCAATACACTCTCTCACTAAGACATATTTCAATTCAACTCTCGATTCGATGTCCTCTAAAATGTGGTTTCCAGCCAATTTCCCATGTATATAATTCAAGTTTCCCGCCGCATATTTAAAACAATCCACACAAGATACAGAAACGATTGTCAACTATATACATATATTTATAATGCACACGCGAGCATAATTTCTTTGTCCAGCTTAGCATCAACAATCAGTCATCCAAGTAATTTTCTGTGTCAATGTCAACCAAGATCTTAATTTCCACCTCTAATTGATGTCGCATTATATAAGTTGTAAAATAGCATTTTCTTGTGTATTCAAATTCAGTGGGGACGAGAGAAAAAAAAGTTAGATTTATTAAATTCGAGGTTGGGCTGGACAGATTTATGAAAATTTTAATAAATCTTAATATCTGCGACTAATCATCATTTAGATAGATTCAAGCAGAGCGGAAGTTTTTATCAATTGAACGTGGACAAGGTTGATGATTCGAAGTAATTTTTTTTTTGTGATAACTACTCACCGCATCAGTTTGAGTTAATTCGTTAACGTTCGTCTCGAAATTCCATTGGGCCAACACATTTGTCGTACATTCTTGGGTACTCTTATAATCTATCTCGACTAACAATCTGCGAAGTCGTTCATTTTCAATGGTATATCTTCGATCTGAATCCAATGGATTATATCGTGCAGGATCAGTATTCACATATCCCGAGAAAAGTGAGTTGTTTCCGCTGAACACACTTCCGTAGTTCGTGTTCAAATTTGGCTGGAATGAGAATTATACCATTTACAGATGCTTCATTAATTCCTTATAACTTGAGTTTTCAGAAAAAAATATACCCGAACATCATTTGGACGATCATCATCGCTAGCATCATTGTATGGTGGTCCAAAACGTTGACTGCGGTCATTATCGAAATTTAAACGATTTGGTGGTGCATTTTGGGGGTATCCATTAAAAATACTATCTTGACGGCTATTGGGCTGTACGGGCGGTAATGGTGGTAGATTTAATTGTGGTCTTGAGACACTCTCGGTGATTGTTAAAATGCGGAAAATGCAAATCAATTTAAAGATGCCCGTCATTTTCGTTGACATCATTTTGCATAGTTTTGATTTAATTGTAGTCTAAAAATGAAACAATTTTTTTAATGACTCAATTATCAAATTTTAGAAAAAAGGTATAATTTTTAAACACTTCGCGTGAATAAGAATAAGAAATTACTAAAAAAAAACGTTACAAAAATATTCTAGGAGATTTTTTCAATGAATGAGATTGTTTTTTACTTAAACAAAATGAATGCTGCTCACTCTACAGTTTCTGTTCTCATCTCAACTCATTAGAACTATTTTTATTTTAAGTTTAGACAGCATTTTTCTAAAGGACAACAGGACAACATAACTTTAACTATGACCAAATGAAAAATTATCAATCCTAATATTAAGCAATTTTGTTAAAATTATTTCTGCTCTTCAATGTCATATGATTATACTAATAGTTCACGTAATAAAATTTTTATGTTATTTCCTATTGATTTAACGCTGTAAAACTATTAAATCAGAACAGTATGTACACAGTTTTCAAAAATGTTCCTTTAATATGAACTATTGACTAAAATTAATATTAAAAAAACTGTTAAAACAATATTAAATTCAGTTGATTTCATGTGATTTTTTTCTGATTGAATGAATAATATAATCCAAAAATTATGTAGGCAAAAAAGACATTGATCTAGATTAAATCTTCAAATCAATATTCTAAGGAGAATTCTCCAAAGAAGTTGTCAACTTTTTTCTGTAAATGATTTGGAAATCTATGAATTGAACATAGAATCTAAATCACCTAATGGCATTGCACAATAAAGAAAAATTCTAAAAAAAATATTGAAACGTTTTTTCGATAATCAAAGATAACCGCATTTGTCTTGAATTCGTTATGCAGATCTCGATTACCCATAAGTCTCATCAGATGAAGATTCAGTGCGTACGAATATACGAATATCAAAGGAAAAAATAGTTAAAAGTCTTAATTAAATTTTAAAAAAAATACCCAGACATTCAGACGAAAATTCAGTTGCTATGGTGATTTAAATTTCAACAATGTTGTTTTCAATAATATATCTATAAAAATTAAGCAAATAAATTTTAACTTTCCAATTTCACAGAAACATTTAAAAAATATATTCTACAAATGTACGAAATACGCTTCAAAAGTAATTTTGGAAAATCCCGCCATAGCTTAACACTACTGGATCAAATGTTTGTCAAAAAAACTACTAAATATCTTTGTGAAAGCTTTTCCGAACAATTGTATTTATTTGTTTCAAAAAAACCTTCCGACAATTTTAAGAGAAAAAAAAATATCCTCAATATTTAACAATAAGTACAAAGACCAACAAAGATTGAGTCAAAAATATCTGTTTTAAATTTAACAACTGTTTCGTATTTTTTCTCCCGTTAATTCCGAATTTTTTTTGAAAATAATACCTTCGCGTACAGTTTTTGCAAAATAAATTAAGTTTTTAATAATATTTTCTAGTTTTTGGATATTTTCGATACTTCTTTCGAGGTACTCTTACTTGTTAGATAAAAGAAGAATCTATATCTGAAATGAGCGTTCCAAAAAAATCTTTGATTCAATTTTCAAAACACCAATACTTCTGAGTTTAAAAAAATTAAATTGAAATGGGGCACGCGAAGATAACATCGAATAAAATATTTTTTTTTTCAAATTTCTATCATTTTTTAAACTTATTACATGATCAACATCTAATATTTTTAGTTTAAGAACTCAGAATCCTAGGCCCATATAGTATAATCATAATTACCTAATATTGTATAATTTAAAGTTGAGTTTAAAGGATTTCTGGTTCATTTGGAAATTGAAAAAGTTGAGGTTTTGAGCCGAATAGATCTTGGAAGCTGATCTTGGGACACTCTCGAAAAGTCAATAATTTTTGAATTTCCGATAACTTTAACATCTTTTATTTGAACTTCTCCGATTCAGCGATTTCCGTATTTGGATCCTTTATACAAATTCCGAAAACAACATTGATGTTTTGACGACTGAGTCAAACGATTTTTGAAGCACTAATTCCAGATATAAATTAATTTTTTATCTAACACGTAACACTAAATCACTAAAAGCATAAGAAAAACCCAAAAAACTGAAACATCGAAGCAAAAATGCTATTTTTGCCAAAACTGTTCGTGATAGAATTTTTTGAGTATGTTTTCGGTACTGGCACCCAACAATCTATTGATTTTGCTACTCTTATCTGAGACAATTTGATCATGCATATCTACGGTTTTAGAGGAAATTTATATCGAAAATCTATTGCCATGTAGTTTTTAGGTATCAAAAAATATTATTTAAAAAATATTTTCAAAAAAATCTTCAAAATGATCTTTTTAAACATCATCTTTAAACTCTCCCAATTTTTTAGTGAAAAACTTTATGATAAACTCGAATGACAAAATATACTATCGTATTGAAGAAAAAAAATCTCGATTTTAAATTTGTTTTCGCTATAAAAAAATTGTAAGACATTTGCTTAAACAAATTTCGGCTAGAAACTGAATGTAAAAATGTCTTTGAAAGTAATTTTGTTTAAGAAAAATCCGCTTAAATACATAAAAAAAAAGTTTCTGTGAATGATTGCACAAATCGAAAAGTCTTCAAAATATAATTCAAAATAATAAATTCAAACGAATTAAACTTGCCCTCGAAAATTCCCAAGCGTTCACTGAATTTTTCGTTTCAGAAAAAGGTTTGCCGAATTTTACCACTTTAATATTTACACGATCACTTGTAAGAATGAGTTAATCAGGAAGTAAATTGGCAAATTAAACAAACTGTAAGAAGACAAACAAGACTGTATTTTAAAATTTTAAAAATAATCATTAAAACACGATGAAAAAAATGTTTCGCATCTGGTTTTTCACGATTATTTTAGTTCAAAGAAACTGAACTTCACTTATTCATATTTTTGGCGTCTTTTCAGAACCCATATGGACGCAAGTTCACATTTTAAACCAGTATCGTCATCAATAAATATAGAAAATCAGTGGAAATTTTGAAGAAAAATGATGGTTTGAAAAATAATCCAGCGCCTGTTGTAAAAAGGTATGTCTTACGTAAATTCAACCACCATCCACCATGCAAGTAACAATTCATCTTCTACTTCTCGTTCATAATTTTTGGATTGAAGCCAATCGCTTCTTTATAAATTTCACTATTTAGCAATGCACTAACCTTTTCATTTATCTAAAAAAAAAAATTAACAAATTCTATCTAAATCCACTTTCACTTTACACCGAAAATGTGGGTGTATATTCTAAACAGATAAAACAAGAGAACCGTCAATAGAAACGCGTCTTAAAATATTTCGATTAATCGCGCACGGAGTTCGTTTTAAAACTAAACTAAACTATCACTTTATGAGTTAAATCCAAGATGGAATTTTCTAGCATCCATAACAACTAGTAGCCACCACCTAATGTAACAAAAATTAACTATAGTATGACTAACTATCAACATTAGGTGACTAGCTACACCACCCAACCTATGTACCCAAATACTAATACTACAAATGCGGGTAGTTGATTCTTTACCTGTCCAGCGACTCATTATTACCCAGTCAGGTGGTCTATTAGCGAAGCATTCAGTATCTATTGTTTTCCGCGAGAACTTCACGAACTTTGCATGTCGCCAACACAAAATTATGATTACACGCATGTATCTTTTCTTTGCCAGTTTATTAGCACACTACACACATATTCGTAGATTAGTCATTTAAAAGGGTTAGTTCTTTTCAATTTACGTTTTTTTCTGCATGAGCTTACACACATGACCTAAGAGGACAATGCATGCATAGGTTGTGCTTGGCCTTAAGCACACATTATTTGTGGACAAGGACATGGGGAAAATCTACAGATGCCCTCTGTTAGAAGAAACTTTAAGGTTTTCCAAGTACGTGTAGCGTTGCCCGGCACATAATCAATGGCCCGTTCACAGTGGACAATATCCACAACATATCCATCATTGATAGTCGTCTAGAAAAAGGTTAACTGAAGAAGTGTTGAGTTTTATCGCCAATGAACCTGGTGCTGATATGATTCACATAGAATGCATGTTTTGACCTCAATCATGTGCATTGTATACTGATTAAGGTCTAGCAGAAGAATACGATAAAAGTTAGTGTGGGAACTATGGAATACTGTTGAAGCATGATGTGTATGTTAACATGCATGATAGCCAGACCGGTGGTACTATTTCATTCAATTGAATTTCTGTGAACCGAATTAGAAGTGTTTTGTTCGATATTTGAGGACTTACAACTAACATCTTACATGAACTTCTGTTTGTTAAATTTTTCTATACAAACGGTTTTGAGTGTTCAGTAAACAAGCAAGTTATTTACACAAGAACTAATGATATTCTCCTATTTCGGCAAATCAAACAACATTCAATTAGAACTAGGACGCCGACAATCTAGTTCACAAACTCTGTGTCAGCAACATTTTACAGGAAATATGTGACTATAAAATAAGAGACAACTTTCTAGACTGTTTGCCAAAACGGTATATTTTCATGAAGAAAGTCATCTTAGATATTTTTACATTTCATCGTTACCAACATATATACTTCCGTGCGATGCATATACTAGTTTTTTTTTAATCTTTTGTTATCTTATTTGCACTATATTCCTTGGACGGTGTATTATCAATACAACTTGTGGTTTGCTTCCAATCGATTGTTAAATTTTTTTCCTTGTTATCTTTCAGAAGCCAATCCATGAGTGGACTAAAATATTCTAGATATCCGGATGGATCGATCACTGTCTGACCTGTGAGTGTTTGAAGGATATCGCGCCAATGTTTGGATGAGCCAAGCGACATTGCTTTCCTGCAAGAGATACAAACCACGGTAGATGTAAAGTTTATTCGAATTTAATTCATGGAGATTGCAGTTGTTTGAACTTAATCCTCGTAGTTAATAAAAGATATGCAATTCGTTGTAAATAAATTAAGAATCCCGACATAAGTGGAGTAAATTAATTACACAAAAAGTATCTCTTTCAACTGATTCCGTCTATAAGACTGTAATACGTCTGTAAGACTTTAATCAATGCTATTACCAAAGATTCGTATTTACGAAGTCCTGTTTAAAGAATCAAGATGTAAACTTTTTTACAGTATGACTCACACTATAGTGAAATCCTGATTCGGGCCAGAATATATTTTAAACCAAATCAATTGATTCAAATTAAATACTGTTTCCATTGATATACTGTACATATTTTTACCTGAACAGCTCTCCAACTTCCACATGCCCAGACAAATCACAATTGTCCAATGGTTTTTCAGGATCACCGGCTACATATTCTCCAGTCAGCGTGCACAAACTCTTGAATACCTGATATTCCATCAATATCGTCATCACGTGACTGCAAAAACAAACAGGATCAAAGTTAAAGGTGCAGTCTCCCCGTACCAGTACCATCTCATACCTAGTATATTCAACATCAACGGCCGTCAATAGTTTTGCAGGAGCATCAAAATCATTATTGGTACGCTCGACACCAGGTACAGATCCTGTATATTTTTCCGTAAGCTTCCAATATTTACAATTATCCCATGAGGCAATTTCACCATTTAGTATCTGAATTCGATATTTATCCAAGATGAAGTAAATGGGCAGAAGGAAAACTTTCTCCATTCCCTGTAAATAAGCAAGGACAATACGCGTTTGGAGTATATTTCGTTGCTCTATTATATATATTTAATCCAGCTTAGACATGTACCTTCAAATACAGCGAATTGATTCTAGTTTCATAATCAATCGATCCTTTGGATATTAGTCCAACTTTTTCCAAGTGCTTTGTTGAAGCAATTGATAGTTCCATTGGTTCAGAAAAAACGTCCTCAAAGTTGGGAAATGGCACTTTCTGTAGTATCGGCGGTTGATGTTGGAAGTATGTGAAATAGTAAGCATCACAAACGGCCTCGTGAGTGTTCAAGTAACGACGATAATCAACGTCAGGACAGTAACTGTAAGCCACCTTGTGATTTTCAAAAGTTTGCCAGGCATTATTGAAGCACGTCAGTATCCTTTCGGTGGCATTTGATACCGGTTTGGTGTGTTCATCCCAGAAAGTACTAAAAGTGAAGAGAACTCAATTTATTAGTATTTTATGAATATAAATAATCTTGTTTCTATGTCTCGGAAGGATAGTATATTTGAATTTCGAAGGGAACGTTTGCTCCTTCAAAATGAATTTTTTTTGATCATGTAGTTGTAATAATTCTTGATTCTTCAAGCAAAGCTCTAATAACATTTCTGCTTCCCCAAAAAAAAGTTAGGGTAGCCCGTCAATACTCACTCAGGCAATTTCGCGAATCCAATTGATTCATAGAAATCACGACTGGCGTCAAACATCCGTTTCGGTGAATATCCCTGTCGGATTAGCTCCTCGGTCACGTTCGGCACCAACTTTTTGGGGTACGGTAGCTCAACATGGCCATCCTCCTGATATCGATAAACTTCACCCAATAAAATTTCCGATAGATGCAAAGGATACGGTCGATCGGATTTTATTAATTCCGGACCGTATTTCTGTTGCAATAAATATCGTATGTGTGCATGAAATTGTAAGAAAAGAGGATGGATTTTCTGAATAAGCTTCTCCACATCGTCTAAGATATCGTTATCATCGAAATCCCTGAACCACATTTCGGACGGTTTTGTGTAGTCTACAAGTAGAAAAGAACAATTTCAGGACGAAAAGTAGACAAAAATAAATATTAGATAATGAAAAGTGAAACGATTGTGAAGAGAAAGTCAACGAAGTTGTTGTGCAGAATGTGATATGTCTGGTGTATCTGAAATGGATTCGGATGACTTCTGCAAGGAAAAACGAGCACAGCAGATGCTGTAATTGATTGGCAATGGTGGCACCGAATGTCGACTAAAAGCCTTGTCATGTCAGACATTTTTATGATTCGGAATATGCTCGTCGTCTGAGCCAAGTGCGACACTTAAGATAAACTGAATATATTCACAGAAAGGATACTTGAGAATATTCTGGGAATTTTCGACGAGATATTAGTAATATTGGATGCAATTCTAGATGATTGTGCCTCGTTTTCTAGTGAATATTTTTTTGCGTCACGATGATTCCTTGTTTACACAACATACAATTTATAGCTATGAATTGATGATTTAAAAACAATAACGAAATTATAGGTAATAAAAAGATGAGTATTCGAAAAAATTGCGCCTATTTTGAATATTGACTCATCACAGAATTGAGATTGCCAAAGGAATTCACAGGGAAGAATCTTCTAAAATCACTGAAGACAATGTCAGGATCAACAAATAATGTTTTTTAGATATTCCACGAAAAAATACCCCACTATATTACTTACTATTAGCGGCTGCTGCCTTTTGATACAACTCCACAAACTGTTCGAACGCTTTCTGATTTTTTGGCCCAGTTGCTGTTCGCCACTTGACCCAATAGTATTTTATCTCTTCAATATCATTGGAGTTATGTAAAATCTCCTGAATATCAGGAATCAAAGTCAAATTGCATATTTCCCGTTCCTTATATGAACACAATTTCACATTTCTATAAATCAAACTCATAGTGTCTGTCGCTTCCATTATTGCCTCATAGTCACTATTCGAGAGCGACTCATACGTTGGCTTCGGAAATCGATTAATTTGTTGTACGAGCTTCTCATCGGTAAATTTTAAATTCTGATACTTCACCAGGACTCTAGATACCATTTTGATAAACGTTGAATACTCGTCGTCAGCTTGAACCGAATCCCCAATGGCTCCCGGTTCGTTGGATACTTCTAATAGCCATTCTGCTCGGGCTTTGTTTTTAAGGACTACAAGATAGTCCCTATTTATCAAATCTATAAGAGACTTTGCTTCGATTTCATAGTGATTTTGGCAAGATGAAAGTTCCAATAGCTGTAGCGAAAAAAGGGATTGTGAATCATAAAACTTCCACTGGAAAAATTAGTAATTATTATTCAATAGTACTTACAGTAAATAGAAACAATATCACCAAAAATCCCATTTTCAGTCCCATGGTGCTAAATGGTGATGCCTTCACCTAAAATAAACGAATTCCGTTTTATTCGATAAATCATTTGTAAATGCAAATTATCTGCAATCAGTGATATTTTTTTAGATAGTTTTACGTTCAAGACTACAGCATTTCAGATGCCTTTTTGGAAAATAAAATAATACAACGAACTGAATCTTGGCTATTTATTACAGAGGTTAGCGTGATAATTAATGGGTAGTTAATTTGCGTTTGAATGGAGACTGTAAGAAACTGGTTTGAGGATTTAAAAAATCAAATACTTTGCAAATGGTCGTGTAATATGAAATTTTGCGATGACAGGTGTTAAAAAAGTAAAATATGTGAAATGATGGGATTTTAATGCCGAATAAAAAATTTAATTAATAGCTATTGTATTCAATGTCTGCATCAAGTAACAAATTCAATTAATAGCCTCAGTCTGATGCGTTGTTCTTTCTTAAAAAAGATTTTTATCTGATAAAAATGTGGAAATTGTATAATGCAATGTATTTTTGAAGACCTGCTTTCATGAGGTGAATGCTGAAATATTCAATTTATGTATCCTCTTCTGGCATTTCAGATATTTCAACTCTTGTTTTACTTTGAATATCTTTGATAATTCTAGCTTCTACTAAACCTAGTTATCTTACGGAAACAATATAATCTTCACTTTACTAGCGACTAAAATAACAGCTATCAAATATAACATTTCAAATTTTGAGAAATTTACAAGACTTTTATTGAATTTATCATTGAAACAAATAATTTCAAAGTCCATAGTTTACAAATAGAACTCAAAATATGAATATATTTTGCTTGGCAAGCATTTAGAGATTGACAAACAATCAGAGATCTAGCCGCTAGAATTTATTTTTTGGTTGTGTTTTTGCGTTTTTTGATTTTTTGAGACTCGAATCTTAAAATATTTTTTTAACATCCGGTAGTTTGGATTAAATACATGAAAAAATTGTTGTATTAAACAGAAACGTCTATACACATCTGTTGGAAAATGTTCTACTTGGATAGGAATCACTTTGATATATTTTTGAACTATGTAGTTAAAGGAGGACTCCTTCAGTTAACCTTCAAATGTGTTGCTTATATACACACAACCTTTTCTTACATGTTTCCCGTGTGATGTGGTATATTTGCATTAAGTAAATTAGCAAACTTCCCTACAAAAAGGTTACATACCAAACAATCGCCGATTTATAACCATACCTGATTCAACAATTGTGTTCCTAAACAAGTATACAAGAAGACCAGTAAAAACTGCCTTCCATTGAAGATGTGGTAGACTATTTCGAAGATATTTTTTGGAAGTCTACACCACCATGCACAATTTATTTTTGAATTCAGAGGATAAACCAAAAAGTTCAAGGCTTCCAGCCAACAACAACACTTTCAGTCGGTAGTATAAATTATTATTTGCTTGATCACTCAAAACACAAATTTCATTCAACTCACCAGCACTATTTTTTTTATCAAATCAAAGTTTTTGTCCGCTTCTTCAGTTAACACAAATCACGTTACAATCAAATTAATCATATGCCACCCACTTAATCACTTCCGAATCGTCGCAAAAACATGTCCTCATTGACTGAAGTTAACTGATAAGTAAGACATCAACATTTTTAAAACATTCCGATGAATGGACACTATCAAATTCAAAACAATAAATAAAATAATTATACTCAAAACTTAGACAACACCCTTCTTTATAAAATTCAGACGAAACACTCATTGAGACAAAGTAACCAAAACTAAGCACCCTCCAGTCAAAATCGAATCTTTTATAAAATTATCTGTTGGGCTCTGGAATCAAACACCCAATATTTAATTCAGAGTGCGGCTCCCATGTTGCCATAGTCATCTTTGGGCTCTTTGGGTATCATTATAGTAGCAACAGCAACTCAAATTCAAGGTTAACCGGCTCATCATTTTCTCATAAGCTCAAGCTTAGCACAAGCTCTGGATGATGCACATATGTACATATATGTATATTCATATGAGAAAAGAAAGATTGGATGAAATACGGCGTGGTTAGAAGATTTGATAGGCAATCGATTATTAAATCAAAATATTCTTAGTAGAAATTTTGATTTTCAAGGTTGGAAAAAGCTTTCATTTTCAGGTTAATGAGAAGAGACGTTTTAATGTAGTATTTAATTTTCATTGCAATTTCCACGATTAAATTGAAATAATAATAATTGTTCAAGATTTCAGCTTTCATTTGATCTTATTGATAGTAACTACATACTATGTTTTGAGTGTTCAGTAGTTTCCATGAATAAACCAGAAAGGTCACGGGGTTCTAAGTATCTTATAACCCGAAAGACACATCTTTTACTCAAAACATTAGCCAGCGTCTTTCCTGAGACATGCTGGCTGAGGACAAAGCAACGAACATGCTATGTCAAACAGAAATGTATGTTGAGCGTCTCAAAGGAAGAACGGTGGCTGCTGGCAGGCCAGCTCAGTTCAACACATATTGTTATGGGTCGTTAGTTTTTAGTTTCTGCTCCAAATCTCTCCACCTGAGGTTCAGTCAACATAATTCTCGATTAAAAAAAATACTGAAAAATCAAAATTGATAAAAATCGACATATCATCATCATCAGTCGAGGCTATGCTCGTACACACTCCACGATATGTAATTGAGTAGCATGCGAACAAATCCGGTATGTCTTTTGATGTTGCACTTAATGTCTTCTATCAATTTTTCCAAGATATAACGTATATCTTAATCATCATAACCAAACGCCTTACTCCATTTTTAGGAAACTAAGATGCCTCGGACGTGAGTGACACTATTTTTATTGACGACAGTGCTAGCGTCTCGAAATTTTTCAACCACCTCATAGGAACACATTTCAATGCTAATGTTTTCAGTCCTTCAATATATGACCAGACTGGCTCTAATTTTGGAAAACCTCTTAGCCTATCCATTTCTATCCGAGCTGAACAATTTTCTCGCACGCTCTACCACCAAAAAAATTTCCGAACAACCAATTTCTCAAAGATTTCTTAGATTTCACCTACGACTCTCTACGGGTTACGTTGATCATTATTATATATCTTATTTGTTAATTGCACAACTATTTACTTGCCCAATTCCTTTGTTCCAGACTGTCTTTGCCTCAGACCCAATCAGTGACGAATCCCAACTCTCTTTCTTTGATTTGTCGCCCACCCACAGCAGCCACGCCTTTTATTCACTACAAAATCTGAAGACTACTTCACAGCGTTTTTGATCACGTTTACAAGCTTTTATTGAGGCTCGACCGAAACAAATCATCGCACCTTAAAAATTGTGTTAATTATTTTCGTTTCATAATTGCTTTATCAATTTAAAATTGAAATAAGTAATTCTGTTGCCTCTCCACATTTTAATAGACATATTTTTAAATCATTTTGTAACTAAATCTAACAGCATCAAGCTTTAAATAAAGAAGACCTTACATCAGCTTAAATTGTCTTCGATTTTTCAACATACACTTTGACCTAAGTTCCTATTTATTTTGGGTTATGATTCCCTAAATGTCTTTATTTTAGTCATATTGATAATCAATAATATTTTCAATGACTATCAAGTACTTGTAAATATGATAATATTCCACCAATTCCCTTTTTTCAGACTTTCCGCTTCAAGAAATTGAGGAGCAGATCATATCTTTCATACCTATACGAATTTGTCGTGCTTTATTTGAAAATTCGCGAATTTTTGTATTCAAATTTTTCAAATATTCAGCAAATCTAATTTACCAAACAGCTTATTTTTCAAATCAAAAATTTAATTAACTTACAATATTTTTTTCTGAGACATATGTTTTGCATATTTATTTCAAAAATAATAGTAAACAGTACGTCATTTTTCAAATCCAACAATTTTCTACGCATCGCAACAAAAATTATTGACTGATTCAGAAGCATTTCAGACTAAAAAAAAAACATTACCTTGGTTTAAAAAATTGTCGGATTAAGCAAGGATATTTTTTGCCCTAATAGTAGAATTTTTTGGTTCAGAAAAAAATCCAAAGAGCTTCAAAATTAAGTTTGAAATTAGTCGCAGTTGTTTTTTGTCCAGCTATTTACTTGCCAATCACAAAGAGTTATTAATCAATTCAACAATTTTTACAAGTATTTTTTGCCGAAAAATTTATTTCAATAAATTCAGATCCAGCATTGGAAAATATTTCGTGATGATACACTAGTTTCTTACGGGGTTCTTTATTTTTAAGAGTCGGCGTAAACTTTGAAAATCACAAGTAAATAACATAATTATAATAAATTAATATTCTTTTGTCTACTTCCATTTTTTCATATGTAGACTGTGTCGGTTTTTTTTCAACGTTGGGAAGTGGACATCTTCAAAAGATACCAATCAGCTTTTGCCTCTCGGCATGCCGCATTTCTACCGACTAAAATCACCTCCCTATTCTTCAATCACTCTCTCCATCAATTTTCAGTAATTCTCCGTATATAAGTTTCAGTACATAGTACTTCCCAGACGATAAGAATCGGTATAAAGGATACTACCAAAAATCTCTCGGGCTAAATTCTTGCCGACAATTCCAAGAAAAATTGGTCCCTTGAAAAAAAGAAATCTCACCTTTAAACAAATCACACACAAATGAAATTTTTTGTCCATATCTTTTTTTATCATTCTTTGACTGTTTCAGTTCTATTTTGTAGGGTAAAAATCGTTCAGACCAAATTTCTTTCATTAATTTCGTGGAAAAATTATTAAGTTTTCCAAGCTATCCTAATTTAATTTTGTCTTGACATTTTCCTTCATTTTTCATGGGCCTTTACGTAGAAACATGCTTTTTTCCTTATTCACATACATTTGAACTATACATTCCCACCAAAATAAAAGCATTTGATTTCAAACATTATCACAAGTATATTTCAATTCATTATCATCATACTTGTTGCAGTTCTGATCAGTATCATCCAAATTTTCATAAAATTTCAAATAAGTTTCATCTACGAAATAGTAAAAAAACGAGGTATTAAATCTAGTAAAAGGGTGCATCCTCTCTAAGAATCTAATGCTCGCTACCTTCTTTCAACGCTTTCTTAACACACTCTGCAAATAATAAAGATTGACTTATGTTGTGATCTAAATTACATAGACTCGTCTTACTATCTGATGGTTCCCATCCAACATGTACATTGTTCTTTTTGTTCTCCTCCTCAAGCCATTTTCGGAGAGGTTCAAAATATTCCAACATTGCAGAGACATTCATCTTACGTTCGCCTGTGAACACTTCCATTGCATCGGGCCATGGTTTTGAGGAGCCAAGTGAAAGCATAGCTCTGAAATGATTTAAATAGAAGATAAAGATTCACAGAGTGAATTTAAAGAAGTCTATTCATACTTGAATGCATTTCCAGCTTCAGGGCTTTGGTAGATATCACAGTTGTCCAATGGTAGTTCAGGATTACCTAGTTCATATTGACCAGCTTTGATGCAAGCAGCCTTGTAGAATTGGAATTGGACAATATATGATACCAGATACCTGTAGGAGATGGACCGGTCCATTAGCATATTTTTGAGCTTCCTGATTTTAGCCTTACCTCAAATACTCAACGTCAGCTGAAATATGATACTTAGCTGCAGAATCGAAATCATCTTCAGTACGAACTACTGGCGGCTCAATTCCAGAATATTGTTCACGAAGCTTCCAGAAACCACAATTGAAGTCTTCCGGTTTGATTTCACCACGGAAAATGGCCCAACGATATTTGTCCAATGTGTACGCGAACGGCAAGAAAATGATTTTGCTCAATCCCTAAAACGATCCATTATTCCAAAGATCTTTTCTGCCTGAATCAAAAGTAAGAACACTTACATTAAGGAACAACTGATTAATCTGAGTTTCCTTATCCAAACTATACTCCTTCAACAAGCCAACTTTTTTTAAATGCTTTGGCGTCGACACGGACAGCGAAAGGACATCTCCAACAGCTTCATGGAAGCCAGGATTGGCACCTTCTCGATATACACTCGGTTGATTTTGATATTGTAAGTAGTATTGAATGTGTCCTAGCTCATGATGGACAGTAAAGAACTGATCCATTGTCACTCTGGTACATTGTTTGATACGAACATCGTCAGGCGAGAAGAAGTCCCAAGCACTAGCGTGACAAATAATCTCACGTCCATCAGTTGGTTTTTCAAGGATACTCTTGTCCCAGAACGTTCTGAAAATTTCAAAAAAATATTAGTGAAGTGAATGCAACAAATTTAAAAAACCTGATGAGACTTGAGTATGGAAACTATGCACGTTTGCCATCAACTCATAATTTTAAACCTGTCCTCGTATTTTTATATTCTATTATCGACATATGTGTAACATTGGGATCCGTTTATTAAGCCCAAATTTGGATAGAACTAAATTTTTTAAATCTTTTGAAAAGCACAAATACGAACTACTGAAGGATTTACTCGGTGGCTCTGCTTAAATGCCTATAAAGCCAAAAATAAAGCTTTCTACCTTTAGAAAAGTCAAGCAAATTAGATATATATTTTATTCAAGGTCAAAAACTAGATCGAGTTAACACTTAAATGATTCTTTATACTAAGGAAATACACAAAATAAATAGCAAATGGAAGATTTCCTTGTTACTCATCAATGAAATACACGCAAAATCTTTGAACTTTTTCCATCCATCCACATCACTCATAATAAAACAAAGCATCTTCACATCAAAAGTAAGTTCAAGGATACTTTTCAGTGTCTTTGGTGTCATCATAAATTAACTGTTGGCCACCAAAAACCATAAATGGGTAATAAAATATTCCATTTACTGTTTCCATTAGCCATTTCGGTTGTATGAAAGGCGTTTGGTATCGTTATAGCCATTTCATTACTTATTGCGGAAGGAGACTAACGAGTCCTTTATGAGCACCTGTTCTAATACGTTTTTGTGATAACATGGACATGTGTGTTACTAACACCTTTAATTGCTGATATGTAGGAAAAGATATTCTTACAAGCCAAATTATCATTGTTTGGGTATCCGTAAACTGTTTTCGTTGGCATTTCAGGATGAGAAGAAAATCATCAGGAAAATAGATGGTACGAACGTACCCTTTCATTCGTTTTGTACAATCAGAAATAATCTACCGCACTATAGCTATGAACAAAATGAAACATGGGAAGGCATGAAAGGACTAATCCCAATGATAACATATCAAATACTCACTGTGGCAATTTAGTCATATTTAACGATTGGAAAAAATCATCACCAGCCTGGAACATCTTAATCGGCGTGTATCCTTGCTTAATCATCTCTGGTGTCACATCATACAATTTCTTCTCCGGATATGGAACAATTAAGCTGGCAATTTCGTCCCACGATTGTGCCCACATGTTGCCAAGTAAATGCATTGGAATGGGTCCTTTTTCCGCAACGATTTTCTCACCATAATGTTGCCTTAAGCGATAGCGTACGTAAGCATGCAACTGTTCATACAATCGACGAATCTGATAGAATATATCCCCGAGTTGTTCTTCGAAGCTTTTGTCGTCATATTCATCGAGCCAAGATTCTGCGCCAGAGGTGAAATCTAAAAAGGATAACAATGTGCAAGTGAAGAATTGAGGCTCAAAAATAAGCTTTGAAAGACTTACTATTTAAAACAGCTGCCTTATTAATCAGCGCGACATATTTATCAAAATGTTCCCGCACAGGTTTACCAGCCTTATTATACCATTCAACCCAATAGTATTTCAGCTCTTCCGGGTCACGACTCTTACTAATTGCCTCCTCAATTTCAGGTTCCAATGACAAATCGCACTTTGTCTTGTCCTTATACGAGCACACCTTGACTTTAGCATAGTTCGATTGCATTTTATTAATCGCACCCAACAATTCCCTGTACTCTTCATCGGGCAAGGCTGCATATCCTAAATGGGACAATTTCTTAAATTGTCGTTTGAGATCTTCATCTTTGAAATTCTGATAAGCAAATTGTTTCAATTCCTTTGCCTTCTCCCTGAAATATTTGGCATTTTCAGCAGACACTTCTGTCTTCAATTTTTCATTGTGATCCGTGATGTTCGAGGCGTATGCCCATTCAGCAAGAGTTTCCGTGTTTTTCCTTTTGTTTAATTCATTGTTGAGCTCTTGAATGTAGGAGACAGCTTCTAGCTCGCGATTTTCTAGATTAACATCAACACAGCTAGCGATCTACGAGGAAAAAAAGGATATTAAGAAATAATATATGGTATTCTGCAGGCGCAAAATAATATACTCACCGATATAGCAATCAAGAGGACACCTAAGATCCTTACGTTGATCATTTTCGCAAGAAGTTGAGTGTGCTGCAATAGGAAAATTATATTTTGAAATATGCCTTGTAATTTTTGATTAAATGCATGGCAATCTTGATTTATTTTCTTTCCAGATATTTTTAAAAGATAAAACTAAGTCGAATTTAAATTTGTATATAATTTTAATTATGATGCTAATACGAACATAATCAATACATTTTTTTCATCGTTGAAGGAATTTCATCGTCTAGCGCTCGGACGGTGGTCTGGGGTCTCCAAGGGCAGGGCAGTTCCTTATTTTGTCCTTATGGGTTCGTGGATCGACCACGCTGCGTGGCGAACGTAACACAATCTTAACAAGCCGCGAGGTGCGACCCTTGAGGTCCACACGGTCAACTTCCCAGTAATATCTACATAAACATCAACAACATTACAACAATGAGAGGTATTCATAGCAGTAACAGGAATGAGTTAATATGAATCATATCGTCTACGGGAGGGTCCATTGATTACGTAAGGTTTTTGGTCGATGAGGACAGATTGAATATTCACGCGGATCAATCGGTGGGGGCCTTTTTGGTGCTGAAAAATTTTGTTGGTTTTCAAAATTTAAGCATTTTTTTTTAATTAAAAGACTATAAAAACTATTAAATATCTGCTCAAATTATGCAAATATCTTAAAACTATGATTGAATTTACAACATTTTTTTTAGAATAAAAGATATAAAGTAATAGCATTCGTATAAACCCTCTTTACATGATAACTTTGAATGATTTTTTATTTTTAATTCAGTTGTTTTATAATCACGGAATATAGTTTTGCTGGTTTTTCTTCAAAAACTGATAAGAATGTATAAATTTTATAAACTGGTATTACTGTGCGGTGCAAATCAAGTTAAAAAAATATTTTTTATGAAAAAAACTATAACTTTTTGCATTTTCTTCTATTATATTAAAAAAAAGCTGAAACGAGTTTTTATAATGTTAAAAACTTCACAAAGATATTAATACACGTCAACTGACACCTTAATGATGCAAATATTATATCTGGTTCGTGAGATATAGTGAATGATAAAAATGACCTTGAAAATCATGATGACTTTTAATAATTTTTTATTTTTAATTGAATTTTTTACGTGATCATGAGAAAAAGCTTTGATGTTGTTTCTACACAAATTGTTTGGAGTATATAAATTTTATAAACATTGTCTACTAAATTACGTGAATCAGGTTAAAAATTTATTGTTTATGAAAAAAAACCTAATTGTTTGCACTTTTTTTTCTTAAATTAAAAAACGGCTTCAACGATTTTTTTAAAAATGTGACAGATTCACACAAATGTTGATACGCGTCGATTGATACCTCTATCATGCAAATCGTATGTTTGGTTGGCGAGATATACCGCATGACAGAAATGACCTTCAAAGGGTGAAAACAGCAAACCCCCCCGACCGAAGTATCCCAAAAACTAATCAGCTCTTAAAATTGCAAAGACGCTTCGATTGACACCTTAACGAAGTCGATACGACTTTGTTTACGTGAGTTATGCTCGTAGAAAAAAGTGTCCACGAACGTACGTACGTACGTACGTACACACACACACACACACACATACATCTCCCTTTCTAAAAATACTTTATATATACTCTATAGACCTCAAAACGTAAAGAAATGTTGAAAATTTCAATTTCGATTTTCGAGGCGATTACAAGAACTTCCCATATACTGGGAAGTTAAAAATTCTGACAAATATATTCTACCATACTATGTGTTAACTAAAGATTAATATTTAAGATTTTGATAATATCCCATAGACCGATGTTCATCTTGCGAGAAGCTCTAATAATCTTTGCATATAAAGGATGATGCCCGAAATGGAGATGAAGATAGTAATTAGCAAGAGGTGAAGGTGATTTTAGTCTATAAAAATTCGTGATGGTGTGAAAAGGGGTCTGATTGGTATATTTTGCAGATTTACCACCGGGGTGGGGGCATCGCAGTGACGAAAAAATACCCGATTAAATTGATTTTTGTCTAAACATAAAAATAAATTATCCCAAGTAAATTTTTACTAATTTTTCGAAATCTATTTACAAAGTTTAATATTTTTTAACCAAATCTATTAAATTGAATTATTTTAATTCACCGTTTACTTGAGATTAACATTCAAAAGAAATTAAGAGACTAGTCATCCTCTTAGAAATTGAGCCATTCTGTGACAAAGTCAAAGGATATTCTCCTTTTCTTTGATTGAAAGAAAATGAAAGACCACTGGGCTATACTACATCTCAGACACTTGATCAAGGACTTAGGAATTTTTAAATATTATAAAGTAATATATAAGACTCCTCGCAGACATTCTAACTGACCATTCCATATTAAAGAATCAACTCAAAAAGATGAAAATCGCCAGCAATAAGCTCTGCAAACTCTGCCAAAACATGTGGAGACATCAGAACATATTCCATGTGAATTTGATGCATCATTTCATAACAAACAACAAATAGGTATGTCAGCCCCGTGGAACATTTTGAGGTTCTTCAAGTCTACAATAAGTCTATAACAACAAGAAAAGCGAAGCCAAATAGATATAATTGGGTCACATTCCTCATACTGGTCGCTGATACTTAAATACTATACCATATCATATTTTGAAAATATAGAGAGCTTATAATTTTGACGAGTACTTTGAATTGAGACCCCAAAGCAAGTGCTAATACTTTAATTAGGGAATATTAAGTGTTATCAGACGGTGTGAATAATAACGCACTAAATAGTGTTTCCTTTTAAATGTTCAAACATTTTTATTCTATTTGTCTATAGAAACAGAAGAAAGTATGAGTATTTTTAGGGATGAAGTGGGAATACAACCTAAATAATTGTCTTTGGTAAACATTTGTAAATATTTTAAGAAAATCATGTGATGAAAATAAAGGAATTGGTTGAACAACCGCCCGAAGTGGACATATATGCTTCTTGTGAATTTCGCATTTAAACAAATTTCTTATTTTTGTTATAGTTATTCAGCATTATGAATATCTGTGGCTTAATCTATTCATCTATACATATTAATAAAATTGGAATCTGTAAATCTATCAGGAGATTGTTAAGAATAGACTAAAAATTGGTTGAATGAAATTTTCAGCGAATATCGAGGGTGTTTTTATTCAAAAGACATTTGTTTTATTTGAATATCTAAAATGGTTTCAAAGACATAAACAACTGTGAAGACAAACGCTGTGCCCTGTTTGATCTACACTATTATATAAAAATGGAGAGAAACCGATGTCTGCATATTCAATTTCATTAAGAATAAATGTATACGATGGCCAATGTCCAATTAAAAACAAAATATAACATTTCGGAAATTCTGGTTCTCTCAGGCTGTATATATGTGTACCACACATGAAAACTACATAACAAATTTCTATCAAACTAGACATGACGATTACTTATATTTTAGATTACCGCGTTAGATACTTTCAATCCAAAAAAAAGTAAGAGTCAAAAAATTGTATCTACAACATTGAATTATGTACACAAAACTGAAGAAAGTGCGGGAAAGGTGCCTCTATTAATATCAATTGTCAAGTGGCATGTAATCAAAACAACGACTTGAGTACTCGGGGATATGTAAGTGGATGGAACTGCTGCGATTAAAGTGTGTTTGCTGAGCAGGAAAAAAAGATTGCAAAAAAATAAAGAATGTGTTATGTGATTTGTAACATGTGATTCAGTTATTTTTAAATGGATTTTATATAAAGCTTTAAAAAATCAAGTTCATGTTGTTGACTTGATAGAATATTTATGCATTCTAGGAAAATGACAATATTTTTTCGATGCTCAGAAAATGAAACTATTCTTAGCCTAGGGCTCACGTATATAAAGTCGCAGGCACAGCTAGTGTAAATAAATAAATAAAGCAATTTGAAGGTAGCATTGAATTTTTATCAATAATTCTGAATTTTTCCATCAATTATCTCAAACTATTTGAGTCATTAACCATCGTTTTAATAAGAAATTTAACACAAATTCAATTATATTCATATTTAAATTCATAAATATAGAACTTAAATTGCACCGAAAATACATAAACGTGAAAATAGTAGGTGATTAATTATTTCTACAACTCTTTCATAACAATAACCAGGAAAGAATCCATGTTTTTAGAGATTTTTATCCCATTTTCCTCTTACCAATAAAAATCATTATTCTCTTTTTTTATTAACGAATTTAGAAATTTTGAGATTCACTGATCACTTTACCGAAATTTTCATAGAGATTATATCTATAAATTTTGAATTAGAATCTATGTTTCTTTGAATATTTAGGTATTCTAAAGTTCAAATTAATTCATTATTATCAATAGAAATTTTTCAATGTTTTCTTCATTTAAAAAATCGGATGGCCTTCCATTAAAAATTATAAGTGAAACACTGTGGACAGAGTTTAGGAAAAATGCATGAATTTATAAACTTTATATTTTCTTTCATCTAAATAAATCCAAATAAAAATATATAAATGATACAAACTGACGCGAAAAATCCAAGAGCTGTCTAAAAATTACATCAATTTGAAATAAATTATGATAACTTGATGTCACGAGTGCACGAGCATGTGATTTTCTTAAATCTCTTATTTCAGCTTAACTACAAACTTTAAGTTGCCTAATTTGCTCGCTAATATTTATTTCCTTCTTTTTTTTTTCAAAAAAAGTCTAAGTCTGTCTTCAATTCATCAGTAAATACTTCAATAGTATGGACGTAAAATGGGTTGGAAAACGCTAGTGCTCGTGTGCGCAAATAATTATCACATAGTAATACCTGTTCAAAAATTAATTTCAGCACGCTACTTTGTCATGTGTGCTCGTATGTAAGATTAGGTATTTTTTTGTTTAATCTACTTTGTCGCTATGATATTTCAAGTTTAAGTGGATTGGCAGCAAACAATTGATTAATGGATTTAGTGAATTATTTGGCTTGGCCTTTCTGATTTGAATAATTTAAAAAATTTGAAGATGTAGTAAAAAAATATTTGAAAGTCTCCCGAATTGGTTGAATTTTATGCGTAGATATTTTTAAAGGTATTTGTACAAGCACTAGAACATCCTAAGTAAATTCTCTTGCTTGAAGAATTTGAGTAAACGAACCACAAGAATTGATGAAACATGAATTAGAATTTTTTGTGTGTTCGAGCTTTTTGGTAAATTTGTTTAAGGGGGAACACTACTGTAGGATTTTCAAGAAATTAATTTTTTTTGTTACTTTAAAGTATACCTTATCATCATAGAAATCATGTAGCAAAGTTCCATATAGTGGAAAAATTTGTAAGTGTTCGAAATTTTAAATTAGCGCGGCGCCTCTGACTACTCTTTTGGAGCGCAATCCGCGCATATCCCCGCGCGCTGTTGGTATTGAAATTTAGAACAATTTTAAATATAAATTTCTCAAAACTGCACACGTGCTCTGTTAATTCCATTTTAGCAGAAAATTCTGCAGTACGTATTTTGCAGACTAGAGTTATATCAAATTTATTAATGATTTTTCTATAGCTTAAACTTTAAACGCGTTTTTCTCGGAACAACATTTTTCAAACTGGCCGGACTCTTTTCTCAAACAATTTTCGTTCGATTTATTTGAAATTTTTACAATACTTTCAAAACTAGTGTCTGCATGGAAGTACGTAGGGTTGTTTTATGTTGTATATTTCAATTGTTATTAACAATTTTCGAGCGTTTTTTTTACATTTTTTTCCCAAAATGACGCCATTTTGTCAAAAATCAATTTAAAATTTAAAAAAAATCCTACGTACTTCTCTGGCCGTTATTATGCCTTATCGGTAATTATTTGTTTGATAACCATAACCTTAACATTTCAGGAGAAAACGGTCTGGCCGCGAACCCATGAAAAAATAACGTGTTTCTGGAGAAATGTTAGGGAGCCGCCATTTTGTTTTTTAAAGTTCTAAAAAAATTTAAAAAGGATGTCAAATACTTGTACAATATAATCTTTTTACCAAATTTCGATATATTGTTTGGTTTTTAAGAAACAAATTCCCAAAAAATGACCTTTTTTACCTCTACTGTGGTTTTCCCTCTTAATGATAATAAAAGTCGTGATTTTTTCTTTTACCAAATTTTATTTTTCACGAATGAACATATCATTGAAGAACGCTACAAGTAGTAGCCGAAATATATATTTGAAATATCAAAAATAAAATTTGGCAAAAGAAAAAATCACGACTTTTATTATCATGAATTAGAAATATTTTCTAATCATTTTTAAGATACGGATTAAATTCTCACATTCACAATGAGGCGTCTCTAAGTTACCTAATAACACATTAATTCCTTCTTTATCATTTTAGGTCCAATTTTGTTAAAGGAAAATACCCAGACTCGATTAGATCCATCAACAAAATAAAGGAAAAATTAAAAAAAACTTGATAATTTATTAGGGGCTTCCACCTGAGACCGCCATAAATATATCAATGGCCTTTTCTTTTGCATCGTACGGCCACAACAATATTCATACGTGCATTATTCCATAAAAAAAACGATGGAAGCCATAAGAGTGTCACAGATACGTGTTTTGCTTACTGAGCAACAATTTATTTAGTCAAAGAGAAAAACATTCAAAACAAATATAAAACATTTTTGATATTGATACGTTCAGCTGCAGACTTTAAGTAAGTATTTTAGATGGGTTTTATTTGCAAAGATAAGAAAGCTTGACTTTTTTTTAGGTAGTTTGGTATTTGGAGATATAGATTGTGTCGAAAACCATTGTAATTTACAGATCATAAAGTTCATCTTTACTCTATTAGCAATCGAATTTTGATAAAATATCAAACAATATTACACGACAAAAAGTTGTTTAGCATTCACTTTCATCAGACTATCGATGTCAATGGCAACAAATAAAATATATATGTTTGATTCAAAGAAAATCCATTGACATCGACACGTATGGTTAGACCTCTTGGAACGAATAGATTAATTATCCATGGCATACTCTCATATATCGCTTTCCTAATTAAGCATGCAACATACGTAACGAAATGCTGTGACTTTAAAAATTATTATTTATCAACAGTTCATGTTATAACTGGCCAATTCACAAAACCAATTTATCATAGTATTATAGTATATTATATCCCAATCAAAATCAATCACCTACCCTAGCACACGTATTCCAATATAAATAAATATATTCAAATGATTGTCACTAAATTTATAATTGTCGAGTTCCGTTATCAACAAACCACAATTTAATTATGTATAGAGAGCGATTAGCAATAATTTCACAATCACTTTGGACACACTAACTGAACCAAACACACTAAAAAAAATTTAAATGAAAAAGATAGAATATGTTAACTCTACAGACCGCAATATATTTGAGTGCTCAAAGCTTTAAACGAGCTGAGACTCAATACTGAGACATGTTTGCATTTTGACGCGGCTTTTATTTAACTGGACGGACCCCAAGTGAAAAAGCTTTGAAATGAAAAATCAGTGTTATAAGAGAAGTATCTTTGGTGGAAAAATTCAGATGAATTAGCTTAGCTCTCTGTTAAGTTTGGAGTGGTTTTCAATTCGGTTGGAAACCGATTCGTTGCAGAAGAAGTGTTCTTTGATACGTATCAGGTAAACCTCTTTAGAGGGATCAAATGAAGGCTACCATTTAACTATCGTTTGTTTGACCATCTTTTTGTAAGATAGTTCACAAAAGTTGGTAATTTTACATATAGCTTGTACAGCATGAAAAATATTTTGTGGGCAGTTGAAAACTTAAAAATATTGCACTCATGATGACTCTTTTCAATTCAACACATTATCCTTAAGCACATTTACTACCTTGAAGAGCTAATGGACTGCCTTTGAGTCGGTCAAATATGCGCTACCAGACTTACCTGTATATGCATAGTAAGGTGCATATTGTATCTGAAAAGCCATAAAATATTTACCATCCAAAAATCCCTCATTAGGCAGACAGGCAGACATTTTAAAGATGTTGAGCGTTTTTTCAAACGCCTTCCATTGGAAATGTATCTTTTTGGACCATCCCAATTTAGAACCTAGTTAATTTGTTCATTTCTATTAAATTACTGTCAAAGCGTCTGAATTTTGACGTAAACCGTGCATTTTGGGTTGGTAGGGAAATTTTTATTGCAATTCGTTGGCAATGGTATAGTTAACTTAAGTCCAATTTCCTAGGGTCACAGCTCCAATCCTCCGGGCTCCATCTTAAAAACAAAAGAAAATGGGGCACCCCCATATTCCAAAAACCATGGCTTCCACAAGAAAGTTGTGTAAGGCAAGCGAGTCGTTCATACGTCACTTTTATGTGGTGTCAATAATAAAAAAGCTACAAATCAAAAACCACACCCAAAAAGGAAAGAACAACTTACGAGCGCCACAACTTTTTTATTTTCACGTTTAACGCGAAACACGTTGGGATACTTTTCTAATACAATTTTGTCACAAATCGTTTGCGGTATTGATTGTTTCAATCACTGGACATTGACGTTAGTTATTCCATCTTAAAGGGAAGAAAGTCGCGTGAAAAACGCGTTTATAGGCCAAATAATCGGCTTCCAATGGCAGACCCCCATTGCAAAACTCACTCAGCATTTTGGAAGGCAGGCAGATTTTTGGTGCAATGTGTAGTATGCCTTACTATCAGCTTAAAGTCAAGTTTCTGGGGTCGCAGTCCTAATCCTCTGGGACGCATTGAAAACAAAATTTCCCTGCCTACCCAAAATGCACGGTCAAACTCCCATTTGACTGGATGACAAAGGATTGCAGAATTTAATAGCTGTATACATATACATATATGTTCTTAGTTGGTTTAGTTTATTATTTCCATTTAATTAATTTAATATCAGTAACAATTTCACGCAAGTATGATAATCTTTAATTTACCATGGTTTGCGATGGTGGTCCTAATGATGCTAACAGAATTAAATCACAGGAACGAATTTTTCTCGCATACAGGGGTTTTACATAGTTGGCGCTTGGTTCCAATTTTACACATTTGGTATAGATTTGTATATAAAAGCAACGAAATTGTAAATGGAAGGCAAACGATTACGAAAAAATTCAAACCAGTAAATACAATCCAAAATAAATTCAATAAATTTTGAGAGGGTGCATATTTCGATTACTTCTTGCAAGACTTATTTTCAAATAAAATTTATCGAACCCATAAGAAATCACACGATACCGACTCCGACTTCTTCTCTCTTTATCTACCTGAAATGCTCAGCTACTATTGTCTCGTGAAAGCTTGAATTCCATCAAACTCTTATACCAATCTCAACCCACTCAATCTTACATCCACCAACTTCAGCCCAATCTGCTTACATTGTCTCAACTTCTGGAAGGTAATCTTACCGTCTGCGGTATCTACTTCAATCCGTTCCTCGATTATCGCCAACGATCTTGATATATTTTCTTTTATTATCATATTCTCGTACGGGTCCCATAATTTGCATGGCCAATGTCAATAGTAAAAATAAAAACAATATGCATGGAGAGTGTTTTTATAGAACCGGTCAGGCGTGGTGTTATTGCACGCTTTATGATCATGCGGAACCAATTCAATCAAGAATAAGAGAAAAATTTAAAATTTAAATAACTATCTTTTTATGTATCACAGAGATGATGATCGGCGGACGAAAAATGTTCAGATTCAGAACAGGTAGAATCTTAAGATGAGCAGATATTGCATTCTTAACGTTATATTAGATTGGCATGTAGTCATACGAAAGTATATTTATTGATAATGTGTGAAAACTTGATTTTGTAGAATTCTTTTGATGATACAAATCAAAGACTCTACATAAAAATGTTTACAAAAGTCATTGAAACATCATTCAAACAGAAAACAAGTGGAAAAAGTGACTGTTTAGACCAGAATAGTTTTAAAAGAAGTTTTGTTAGAATATCCAATCATCATTTGATGCTATACCCTACGTTACTTTGCACAGAAATCTCACCCGCATACAAAAAAAACGCAATCAAGACCTGCCCGAGTGCAACACAAACAAAGTACTTTAAGACTATTTCCTGAAACACAAGATGGATGCATCGACGACAATAACTGACGCGCAAGCAAACAAACTCTTGGGTGACCGCACCACTTCACACAGGACGACGGACACCCGCAGTACTCGAAAAGCAAAGATATTGCTGCCTGGGCTCACCCTTCCATGACCCAGCGCTTGCGTTACGGCTTGTTATGTACACTAGGCCCACTAATACTCTGTCTGCTGAACCTCATTCGGGGGACAGGGGGAGATAGCCCTCTGGGAAATAATTGACAATAATAAACAGACAATAATGATAAAAGAAAGATACGAACGCAGAACATTTAAGGAAAAAAATCGAGAAACTATAAATTTTGATAGAAAATTTAATAAAAATGACGAAAAACTAGAAAAGTAATGATAAATAATGCGAAAACGAATAAGAATACTTAAACTTTTGCTTCTTATCCCAAACGCTGTGAAAGACTTCATCACTGCTTCTGTATTCTCAAAAAAAATGTAAATCCACTACTTTTTGCTCAGTTGCTGACTTGATTTTATTTTAAGTTATTGCCAAAATTTTGCAATTTTTTTACATTCGTGAAAATGTGTACTTTTCTCGTTGACTTGAATTTCCTTCCAGCGATTGCTACCAACAGTTATTAGAAAGTAAAGAAGATACATCGTTCTATCAAACATGCAGTCTTGGGAAGCGTGAAAATAAAGTAAAGTAAGTGAAAAAGCAAAGTACTGAGGACGAAACTTGAGTGGGAGATAATTGCTTGTGGGTCATTAAAAAACCATATTGTCTGCATTCGCTGAAAATAGTATTCTGCTTTTTAGTAACGAACAAGCAACATACCAACCAATTGCCTTGCATCTCTTCTGTGCTTTTCTCGATGTCCAGTTTAATTGGCGCAGTTTTTCGTCCACGTGACAGAATACCCTTTACGGTTCGCTCGCAGATTAATATAACATTTTCAAGGAGTTGTAAGTTGCGAAAAAATGTCGTTCTATTTAAGCGTTTTTGCGGCATTAGCTGTCCTTTTTAGAGGAGTTTTTGTGCACAGGTACTCACAACCAATCAGGAACGGTTTGTGAATGATAAATCCAATGTAATAAATTGCCAAGCACTTAGCAACTATAAAATGATGCTGCCCAACTTCAAAAAGATTTGTTTAGTCTTGAATATGATTGTAATGAGGAGTGGCTAAAGTTTGTGAGTTTAGCGGTCCATTAAAAATGGGCTCATTGGTTTCGTCATGTAACAGGTCCTCAAATTCTTCATGGGTATACTTCGTGTCCTACGAAATGTTGTGTTAAGCATTTTTCATTGCCCAACTTGAAAATTATAACACCAAATGTCTGATCTTTTCAAAAAACGAAAACGAAACCCGACAAACCTTGAGCACCTGGAAATCATTCAGGCACAATCTATTCTGCTTTTCTTTTCCGTGTCAAGTTTCCGCCTTTTACCTCAAGGGAGGTTCGCTTCAATTCTATTTCGTATGGACGATCTTCCGCGATCCCGCCCAAACTTCAATTCCTCGCGATCAGCGTATAGCATCCCAACCGTGGACGGGTAGCGGTCTTTGTCACCAAGGCTGAACGGGTGTCGTGTGCCGCCTGTCGCCTCATATTAACTGCCGCCTTCGATGGCAAACTCCAATTGCATGTAACTGTGTGATTCACGTTATAGGTTGGCTTGGGCCATCGTGCAGGGTTGCCGCTTTGCTGATTGTGCAGATGTATGCGCTGTGCTGTGTGTCACTATAATTTCAACAAAATATGTTTGAAAGCACATTAAAATAACAGTAAGAATGCTGCTGCGAATTGTTGTCTATTTTGGTTCTTTCGCACGCACACATGATCCATGCATGAAATGAGGTGCAATAACGCAGTAACATTATCACAAATTGCGGTCATAATTGCTCCAGATATGAGCAGTTTTACGTCATTCAGGCTAACATACTGTCTGCAGACATATTTAAATATAATAAACAGGAAATATGTTCAAACGTCTATCAAAAATCAAAAATTGTATGAAACTTAAACAATGAAAGTTTCAAATTTAAATTGAACGTTTCATATACTCTTTAGTTTAAACTATAATAAAGTTGAAGCCAATTGAAAAGCTAATGCTTACAGGGGTGACAATGATGCAATGATTAATTTGATAATTCAACCGGAAATCCGTATTATTCTTTTCAGAACCAGATTTAATAATGTTTACCCAAGAAATCGATAAATAATTGTTTAAATATATTCAAACAATATCCCACTTTGAATGCCTTTCATTTTTATGTGGCACGCATTCTTCTTTATATGTTCTTTTTCATAAATTAATTTTCCAGTCAACTGATATTGAAAATTAGTTCTTTATTGTACTCTATTGTCCGATTTAATTTATTTTCAGATGTATCTATGCATTGGTTATTTGGATGAAGCAATTAGTTCTGCCTTGTTAAAGAAGATATTTTTTGAAATTGGATTATTTTGAAATGTAGTTAATTTGACAATGTTTAGATTTTTTTAAATACAAAACAACAATCATATTAAATTTATCCATTCGTCTCCATAATATCTACAGAATCGTATATTGTTCTCAACAATTTTCTCTATTACGCAAAATTTCCATTCAGCCGATAATAATCTGAAACGATTAGCATATCCAGTAAAAGGGAGCATCACCTTCAGTTTTAGATGTAGATTTACGATAAAAGCAATTTGCCTAAAAATTTCCGTCAGTACGAGTTTTAGGGTGTACTTATGTTCACTTACGAGGTGTATCCTATAGCTCCTAGTGCTAATCTAGCATCAATTCTTCGGGTTAGCACACTCAAACGACTTTTTTCACGTATCCACCACGAATGTGTGGTTCGCGCTTCTCGTAATGCCCTTCAATTTTATTCAAGGCACACACAATCGGCGAATCATTCCATCAAAATGCAAATCAGATGGCGATGATGTGAGTGATATGGCGAATATGTAGGTATATTGGTTGGTTGGGGGTTGCTTCCAACCATTGCACATAAACTTGCTGGCCGTGGCATCGAACTACGAATGGTCGTATATACTTTTAGATATTCTAAGTTAATTATGTTTAATTTAATCCAGTTCATTCGCCTTTTAGGTGTATTTTTATCTCAATTTTTTTTTGGTTTCTGGACGTCATTTTATTTTACCTTTTCTTCTTTGAATTAGAAATTGAAATTAATTTTTTTAAAGGACCAAGTTTGAAGTATGGTCCCTTCTAGTTAGACAAGAGATTATAGACTTGACTTTCTCGGTCGTCTTACATATCTCCTGCCACTAGAGCCAATGCAATTTATTTTTGTTTCGTCGCCCCAAAGCATGAATTTTCATTTTTTTTTTTCAGATTAAATATTCCCGTTCAAAGTCCATTCTTTCCGCATCGACAAATTGCCGTCTAGAGTGTTCCATAACAATGATTAACGGAGCACTGAAATCGCAGGACTGTCCAAGGTATACCCCGGACTAAAAGAGCCCAAACAGCAACTGATAGTATGGACAAGACAAATTTTCCGTACATCGAAACGAAACCCAAAAAGTTCAGCTGTCGAAATTAGTCGCCAACCTTTCGGGAAAAGTAGCGATATTTCGTTGAGAACAGTCATAAGACGTCTTGCGGAAGCCAGACTATATGACAGGTAACGGCAACCAATCGGAAGAAAAGGATGGACTTCACACGGGACATTGAACCTGGAAAAATGAGGGCAAATTCGTCCTTTGGAGTGACGAAACAAAAAATAAATCGCGTTGACTCCAATGACAGGAGATATGTAAGACGACCGAGAAGTAAACAAATTTATACCTGCTACACTGTCTTTCAAAAATGTATACGCGGGCCGCCACTTCACACAATCAGATGATTAATTTATTATATTGTAAGTCAGTAATGAACTATATTGTAAGGATGGTGCACTATATAATTAAGGAGTAAATCAATTTTGTTTAGGATTATTGAATTATATAAATATAGAGGAGATCTTTTCAGTTTAAGGATACTGAATTATGTACACATACATTGGACTATATAGATGAGTAGAAAGTTAGGTTGTTATGGAGAGTTTGTTCCTGATCGTGCACGCAAAAGCTGCGTAATTTTAAGTATCATGAACAGCGAAATCAATTGCATGGGATAGTTCTTTTGATTATACATATATCTTTGATACTGACGTATGCTAAAACATGCCAAACTTTCCGTCAGCGTCTAAGCATTTGAATTCAACGCGCCGTTGAAACGACTCACGTTGGCAACGTCGTTGATACCAATCTGCACAGCGGTCCTCCATTGCCAGCGGCACAATGTGCCTGCCCAAGGGCCACGCACAAGCAGCAGCCTCAGTATCCCCTCGAGGTGCAACGTTGTGGCCAATCGCACGAAGACTAAATCTCCAGCTGACGTGCGTCGGCAATTGGCACAAAACCTGTCCAAGCAAGCAAAACATGAGTGTAATATCCGTGTCTCTTAAAACTAGATAAAAACACTAATTACTTAAGCTAATGATTTATTTGTTGTTAAAGTACACGTTTTATTTATGAACTTGTGTTGTTACTAGGAGCGCTTACTTTGCACGCGCGCAGGACAATCATTTATGCACTCACACATAGAACGTGTTAGTACACTTGACATGAGCTCAACAGCTCAACGCAGCCAAAAACTGTAAGTGGCTCGTACGTGTCCGATGAACGCCAGCAGCCACTTACAGAAATCTGGCCAGCCAAAAACTGTAAGTGGCTCGTACTTTTCTGGCCGGAAAAAGTATAGGTGGCTGTGCGCGTGAAACTTTTTTACCTGTAATACACCGATGCTGTTGCAGAAGTGTTCTGCTTGCTGTGGAAGGACATGTGTACTGTAAGTAGCAATTAATTGCGCGTGGTGATAAAAATACTCGATGATGTGGTAATCTTCCTGATGCTTTTTAATAGTCACGTTTAAAGCTATCTCAATCAATATCACCATGGAAAATTCATCTGTTCCTTCTGCATTTTTCAAATAAAAGAGCAAACAAGAAGCGGAGATGCATGAATGACAAATTTCAGAAGGATGAAGCACTGTTTCAAAAGAAACTTTAGCGGAAACCGCTAAACTACAAACTCGGCTGACTGTTGACCGCCGATACAGCAAAAACGAGATCGGGGAACCCCATAAATATCACCGGGAGAACAGTTGGAAGGACTGTTCTGTGCTGGATGTTCTTGAGTGTACTGTGCTCTTGAAAAATTGGACTGCAGCTCGACACGAGTGGAATTGCCGGAGGATTCGTCGCAGAGCTTTAGATTCTTTGGATCTCTTCTTGTCTCTGGTGGAAAATAATAAAGAGGAAATTTTCGGTTTTCTACAACTTTATTGTCTTATCGTCCTTATAGAAATAATATCCGCTAACGCTTTACCTGTTTCGATTGCTATTGAATCAGGCAAAAAACTAACCTATGAGGAATGAGTTATATCAAAGAATTCATAGAGAAATTATATTTTTTTAGTAAGCTACAAGTGTTCTTATTTTATGTCCGCAGCTGTAAGTATGTAATACATTCTACGTATGATACATGATAAAACATCTTCATCTAAAAACCATATATGTACATATCTCAATGCCTACGTGCGTCAGTGATGTGGTGAACGTATGAATATCAAACTTTCAGGTGATTAATTCACATTCTCGTCATTCATAGTCGCGTGGTAGCAGCATAAGTTCAACATAAGTTCACATATGAACACCCAAAGAAACAGAAGCTTCCACAAAGAACAGAAAACCATCTACCTTCACATGTGTCTAACTCACCTGAGCACCAGCGGCCTGAAATAGTCGACGCGGCGCTTCAGGTATCAGGTCGTTGCCTACTCTTCCGAATTCAGACCACATACATTCCCGAATCACCTGTACTTAAGTTTGTCAAACGCGAAGCTTTTCCAGTCCATTATAATTCTGCAGAAGAAATGTTATACATATATGTATGTAGCTACGTGCCTGAGATCAATGCTAGGTTGTCTGTCCGTATCGTACTCGCGCCCCCACATGAATATCTAATTTGCGTATATATTCCGCTCCTATGTGGATTAAGTCATACGTACACAGCAGGTGGTATTGTTTTTCATTGAGAAATTATTATATTTTTCAATGAAATTCAGTGCGTTATTGAGTGAAATTACCATATGATGAACATCATTGTTTGGGTCAATTACACATTTTATAATAGATATACCTTCGTAATAAATTGTGAGGATGTTCACCGGTAATAATTTTCACATGTAGCTAAACTGGAATTGAAAAAATATATATTTCTTGCCTTTAAAAGTATCAAGCAGCAACAATTCTCTCTATGAGCTGTTTAGTGGCACAACTCAAAAATGGATATATATTTTTAACTGGCAATAAAAAGTCCACGAAATCAATTCAATTTTGAAATAATTGTTCCACAGCTTTTCATTATTTAGTGTTTGCATCCTTCTGTTTGGTTGGTGTTTCCCCCATTTCCAATTTTAGAAGCAACTATCTCAAAACCAACCTTTTTGCAGTTGTGCCACTATGAAGAAATGCTCCCGGCACAGCCAATTCACATTTAGTTTGTTTAAAGCCTGGAGTCTAAAACATTGAAAATTATTGAGTCAAATCATTGTGGACGTTGTGTCGTAAAAACATTTTAATTTCATTCGATTTTATTTCATATTTGGCTATCAAGATTTCAATCACTGAATCTGTAACATATGCGAGAAATTCACTTCAAAAACCGGCATACCTGAAATTTGTATATTGGATCTATCTATCTAATAACTAACAACAAATTACGTCATCTTGAAGTAGACTTTTGATGCGTGTTAAATTATTTTTGTCCGGATATCATTTTTACTATGAATCAACATTTTACCTATCTAACGGTTTTTCCGGCTTTACATGATTTTTTGGAATTTTTCTGACCACGGGATCGTGTTCAGCGCGTCATTTTACGTCGGAAAGCATATTTTAGATTTTTTTTGAGCAAATTAGACCTCGTAAAATTGATGTGGGAAGTAATTTTTAGACATGTTTGGAAGTCGGAAAAATTAAAAAATAAATAAAAGAATTTTTTTGGCCAAAAATTAAAAAAAAATATATATAAAAAATTGATGAATGTCATTTTTACCGTAAATATAATATAAATAGGGGTAAGGCTTTGAAAGCACGTTTTGCACCGCCTCTCCCATCCCGGTCTCCTCACCATCCCGCGCGGGTGGGTGGTTTAATTTCTTTTAATTTTTTTTTATATATTTTATTTGGTTTATTTTTAGCCAAAAAAATTCTTTTATTTGTTTCATTTTTTCGGCATGTGTAAAAATTACTTCGCACATCAATTTTACGGTTTCATATGACCTCTAAAAATAACCCCATAACTTCTCATGGGTCCGTGACCGTCGTGAACTTATTATGCCACAGTAGTAGGAGAACCCCCCCCTCTTTCGATCCTTCCTCTTTCGATCGATACCATTTGGTAAGAAAATATTAAATTTTCCTCGTCATAAATAAAAATGAGGTATAGATTACTTTTGCTTTTATTTCTTTACATTTTCCTTCAGTTTTGATTTTATTCTTCATACTTACACAAGGGTGATTCTACCAACGGCAGCTAACGAAAATTAATCTGTAGCTGGATGTGTCTTTACTAAAAGCATGTTCAACCAAAAACCCACGCTTACGCTGCGTTAAAGAGCTAAATAGAATTTAAGACAATTAAATTTAATTTAAATTTTCTACATTTCCTTGAAAACAAAGCTTTTTAACAGCGACATCTTTTGAGTAGCATTATTACATTCACCATTTGGTGTAGACAATAACTGAAAGCTATTCCTCCCATGGCATTTTTGAACGAAGTTTAATATGCGACTTCGCTTATCGGAGCATGGAGCAGAACCATAACATGAACCAAGTACACAATCTGAAATTCCCAAACGAAAGTTCTTTGGCGCTGTCTTCCTCGTTAAAAAACTGAATATACCTTGTATTGGAATGGCTGTTCAAATTTCGGAGATTCACACCACGTTGTGGGCGTAAATCCAATGCACGACCCAATCATGTCTAATGTTTAGGACAACTTATGAAAATTCGCAACAAAATTTGACTGTTCGAAACTCTGAGCTGGCAGTGCTTATGTAACGTCAAATTTCGGGAACATTCGGTAGACGCTTCGGATGAATTTGTTTCCGAATGTCTAATTTGCTGTCTTCGGCTCTTACTCGGAATGTCGTGTTCAGTTTGTTGTTTGTC
Organism: Oxycera nigricornis; assembly: GCA_963942545.1. Classification (NCBI taxonomy): domain Eukaryota; kingdom Metazoa; phylum Arthropoda; class Insecta; order Diptera; family Stratiomyidae; genus Oxycera; species Oxycera nigricornis. Next base: position 6,196,349 of record OZ012661.1, read on the forward strand.
GGCTCGGGAATTTGACGTTTGTTCAGGTTCGGACGTGAGTTGTGATTGATTGTGTCGTGTCGTCGTCGCAGGCGTTGTGCAACTGTTCTAATTGCGTGTTTGGCACCCATTGTCCTCCCCGTACGCAACGAAATCGAAGTGGACGCCGAATATTGCGTGTGTGACCGTGAATTCAGCCCCAATTGCACCGTGGCACCCCCACACACTCGTCCAGTGGCCTTGCCGCAAAGGAATCCTGAAAGCGTCCTAAATTGAGCGCCAGTGCAGTTTGGCGGGTGTTCTGGCGGCGGAAAAGTGCACTTTCCCGATGACCTAGAAGCGCGCTCGTGCACGCGATCGGCCCAAGGCGCCACGGACCTGTGCCGAAAGCCCCCGTGACGCCGCTGTTCTGCCCGCAACCGGTTCCCGGACGTGTTCGCGTTTTTTGAAGACTCTCGGCGCGAGGCAGCGACGGAAAACGCAAAGTATCGATTGAAGTGCTCGCCGCCAAATACGCGAAACCCGCCCCCATCCGGACAACTCCACTAGCCGCGTCCCGGAATCCCTCTTGTGCGCGTCGTGTTTGTTCCGCGCGTACTGTGAAATGTCCTTGTGCCAGGATCCCTGCTGAGTGTGGTGGTGTGTGTCCCTCACCTTGACCTCTTGCTCGCGCGAAGTGCGGAGCAGGAAGACGGGCGTATGTGTGCATGTTGCCGGGACTGAACGACAAGAGCGGGAAACATGAATAACTCGTTGAGGGCACCCGCGCCAGGACCTGCCTCGGTGTCCACGGCGCCCAACCATTCGCACCTGCACGCGTTCGTGAACAACTCCCTGGCGATTCGGCAGGAGATCCAGCGCTTCGAGAGCGTCCACCCGTCCATCTACGCGATCTATGACCTGATCGAGCTGATCCCCGACCACCAGGTCCAGCAGCAGATCCGGGACCACGTCGTCTGCATTGAAGGTAGGTGGATCCACGGTGTCCTTGGCTTCAAGGCCACGGGGAGAACTGCTCGGACGCTTCCTGTCTTCTTTAAGGACGCAATATTGTTGTCTATAAGACGACGGTTTTGAAAATACTCCCCGAGTCGATTCAAGGGTCCAAAAAATATATGATTTAAATATTGTTGCCCGCTCTGATACGATAGATACGATGGGTGTCATCCAGGTCTACTGCTTTTTGCCTAGTTGGCTGTGAGACACGAAGAGGACGGATTGATTCTAGGAACAAGGGATGATCCTACCGTTAACTATGATATTGCTCCGATTACAACAGTTTTTAATAATCTATCCGTTCAAAAATGAGTTTTTAGTATAATTTACATATCTAAATCATCAAATAGTTTGCTGATTTCTAAAAATAAATGTATGTGTAGTTGATCCTTGCTAATTTACCTTAAACTAATTACATCCACAATTATTCAAAAAAAAACAATACCAACCGGGGATCGAACACACGAACTTATGATCGCGAGCTAGTAGCGCTGTTTCTTACACTGCACCGCTTCTGTCAAATGCAAAAACTTTTGCTAATCCATAAGCGACGCTAAAAACTTTAGAGACGTTTTCCTCAAAAACGGGGAGGTGTTGCAATCTACTATTTTGAGGATCGAATATCTTTGACGTCTTCTACTTATGTGCTAAATTTCATCCAAATCTGTGAGGACGATGTCGTGCTTTCTCCTTATTAGTGAAACTTTTTAAGTTTTAGGAATAGATACAAACCATTTGGCAAAACGCCTAAACCATTTATGAAATGCCATATAAGGAAGGAATATAAAAATTATTATATTTTATTGATAGCAAATTTTACTCGATAGTTTCGGTTCAACACCGGGAGCAGCAGCGACTTTGAAGCCAAGGACTACTCAAATAAATGTTCATCTAAACCCGTTTTCTGCTAAGAGATAGTATCGATGAATACGAACCACAATCTTTGCAGATGCAGAATGCCGATTTCTTGGAATAATAGAAGCACATAACAAGACCAAAGCTGAGGAATTAGCGAAGAAACTCAGATCTCATTGAACCACGGTAGAAAAAAAAGTTTGTGTCTAGGACTTCTGCTCAATTTTACGCATAGATTCCTCATGAGATCTCCTTAATCCATTAATGTGCATGTATGCAACAAATAGTATTCCTAAATATTTTAGCTAGCCAAAATTCATAAATATAGGTGGTAATATTATGTATATTATAGTCCAGGAGATTAATATCTCATACTCTGACATGCCGAAAAGCAGGTGCTAACAATGCCTTTCCGATTTAATCCTCCCATCTTCAAAAATAATAATTTTGGATTGCAATTCATTGATATAGTATATAGCAGCGTTCGCTAAAAAAATCAGCTGTGGGCATTAATGGGTTAGGAAACAATGAGACGAGAATGACACTTTTGGTTTCACACTTCGCTCCTCCTCTTCAAAGATTATTGAAGCAATTGGTTGCTGGGGATCAAAAATATATCATTCATTTAGAAACTATTCACAGAAGTAAAAAATGTTCAAGAAAAACACGAAAAAATAGATACACCTGAGCAACCTTCATCAACAAAAGGAGGATGGATTGGGTCAAATACCAATCAGTATTCGGGTCTGCGCTCGAAGGTGGACCTTAAAGATTGGGAAGCCGTTGGGACTCTTACATCTGCCTTCACTGCAGCAGCAAAGTTTACATGTAGTCCAACGAAATCTAGGGGAGAGTTTGCCATGAGAGCCCTCATGGTGAACAGTGACATTGCGAAGCTGCGTAAGGAATGTAGGAAGTCCTTTAATCGGGCTAAAGAATCCAGTGACTGGTCTTCATATCTAAAAGAGTGTCTCGACCGGCAGAAAGACTTATTGTCTCATTGCTGGTATATGCTTGTGGTTAATATTAATATTTCTTTCCTGTTACAAATATTTCGGTGTAAGATGTATAATGGGTTATTCGAAGCGAAGGTCTTAAACTGGGAATTCCTGGCTCTGCGTCGCCACGTAAAAGCAGAAGGCTTAGAAAATGGCTTGGAGATTCACATATGTATCACAAAACACGTAAGTGAATATGCATTCATTCGGGTTTTATTACACAAAGTGACTTCGTTGTTGAGTATCTGGCGCAATACATCGGAGAAGCGTCAACAAGGTTTACGTGGACTGACCAAATCAGGGAAGGAGGCCTCCAAAAGCCAACATGCGAGTTTTTCGGGAAGCTTAAGCAGCTCGAAAATATATTCACCAGCTCACCAGAGTCATCGCTCAAAGTTGAGCCCAATTATGTCTAACTGATAGTAATGATTTAGATATTAAAATCAAAACTATTTCTAAATTAAAATTATATTTCCGAATAAGAAGGCTTGACCAATCGTTGCTTGATAATAAGTCATGAAAACGAAAGTTTAATAAAATTGCTACCTAAGCTGTAAATTACCTGTTGTTTCTTTATATCTTTCCTTCACCAGCTATGTCTGTAGATGCTTCTACTGTTTTCTGCTAATTGAAAACATATTTTTTTTATAAGCTAACATTGCAGGCATTCGCGAGACAAGCTTTATCACCAATTTTTGTTTTTGTTTTCACTAAACAATCCAATAATTGTGGAACTGATGACAAATCGCTACTTTTGTTTACTAGACGTTTTTCACGCCGCCACATATCTCCATCTAGGTTTGTCTGAAACATTCCACCTTCATTATAATTTAATTTTCAATTTTCCAAATCCCATGCTTCATATGCATATATTCTATCTTTTTATTCCAATACTTGTCATTCCATCCATCAGGAAAATCAAATTTTGCTTGCCGCAAAGTGTTGCTGAAATTCCTACTGGGCAATATGTCATAATCTCTCGAACACACTACGTCATCGCAGCATTTCTAGAGACTACCTACTTGTCCATATACCATGACAAATGTCTACTACTCAAATAAAGAGATCTTCGCGGAACAACTCTCAGCCTTGCCTTACGTGTGATCAAAAACTGATATGCCAGGATTATCTCTATAATCAGGAAATCGCCTGAAGATTAGCCGTTGCACAGACTCACGTGCATTTTGTTGTCAGTAGTCTAATGCATATTGTTAATTGCTACGTACTTTTCCACTGCTACACAAATGGTAAACACGTACGTTTTTATGGCGAGTTCCGATGGGTTATCCCCTTTATGTATTGCTATTTACCCACGTCAACACCGCGGTAAAGAGAAGCTCCAGGATTTCGCTTGGGTCGCAACAGCGGTCAACCTAGAAAGCATATAGGAAAAAGTTGAATGTAACGTTTTCGTTACTTCCACGTTCCCAACGCACGTAAGAAGATGGATGTAGGTTCACTGTAACAGACGTAGTGTGAATTAAACGAAAGAGAGTAGATGGAAATGTAGTCTGTAATAATGAATAAATTGAAAGAATATTCGCTCAACAATTATTCAAATTCGCCTTACAATTTAAAAGTTGAAAAGAGAAGTAATATCTTTTTTACTTCCATCCAGGATATCGGTGGAGATGTACTGTCGATAGCTCAAAAACTTTGAAGATGTAAATCGCAAAAAATGTCCTAGACTAATTCATCAACAAATAGTTATATTCCACCATGACAATGCTTCAGTTACTGTCCACGAAGTGCAGCAGTTAGGTTGGGAACTTTTGTCCATCTGTCTTTCATTCGTTTCGATCGCTGTACAACCATTTTCAGAGGAAGCAGGGGGTGAATATAAAAATCAAAGTGGCATTTGAATCCGAATTTTCCAAGCTATAATCTACTATCATATTTTTATCGGTTAGTCTTACATACTGTCATTGATCTTCAACCCAATTTCCTGTGCTGCTTATGTAAAAACCTATCTCAAAAGTGATAGGACGGATATGTGCGCCTATTATTATGTCCTTTCAACATTCACATCTTTACATAACATCATCAATTTTATTTGATCTATGGCACACCATTTATATTAACCAGACCATCAAACAACTGTCGAATCGAATTAAGATTAAAATAATTCCCTGATAATTTGTCTTCCGGCAACATTTCTTCACTTCACTTCACTCTGCGCCACGATTTGCCGTCTCTTCGCTGATTCGATTTAACCGCTGGCACGTTGTCCCGTCGAACACCTCACGCCACCCATTATTTGTTGACGATAATCTGTTTCGCGTCTGTCTTAACACCCACCCACTTCACACGCCCCAAGATATTTTCAAGATACATATTTAGTGACATGTGTTATTTAATTTGTTTATTGCTTGACAATTTCTTCTGCTTTCCTGATGCACTTTTAAATCGTGTCTGCTTAGATACGACATGTTAAAAAAAAGTCATCAAAGATCCCTCTGCAACGAATTATTGACTGGTGTTAGTTGATCGAAGGCTAAAATGTTGACGATTGCGAGACGTGGCCTTAACATTAACAGATTTTTGTCGGTGCTGTTGAAAAATTTAGATTCAGAACGTAAAACAGATGAGAGATAAAATTGATGGTGATAAGTGCGGACGGGTGGATTTTTAACACTTGATTTTTAGGAAGCAATAATGTTAAATTGGGTGGCTGGCAATTTTATGAGGCTATAAATTATTTGGGTAATGGGAATCGTTGCGCAATATGTAGTCAAGAAAATTGATGGAATCTAAATTGATGTATCTGGTTGCGTGGTACTAGCTAGCTGCAGAAATTTAGTGAACTCTTTTCAGACTATCCTTTTTCGGGATGTCAATGTAGTTACAAAGATCTACCATGATAGAATATTAAGTAGATGTGTGGTCTCACTTTTTACTTCGCAAATCCGAAAAATATGTTCACCATACATTTTTTTCTGCAACACATTTTAGGTTTTTTTTCTCGATTCACGAGGAAGTTTTTAGTTATAGGAATTTTCCTCGTAGGCAAACAGTGAGTAAGAATAATCGACGAAATTCTTTCGACAATTTCTCGTAAATTATACCCAAACATTTAAAAAATTTCAACAAAATTGATATGAATATTTACTGAAACACTTGATCTTTCTTAAGGGGGAGTATGGTTAATTTTGCATATTTTAAGCATGTTTTTAAGTTTTTTTAAACACTAAATATAAATTTATTTCTGAACAAAGTACATAAAAATATAATTATTCAAGAGTATTCTCTAAAATTTTGGTCCAAAAATTTTGATCATTGAGCCACTGACAGAAAATTTTCGTAGACACCTAAAAAAAATTTTGCGATGCACATGATGACAAAAACCATAAAGGTTTCGTTAGTTTATGAATTTTCCGAGGTAACCACGTCGATTTCAACGATATTTCAATTTTTGGTATCAATTCTAAGTAAAAAACGATTTAAAAAATTTTTTTTTTAAAATCGATAAATTTTTTAATACAAAATAAAATATCATGACGTGGTTACCTTGTCACGTAAAGAATGAGTGCTAAATTTGAAAACGAGCGGATAAATAGATTTTGAGTTACAGGTTCACCGACTTTGAAAAAGTCGTTGGAAAAACGCGTCTAAAAATGCCTGTAGCTCCGTCAGTTTTGCTCCAATCGACCTAAAATTTTAACTGAATACTCTTGAAGAGTTCTACTACCGAATAAAAAATGCCAAAAAAATAAAATACCATATTCCTTTTAACAACAAAAATTTTCTTCACTTTTTTCTTGCAAGGATCAGATTTAAACATGTGTATCAGACTACTGAATAAATACATAAGAAACGACAACTAAAAATCTGTAAGTTTTCTATTACTTAATTCTAGAAAGTTGACTCGATACTCAGCTCAGAAAATATTACAAAAGGCGAATGAATACATACACATTAAATATATCTCCCGAACTACTAAACACATGTGAACTATTCTCCAAGTTAGTTGAATAACATCACCTCACAAAAGCTGCCAAAATGGAAAGTTATTTCTCTTAGAAAAAAAACTGTTTCAGCACAAATCGCCGCAATACAATAATATTCACTTTAATATATGCTAATAAATGTATCTTAAGTGTGGAAAATTCCGACGTGCGTAGCATTTGCAACTAGTCATCATCATCTACGTTCCATAAAATACTTATCAGATTTATATTTCCAAATCCATTTAACGAAATTCATTCATTAACCGTGCAAAACGAAGAGTAGGTATCTAACAACAAATCGGATTTTGACCTGCCTGCAAAAAAATAATATAAAATCGATAAAAGTTCGATCATTTTACATTTCTTAAATTTTTTTGTTCATTCAAAAATGCTCGGTTGAGTTTGATATTTATGGAAATGAAAAAAAAACAGCTCGGAAAACATGTTTTTGACCGAAATGATATGGAAATTAGGTTTCAATTTATTCCACCAAAACAAAAATCAATATGCTGGTATGTAATTTTTTGAAGACAAGTCATTGAAGATTGACTGATTTGTGATATTTGTTTTTAATAAATGACATTAGTAAATGCTAAATTATAGATCTTGAATACATAATATACAATTCCTTGCTTGTATAAAATTTAAGAAGCCCATAATATGTGCTTCCTTAATTTTATGTTTCCATGCTTTTACTTGAAATCGATTGTTGTAGATATACCTATCACTTACTCGTACGCTACCTATCTTAAATAACGATTCAATCATCTACGATATCCGCTAAGATTAAACATTAATTAATCTCCATAGAGCCAATATGAATTACGAAATTGTCTCTTAAACGGTGCGTCTGGGGCTTATCTTTATTACTTGTTAATTGAAGACGTGATAAATTTTGTTAATATGCTTTCCAAATAACAAATTGCTGATAACGTGAACTACATACACTTGAAAACGAGCAGAGCAAATGCAAACATAATGTCCGCATTAAGAAATTGATAAGATAAGCTGCAAATCAAGTTAAGATTTTAGAAGATTGGTATCTAGATTATTCGGGTGTACGTATGTTAAGTACTTAGGAAAGGTGCTCAGCACACATGTATTTATTTTCATTGTAACTTCTGTATTTTGAAGCACTTTTGATGTATTTGTCTTATATAGAATATAATTAGTTCAATTTGAATAATGACTGTTTTTTAAGAGACACAGTTCTGAGGAAAAATAAATCTTTAGTCCCGAATATTTCATGTAATTTTTTTGGAAGTTTAGCTTCCTTTACAACGAAAGATGAGCGAGAGGAGTGAGCCCAGAAAAAGCGTACCGAACGAAAATGCGAACGGAAGTTTGTCTTAAAATTCCAAGTGAGCACAATACTTAGCAATGATGTGCGAATATAAGAGTAGAGCTGCTGGTTCAGTGAGCAGAGCGCCTGATTCTTGCTCTTGAGGTAGAGGGTTCAAATCCCCGCTCCCTTTATTTTTTTTACTTTAAATTACTTGGTGTGAATAAACGCAATAAAAAATTTAATATTTTGTCATATTGTCTGCATCCTCGATTTTTGAATTTATCACATTAATTCCTGAAGTTTTCCTGCATTTATCTATATACAACTTTTCAACCTTTACAATCATTCATTTGCAAAACGTAGCTAAACTTTCCACCGGACACTCCCAGAGTGCCTAGCTGCTTGTTTTATTTTTACAACGTCTAGCAATCCATTTTTTTTATTTTTTATTTTTTTTAAAAGATTTTATTTATTTTATTATTGGAAAATCTGTTTTTCTTTCATTTTCGTTGAAGTTTTTGCATACTTCTCCGCTTCACCTTAAATTGGCAGTAAGGGCGGTGTCGCTGGCGAAGAAGAGGGTATGCGAGGTAGTTCTGAGGGTCCATTAATTACGCAAGGAGAAGAAATGCAACCGAATGCTGACAGGAATCAAATGAAAGTCATCCCAATCCTTTCCTTACGTTATTATTTGTTTAAAAAAATCGGTTTTGGCAATTAAAATTTAGTTTTTCCTATCAAAAAAATAAAATTATTTTAGAAAATTGAAGACACTTTAACGACTTTCTCGTTTTCCCTTCGCAAAAAACTAAAAATCGTCACCTCTCTTGCAAGGGATCTTAAAACAACTAATATAGTCAAAAAAAGCGATAAGTAAGAACTGTAAAATATTACTTGGAAAGCGAAGGAGGCTCGCTGAAATCTGACGAACTCTTAAACACCGAAAAATTTCAATAAGTATCCTTATATAATTTTGATCCTTTTTTGTATTTCATCCTGCTAAAATAATTTTCCTGATGATTGCAAGATATTTATAAAACTGTCTGCAGCTTAAAATACAAAGCATTTTTTTAAATTGTTAAACAAATTTTCGAAATTCAAAGCTAAAAATTATTTTGATTACCAAAAAATTTACCATTTGCTTAAATTTATTACAAAAAATTTGCAGTGCCAGTTAAAATTTGATTTGATTCCTGTAAAAAAATGCATTTGCATTTATTTTTGCTCTTTTGAAATATTTTTGTGCGTTCTACGCTAGTGATAAGAATTATTTATGCTGCTGTAAAACTTGTTAAGTATTCTTCGTTTAAATTAATGAAGATGCAAATACTATTTATGATTTTTATTACATAGTGCTGAAAAGCTTTATTCTAATTTTACAGCGAAAAAATTTGAATGTGTGCATTTCATATTCCCAAAAATATTTTTCACGCTTCTTTTCACACTTCTTTTAAAGATTTAAAAAATGCACTTGATTTCCGTTGATAAAGAATGTCATAATATTTACAAAAACAGCTCCAGTAATTTTTATCAGCTAATTCAAATGTTTCTTAGAAAAATCTTGAAACCTTAATTTCGGCCTAAGAATCATTTTATACGACATTATATCGATATTCATATGTTTCATAGATATAAAATATATATCGACAGTTTTTGGCAATTCTGGCGTACCTAGTTGAATCCAATGTCTAGATTAATAGTCCAATTTTTGCAAAAAAAATCGAACTACTCATACAGAAACTTTGACGAAGTGTGCCGACGCAAATAAGCGCCTGCTTTATTTCTGGAATTCAATCGAAAACCCCAAATCTCAAGTGACAAGAGAGCGCGGCAAGCACTATCTTGGGTTGCATGGCGATATGCGATATAAAGTGATGGCTGTGATCTACTCTCCGCAGCTACAGTTTCGTATATCAGCGACCAATACTGATGCCAATGAGGCTGGCAGTGCAGCTCGTATTAAGGCTCGATGCGAGCTGTAGTACCATGAACAATGAAATGAGTCTCTTGATAAAGCACATAAATTATCTAGATATTATACTTTGTCTATCGATTTTTTTTAAAGAAATGTGACATTTAGAAAGAATATTGAAGAAAATTTTTCACGTTTCTATTAAACAAATAATACAGAAAAGCCCCAAAGGAATCTTTGAGAAGACAATTTCATAATTCATATTGGCTCTACTGAGTTGAATTTATGTTCAATCTTAAGCGATATCGAAGATTGTTAGATAAAAGATGACAATATGTAGGCTAGGTTCGTGACAGTGACGTATTGAGCGAAGAACACGTTATATAACAATCTCAAAATTTAGCTTTGCATCGTCCTTTCCAAAGTTAAACATTGCTATTCTTTAAACTATCCGCCAATCAATTGAACCAATTAACAAACAAAATATCATCGAATTGATTCAACAAGCATCCTCCACGCAATTGGCAACATATTAACAAACCACTTATCCGCACGTCGTATACATTTCACGAATAATTTGCATTTGAAATAAGTAAAACAGAATAATTGTTAAACGCCATTCCACGACCTAGCCAACAAGCTACTCCCGCTCAATCTCGAATTAAATTAGAAGACAACAAATTAAAAGCTACTTGACTTGACCACATGACTGACACACATGACTCACAAGATAGCATCAATTTAGATTAAGAAGGCGTTGTGGCGAGCCACAAGCCACTTCTTCCATCCTCCTTCGGAGATGATCTCGCGCCACAGATCCAGATAGCCTAGCTATTAAGTAAGCCGATTAATGTTGCAGTTAATTGCAGTTTCGTATGCAAATTGAATTAAGTGTATGTTAACAGTGTTTCAGCGCTCTCCCAACTTGAGGACGGCGATCTAGCTGGGCTAGTCGAGCAAGACGCTAGTTCTCACAACTAACTAGTCGAGATACTCCCACTGTTGGGTCTTATTTCGCTTTTTTTGTGTGTTGTTCCTTTCCGCACAAGTGTATCTTTCTTGTTGTTATGACTGAGATGTTTGTGCACACTCACATGATCGTCTCATGTGGCAATTGCGTTGCAGAACAATATGGAAGACACTTGTACGTATATAGAATGTTGTCTAGTTGTTTCTTTTGTTGGTTTTCTGACAAGTGATTATATAGGCTTGAATGTGGAGCAAGACAAGAGTGATAAGAATATGTGAGAATTCGCGAATACTTGTCGATATTCTGGCAAGCTTGTAGTGCTTATGAGTTAGTGGGTCGTGATATTACGTACAGTATTTATTTAGTATGTATGTTTGATAATAAGACTATCATCTTGTTTGGAATTGAATTTCTAGCCGATATTTTTAAGAAGCCGCATATTGCACTTGTGTATGCTCAGGTGTTGTTCAATATACAGTGGATCAAAGTAAAACTCGGACACTTAGATATTTATTCTTTATGAGGCGATAAATAGTGTAAGGAAAAAATTTAAACAAAAGATAATTTTCTTATAATGCTTTATTCATGGAAATACAAAATCGGTAAAAAATTCTTTCGAAAAATTAAATTTAATAAAATAACGAAAATTGATCTCAAATTGAAACTCGTTTTAGGAATTTTATTAGGTTTTATCACTTTGTTGGTAATCCTTTACTTACTCTATCAGCTTGTTATGTGCTTGGCATCGAGTAAACAAACTTTTAAGAAGGGTCAATCGTTTCCCATTCGTATGTCAACGCGTCCTTTGCAAAAAATGTGTTGCGTAAATTTTAAACGCGTTTTCTTCAAAACCACTCTTTTTTGGCGTGCAGCACAGCGCTGAAAAAAATCTAATCAACCGATCCATTTCAAATTTTGTGCACATATTAATCAACCGATTTACGACTGCAGTAGCTTAAAACTAGGCATATATATTCAACTTTGGCAGTTTGGGAGCTCTAGTTTCAATTTTAAATGTGGCCAAAATCGAATACCCCATGTTAAAACGCTTGTCAAACTGCGAAAATTTAATATTTTTTTATTATTTTTTTTGGTAAATTGCTTACAGATCACTTGGAGGACCTGGGGAACCGCGCAAGTAGTGGTTGGCGAAAAAAAGCGCTGCATCATCGGGCCAGTTTGGCCGCCATTTTGTTTTTTAATATCTTATATCATCAAAAAAGTCAAGTTTTCACATTAATAATTAAGCATATTTCATTTCAAATAGATTGCTTGTCAAGAACATGTGGCCAATTATAAAATAACCACAATCGAACATTTGCAGCTTTATGTTTAGGGCCGTTATTCCGATAAAAGCTAAAACAATCGGCTATCCCCGATTTGTTGACACTATTTTCCTAACATTTTGCTTCAGGATATATATATATATTCATACTGGTTCATGATCCCGTCAATGAAATGCTGATTTTCTGGTCCAGCAGCTAACATTGACCACCAAACCATTACTGACCACCCCCCCCCCCCCCAACCATGCTAAACAGTTGCACATAAGTTGTTTTCTTTATATTCTTCATTTGGCTTCCTCCACATATGTATATGACTGGCTATCAGAGCGGAAGACGTTGAACCTATTTTCGTCCGTAAACGTTACGTACTGGCTTCCAAAACGAAAAATCTTTATTTTTGTGCAGTTTTGCGAATTTCAACCTTTTGGTTCTTCTTGCTAATGAATGGTTTTTTTTCGGGCAGCTCTACTGTAATGTAAGTAAAGATGCTACTGATTGTAATGAAGGTGGATGCGATGAGACTACTGTTGTCTCATCGTGCTGGCCAAGTGAAAAACGTCTTCTTCTATATTCCTTCAAAGATATAAACTTCTTCTCTCTGGAAAGAAGCTATACTTAGATAGGATGATAATAATAGCGCCAGAAGGACCTACCGGCATTCCGTAGATTGCCACATGTTTGGCGCAGTTCAATAGAACAGGCAGCCGATATTTCTAATTAAAAACTGTTGCCGAAGCTTGAGGCAACTTTTAATCTGCCGAACTTTCAAAGGCAGACTTTACTTGAATCTTCCTTCCAAACACTTTGCCGATTTTAAGGCAAAGGTTGCTAAATGAAACAAGCAACTTTGTCTGGCTATGGAACGATTCTGCCTTGTGCTAGACTCGTTCCTTCCTTTTATTTACAAAAACTTTTGCTGTACAATCGATTTGCTTATTCTATAAAATTCTTACTCTAGTTTTAAATCTACTTACCAAAACCAATCGTTCCCACGGAATTTTTGCTTGCTTGCAATGTCCTAATTGCACATTTGCTTACTTTGAGCTCAATGCTCTACTAAAGAGTTTCTCACGGTACGCGGGTTCGAGAATATGATTATTAGAGAGCTTACTAAAATTTTGTAGGACATAAATATTTGAGTATGCTGTCACAAAAAGCTCGTTTTGGGACATAGCTGTGTATTGGTCGTTTGGGACATAGTTGTGTATTGGCTAGCACCGGGTTTGGAACTGGGAATACACTACACCCCTTTCCTTTAGAAGAGTATTTGTTTGCAAATACGACTGATTGGTTGTGGTATTTTGTTTTACAATTATGCTTATCTGATGATGAGATATAAGTTTGTATTAAGTATAAAGTGTACAATAATTTTACAATGATTGATTGAATGTTTTATATAATTTAAGTCTATTATTATGTATCCATTTACATTTGTCTTCTATCTCTAGTAGTGTATTTACATTGTTTGTGTTTATTACTTTATATGGGCCTTTATATGGTTTCTGGTTTTTCTTTCTGTTTTCTACTGTTATCAATACTAGATCACCAATGTTTAAATGAAGAGGTTTTGTATATGCTGTTTTATTGCTCCTAGCTAATTTTGTTTTCTCTATTAATTCTCTGGCTTTTGATGCCGATATTTTTAATCTTAGCTTCAACTCATTCGCGTAATTTTCAATATCATAGATTCTATCTGTGTTTTCTAAAATGTCGTTTGGCAAATAAGAAAGTTTTCCGAAAACTAGTTCGTATGGTGTGTAGTTAGTGTCCACGTGTGGGGTTGTATTATACGAGAATGTATAATATGGTATCCATTCGTCCCAGTTATTGTCATCAACGAATGCTAACAGATATTCATTGAGGACACGGTGGTTTCTTTCTACAACACCTAACGTCTCGTGGTGATAAGGAGTTGAAAAGATTTGTTTTATATGTAACAGTTCGCAAATGTTCTTTAGGAGATTATTAGTAAATTCTGTCCCTAAATCGGTTTTTAAAATTTTGAAATGACCGTATTGTAGTATAAAATTGTTTACTAAGGCCTTTGCTACTGTCTTAGCTTCCTTACTTTCTAAGGGTATAGCCGTGATATATTTCGTTAATTCGCATTGTATAGTTAATATATATCGAAAATTGTTTGAAAGTCTTAATGGACCTACGATGTCAGCGCTTACTATTTCAAAACTAGTAGAGGGTGTATCGGTTTTTATCATTCTTTCCTTTGTGTGCCTTGTGATTTTGTTATATTTGCATTTTTCACATTGGTTAATGTAGTGTTTTATCATTCTATTCATGTCCCTCCAACAGTATCTTTGTTTCAATTTTAAAAGTGTTTTACGGATTCCTGTATGTCCTCCGTGCGGCGATTCGTGGAATTCTTTTATAAGTTCATTTTGTTCAGCGATGTCATTAATTCTTTTGGGGGGTTTATATATCATAATTTTTAACTGGATATCCATTTTTCGTTGCAACGTATTGAATATTTTCTTAAATTCTTCTTTGGGTACGTACCTGAATATTATATCTTCCATAGATAGAGCTAGCTCGTTTATATTATAATTCTGCGCATAATTCAGTAACTTCTTCACTACAGAAACTAGTTTCGTGTTTGAATTATCGTTACAGTTATTGCGAGATTTCACACTTTGCTTGTCGCTGGCGGAAACGTATTTCTCGTGAGCTTTATCGCTAAAGTGGACCATTAAATAATCTTTCTCCTTTGAGATTATTATACTTTCTTTATCGTTGCGCAACATATTAAATTTTACTTTTAATGCCCCTGTTATATCGGATAGTGAAGTACAATCGAACGCATAGAGGTGATCAATCTCCCGTTTTCGTTTGTCGCTTTTGTTATCGATTTCTATATTTGTTTGTTTCTTTTGTTTAGTCGCCTTGCTTCTTGTTATCGCCATAAGTTTCTTGCTGATACTTTCGTCATTGGTTGGGGTAATCATTGATTTTAGTATTTCTGAGTCTAGTTGTATAGGACTCGAGATCAATTTTGCACATTTATTCACTGAGTATATCTCTTCCTAATATACCATCAGTTTCTATTGGAAAGTCCTCATCTACTATATGGGAAGAATCTGTTATCATCTTGTCTTCGATGATGAATTGTATGCCCGTGAGTTTGCATTTATTTTCGGGCTTTAAATCGATATTAGTGCGAATTAAGCTATTTGTTGAGTTTTATTACCTTCTATTTCTGTAAGTTTCGGGAATATTTCTTCCAAAAGATTTTCTGTGGTATATATTCTAATTTGAAAAACCAAATTCGCAGTTTCAAGATATATTGATATCTGAGTTTTCATTTTTTTTTTATACCTAATGTCAACCTGTTTCACTATTATTTTGTGTTGACTCAAACTGTTTGTTGAATTCTAAATTCAATATTTCGAATATTTTTACGATCGATGGCTAATTTAACTAGAGTGTTAATTGTTATTTTAGTGCGCGTTACCAATTGTTAATTCTATACATTTATCAATCATTATCAACATCATTAACCATATTTTTCCTTTCAAAGATAAAGTGTATATTGTGACAATTTTCATAAGAATTCTCATAATGATCTTATGCTTTCTTAAAATTCTACTGATTTGTTTAGAAAAATCCTAATTAATATGATATTCTTTTCCAGTCCCTATTCTATATAAAATTGAAATTTGACTTAAAATATTTAGTGTTGAATTGTAAGTTTCTGGTCGTTGCCGATTTAATCCTTAAGTTATCATTAAATTATTTGTTAATTTAATCGCAAATAATGCAGAAAATTCTTCTTCATCTTCGCCTTTTTCCTAGTTGTAATTGTCTTCCAAATTTTTGGTTGAAGTTCCAAATCCATTATTTCACGTCTAAATTCCATTTTCGGTCGCAGTATTAGTCGTCGACATTCGAATTTAAATTTTTGTTCTAATTTTATTACAAAACTTTCAGCTTCGTATGGGCCGAATCGCCCAGATACAGGTTTCCAGAGTGCAGCATCGTGGCTTGCAGGTTCGTGGGTCGCAGGATCGTGGGTCGCAGGATCGCCATGTAATGTAAGTAAAGATGCTACTGATTGTAATGAAGGTGGATGCGATGAGACTACTGTTGTCTCATCGTGCTGGCCAAGTGAAAAACGTCTTCTTCTATATTCCTTCAAAGATATAAACTTCTTCTCTCTGGAAAGAAGCTATACTTAGATAGGATGATAATAATAGCGCCAGAAGGACCTACCGGCATTCCGTAGATTGCCACATGTTTGGCGCAGTTCAATAGAACAGGCAGCCGATATTTCTAATTAAAAACTGTTGCCGAAGCTTGAGGCAACTTTTAATCTGCCGAACTTTCAAAGGCAGACTTTACTTGAATCTTCCTTCCAAACACTTTGCCGATTTTAAGGCAAAGGTTGCTAAATGAAACAAGCAACTTTGTCTGGCTATGGAACGATTCTGCCTTGTGCTAGACTCGTTCCTTCCTTTTATTTACAAAAACTTTTGCTGTACAATCGATTTGCTTATTCTATAAAATTCTTACTCTAGTTTTAAATCTACTTACCAAAACCAATCGTTCCCACGGAATTTTTGCTTGCTTGCAATGTCCTAATTGCACATTTGCTTACTTTGAGCTCAATGCTCTACTAAAGAGTTTCTCACGGTACGCGGGTTCGAGAATATGATTATTAGAGAGCTTACTAAAATTTTGTAGGACATAAATATTTGAGTATGCTGTCACAAAAAGCTCGTTTTGGGACATAGCTGTGTATTGGTCGTTTGGGACATAGTTGTGTATTGGCTAGCACCGGGTTTGGAACTGGGAATACACTACACTACCATTCAAATTATTCTTCCTCAGTACGATTCTCACCGTTTCTGGGCTCATCAAAAAACAGAGGGAGGGGGGATTTGAACCGTCTACCTCGAGAGCAAAAGTCGGGCGCTTTGCTCACTGAACCAGCCGGTCTACTCTTATATTTGCAAATGAGGAGTGATTTTTCAAAACGGCTTATTTCCGTGTTAAACAAAATTTCAGTAATGACACCATGACATGAAAATTAGGTGGAAATGTGCCGTTTTGTATGAAACTGTGAATTTTAATCACGAGTTTTTCCTGGAAAGATGCCTTCTTTGTAATGGATTTGGAAATGGACATAAGCATGATATTGGCGATGGCATTCTTGGGTTCGTTCGAAGTCGTAAAGGGAAATAAGCCCTTTTGAAAAATCACTCCTCATATCATTGCTATGTATTGTGCTCATTTTGAATTTTAAGACAAACTTCCGTTCGCTTTTTCTGGGCTCATTTCTTTCGCTCTTTTTTCGTTAGAACCTCCGTAAAGCAAGCTAAACTTTCAAAAATCTCTTTTGTTTAAATTTTTTCCTTACACTATTAATCGTCCCACAAAGAATAAATATCTAAGCGTCCGAGTTTTACTTTGATCCACTGTATGAACAACTATGAAATCGAAATTGGGAATAGCGAATAGTATGTATATAAGAAAACTGGATTTTTTTTTGGTTGCTATGGAGCATTTGAGAGCTCATCCACGCGATTGGGAATGCTTCGTTTTTTTTCAAAATCCTCTTAAAAGTATAGTTTTCAAAACTTTCAATATCTTTCACAAGTTTGAAAGCCTAATTTTATTGTCCACGCCCTTACAGTTATCACTGCCCAAGCTGTTTTGATATGTTTCTACTACTCATCCTAATTCAAATATTGATTTTTCCTTTAGACAGATCACATCACTCATTTTTCCTTCCCCCCGAGAGTTCGGCAGAAATATACTGCATTCACAAAAATTGTAGACGACATGCCTCCAAAAAGTTTCTTTTTGTTAGACTAAACCCCAGCATGAATACCGTATCCATCAGTTCAAGCAAAACAAAGAGCATTCGTTATAAACTTTACGCATGATTGCTCCTTGGGATTTCTACATTATATGGAAGGAAAGTATGTATCTTCAATATGTATGTTTTCTCTTTGAAATAAATATTATGATGGGTTAAGTGGCCGCTAATGGCATCCTATTTGGAAACCAACTGTTTTCCCAGTAGAATGTCAATGTCCCCATTCGCTATAATATGGTCTCGTCCACCCTAAACGGATATGAAGGCCAGCCAATTTGATGGCAATATTTCCTGAGGGAGAGTCTTTTCCAGACAATAGACGACTAACAAATGCAAGCAACATTTGAATGAGTGCACTAATGAAGTGCAACCACGGCAAGCTTGTAACCGTGTTGTATGCATGAGTGGAATCTGCAAAATTATAGACGTGGGATGTGCAGAATTATTTGAATGGCGGCAGTACCGAATTCTCATGGGGACATCAAATCCCTTGGCCTGGTATTTGGTACAATTTAAGATAGATTTCAAGGAAAAATGTTGGAGCTTCCTAAATTGGAGACAGTTCGGCATACATCTTAATACCAACGAACGCACACAAAATATTTCACGAAATCAATAAAAAAGACTCAAAAATCCTTGAAAGATTTTCGGATTCCATTTCTAAAAATATTCAGACTCAATCAAAATTGTATAGTCCAGCAATCCTCTTTATCCTACACTTAATATGCATATCAAAGTAAACCGTCCCGGATTGCATCAGAACTACACTAATGGAATCTAGGACATGTGCTACCGTCAGTATTTTCACGCTTCCCGATTTCTCGCAGTAAATCAATTTTTACACGCGAACGAACAAACAACCCTATGGCCAATACCTACTACCGACCGGATCATAGTAGACAAAAGAGTCCTGATGATGGTACCGCGATTCGTCGACGGGTCATCGTTCACCACCCAACCCACCACCCCATCTCGGAATGTTCCGATAAAAATTCCTTTTCCTCGCAATGCCATCACCTCAATCGCTTGTTGTTGTTATTGGAACGGAGCCGCCATGGTCCTGGGGCTGAAGGTTGTCTGTCGGTTGTCGCAAAGCAAGCTTTTGATCATGATTGCAATGACGATGGTGATGGTGATGATGTTACAGTAAGGGTGACACTTCGTTTTGGTTTGCACAGCTATTCAGGCTTACACATTCCAAAGCAATATGTACCCCTGTCTTCCCTTAAAAAACAAATCGAAACGTAGTTTCCTTGATATGCGGGTGAATATAAATGAAATGCTTCTATGGTAGATATTTATTTGGGGGATGGCGGCCACATCTCCCGGAATCGGCCGTGGATTTATTGGAAAATAAGGGATGGATAGCAATCGAAAAGCGTTTTATTCGATTGAATGATAACGAATACAATTTTATTATTCTTTTTGAATCGTGATGAGAAGTGGAACGAAACAGTAGACAAATTGGATGTTGGTGTTGGAAATTGCACAATTATCGGGGATGCAATTAAGCTTTTTTGCATCCATGTAAACTTGCTCATAGTTCGATTGTAGATATTTAAAACGCTATCGAAAAAATTACCATTTGTAACACATTCAAACTTCTTTTGTGTGCTAAGGCAATATTTTGGGTGGTCCTGATAAAAAAATTAATTATAATTCTTATTTTAAATCAACTTCAATTCAAATTGGAGTGCTCCCAATAGTAGATCCTGATCAATTTAGACCAAATGCAAATTTTTCCAACAAACGGATTCCCCCCAAGGACGTTATATCTACATTTTAATGAGGAAAAAACACCAGATGCATACGTACCACAAGCAAATATCATATGATTATATGATAATTTTCCACTTGAATATGATGTATGCACATTTGTTCAAGTGCATTGCATCAACACATTCACCATATGACAAATAATATCCAATCGTACACACAATCGGCATCTCATCAATTCGCAAGATTTCAAGTTTCCAATTTAAATTTATGATTGGGATGCACGTTTGTATGTTGCATATATCATATCATCCCTCAAACTGTATAGATGATGGTTAATTGGCTAGAATATTGATGTAGTGTTGCCTACCTACAGAGATGTTAATGAAGTTCTAGTGCTGAAATTTTTGGGGTAAGCCTAGGCAATTTCAGTTTTTAAAGAAAAGAATTATAGAAAACAGAAACTGCCAAATATTTTTAAAAAAAATTATGGAATTTTCACTTCTCTTAATAGTCCAGTAAAAGCGTCGGAATTTCAACGTAAACTATGCATTTTAGACTGACAAGCAAATTTTTATTGCAATGTGTGCGCAATAGTATAATTAGCTTAAGTTCAAGTTTCTGAGGTCGACGCTCCAATCCTCTGGGCGCCATCTTAAAAACAAAAGAAAATGAGACACC
Source organism: Oxycera nigricornis (assembly GCA_963942545.1). Taxonomy (NCBI): domain Eukaryota; kingdom Metazoa; phylum Arthropoda; class Insecta; order Diptera; family Stratiomyidae; genus Oxycera; species Oxycera nigricornis. The sequence continues at coordinate 6,216,804 of OZ012661.1, forward strand.
TCAATATCTCAGAAACCACGGCTCCCACAAGAAAGTTATGTATGGCAAACTTGCGTAGAAACAAATTTGTAGCAAGTCTAACGTGGTGTCAATAATGAAAAAAGTAAAAAGTCAAAAACGACACTCAAAAAGAAGGGATTGTCTTTCGAGTGCCACAACTTTTTTTATTTTCACGTTTAACGCGAAACATCTTCGGATACTTTTTTAAGACAACTTCGTCACAAATCGTTTGCGGTATTGATTGTTTCCACAACTATACATTGGTGTTAGTTAAAGGGGAGAAAGTCGCGTGAAAAACGCGTTTATAGTTCAAATATCGACTTCCGATGGCAAACCCCCCACTGCGAAATTCACGGAGCATTTTGAAAGATTTTTAGTGAAATGGTCTTCCTGTGAGCTTAAATTCAAGTTTCTGGGGTCGCAGCCCCAATCCTCTGGGCTCCATCACAAAAACAAAAAAATAATGGGACACCCCTATATCTCTGAAACTGAAACTGTGCTCCCACAAAAAAGTTCAATATGGCAAACTATTGTATAATTTAATTTGTAGGAAGTTTTGCATACATCACTTTCAGGTGGTGTCAATATTAAAAGAGTTACACGCCAAAAACGACGTTGAAAGATGAGATCATTTTTTGGGTGCGAAATGCGTTCGGAAATAACTTTAAGACAATTTTATCGCAAGCCGTTTGCGATATTGTTTGTTTTGATCACTTTACACTGGCGGCAGTTATTGTGTCTCGAAGTGGGAAAATTCACATGAAAAATGCATTTTAAGACCAGATAAGCGATTCGCGGCATCAAACCCCCACAGTGCCAAAACTGACTGCACCAAGCAACTCTTTTTAATGCGTTTTCTCCTTTTACCGGTCCCGTCGATCTTGGACCCAAAAAACTTTATGCCATTGATGGTGGTTATCTGTTGCACAAAGTAATATGGAATCGCAATGCAACACTCAAACAATTTTTAAGAAATATATGAATACGTTGAAAATCATTTCGGTTTCAATGTGAAAAAAATATTTGTCTTCCAGCCCAAAATACACCGTCAAACTCTCATTTGACTGGACTATTAGAGATTTCTTTATGTTTATCTGCACTGAAAAAATATTTATTCGCTATGCGAACTAATAATTAATTCATCAAATTCTGCTCAATGTCGGATGATCTCGGGGAAAAAATTCATTAAGCAAATAACATTTCACTTATCCGATTATCATATCCTTTATGCACGAAAAATCCTCTTCCATTGGCAACATTGTCCAAATACATATAGTATGTACATATATGCATATGTGGTCTGATTTGTTTGCGCGCAGAGATAAGTTGCGGTCATGTTGCTGGTGTGACTGCTTACACTGCGAATTTTATTGGAGTACGTAGAATAGCACAATTGAACGGCCACGGTATGCATCATAAGCTAATTAAGGACTTTTGTCCATTCCACTACAAACCTACCCGTATACCATTCCGGGAATCTTTTGTAAAAAAAAGCCTAACGAGGTCCCCTCGATTCGTTGATAAGCGGATGATTATAAAGCTGATGTTGCAGGTACTTTTGTAGGATTTACATTTTAAAATAGAGGGGGGTGCAAAAAGATTACTGAGGAAGGGATTGCAAAAAATTGACGTTGGTATGCTTAGTAGACATGTTTCGGAAAATTCAGATAGTGCTTGGTTAGTAAAACTGAAGAAGATTTTCATGTATTAGTTTCTTGTATCGTCACACTTTGCATCATAGTTTTTCACACATATCTGAAAAAAAATAATGATTTTTTTCCCTTAACTGAGCATTTAGGCAGCTGCAAAACTGCACTTGTAGTTGAAATTTACTTTCAATTGGATGCATTGTCTCCAATATGAGTGGCAACTATTTTAGGTTGTGGCTTCAATTCACACAAATAACATGCTCTGATTACTCGCCTAGTTTATGGTAAGGGGCCATCCATATATTACGTAACGCATTTTTTTAGAGACTTTGAACTCCCCCATGTAACACTTAGTAACATTTTCAAAGACCCCCACCATTTATTACGTAATAAATTCATCATACCCCCTTAAACTTTTAAATATTTTAATCACAAAAAATAAACAACAAAACTTTTTTAATTTTCAATCTTTATAAAAAAAATAACATGAAAATAAACTTTCAACTTATTTAACCTCATTTTAAATTTAGTTACATAATAATTTGCTAGACAAACACCCCCCTCCCCTCCATTTCACACTTCGTAACGTTTTCAAATAAACCCCTCCCCCTTGGAGTGTTACGTAATACAGATATGAATGATCCTTAATGATATTTTGAATCAAATAGCAATCCTCATGTATTATGCAGTTCTGATTATATTTCTCTCTCTCTATTTTTCAGGTAAGCAACGTTGTAACAGATATGAGCCTTTTCACATAGTCTTCAATCAAAGAAGTACTAGCAAGAATATTCAGAACATCATATCAAGTTTTTAAGGTTGGTTTTTCAGAAAGATAAGCCAATGTCTCAAGGTAAATATTTAAAAAAAATCATGAAATATTATTTTTCTACGCCCACCTTCTACCGCAAGCCATAGCAAGTTATATTTCAATTCGCCGAAAACACTCAACAGTGAATTGACGGTGGAACATCGCAAACACACAATCATTCAGGTGAAAAGTTTGGAATTCATTGTACAAATCATATCCAGAAACTTTCTCTACAATCCAAATTACGAGGCCAATATAATACTCATAGTTGGTTTCCATATACAACAGACATCCCTTTATATCATGCTGATATTCAACTAGGTAACAAACTCGTCCTTTTGACGTTACTAAAATATTTCGTCCAATTTGAGGCTCTATTTTAGCATGCTGATGTCATAACACCACCAAAACCTACAGTCCGTCTCCTTGAAATACAAGAAGACACAAGACATAAAGTCTTATAGCTGTTTTATGTAACCGTGCCAAGTTTTCATGTTTCAAAGTCTTCAAGTTTAATCCAATTATGTACCTTCAGTAACGTCGCCTTCCACGTCTGTTTGATGAGAAGACGTATACAATGCTTAGTCGAGGTATTAAGCAGACGTACTATAGTGAAACGTATCCTTTTGTTCGTCGCCGAAGACTATCTTCTAGGACAGAAATGTTGGTGATACTTTTAATAAGAAATGTTGAATTTTTAAGAGTGTATTATTTGACATGAAAACAAATAGTCCTGGACGAATTTAATTGAGCGCATAATTTGTTTATTTATTGTTAGCATAGCTGAAGTCTAACTGATTATTCTGCAAGGAAAAATTTCATTTACCTATTTTATATTTTTCACGGAGCATCTCAATGCCGAATGCCGAAAGAGAAAAATTTCATGATAAAGTTTTCTCGTCCATCCTTGATCATAACTCAAGATGACCTCCATCCTTCAAGTATCTTCCTCGGTCATCCTCTTTGCAACTAGCGGACAACTTCAAGAAAATTCTGGTTTTAATCATGTCTTGTAAACAATTCCAAATAAATACCACAGTGTCTGGTAAGCACCGAGCGACGCCTTCGAAAAAATAATTCGCGTCGTGTGATTCGCGAAAAGTGATATCACGGCAGAGTTTGCCGTAAGCAAACCAGAACAAATAAAATTCGTCTTCAATTCGAGATAAGAAAAATTATATAGTACACAACAAGGGAAATCAAGAGAAAATAAAACCAACTCTACACTTTCATATCCAATTTTTTAAGAGAAAAGAAAAAAGTTCGCTTTATGTCTACAATAGAATTGGTGGTAATAATTTGTTCTGTTGTCGAAAATATAATCAGGGGTAAGGACACCGTAAAATTTTCTTTATGTCGTGATTGGCAAAGTTATTGTCATCAGAATAATGGAATTCGGTCGACAATGTGGCGTTCAGTAACGTTAATCTAGATGACCGTCTTATCTACCAAATATGATTGGTTAGTCAAGAAATAGTTAAATTTTGATAGATGGTAATAATTTGAATTTTTTTCAATTCCAAATAAAATTTCTGTTATTTAGATTATGGAAGTGAGAGTTAACTTTCATCAATATCAAACAAAAAACACTGAGAAATCTTTGTATTCATTTTATATCACCAAAATTAGCACTTGATTCATCGTACTTTCAGCAAATATGCATCGATTCACTCGAAACTCTGGAGTATATGTACCTTAAAAGGATATTCTAGTCTAGAGGCACGAATTTCGGACGTTTTTTTAGCTCTGTACAAATGAAACAAAACATTTTTAGTATCCACTTTTTTATCACTTGTTTATTGAACCTTTAAAAATAAATAAAACTAATAAAAAAATCAAAATAAAAAAAAGAGTTGGTTAACTAGGGGGGCCAAAAAAACAGAGTGCCCTCGCGTACAAGGTTTCAACTCTTCTGGTCATCTAAACCAAAAAAATTCAACGGATTCTTAATAATTAAAAATGTCGCTATGGTATGAACCTACCTCGGACAGAGCAAAAAAAATTAGACAAAATGGCGGTCGTTTGAAAAAAAATTGGTATGTTTTTACAACGATTCCATTTTTTTATAATATTTATATTATATTTATTAAAAAAATTCAATTTCTGTTGGTTCGTACCATAGAAAGATGTGAAAAGAATGGTCACACAAAATTAGAAATGCATCGATTCAGTAGAACTTGAAATATCGTGCACGCCAGTTTGAAAAAAGTAGTTTCGAAAAAACGCGTTTAAAGTTTCGTGAGCTTCTGCGTCCATCGTGATTCCCATAACGCTTAATACTTTTAAAATGGGTATAAAACCTTCATGAAAAATACAAACAGCAAGGAAATATTTATTATAAGGGTACAAAATACAATACGGTTTTATGGGGAAATTCATCCGCAAGTAGTCGGGCCACGCATACCGTCTATTGTTCATTCGATCCAGTCGTACCAGATTGCCAAGCCACTGAAATAGCTATAACTCGTTAAGTAATCAGAATTTTGAAAAATCCTCTCAAAGGCATATTTTTGAACGCCTAAACTTCGAAAATATGAAGAAAAAACATTTCGATTTTTTTCATATTTCTTCTAGTCAGAAGACCCCCTTAAACATTTTGAGATATAATTTTATTACATTTTTGAAAACAATTATGAATGGGAATGATTTCCACGTTGATCAATGATATTCGGACTATACTTAAAATTATTGCGCCCTTGATATTTTGTCGAATATTTTACAATATTTCGTTACCTTAAAGGGTCTTTTAGGTTACGATTTTCAAAAAAAAAATTCACCATTTTTTCCAATAGAAAGTAAAGAGATATCATTTTGAAATTTTGTACATATGTTGATTTGTACTTTGGGTGTACAAAAATATTTTTTTTATAGATTTTTTTACCCATAACAATTTGAAAAAAAATATCAAAAAATAACGGCGAACGTGATTGCAGGTGACTGGATCATCTGGAAACAAAAACAAAACGCCAAATTAATCCTTGTTTAAGTGCCTATAGCAGGTACCGGAATGGGTTTTTTTGGCGGTCATTTTTTAAAAAAACCTATTTTTGAGGGTGGAAAATTGAGTGAAAATCGGAAAATTGTATGCCGATCATAATGATTCCGCTACGGTCTATAGCCATATATGTTTTTAACAACATATTTAAAAAAGTGATCGGTTGAGTAGTTTTTCTAAAATTGTGTCCGCCAGCTTAAAAAAACATGAATTCGAGAAAATCGCGTTTACTTTTTTTACGAATTAGGAAGCATCTTTCTAATAAATCATTTGAAGTTAAATCTTCGTATATTGACTTCTAAATTTCCTGAGCTTCTTGATCAAGAGGTGGATCATGCTTCTACTTTCGTAATTCAGGAGAGGAAAGTCGATAATACCGATACACAGCGGAGCGTCAAAAATGCTGTTTCACGACATCTCGCTATACATGCTTAAAAATACTTTAAAAATCAAAATATCTTTATAAATCTTTTTAAATCGTATCCTTCATGAAATTTACTAACGAAATCTGTACAAAAAATTTTGATTTATTGAAAAATTGTAACCTAAAAGACTCCTTAATCTTGGTTGAGAATTATTTTGAATTAAGCAATACTTTTCAGTATTTTTGCTTGGTGAATTTGTAGAGTAATTTCTGTGCTTCATGCAGGTGAGCATCAGAATTCTAACATTGGCTTCGAAAATTAATAAATACCACTGCCTGTTTAACATTTTAATTTTACTATTTGATTTATTAGACATTTACCTCTGTTAACCAACTTATTTTCCCGATACAAAGTCACTCCAAACGTGTTAATATCCTGCCAAATGTGGACTCCTAATGAAGATTCTTTAAAAACATAATGCCTTGAATAAATTAACAAGTCATTCGCTTTCATATGATACAAACACATCTATCTTCGCTGAACATATGCCATAAAGTTAAACATTCATCAATGGTTGCTTACTCATTAGAAAACATCTTTCCTTGCCGACTCACCTCCTACCTTAGCTCGCAACTCACTTTCAAGGATGAAACATTTCTGTAATAGGTACTTTGAAAATTTTAATCAAGCAAGCAATCTGTTAAGCATGCAATCACCCACAGGTTAATGCTTCTAATTCCTAGTACCGCGCCGCAACTCAACACACAAAACATGTGTTTCTTAATTTCAAAAACAAATTACAGTCCTTATACGAAATGAGCATTCTAAATTCCATGATGATTTTATTTCCACTGTGAAGCAGCAAACTTCAATTATTCATATTTCCAGAAGTCTCATCCACGAAAATTTGCATGTCTTACGGAAGTCGCCTTAAGAAAATCTTCCACTTTTGAAGACAGCAAAGAAAAAATCAAATCCAAGAACGAGAAGTTTCGGAGGACTATTCAAGCAACTCAAAAATGATATCCAAGATGTAGGCTATGTGGAAATATTTTTTTTTATTTTTTTGGGAAGACAGTCGCTCCATTAAAATAGAACTTTCTTATCTCACTGGCTGAATACACTACATCGGTGGGGATGACATCAGTGAACGACACAGATCCTGGTTGACGAAACAGTTTCCACTGGTATCGTCGTTCCTAAGGACCTCTCGGCAACAATCTGACTTTTCATCCGTTCTGTATAATTTCTCAACTTGCGTCAGCATTTGGAAATGCACGTCCTAATCTGAATAATGTGGAGCAGTGCATGATGACGATTTTCCCGGCAAGGAATATACAATAGTGGTAGAAATTTTTCGGACGGCAGGGAAACGTGAATAAATTTTAAACAGTAACAAACTTTGAGGGAAGGATCAACTAGGTTCCAAGATACGTATGCAATGTTGAAAACTGTTTCTTGCTTTCATCCAAGTTTTCAGAATAGAACTTGAAATTCACTAATTTTAATTATTATTGTGTTTCTAATAGACATTCAATATGGAATATTGTCTACAACGAAAAGACTTGAATTCCTTTGGTTTGTTTGATTTTTCACGACACTTTTCATCTGCAAAAAACCTAGTAAAATCTCACTGATATCTACTGTACACTTTCACGTTTGCTTCCATCAATTGGTTAGATAAAGTATACCCATATAGCAATTCCGACACGAAACGGGTAACGAGTATCAAGGATCTGAATGCGCTGTCTTTTTCAGGAGATCTTATTCGTCGTCTCGTCTGCAAAAAAAGCTGTTGAGCAAACACCAACGAGACCAAAGTGAGAAATGGTAAAGTGGAGCAACCAGCTTCTAATGGTAATGTATACTAATGGGGTTGGTTGGTGTGTATGTATGTATGACTTCATAGGGTGCACACAGTCGGAGGGCGAATGTAAAGTATCATTTCAGCATAAGTTAAGCCCCGATAGACATTATCTGACATTATTACACAACCACCGATGTCATGAAAGAGAAATACGTTACGATACAGCATTTTTTCAGCTTTTCCTTCGAAATGGCAGATCATTGCAAATTGTTGGTTATTAGTCGTGATAAATAGCTGTAGGGTAGAAATGTTTGTCTCGCAACGATGAATGCTCCCTTCTGGTTCAGTTGCAGATTTGGCAGTAGTTAATCTTCATTGGGAAGCTCATTAGGTAAATCATTTAAATAATCACTCTGCGCTTGTTGGTTGAAATGATACTTCCTTAGCATCATTCTAATATTTCCTGCAGTCATTCCTGTAAAAAAAATTGCCATGAATATTATTTAAATTTCTGGTGTAACTTTTTCTGTCAAAAATTCTAAACTGTTCTGAAAAAAATCGTTACAATTTCGTTTACAATTTCCGCCATGTCTTCGTCACATTGAAGTTCAGAAAAGAAGGATTACAACTTTTTCCAATCCTTTAAAACAAACAAAAACTTTAACTTGTCGGTTGCATCACCTCCATAAAATTAGTAACGTAAAATGATTAGCAGACAAAGTTTTCTGTTGATCCAATTGATGAAAAATTTAAAAAATTAATGGGATTGAAAGAGCATGCTGCCACATTTCCAGGATAAAGCGACGTGTCACTCCTGGTAGAACTTTACTTGGCTTTAGCCAAAGAAGTCAGAACGTACACAGTTGGCTGGAAAATATTCAAAACTTTTCTGCTACAGCTGGACTGTGACATCATCGGAAAAGTAACACGGACAAAACTTTCAGTTTTCCGATGAAGTTATTTAATTAGTAGTGATGACTGCAGGCCATTTGCTTTGTTTCAATCGCCTTGATGTTGGGCACTTCATTTTGAAACGCAATTAAAGTGTTTGAAAGACATTCAGCTTTGGAAAACTCAAAAAATTTCCGTAAATTATTTTGAACAAAATCTCAAACTATAATCTTAATCAGTGGTACATGATTAATCACTTCTGGTAAAAAAATATACGATACGTATAAACTGAATTTGGCACCCAATTTCAGGCGCTGATATAAATGAATGAATGATTAGTAAATATCCTTCGACTTTTTTTTGGAAACATATATTAGCATTTCCTATTTTTGGCTTTCTTTGAACTTGTGCCGTCCCACGTATTACGGCAATCGCACCATTAGAATGCAGACTAATTAAAACAGACAATCCGGAACAGTCTATCTGAAACCTCTCGGCTTTCTCGGCGAAAATCCTTAATAAGTTTTCGATATGCCCGTGGGGCTCATTCTGCTGCTCCTGTTTGTGTCGAAATTTTCCTACGTGCGGTCGCTTTGGTCTATTGGCACTTCTAGTAAAAAGGGAGGACGCAAAAGTCTAGACATCCACTTTTGGGAGTATTTTTTCCGGGTTGAATTTTTTTCGCCGTCATCTCGGGAAAAGCTACGCTGACAGGGATAGGTCGAAAGAGATGAAGTATTTTCGCCAGGATATTATCAACATACATATGCGGATACTGGATTGGTATTGCTGCTTGCTTTTGCTGCTGGCTGTTTTTTCCACATTTCGTAAAAGTATGTACACAACAAACAAACAAACATATTTATCGATTAGTGCGGAGTTTGGTCCTGCGGACGCTACGGACAACCGGATAAAGTTGAAATTGTAATTTATTTGAAGTTTCGAGTCTATTATGCACAAACTTTCTTTGAACGGCAAAGTTTTTCGCGTGTTTCAAACGATGAAAAAAAAATCCAGGAGCTGAAAAGTTTGTCATAAAATACAAGGTACATATTTGCTCATCTGTAAAAGCATAAATACACAAAATAAATACCTGAGAAGATATGGAGCATGGTAGCTACTTTATGTGCTGTATCAGGAATAATTTACCAAATTCTAGGATTCTTTTAATATAAACTTTACTCCCGTTTCAGGTAGATAATAATTTTTTTAGTGCAGAAATGCAAGGAAAGTTTTCAACATAAAATAAATTTCAGATGAAAGCCAAATTCTTTGTAAACATTTTATCATCAATCTGCAATAGCATAGTTTGTAAACTTGGACTGCCTGTAATAATTATGAAGGAGGATGCCATGTAAAAGCTGTTTTTGAAAATTTTGCTGGGCACTTTAATGTTGTTCTGGATTTGCTATAAATAACAACAAACACGAGTCTTTCTTAAGGGGTTACAAAGGTTTTGAAGAAGAAAAACAATTTTTTAAAAAAATTGTATTTGAAAAACCAGAAATCTATTTAATTTAAAATTTACACACATGAAAGTTTAGCATTTCAAGGAAATTGAAAAAAAAATTCGGCTAAAAACATTAAAAATTGTCAATTTTCCTGCAGTTTTCCTCGTCCACCCTTTTTTGTGATAGGCAGAATATTTCGGTGCAGGTTCATCTCAAATCAAAAATTCAAAAAAAAATCTTACAGTTTGCCCTTGGCTCGTGCTTGCACGAAGGAATTGAAAAAAGTGAAATTTAAAGTTTTGAAAGGGGTTTGAATGAATTTTCGACTGAAATTTTTTAAGCATTTTTCCGATTCTCATCGTTTTTAAAATATTTTTCTCGTATAAAACAAAAACAAGTCGACCGAATGAAAATCCCTTCCTTCAATCACGAGACAATACTATAGAGAGAAACTGTGCGTATAATACGCTAGGTAAGACAGACCGCACGTACCGACCACGCGGTATTCAAATTTTTAGAACTCCGGTAGTATTCCTTGAATTTCCTTGAAATATGGTGTGAATACTCTTGGAGTACTTTACTTTCATATGGAATAAAAAAAAAATTTTAAAAATACAAGACGTATGTAACCCCTTAGCTTGAGCTTCACCATGATATATAAAGACATATTTCTAACTTTCTTCCATAATTTTATCACAGCACTTCTGTTGGATAAAAACATATTCCCCAACAAAAAACCCAATCCATTACATTGCAAGAATGTTCAGTGTTGCGGAAAATAAGTTGTCTATGCAACTTGTATTGACTTTTATATGTGTAGACCAAGGAAACGTAAGGATCAGGGACATGTTATGAGGACCATACATGGCCACAGTTGTGGCCGACCGATAAAAATGATTTCGCTTAATCGCCGCCAGCATGACAGAGCACAGTTTCATTCAGCAGACGAAGAAGGTGGAACTGGTTTAGAGTCTCGACTGCAGAAGTGACTCGTAAAAGCATTTACACAAATGAATAGTCTTTGATATCTGTCTGAAGAAGTTGCCAGAAAGGTAACACGTCAGAAAAACTTATCAAATGATGGCCCGATGAAAAAAGAGAAATGAAAATTGGCAAATATTCAATTTCTGTGGTATATTGGCTTCTTGTCGTGTTGGCATTGAATTCGTAGAAAAACGATAAATAGTAACGTTGGTAGTAATGTTTGAAGGCTAAGAAAAATTTGGCAGACCGTCAAAACTTCCACATTGGTAATTGGAATCTTTTCTATGACTTCATCAATAGAATCACCTACTCCCACATGTCATCGATCACATCAAATAAATTGTATGTCCAGCTTATGATGTGCAAGATGGTACAGTATTTATCACACACTCGATATCATATAACTTCTTCAATCTGTATAGACCCGTGCTTCATACCAAACATGGTAGGTCCATCGACGATATCAACCCCCAGACTGTATCACATTCATACGAATATGATGTGTGGGCGTGTTGTTTTCCATATCCATTGCAAGGTTGTTATTCAAGAGATGCATTGAAACCTCTTTGGCAGGAAGTTAGAAAGGAATTTCCTCCGGGCTATTATCAAGTGATACCAACCATAAACACGGTCATATGAATTTATTTGCTAAAAGCATGATTCCGTGGACGAATCATTTCAGCTTTGTTGTGCATTGTTGTGTTGCGTTAAAGAAAAGAAGGAAAAACTTTACCAACAACAATAACAGCAACAAACGTAGTTGCAGAAGGACAAAAGGAGCGTATATGGCTGTAAAAATAGGAAGTGTATCCATGCGGACTGATATCGATTTCATGCATTACGGATGTGTAGATATTTGATAAGGATGGATGAAATGAGAGTGTTTGTAATGTGTCTTTTCCCTCTGGGTATTTTTCGGGGACAATATTGCATGCCAGACTAGTTTGATTTATATTGGAAAAGCATATAAGTTTGTTTTTCATAACTGCATCGGCTAGTATGCTCAGAAGGACTAGCGGTGTTGTTTTATTTTATTGCAGCAGAATTATTTAAACTCTTTTAGCAGTGTAAAAACGGGTTATTTTTAATAATTTTTTGGAAAGGTTTAAATTATAAATATTCATAAAGGAGGGGTTACACTCCATAAATACACTCTCTAAATTCACAAAACATGTTTCTTTTATTCATTCATGTGAGTTTTTACCAATGAAAATGCTGGTTGAAAAAATGCCGAAAAACCAGAGGGGTGTGCGCTGTTGATGAAATTTCCGAGATGGTTGGTCTCAAACAAGAAAATCACATAGTTTTAGGTTCAGAATGTTAATAGCTATAGCACGAATAAGGCAATTTTTGATTTTTGGAAAATTGACAAAATGGCGGACATTTTTCGAAAAATTACGAAAAAACATGATTTTTTCACCGTTTTTGACCAAAAAATTATTTCAAATCAAAATTTTGGAAAACTCCCAATTCGTACCATAGCTGTAGTTATAAAAAATATCTGGTAAAAATTTGATGAGAATCGGTTCAGAAGTTCCCGAGATTTCATCAACGCGGCGTCGAAAAACGTTATTTCGAGAAAAACGCGGTTAAATTTTTTTTAATGAATAATCGCGCTCGGATTACAAAGTGAAAGTTGCCCAAAAATACAGTTAGACTGCGCCGATGTTTATAAAATTTTAATATGATATTTATTTATACTTTTGAAAAATGTAATAAAAAAATCGATTTTTTGAAAGTTATAAAGAGGGTAGACCCCTTAAATGAATTTAATTCAAATGTATTCCTATCGTTTTCAGCTGCGAGTTTCATAAATATTCATCTTTATCGACCATCCTATGACGGCGATGTCTATCATAGGCATTGCAACCTTCTGCCATATTGTCCGCTCCAATTTGCAATTCCAAACAAATACATTTAAGTTTCCTTCCATTCTCAACTGCTCTTCAAACTTTCCAACTATAGAATTCTATATCTCCACAATTTCATATCAAACTTTTCCACTGTGTTTAACTTTCCATCTTTTCCGACAGACTATCGCACAAAATGTTGCCGGAAAAAATCCCATTAGAACTTATTGCAAATGTTATGGCGCAAGTGAATTTGAAAGAAAAATACTGTATTTGTGGCTTTCAATTCAATATCACCTACTCACACATTCACTTCACAGTTAGTATGGGGAACTCGAAAATCGTATATGTACCTACTTCAATAAAATTACGATACTTCCACAGCAGAACGTTCTTCGGGATTTTTTTTTCACTAGACATCCTGAGGCTGTTTTGCTTGCTCTTACATGAAACGCTACTAAAAATAATGATCGAATTTAATGGAAGATAATTGCGTACCACAAAAAAAGATAATTCTTCCGAAAGATTGTTGTTAATGACCGCATTGCAAAGTCACTTCGATGGGAAATGCCTAAGCATTTGGCGTGAAGAGTGGCGTGGCAACCATCGAATAGCCGCAAGAATCAAGTGAATGTATTATAAATTATTTTTGGAAAGTATATTCTCCAGATTGTTGCTGGAGAATCGTTGAAAGAATTATTATTGCTTTGGAGCTTATTTCGAATGGTGAATTGCGCAAAGATTGGATGACGGCACTCGATGTTTTGCGGGTGATGTTTATTATTGTTGAAATGTCGAAAATGTGTTTTGTTTAATATTACGAGTTCAAAATAGCAAAATCAATATTTGTGTTGTAGAAAAAATAAGAAGCATATGGCTATTTTATTCCCGGCAATAAAATGGCAAAAAAAACATTTGTCGCCATTTGGAATATGAACTACAAAACATTTATAGCTTTTTGTGGCTTTTTACAGTGATCTGTAATATATACCAGCGATTATGTTTTATTTGTTTTGGAAGCCGCATAAGGTCATTTAAATATGTCATTTAACAAGTGTGTTCATTTTATCGTAGTCTTAAACATAAATCTTATAGTTTCTGTTTAAATTGAAGCTTCTTAAATTCATGATTGTCTTAAAGGGCTAAAGTTTTAAGAAGCGTCAAGAATTACTAGATTTCTTATAAAGTCATATTGATATGCACCTTACAGTACATTGGAAAATTTGAGCACCCACCCACGTTTCGTTCAAAATCAATGATCATACTTTCAAGTGTGGTTTTGATAAGAAATCGCGTTTAAAGTTTTCAATAACGATACATTTTGGATGAAACGCTCACGTCTTTATCAGACAGCAAGTTAAGTTTTCTGCTATTCAATTGACCGTTGTTTTCTTCTGCCATGAAGGAAAAAATTCTTGGGGAAAGATAGAGCAGCATCAGAAGAAGACTGTCTTCATATTTTGCAGTATAGACTAAATTCGAGACTTTTTTCTCTAGCTCCAATTAAGGGGGCAGTCTGGGTTTATTGCATGAAATTTCAACAATTTTTTTAACCGAAATATTTATGAGAATGTTTTAAAGTTTTTGTAAAATAAAATAAAATTTCTTTTTCAACCATGGCATCAAAATGGCGGTCATAATGGAGCCCTATTAAAAACTGGTTGACATGATATCTCGCGTCAGATAAGCCTGACACAAAAAAAGCCAATGGCATTTTGAAATATAAGTGGGTGGCTATAGTCGTAACTAAAACTATACATTTTCAGTGGAAAAAAACAAAATGGCGGACTTTTCAATTTTTTGACCCTATTTTGCAAATAATTTGTTTTTTAAAATGGGTTTAAAAACTCATGGAAAATTCTGATTCTAGTTCGAGCTGAAACTGAATGTGTACAGAATAATCCCTCAAAATTTCAGCCCAATCAGGTCAAAATATTGTTTTGAGAAAAACGCGTTTAAAGCTGAAACACCTGCAGAGCGCGCTCACAAACGCTCCATTGTATCGCTGTATGTATGTATTTCTGAGCTTCGCCGACCAAAATGAGAATTTGCATATTATTTTTTAAATATAGAGCACCGAAAAATAAGGTTTTTGGAAAATCAATTTTTTGCAAAAATAAACTACTACTAGAATATACAGTCAGAATCACCAAGAAAGGCTTAGATTATATTGAGATCTCAATCTATCAACCAACTCTTCAATATGAATCTCTGGTCAAAAGAAGTCGTTTTCCAATTTTCGCATTTTCTTGAAGCTTAGAATCTGAAGAATATGTGGTGAAAATTTCAAGTAATAATGCAGTTTTTTTGGGGAAGAGTGCCCGCCTTTATTGAAGTGCTGTGATAATAATAAGGGCATAATCTTATCCAAAGCTTGCCTGAACTTCTTCATAATCCTTGGTGAGAATTTCGACCTATCAGCATCGTTGCCGCTTTTTGGGTAACGGCACCCTAGTAAACGCAACAGCACGCCAATGCACCACAATACAGAAGGGTAGCCGAATTGTTTGGTCCCAAACTGTATTAAAAATGAACCACAGCCCCTCAAGTTTCAACTTCCACAGGTTCCTCACCGGCAGGGACCCGGATCCCTTGGTACCAGAATACGCCTGATGAGGTTTCGAGGAAGCACAGACACAACCTCTTCAATTGACCCCTATTACGAAGCTCCGGATTGATCGCCTTATTTTAGGGCTTATCATCATTTTAAAAATATGCCACCCTATTATTCATCACACCTTTACCGCAGCATCCTGTTGTAAGGATGTTATTCTGAGGATTGGTCAGAATCCCTCCTCCTTTACACTGGCTTGGAACAGTTCTCCTAAGAAAAGCGAAGTTCCGCCATGGAACAGTCAAAAGAGGGCAGATTACGTCGTCGACTACAAAACTTTGCTGATTTTGGCATTCCATCCATCATAAAAAAATTCACTATGAGCGTAGAATTGACGAAAAGATGCCACAATTTTTTTAATTTTGAAAATTTTGTATTGAAAAAAATCATAACAATCTCTCAAAAATACATACTTTTTACTGAAAAAACAATCGGACTCTAAAACTCAAACAGTTCCTCTACAAAAATCCCTCAAAAAAACTTTTTTCCCACCCTCTTAGGTGTTTATGCCCTCTCAAGTTCCACAATCTCAATATTGACAAACTACTATCTAATAGGCAGTCACGTAGAACAATTGAGTGTTTCTTTCAACGTCGTTTGACACAGTTACAGGTCGGAAAAGAGGAAGAAACAATTCGGCTTTTTCTGTGTGAATGCCCAGCACTTTCGAGAAGAAAAATGCTAATTCCTTCTTGGAAAACCGCACGCAAATTTATACGGCTTTATACGGGAATCAAAATGGTTTTCAGCATCCAAGACCTAGGATTTTTAGTACCGTCCTTGAATCTTCTCTTCTGGTATCATAATGAGCCTGCTCTGGCTTAAGTTACCCACCTCTAAATAAGGAGGCTGCCACTACATCGTATCTAGCTAGATGCAACAATTTGAAGTACCATCTTATAAATATCAATTAAAAAATTTTGTTCGTGTCAGGACCGCCTGCATATTTTTTGAGACCACCAAGAAAATTTTAAGCCAAAAATAAAGTTGCAGAAGAAAAGTCAGCAGTAGTTCTCTTCATAACTATTCCTATAGAACGGTAGCATTTTTGTAAGTGTAGTTACCCACAAAGTTTTTTAGTGTCTCATCTAAATACATTACTTGTGCCTAATGGTAACAAGACAATTTTTTCAATGAAAACACTCATTAAAACCATACAAAGCACTTCACAAAATTATACATAATAACCCCTGACTCCAAGAAATACTTCAAGCATATACCGATAAAAACACACAAGAATCGATTCGCATTTACTTAATTGAAATTCAATCGGCACTAAGACATAATATCATTGCAAGTTAAAAATAAAATTTATTATGAAAAAATTCACTTAATCTAAACTGAACTAGGACATAGAGCATTCACATTTTCAGTGCTTGTTGGCTTCCTCATTTCAAATAAAATTTTCGCCGACATAAAATTCGTTTAATATATTCAAAGAAACATGGAAAATTTATTAATTAATTAAGCAAATACACGTTCAGCTTTGTCTTCTCAATTGTGCATGTCAAATTTTCTTGTTGTTCATCTTTTTTTGAAAATACCCACCGAACAGTACAAACATTCGTTTGTACACATTCTTCAAACTCTATGGTGAAAACAACAACAAAGCAAATAATTTGCATGCCGTATTCATTCTTTGTGCTTTTGCTGGTTGTGTTGATTGAAAGGAAATTGCATAAGAAAAGAAAAATTATTGATGTTTAACGCGAGCAACCAACCATCCATCCACCACCGTGTTTACCATGGAGGCCCACCACCATCGCGTCCTCGTCACTTGATAAATTGGGAAGCTTACTAAGTGAAACATGTGATGATGGAGGTGTTGGTGAGGAAGCATGATATCATAATCAAAGAAAATATGCTTCTTTTTCTTATTCAAATACAAAAAAAAATCTGGCATACTTCGAATTGTTGGTCGGTTCGTTTATTTTCTGATTATTTTGTTTGGTTTTGTGGCGTATGAATTTGTTTAGATTGTATGGCCGCGATTGTGATGAGCCAAATTGTTGTATATGAGTGCACACGAAGATAATGGTGATGCAATGATTGTTTATACCATTTATCATGGTATTTAGATTTGAAGGGATAGAAAATCTAACTCTAGCAAAAATTATCTTGTGCCTTTCTCCTCTTTCCTATTGTCTTACCTTCAGCAGGAGTTTGGCGTATTAGCAACAACCAAAGATACGCATCATTCTGAAGTAATTCAATTAAGTAATTGTACATAAAATTATATGATTAAAATCGAGAGAGAAAACAGTCTGCATACCATATTCCCATTATTTCATCGATCCGGTAACAGACTCACCATAAAAAGGTACAATACCCATCAACAATTGAATATTGATGGCCTGACCAATCGATTTATGGATTGGTATCGCACCGATAAAAGCTCATTGTTCGTTTGCTTTGTATCTTTTTTTATTCGCAATTAGAATGTGGCGGTGTGATGACGATGCGATAGCATTGGCCTTTTTGCCACGCCAAACCATCGTCAGCCATCGACCATATAATAAATGCAAGCAATATATAGTGGTCGATAGTCGACAACTCGCGGACACGTTTCAAGTGACGACATCGTCTATATATAATATGTATACCTACCAGGCCGTCTATGAGCTGGAAACTAATTAAAATTTCGACAGGAACTCTATGAATAAATTTACTGATGGGCCGTGATGTCCGCGAAGACGATGGCCTGCCACAATGGTGTGGCGATTTGTGTTAGGCTTCAACTCGCGCCTACCATTTAAAGTACATAGATTGAATCATCAAGAGTGACATGCCTGTCATGTTACCCAGTTAACACGAGATCCTTTCGATGAATACAACCATGTTACAATGCAGGAACATGTTTGGATGTCAATTAGTGTGAATAGTTTAGCTTGATGGACATCAATGCTTGTTGGAAAGAATAGAGAAAAAATATCCCGAAATATTTAGTAAATATTGTTTGAAAATTTTATTTAATTGCCGTTTTAGTTTCCTAATAAATGTGTTTCACCATCATACAGAATATCTACAAAAAAAATTTATACGAATCCCAAGCCATTTTGCGACAAATTCATTTCGATTGCTGCTACCTTCCACAGATATTTCGTTTATCAAAATTGATTATTGATTAAAATTCGCTTACCAAAATTAAACTTATCAGGAAAATTTAACGAAGACGGAATGAATTATTCAAAAATACCTCTCAAAATGTTACTTTTTCAAATGTTGTAATGTTTTTTTACGTTTTTTTTTTGACAAGAAATTGTATTATTCTCATTATTGCATAGACAAAACAACATCCAATTATTCCCTTTCTCACAATTTTGATATTTGATGCGGCCTTGAATAATTCTCGCCCATGGCGAAAATTACTCACGGCTTTGTTAAGGCGAGAGTATGGTATTTTATTTTATTTTTGCGTTTTTGAATAATAGTATTCGATAGTAGAACTCTTCAAGATTATTCAGTTACAATTTTAGGTCGATTGGAGCAAAACTGATGGAGCTACAGGATTTTTTAAACGCGTTTTTCCAACACTTGCTTTTTCAAAAACTGTAAACGCTCTAACTCAGAATCTATTAATCCGATCCTTTTCAAATTTTGCGCACTTATTCTGTAGATAAATCACGAGATATTTAATTTTTAATTATTATAATTTGTTTTATAATAACAAATTTATCGATTTTTTAGTAAAAAAAATTGAAAAAAATCGTTGTTTTTACTTAGAATTGATATTAAAAATTGAAAAATCATTAAAAAAATATATCTCGACGTTGTTACCTTGAAAAACTCATAAACTAACGAATTTGTTTGGATTTTTTTTCATCTCATGATCGAGTGATGAGTTATGCCGTGCACCGAAAAACTACTTGTTTTTGAGGTGTCTACGAAAATTTGCTGTCAGTGGGTCAATAATCAATACTTTTGGACCAACATTTTAGAGACTACTCTTAGATAATTATTTTATTATGCACTTTGCTCCGAAATAAATTTGTATTCACAGTATTTTCAAAATTTAAATTACTCCGAGGAACAATAGTCACCCACTAGTAGTGCGTGACTTCCTATGTAAATGTGAACTCCACTGAGGCTCGTAGAAAAGAGGTTGAAATTCATAAGTGGATTTGTCGATTTCTTTATTGTATTGTAGAATTGAATTGTTATGATTGTAAGTACGGTATTTTGGAGACAGCGCCATGTCAGCATCAGGACCAACGGCAAATCTGAAACCAAGAAGACTATTGTTCCTGATAATCAAGGTCGAAAATGTTGTGCAAGATCCATCGCCAGCAGTCACGTAGTCATTTTTCGTTGGACGCTTGGCCAAAATCTCGTACAATTCCCGTCATGTCGCGAAGCATCGATTATAACATCAAAAAAATCGCCTAAAACAATTTAGAATCTGTCCAAATGACAAGTGGACCAGTCTGAGGGACGCCGAATTCACCATGTCGAGAGTGCGTTCAGAAATGACGCCAAGGTCAAGTTCAGCCACCGCAAACTAAACGTTACGTAAAAAAGCTATTTCAAAGTTAATAAAAGAGACCCTTCTTTCTACGATGAAATTTTGAACTACATGTGAGAATTGACCAAAAAAGGACAAGCTGTACGACCCGCTATTAATTATAGGCTTTTCACTTCATTGTACGAGAAAAGTTTGAACAACATATGAAACAAATATCGTTTGCGACAAGACGACAACCAGGAGATGAAGTATAGCGAAATTGTTAAAGTACTTCGAAATTGTTGGAGCTTACAAGGAGAGGCTCCGATCACGTTTCAGATTTCGATGAAATTTGGCACATAAGTAGAAGGCGACAATTATCAAAAAAAAATACCGACCGGGGATCGAACACACGACCTCTTGATCGAGAGCTAATAGCGCTGCTTCCTACACTGCCCCGCTTCTGTCAGACTAATAAACTTACTAATTCATAAGTGACGCTAAAAACTTAAGAGACTTTTTCTGAAAAATGGTTGTTAGAACTAAATTTCATTCAAATCCGAAACGACGAGATCGGAGCCTCTCCTTGTTAGTAAAATTGGTGAAACGCAGAGCACAGATTTCAAGCCAAAACCTAGAGATCTGGTAGTTTCGTCGTAGGAATATTCGCGAAGCATCGAAAGAAGTAGCAAAAAAACAGCGGCGGTGTTGGCTCGGTGCCTTGAACCATAGGCGACAAGATAGTTTTTAACACTAGATATACCAACAAATTTACATACCTATTTATACCAAAACCAGTCAATTTGACTGTATATGACAAGTTCTATTCATTTATATTATAATGCTTTATCGTTTGAGAGAATTGATGAGATATATAAAAATTGGTTCTAAGGCGAAGCAAGGGTTGTTTTTCCAATAAGCGGGGGGTGTGAGGGGCAAGGCCCCCCGCATTGATAACATTGAAATTAAAAATTTAGGGATTTAATATCTCGGTTATTTATGAAATATGCCCAAAAAAATATGAAATTATATCCCAAAAATCAATTTATGTCACAGGGCAAATAAGTAATGTCAAAAAAAAATTGGGGCATAACTTCCGTTTCAGTTTGAGGCATAAGTTCGTACCCCCATAAAAAATAAAAATATAAAAACTCATCAATTATATTCCAGTTTTATTCAGAATGATCATGTTTACATGCTTTACAAATACTAACTTTTTTTTCCACGCATTTTCCGCACACATATTTCTTACAGATGTCACAATTTGTAGTTGTCTTGTTGTTATTACAAAGTCCTATTTGGCACCATTTACGTACTGGCCGGGGATTCTGGGTTGCTGGACGGAGAATTTCACTTGCCCTCCCTTGGCTTGATGACTTATATTCAGATGTGAGCTCTTCAGCTAATCGAAACAAAAAGTCTTTCCTAGAAATATTCTTTCCTGTTATACTTCTATACAAAATCCAGGAATTGATGCCGGCCAAATCTAAAATATTGAAAAATACTTGAAGTGGCCACCTTCTGGATCCTGATTTCACACTATACTTTCTTGCCATTTGATCAGTTACATCAACACCGAATTTGGTTTTATTGTAAAAAGATATAGTTTCAGGTAGTTTCTTGGAACTGGTATCAATTTTGACGCCTTTGTGTTTAGTACTCAATAAAACAACCTTTTTGTTAGGCTTACTCTTATAAACAGTAAGTGTGCATTCATTTGTTTCATATAGATGCGTTGAAAAACGTTCCATACCATCTTTTTTTTCTTTGCAAATTTTTGGAAGCTCCCGTTTGTTGCAACGTACTGTACCAACCAATGCAGTATTTTTAGCTAATAATTTTGAAGCCAGGGGGAGGCTGGTAAAAAAATTGTCGGTTGTCACACACCTTCCTTTCATGATATAAGGTTCTAGTAGTCTTGTTACAACAAATTCACTGAGAGGAGTTGACGAATTTCGTTTTTCGTCTTTTCCTAAATAGGGAAAGCCATTTATAACATACTTCGTTTCAACATCAGAAGCCAGCCAGAATTTTATCCCAAATTTGTCTGGTTTGTTTGGCATATACTGGGTAAATCGACATCTAGCCTTCGTTGGAAACAGTTGCTCATCTACTGTGATAAATGCTCCTGGTTTGAAAGCGTTTTGACTATTCTCGATAAATTTATCCCAAACAGTTGATACCAGCGCAAATTTATCCGTTTGCAAGCGCTGACTCCTCTCATTTCTTTTATCAAAGCGAATAAAACGTAAAATTTCCGTAAAGTCATTCCTGCTCATATTTTCGGAAAAAAAATCAGGACCCCACTTTTTGTTCCATAAATATGATAATTTCAAACCTTTTGCTTCGTATGCACCACGGCCATACAATATTCCAATAAAAGCCTTCAGTTTTTCCTGCGAAAGGGTCCACTTCTTACCTAAAACTCGAGAGGCTTCTATTTCAGTGCAATTTCTAATATGTTCTAATATATGATGATCAATCAATAGTAAGAAGGCACTGCTTACCTCTTCTTCCATAATATTTCTTCTAGCATGTGCTGTAGGCCCAGGTAAATCTTTGAAAATGCAATGACTTGGTAACCTTCCAACGGCACCCCCTTCTTGTATTTTTTTCCAAATTGTTCCATCAGCAGAAACTTCAATTTGCATATTTTGTGTGTTTTCCTTTTCAGAACTCGAGGAAAGCCGCATACATCTTCGTTTTTGCGTATTATGCTGTTGTCTTATGTTGTCTTCTTCGTCACTCGATTCGCCTCCAACATTTTCATCAAATTCCTCGTTATCACTGCTTCCAATATGAACACTTTGATTACCATCATCATCCGTATCACTGTCGCATCCCAAAAACTCATATTCGCTATCACCACCATCAACGTCTGATAGATCCGAAAGTATATCTTGTATTTCTTCCAATTTCAAAATTTTTCGTTTTTCCATTATGAGCAATTTGTATGTAGCAAAAGTAATAAAATTATTTCTTACTGAACAGAACAGAACTCAATGAATAAATAATGGTTTATAACAGTTTCCTACGAAATTCTTGATAAAATAAATAAATAGGGAGATCCCCGAAAAATATGAAATTTGAAAAATATGCTGTTATACAATACTATTTTACCAGGGATGTGCAAACATTTTTCTTTACACGCCATTTTCCAAACAAGGGAATTTCCTAAAAGTGAAGAATATAAAGCATTTGCACATAGAACTACAAAAACGTGTACCAGGTCAAAATGACTGGTTTCGGTATAAGTACCAAAAACAAAAAAAAAATTTTTGTTATGAACACAAAATCAAATTAACTTATCAAATTATTTGTATTTAATTGTTGTTATGAAAGTCATATAATAGTTTCGAAAAAAAATAAATATACATAGTAAATATTTATGAAATAAAAGGTAAAACCAGTCATTTTGACTGGTATGGTAAATCTAGTGTTAAGAAGCAAATGACAACAAGTTTAAGTGCTCATATACAATATTTCGAATATTGTATGTGCGAAACGTAAAATAAAGCGTGTCATTTCTCTCGTCTAATTTCGTGGATTTTTTGATCCATAAAAATATGTCTCCTCAAGTTTTATCAAACTTTTACAAACTGAGCAAAAAATGCACGTCAGCAATGTTCATTACTCCAGAAATCGCTGAACATTGTAGTGTAAATCGACATCTACCCTACAATCCAAATGCTAGTTTTGCAATCTTCATACCTGCTACCACAAATTCGAAAATTATGCAGATCATATAATCTATTATTAAAAAAAATAATCACTACACGAAAAACATGGAGCTCATCTATAAATTTCCATCGAATCATTCCTCAATCGAAACATGGCTTCTCAAATAGCCTTTATCGACCTTCCATTCTGATCAGGCATAGTATTACTGTGCTCTAGATATCTGGATTTTCCCAATAGTGTGTTCTACAGCAATAGATATATATAAGTACACAACGTAACGACTTAAGAATGATGGGTTTTCCTCGGGCATTGAGTTCACATACCTTGTTCACCGCGGCTTGAGACAACACGACGAAAACCAAACGAATTCGTGACAAGGTCGTTTTCATATTATTTTCAGTGTAGCTTCTACTGGTTGAGTATCTTTTAGCTTTTCATGCGATAAAATCAGGTTTTCCAAGCTAATGCTATCATGAATAGATACAAATCAAATAAAGTTGCGATTTGAGAATGATTTGCACTTAAATAGAATGGAGCTTAGGTTAAAACGAGTTCTGTAAAGGGAGCTTGGTGAGTAGTTTCGGTACTCGCCAACTAGTCTCTAATTGGATAAAACATCAAACCTAAAGATTCATTTATTGATTTGTCGCTAATTGCCTTAATGAATTCAATTTTGGATTTAACAGACTTTCCTACTGTTTCATGATGATTGTTTCGGATAATGGACGATGGTTTGAATGGTTTTCATAGCAATTTTTATGGAAAAAAATTCCATGAGCGATAATGATTTAATGGAAGATACCCAGCTGGAGCTGGCTGAACATAAGCTGAAAAGGCTATATCATGTCAAAGTAAATATTTTTCAATCGTAATATGGTTTGATCCAAAAATTCCAGCAGGAGTCATAATATTCAAAGTAAATGTTTCTAGGACTTACTAATACAAAAGATATTTTGCGATGGTGCTCTTGGAGAATGCTCAATCGAATTGTTTTTCTGTACAAATATTCCTCCATAAAACCGAAAAAAAGTTCCATAAAAAATAAGCCAAACGGAGTGAATCGTCTTCCACAGAAATATCAGCCATCTGTTGGATCTAGATGCTCCAACTCTTCCGTCATCCTGTAAAAGATTGAATTACATGGGCTAGTCTCGAATTTTGTTATTTTTCTAGTAGTTTCCCTGAATTGTGCCTATTAAACTTTATGCAAGAAAAAATGTAGGCAAAGCAACGCGATCTAATATTTCTTCAACATACATACATAGTTTGGCTCGAGGCATTTCGCTCAGAAAAAAGATTGCTCATCATAGCTAAGGGATTCATTTTAATTTAGTTTAGTTTTTTATTTTATACATTAAAGATTTATCAAAACATCTAAAATGTATCAGCAAATTACCAAAAACTTATTAACATTTATTTTCATTATGTCTGTAATTGATGTCTTGACGAATGTCAAACAATTCCTATTTATTATTCAATCAGCAAAAGCATTCTGGCGTCAATCCACTCATATGTATGTTTATTTGAACATTTTCTTATCCATCCTTCTCGCTTTCAATCTACCACATATAAAAGAATGCCAGCATGCAAGACGGCATAATACGACACGCTAAAGAATCAACAAATCTTAAGATTCTATTTCAGAACGTCAACAATACAAAAGCGTACATTTTGTTCTTGTTGGTAGTATTTACAGTGTTCGTATGTTGTTTGTTTGTTTAACGTAAATACATACAAATAACAAAGGTCTGAACAAGTGTTATGTTTTGTTCTCCGAAATTGGTAAGAAGTACTTTGCCGTAATGAATTTATGATGCAGAAAATTAATTGTGTTTGTTCAATTGAAGTTTGAATATGTTTTGGATCGAAAAAACGTTGTCTTTAATTTTTAATGAAATTGTTCAAAATTTGGCTGATATGATAGTTTGGTTGTTGAAGACGCCTCGGCTTGATGAAACACTATAAAACTAAGTTCTTGAAAATAAATTTTGATGATCATCAAATTGCGAAATTGTTGTCGTCCATTCCAGAAAGACGTGCCTTAAGAGGTAGTACCAATTATAATTTTGAAAAATCAATTTTTTATTTTTCAATTCACCAATCTTCAGAAATCACGTCTTAAAATTTTACTAAGATATTCCCAAAAATAAAAAAGTTACGGCAGTTTGAGCGCGCACGCCTTTTTCGCTTGGTAAGCGATATTTTCGGTAATCGAAACTTTAAACGCGTTTTTCTCGAAACGACGATTCTCCAACTGCGGACATTTATCCTCCAGATTCGCCGAACCGATTTAAGTCAAATTTAGTATGCTACTTTATTCAAGTATCTTGTGTGATAATCTACCAGAATATAGACCAAAAATCAATCCCAAAAAAATTTGACAAGCGACGATTTTTCGCAAGAAAAAAATTCAAACATCCGCTATATTTTTTGATCATTTTTTTCTTCAAAATATTGTGGCAAATTACCACGTCAGAGACATTCCTCTTTAAAATGCGGTTTGGTTTTTTATTTCAAATTCTTCATTTCTGATCTTATATGTCCGCAGAGAGACGAGACATTTTTCAAGACATCAACTTTGGCGCCCTCTATAAATAAGTAGAAAAATGAAGAAAAAAATATTTTTTTGCAATTTTCAAAATGTGTATTTTACCCATGCAAATTTTAGAATTTATATATGATAAAGAAGCTGAAAAACAAAATATTGAAAATTATGCTGTTTTTTTAGCATTCTAACCGCTACTACCCCTACGCGTTTTCTGAAAGAATGTAGTACTTTTTCAATTATTGAACCAATCCAGCTCAAATTTATACCACATCTACAAAAGAGTATTATCTACTCGTTGAATCTACATGTTTTTGTAATTTCGGAGAAAAAATTTGTCCATTAATGTTTAAAACGCGATTTTTTTGAAAAATAATCGATTTTTTTGTTTAATCTAAAATTAATGTAAACATTTAAGTTTTTTTAACAAAATTAATGATCAACCTTTGAAATATACACCTCATTAACAAATATATATTTTTCTGGGTAATGGAGGGTCCCGGGAAAGGCGTTAAGTTGTACGAGGCATTATTTGATGTGTTTTTTTCATTCGCTTGCATCGCCGCCATTTTGTGTTGAAAAATTCTTTAAAAAATATTTTCAAGTACTTTGAAACATGTACTTTAAGGATTTCACATTTAAAAGCTTTTGAATAAACAATATATATTTTTTAAATTACTTTGAAAGTCGCATTTTTTTTTAAATTTTACATATACCTATTTGTCTCCTTAAGACGTTAGACCACAGTAGAAATTTCAAAAAATCGATTTTATTTATATTGGTTTACAAAATCCGGTGAACTCTCTAGAATGAGAGACAAACTATTTTATATCTGCCAGAAATAGTTTTCATTGAAATTTCTAACTCTTTCTCCATCCCTCCCGACTACTTCGAAACGACTAGCTGCGGTAAATTCGACACCTGTACGTGCCGCGGAGCTCATCCAAAAAATCCATTGCGCAGAAACGGCTGTTTGGCAGCCATTTTGTAGTATTTTTTAATTAACAATTTTTTTAAAAAATACTTCAAAACATGCTTAATAACATCCTTAAAAGAATTACCCTATTCCTTTTCCTTCCACTTAACGTTAAATTTTCTCTCTCTACTGTGGTGTAACCACTTAAATGAAATCCTTCTTGACTTCATAAAGCGAAGATTAAAAGAAGCCAATTAATTTTTTTTATATTCAAAATATGTTGTAGACATTTTTTCAGTCTCATTCATCATTTCCTATTACTCGTGGCTAAGATATAAAATGTGGTATCCCGCAGTATTGCCTTATTTATCGCGAAATCGTTGTGTGATCCCAAACTGCGAGAATGCAAACCCAACTCGTAGCGCAATAGTGTCGAAAATCTAAATCCCCTCTCATTTTCAGGGTATGAACTTGAATGTTTAATAAGTAATAAAACTGTTTACAACTGAATCGTAAATCTCATCTAGATCCATCATTCCTTCTCGTGGAATGGCGCCACTTCCAACCCTCTATTCATCAAAAGATGCAATTTCATGTGTTTCTTTTTAAAGTGTTGACAATGAATGTTCTTCGAAATGATTTCCACTTCTTACTATGCCAATTGGGTTGAATTAATAAAGCCAATATGCATGCACAACTTCCCCATCATTCATCAACTTCAAATTTTGTCACAGCACTGAAAATAAAATCTTTCAAGCACTTTAGATGGGATGGAGATCAAGATAAATACATACGACATCTGGGTGAGAAGGTTGAGTAACATTTCCATTTAAAATTGTAGGGTCCTCGATGAACTTGTTTCGAATTGATTTATTTGACTTATGATGATTTGTCGAGAGCAATTTAAATGCGGCTTTAATTTGTTAGTTAAACTCGCACTTTGACCTGGAAAAAGATTGATTTCTAAATGAAGTATAAATTTTAATTATTTAATTTTTTTAATACCAACTTTAATTCTAGAAAAACTGAAACGTGTCTGCCGCTGAAATTTGAATTAATTTTTTTTAAATGAAAGTCAACTTAACGTAACATTCTTTATGATATTCCGGACAACTAGGCGTCAAATGTTAAATAAAATAAAATATGGTTGACTTAATTCATATATTGTCTTGTTTTCCATATTTTCTTGGCCTAATATTGAAAAGCATGCTCGAAACATCAATCATCTGAACCTTTCCCCATATGAGGAACATCTCGAAAATACTCATATTACTCCACTATCGATGGACCAAAAATAGCTTCTAGTTCTATTTGGAACACAAACGAACGATGGATGTCACATGAATCTGTGACCATTGTTCATGCTTTCTAGAAATAAATTAATTCTGTCTCCTGTTACCCTATTGTTGCCTATCAATCGATAATATTTATTTTTGACACTTGCAACAATATTTGTAGTTTAGAATTTTAGTTTAAAGAGAAAAATCGGTCACCAAATCACGTAGTTATCTACATTTCACACTTTTTTACAGTAGAGAGTGTTGAAGTATTTTATAAAATATTTTGATATTTTCTATGGTGAAAATAGTGTCTTACCCACCGAATATTTGAAGGCTTATTTCGTATTCATTTAGAAATTCTGTTTTTAAAATCAGTTTCATTCATAATTTAAATCGGCAAAAATGCAAATGCAGGAATCCAAGTACTAAATCATAGATTAATTTAGACAAATAAGCAGTGGCTCTTGCAATTGTATCTGATATGAAATTTTTTTGAAATAGATTGATTCATTCAATTAGGTATAATATAATGTTTTAGGTCGGAAGGATATGGGGATTTATAAGCATTTTTCTGCAACACAAATTACTCTTAACCTATGATTCGAATGCTAAAATCCTTCACCTCATTTCCATGCAAAACTGAAACAATGACTTTCTCTGCATGCATGTTTAGTACATATTAACTTATGCTCACTTTCATTTCCATTTAATTTCAAAAGAGCATCAACTCAATGACAGTAGAAATATTGTCACTCTCTTGGCATGTCTCAAAAATTTGCATATATGGAAAATTATAAATCTACATCAGAATAAATATTGAAGCAAGTGTCGGTGAAGAAAATGAGCAAAGCAAAATACATAGTCGTTATTTTAAAGTGGCTAATCATATATGTTTATTCAAAACAGCTACGTGGTTCTCCTCGTAACATATTCTTCACTGACATTTTAACATAAAATCACTCTGTGGAAAAAATGATGGAGAATAGCAAGGCATTTCTAGGGCATTTATATGTGATAGAAGGAGGGTAGGAGTCAGAGTGAAGTAATAAAGTTAGGTTCGAAAGTATTGAATCAAAAATCGATCCAACTTTCTATTCACATAACATATAAGCGAAACATTAAAAAGATTCGGCAATCAGTTCGATTTCGCTGAATTCGCTACCTTCCAAATTGTCTAAATTGAAAAAAATTTACAACACAGAAAATTGAAACTTGGTTAATACCTACTATATTGAAAAAAACTAATCAATTTCACTAACATTCGGTGAGTAGTTATGGTAATAATCAAGTTTAAATTTCGCTGTCCTGTTGAATTTTCAAGTCGGACATAGCAAAGTCTTGAACCTACCCGAGGTGAAATTTTCATACCTGTAACACGCCCGCAACATGCCCAGACTAGCTGCAGATGTAGTGCGGATCTACCATATAAACGTGATGCAGGCGTGCTGCTGGCCTTCGAAATTTCGGCTCGGGAAAGTAGCGAACTTTATTATCTGATTCAAATACCTACTATTTTTAAAATGGACGTATTTTGACAAAAAATTTCACGTCTTTTCGCTTCCAATATTGCTCAAATCAAAATCATATAAATACGTATGGACCCGAAAGTTTCAACACAACAAAATACTTTTTTGGTAGAAGTTCCTTCCACAAAATATATTTCCCGGTAAAATTTCTACGAAAACAATTGCAATTATAAAAACCTACTACTGATCTAAAAAAAAAAATGACCCTAAAAAAATGCTGTGAAATTCGAATTGAATTCGATATAGAAACACGCGCAAACATTCCAAAAAATATAAACATCACAAAACACCCGAAAATCATAGCAAGTAAGCGCATGAGATCGTTGCAGTGTCATACAGTAAAAATTAGCACAGTTAATAAAAGAAATCACCATTACATGTGAACATTCCGCATATATTAGCATTCGAAATTTCAAGCAAGTCAATCATTACCGCTTCACACGCTGGCCTTAAATCATTCTTATCTGGTATCCAGAAACAAGAAGCGGCAAACGATTGAGAAGGGAGCTAAGTTAATTTATTCGATTGTGGTTTATTGAAGAATATTTTTTGGAAACTACTTAGGTTAGGTTAGATTATGAAGGTGCTAAGCCTAACGGCTTCCGTCTCACTTAGACTGATTTAGTCAAATCGTTTTTTTGTTGGTTCTATGTCCATGCTTTTTGATAAACTTCTTTATTTTAGGAAAAATCATGGGTTTTTCTTTACGAAAGTTTTATTTTTAAGACACATGCCTATTAATTTCAGGTTCGACTAGTAACCTTGCTAATTTTTTTTTAAAAATACAAGTGTAAATCATATTGTGAACTATCGACAATTCTGGAAAATCCAAAACATTGCATTCTTTGATCGTTCATAATTTCAAATTTCCAGTGAAGACTCTTTTTCATTTTAATCTCGCCTTGATAAGATTGTTATTTTAAAATAATGACTTTGACGAATAACTGACCTTATTTTTTAAAAGTGTCAACTAAAAGTTTTTATATATCAAACTATGACGAAATAATTGTAGCATCTACTAAATTTCCTCCTAGTTTGTACACCGAAAGGAGCTCTGATTTATTCAAAATCCTCACATTTATGCAGAAGCTTTCACAGCATCACTACCATATTCACCTCAACATACTTCTGAAGCACTTTCAACGCACTTTCAAATGTAAATTATGCACAAAAGACACTATGCACATCTGAAATGCACATATGAAAATTATAGAAGTCTCTTGAAAATATGCAGAGTTGAATACATTAAATGAATAAAGTTGAATAGAAATAATACTTGTTTAGGAGACTCATAAATATTGTTGATGATTATAAAATGATTTCACTTGGAAAATGGGTTGAATGAGGAATGTGCACATAGTCATATGGGATCAAAAGTGAATGCATTAAATGAATGTGCATGAATCATTAGTAATTCTGAATGCGTAGATAGTCGAAAAAACCCAGCTCTGACGGACTTCAAGTGAAAAGAATATATGTTACATCATTAAAATGTTGATGAATGGCTTCGAAAAAGATAAAAGTGATGTGTAATATATACTTTGTCTGATTTGGACGAGTCTAACATTTTTAATTCTAACGATACCTTCCCAGATTAATATCTCAACTCACAACATTTACCATTCAAGTTGTTATGCCATTAAATCAGAGTTATCCCTTACCTTTCTATCCGACCAAATTAGAAAATAATCATACTTAAAAAAACGGTTAAACCTTAATTAGATTCTGATCGAATTCGAAATGGATGGACCATGTAACGAAACGGGCTATAGTAGAATGAAAGTAGTTCCTCTTCCACAAATCGACTTGGACTCAAAGAACTTGCAACTGGATGAGATGCAAACCGCACAAAATAATGTTCGAAGCATCATCGCGGCCTAATGCACTTCTTGTTCGCATTTACTTGCTTCGGGTGTCATTTTCGCCAGAGATTGCACGAAAAGTTGTTGGAACTGTGAAGAGTTATTGCTGAAGCAACTGCACGACTAAAACATTCATAAGAATCGTGAAAAAGCTTTCAGACGGCTATATACGATTTATTGAAGACTGTTCACTTGTTTCTCACTTACCTACTGAAAGAAAAGTAGAACAACAACATCATCAACACTTGCAACAACAAAGGCATCAACTTCACCATTGAAACCATCAACATCGGCTAAATGGTGGTGGTGATGGTGGAAGCGCCACGATATCGCCATTAGAGTGTTTACAATGTTTTCGAGTGAACTATGCTCTTGAACGTACGTTGACTTCTTTATGCTGGAAATGATATTCGATGGCGGAAATCAGAAAATCCAAGAGGTGATTGTCGCAAAATTGTTGGAAGCTATTTCCAACATTCGCTAAAATGATTGATTGTTGTTCGGAAAGTGTGTCAGGAGGTAATGCATCATGTTTTTATAGATAATGAGAAGTTATGTATATGGTACACATGATTGAAATAGGGTGGAAAGTACTACTGTGAAAAATATTCAATGCGGAGTTTTTGTTTGTTCCATGAAGGGAACTCTTATGAATAATGATTCTAAGGAGGTATGTTCCAAACCTGTTAAGTAGCAGTGATGTATATGGTATTCCTTGCTCGATTTATGGCTCTTAATTGGAGTCTTAGTTGTTTGTTTCACTTAGAAAAATATGTTTATTTGAATAGAAGAGAAAATATATTGTTTCTATATATTGTAGAAAGTGATTCGACGATTGTTCAATACTATTTTCTTCACTTTTTCAACGTTTTGATCAGTTGTTGATGCGCTGGGGCGTCCGGGACGAGCTTCTTCATTTACACCTTCGCGTCCACTTATAAACATTTTTTTTTACTCAGGATACACTCATCGTATGCCACTGTCAACATTTCAAGTGTTTTTGGAGCACTTAATTCCATTTTTTACCCAAAATTTGATGCAAATTCTGTGACTAATTTTTTTCGACAGCAGAAAATCGCCAAACGCGTAAAACACTTCTAGCCTTTATGCCTCTCACACACAAACAAAAATGCTATATAGCTGAAAATGTGAGCATATGTTCGGGACGAGTGTACCAACATAAGAAAAGGAAAAAAACGACAATCGACTGTAGGTATCCCGCGAAATTCAAAAAGTCACCATACTTTTTGATCACACAAAGTATACAATCAAATTCTGCCGTTGGAAATGCTTCCTGAATATTTCTTGCCTTGAATGTGCCTACACAAACACCCAGCCTTTGTATTTATGTTTTACGGGTTCATTCACCATAATCTCTTATAATTGCTGCTAAAATATGAAGAAGAACAATTTATCCTGTTCCCTACTTACAGCAAAAACCATACAATCAAACAAAAGTTTCGAGCCAACTAAATTGATCCTAATTACCAGATGAACCCATAATCTCAATTCAATTAAGTTAAAGCTATCATCTGGAAAATCTCCACGAAGCAATCAATATTTCAACCATTCCCAACAAAAGTCAACGTTCCCGAGCCCAGCTCTTCCATACGAAATTGAATTCTAGTAATCCAGTAACTTCACTTCCTATCGCAAGAATTAAGGTTTCCCTACTTACAAGACTTTACCCACAATTTAATCATCTTATCTATCAACTTAATGAAAAACTTTAATGCCTCCAAGTTCATGCAACTGAGCAGCCCATATAAGCACTATCGCTTGCATGCAGAGCTCTTTGAAATACACACACACACACGTTCACACTCTTGGTATTACCAAGGAGGAAGAAGCTGTAGCAGAAGACGTTTCGCACTTTTTGTTGTTCGTCTCAACCAGCAAAGTTTACTTATGGCCTCCATACTTCCACACTATATGTTTAACCTTAAGTGGTTTTAGAGGAAACGACTGAAACTTTTATCAGAAGGAAATTAATTAAACTTTGTAGATTTCCTATCACCTACCACGCACCCCAAGTTCGGCGGAATGTTAGAATTGTGCAGAAAATATCTGCTGTAAATAAATATATGTTTAGAGTTGGAAAAACGCATACTATTTACAATATGTACTGTTGATTTTCTTATCAGCTGTGTAGGTAGTAGATAAGGATTCTTTCTTTCATCATTAGGCCTCCAAATTAATTAATTAATATACACATTGTGTGGTTTTGAATGGAAAATGCACTTCTTAATTAAGCTTTGAAAATTCGTTCCACTACTGCCTACAGTGTGGTAAAAGTACACAAAATTTTCTTAAAATCCCACAAAAATTACGAACAAGATGAATATTTAAATAAAGGTATTTGAAAGGGTTAACTTTAAGATAAAAATATCTTTACAATGTATGTATGTATGCAATTTCAAGGAAAATCGGTAAGTGAATTTATTTATTTTTTACTATAATTGTTTAAAAAAATGAAAATACAAAACAATGTTTAAAGTTAAAATTTTAGTTGTTGTGCTTATCCATAAAATTTATCTGAAGAATTTTTCGATATCTGTATTTCTTCTTGAGATACACGCAATTTTCCAAGTACCATTTGTGAACATCATCATGTTTGAAGTTTTCACTTTTGTTGTAGTTTTCAAACAAACACATCTAGAAAAAAATGTTTCAAATAAAAATTGCAGTACAACGATGTACCTTCAACTTTGTTTTGAACTTTTACTAATATCTTTATTTTTCAAGCAAATATAAGTGATTTTCCACGTAAACGTCCAGTAAAATGTTATATTTTTTGCAATCGTTTGGTATGAAACAATCAACAACACAAAAATTATTTAATATACCATACGAGGTCTGTTCAAAAAGAATCACGAATTTTGAATTTCCGCGAGCTACGTGTATTTGATTTTCGATATTTTTGTGGCGTTATAATGGTTTTCATGTCCCTCACTTTTGCTGACAAGTTCGGTCATTTTGAATCTGCAGTTAATTATTGACAGCTATTTTGCTTGGACGTGGTGTGGCTTGTCATCGGTTTTTG
Source organism: Oxycera nigricornis (assembly GCA_963942545.1). Taxonomy (NCBI): domain Eukaryota; kingdom Metazoa; phylum Arthropoda; class Insecta; order Diptera; family Stratiomyidae; genus Oxycera; species Oxycera nigricornis. The sequence continues at coordinate 6,251,515 of OZ012661.1, forward strand.
TCTATTCCAAAAAATGGATCAAAGAATATATATCCAAATTTGATTGGAAGAACATCTTTAAGTACGCGGACGCATTCCGAATGTTGACTGTGACACATGGTGAAACTACTTTGGGCCAAAGCAACGTTTATCGGTGATACAAAATGTTCTCCGAGTGCCGAGAAGATGTGAACGACGCGACAGCGTGCCGGACGACCGAGCGTGATAAAGTGAAGAAAATAGTATTGGCCAATCGTCGAATCACCGTTAGAGAAGTTGCTGGGGACCTAAACATATCGATTGGCTCGTGGCATTTAATTTTTACCAATGATTTGGGCTTGAGACGGGTCGCCGCGAAATTCGTACCAAAATTGCTCAATTTCGACCAAAAACAGCATCGCATTAACATTGCTAAGGAACTGCTGGACCCTGTCCGTGAAGACACAAATTTGCTTCAGGGGATCATAACTTTTTGACTTTGACTTTTTCTTATTCCCGAAACTGAAGAGGCCCATGAAAGGACAACGCTAAGCCACGATTGAGGAAATAAAAACGGCATCAAAGGAGAAGCTGAACCAGATTCCAAAAAATTATTTTTTGAAGTGCTTCGAGGATTGGAAAAAACATTGGTACAAGTTTATAATATCTGATGGGGATAAAAAAAATATTGTTGAGCAAATAAATAATTATTGAAAAAACATAAAATTCGCGATACTTTTTAACCATGACAAGAATTTATCCGATAATATTCATCCCATTTTTTTGATAGTAATGTTACATAAACATTAAAAAAGTTAAATCCAAAAGGAATTTCCGCCGCAATAATTATTTATTTACTATTAATTTTTTGATAACTAATCGAAATATTGGATTGTCTTTTTTGGAGATATTTTTTCATAAATAAATAGATTTTACAGTTAGATAACTTATTTCTTCAAACTTGAAAATATATTCTTTTGAAAGTTGAGTTCTTTCTCTACAGTTTAGATAACTTTGTTTTTCCTTTTTCTTTTGAGTGGTAGAAGCACCAAATTAATGATTCTTTAATCGAGCGATAAAAAAATTCGATGTGCGTGCATCCGTCGATTGACCTCTAATAAAATCGTATCGTATCTCGTCAAACAATTTATTTACAAAAAACTTTCCAGACGAAATTTACAGATAAATTCATCAGATACAAATTTTAGTTTGCCATTATTTAAACAATTAAAGTAAAAAAACTAAAAAAAATACACGATTTTCCGGATGATTGCATACCTAGCAGTGTAAAGATTTTTAACTTCCCAGTATATGGGAAGTTCTTGTAATCGCCTCGAAAATCGAAATTGAAATTTTCAACATTTCTTTACGTTTTGAGGTCTATAGAGTATATATAAAGTGTTTTTAGAAAGGGAGATGTATGTGTGTGTGTGTGTGTGTACGTACGTACGTACGTTCGTGGACACTTTTTTCTACGAGCATAACTCACGTAAACAAAGTCGTATCGACTTCGTTAAGGTGTCAATCGAAGCGTCTTTGCAATCTTAAGAGCTGATTACTTTTGGGATACTTCGGTTGGGGGGGTTTGCTGTTTTGACCCTTTGAAGGTCATTTCTGTCATGCGTTATATATCGCCAACCAAACATACGATTTGCATCATAAAGGTGTCAATCGACGCGTATCAACATTTGTGTGAATCTATCAAATTTTTAAAAAAATCGTTGTAGCCGTTTTTTAATTTAAGAAAAAAAAAGTGCAAAAAATTAGGGTTTTTTTCATAAACAATAAATTTTTAACCTGATTTGCGTTAATAAGTAGACAATGTTTATAAAATTTATATACTCCAAACAATGTTTGTAAAAACAACATCAAAACATTTTGTCATGATTACGTAAAAAATTCAATTAAAAATAAAAAACTATTAAAAGTCATCATGATTTTCAAGGTCATTTTTATCATTCTCTATATCTCACGAACCAGATATAATATTTGCATCATTAAGGTGTCAGTTGACGTGTATAAATATCTTTGTCAAGTTTATACATTATAGAAACTCGTTTCAGCTTTTTTTTAATTTAATAGAAGAAAATGCAAAAAATTATATATTTTTTCATAAAAAATATTTTTTAACCTGATTTGCACAGCACAGTAATAAATGTTTATAAAATGTATACATTCTTATCAGGTTTTGAAGAGAAACCGGCAAAATTTTCTTCCTTGATTATAAAAATAAATAAATGAAAAAAAATCATTCAAAGTTACCATTTAAAGAGGATTCATACGAATGCTTTTACTTTTTTTTTTTTATTCTAAAAAATTGTTGTAAATTCAATCAAAGTTTTAAAATATTTGCATAATTTGAGCAGATTTTACATAGTTTTTATAGTCTTTTATTTAAAAATAAATGCTTAAATTATTAAAACCAACAAAAATTTTCAAGACCAAAAAGGCCCCCACCGATTGATCCGCGTGAATATTCAATCTGTCCTCATCGACCAAAAACCTTACGTAATCAATGGACCCTCCCGTAGACGATATGATTCTTATTAACTCATTCCTGTTACTGCTATGAATACCTCTCATTGTTGTAATGTTGTTGATGTTTATGTAGATATTACTGGGAAGTTGACCGTGTGGACCTGAAGGGTCGCACCTCGCGGCTTGTTTATCTTGAGATTAACCCTATCAATTACCTACATTTAATTTTTTTCATTTTGTGTTTTTTGCAGCATCAAATGTCATTATTGAATAGTTGAAACATAAGTACGATATGTTCAGACTCCTGTCAGAGCGTTGTAAATGAAATAGATAGCTAGGTCAGATAATAAATAGATAACACCTAAACCTCAGATGGCCAATTCACATAGAAGGAAGGATGATGCTATAAATCCTGGCCTTGAATGCTGAGAACCAGTGAGATTCTCTTATGAAGATGACTGCCAGGATTAATATGTGGAACTTCTGTGAGGCTATCCAAGAGAGTCTAGGGTTCACATTCTTTTTCTGAACAGTGCCGGGCATTCATATAGAAAATACTGAATTGTTTTTTTTCCTTTTCGATCTGCAACTATGACAAAATTCTTTGAAGAGAAACGATATATTGCAGCAGACATTTCAGAGATTTTAAATAGAATTATTTCCCAAAACTTATTCCATATTTCTTTTCTTAACCTCTGATCATTTTCATGTATATATGAAGCATCAAATCCTCTCATTGAATTCAACCCTTCATATGTGCCATCATATGTTATATCTGAAAGACACAAATGTAATCAAATTGTCATTCTCACCTTGACTTGATTTAACTTGACACACATATGTGTATGTGTGTGCATGCACCATTTACGTGACTCTGTCAACCTACAAATTTTTTTCACATTAAATTAAATTACGGTAATCACAGCTCTCAAGCCTATCCATTACGCAAGTTTACGATAAGCCCGTGGCATAAGACTTGGTAACACGGTAAGCTCGAGGGACTCAAATAGATAAGCCTGTGTGTTTCGGTGACAAATGGAAAGACGAGAGTTACAGTGTTTTTACACTCTTATCGTGATATGAAATTTTCGTGAGAGTTGTCCTGGAATGATGGCAACCATTATCCAGTGTAAGGTGAAATTTTCATGTAGAGAAAGTTGGGGCTGAAGAGTTTTTCAAAAAAAATATTCTTCTGTGTGCCGTTGACTTGGTAAAAATATTTTAAGATAATTTATAGATTATTATTATTTGAAAATAATTTATGTAGAATTTCGAAAATCTGTTGTATTTTTATTTTATTTGAAAAAAATTGGAAGTAAAACAATTTTTTCGACCATGCTTTGAGTATATTTTAAGCAAATAAATTGCTATCAATTATTTTAAATAGCGATTTTATTGAAATATATTCAATTTTAAGATTGAAAATGTCTTCAGGCTTACATTTCCGTTTTCTCTCCTACTTTTCAAACCAACGCTCTACACTCTCCCTTCCAGGCTTAGCAAATTTATTAACCACCCCCCAGGCTCGTTCTTAATCCTCTTCACATTTGTACACTCGAAACGTATATCTTTTACCTTATGACATCGCATTTTCGACATTACACGAGATACACTTTCCTGGGACCGATTTTCCAGTCGTAAAGTTTCACAGCCCAAGATCGTAAAAAAAAAATTCATGAACCATTTCAAGATTTTATGTTCTCATATCACGATAGCAGACGAACAAATTAACCAGAACTTTTTGCCGGTTTTTTATTGTATTGTTGTATGCTTACGTTGCAATATTTCAAAGGAAGAAAAGGCTCAACGTCTCGAGAAAATTGTTATAAAATTTGAAACAGGTGGAACGGCATACGGTTCAACAATATGAATTGAATAACGCTGCTTGGATATGGTTGAGTGAAAAAAAGAGTCGGAAAAGCGTGAATATTAAAGCTCCTGGACAAATGCCATCAGATAAGCTGCTGTCTATTAAATTTCACACGACAGATAATAACACTCTGATGTGTGATAACAACATGTCGCCCGAATAATCGTATTAATTTCAACAAAATAAACTCTATTTATCACAAACATGCAGTCCCATGTCCGGACCAAGTACAAAGTATCTCATAATAGCAGAATCATCTAGTCATTGCTTACAATTTGCTGAAATCATCGTTATAATCGGGTTCGCAATGTTATTACATTTGTTGCGATGTTATTACCACCAATATTACAATTATTATCTACAATCTTGTATTCGCCGAACGCACCAGGAGTTGAGCCATGAGTTTGTCGGTTGGGTCGTCGACCATAAAAGCCTCGACTTATGCCTAGCAACCTTACATTTGGGACGAATGTTTTCTAGCAAAGTTTGTCTGTTTATTTGTTTGTTTGTTCGCCTGTGTGTTTGGGCCAATATTTCAAACTAGAATTACATATCGCTCCCGGTCGAAAGCGAGAATTTCCAATTTTGACCGAAGCTTGAAAGTGAGTAGCCAAACCGTTCAGCGCTTCACTTTAATTACGTAATACGTATAGCATTGACCAGTGACCACTAGTCGACCATCGACCTCTATTTACCATTGCCTCAGTCGTTGAATGTCCAGGTGAATGAGGGAGTCTGGATAATGATGATGGGCAGTCGAGCCTATGAACAAACTATTATGGATCAGATAAGCAGTTCAGCTTAAATTTCATAGAATGGCACACGAAAATGGATAGCCATTGCTCGAGTGGAGGAATTTTTGGAGAGAATTGGACTTGGTTTAAGTTTAAGCATGTGATTCAGTTGGTTTAGCAAATGCCATTCAATATTAACGACTTCTCATAAAAGACTAAAAACAATCATTGCAATGAACCCTAGAAACTCTGAAAGTGTCCCCAAATTCAAAAGACACAAAAAACTAAAAATTAACCTGAAAAATTTCATGCGAATCGAACCAACTTTTCAACATATTAATTTTATTGTTTCTGTTTCAAATAATAAATAAATAAACGATTTCTTAATTAGATAGAAAAATATTTGTGATATTTTGGCAGGAAAAGTTTGTAGGATGCATTCTGAAACATCTAACCATCTTTGCTATTAGAATAGAGCCCATAGCATCTCATTTTCTAGAACAACTTCATTAAAACCACATCAACCGTCTGACATAACGCAACCAGTCAATTTATAAAATTGGAAATCTCCATACATCATAAACTTGTCCGCCGACTATTTATACTTTACCATACCATATAAAATGGATGGTATGTCTGGCCACAATTTGGCTGGACGTAATCAAAGAGATATCTGTTGGATATCCAGCAATAACGATACTATTTAAATACGCTAGTCATCTATCTGCAAAATCTACGAGGCAAGGATTCGCTGTGAACGATGGTCTATGAGTGGATATGTTTGCCCGCAAGCAATTGCACCTATTTTATTTGTTTACTGTTGAACCCCGGTAAATTTGTATTTTAATAACGATTAATTGCAATCCATGAAATGATGTGGGATTTCAAAGGATCAGCGATGGATTTTTAATTTCAATGGGTGATTAAAATGGATGGAAGAAATATAAATAAGTGAAAATGGGAGGTGTTGATAAAAAATTTAATTTTGAAATAAATAATATATGTACGTAGCTATTTTCGGCTTGGAATTTTTTTAAGAAAGTGTTTGTTCAAAATATAGACGCAGAAATAATTTAGTATAATAATCCTAATCAACTGAAAAATGTTTGTTTTCGTGATGAAAAAAAAGGAAAAAATTAAAATCTTATTTGCAGAATATTTGAAAGAAACCAGTCAGGGAGACTCAGTAAACACAGATAGAAAATCGCTTCTGAAATTTACCAACAGGAGAACGAAACTGGAAGAGGCAATATGTTCAGAAGGCTAGCGTCCAATTGGGCCCGTTGTAGGGCTGGAACACGTTAATTCTGTCCAACGAAAAATCAAATTCTCTTCTCAATTTCAATAGTACATTTGTGCAACTGTTTTATTTTTTATTATTTTTATGTTTGATCTACATTTCTTTATAAAATAAGGGTTTTTTACACTTTTCGCTATCCTCAGTGTGTGATCTTTTCTCGAAGTCCTTTCGTCAGACTTTTGATTTGACCTTCGCCTATGTTTTTGATTGTTTAATTACATTCTTTACGGAGCTCCTTCATGTTAGTAACACCTTTTTGTGTCTTCTTTAAACTGTCTTCAATGATTTTCCAATATCGTTCGATGGGTCGAAGGTCTGGGACATTTTTTTGGTGGATTTAATTCATTTTCCACAAAATTCACTCGATGTGTTTTAAATCATTGTAGCGTATTTTTTGCGTGATGGACAGGAGTTTAATTGAGCTAAATTATTATAGGTACGTTATGCTTTTTTTACAAATGGTAGTCAACGTTTCTGAAGACATTGATTGGTGTAGATTTCCATGCATTCTGCACAACAGGTGCGTTGTGAAGAATGGGGTGCTGTTTTTATCGCATTCGCTCATGACTTGCCACACAAGCGCTTTTCCGCGAAACCTTTTGAACTGAATTGATCTTTCTTCTTGTGGAAGGTCATCTTCTGGCCCACAACTTGTGAAATTAAGGGCCCGGAAGAGTATTGAAGTTGAGTTTTAAGTACGTTTCATCGTCCCTTTCTTTGTAAAATTTGTTCGCCCTGTCAATGGATTTTCACAATTGATCTGCATTTCTTTTGTTTTTTTTTATTTTTTGTACATCTTTACGCGTGTCTTTGTTTGAATTTTTGCACTGTCGGTTGCGATGTTTGACACTGCACTGCAATACCTTGTCACCGGGCCCACTAGAACGTCTAATTCTCTGTTTGTCCCTAATCGATACCTCCATTTTGAATTTTACAATTGCCCGTTTTACAGTTCTTTCCCATACTTTTACTTTTGCCGCAATTGAACTCACGTTTCTTTACGGATCCTCCGTGAAAAATATCAAAATCATATTCCATGTATTTTTGTTTTCATTCATTTTTACGGTATGAATGCTTCAATTTTTGCAGAACATGCCGACGCAAAAGGCAAATAGTGACGTTTAGATTTTGACAAATGTCAATCATATGGGTTCTGTCAAAATACCATGCAAGTAAAAAAAATTTGGACAGAATTTAGGTGTTCAAACCTTACCATTGATTATGATAGTAAAAATTTTAATTAAGGCGATTCGGTGAGCTAGAAAAACTATGCAATAAAAGCAATAATAAAAATAATCACACAAAAAATTAATGAATAACACAAACATCTAAGCATTATTCTATAAAATGTTTGTCTGAACTCTTTATTTACGTTAAAAACGATTCTATCCTCAATAAACACGTTCAACTAATAAAACCCTCGATTCCACAAGTCATCGTCTCGTCCCTTTCAAATTAGAGTCGATATAATACTCATTAACGAAAACATCTAAACTCCCTGACCACTTATTATCAAGTCCTTAACTATAAATTAATGACACACACACTGACCTAACAAATGCTACCAACAGCACATCACTTGCAGGATATTATCCTGTCGTGTGTCATAATTCTGAAAGCCTACAACACGCATACACCACAATCTCCCTCATCAATCCCCGCACTTCATAAATTTGATGGATGGATGAACTACAAGGACATAAGTTGCCCCTAGTTGTCCCTTCCAGAAAGTATGACGCTCATGCCAATTATTTATTAATAATTTCATATCATTAGTTCTGTGATTAGATACTGCCGCATTGCAAGAAAAGCCCATGACTACACACCAAAATATGTATCCTTTTGATTCGTTGTCCCCATCGAAATTGAATAATTAATAGACGACTGGAAATGAAAAAAGGGAGCCAGAATGCCGAAAAAGATTTCTTAGTCTTGTGCAGAACGCAAAACCAAATGTTAGGGTAGGGTCCGAAGAATTGTGGAGAAGTTCGTCGCCAGCTTATACCTTAATCCACTTATGTATGCTCTAATTTCCCATGTCATTAGGCACGGTAATAAATTTTGTAATGATTAGAGGGCAAACTGATTGAGAATGACGAAGAATTCATGGGTTTGTATATATGTATATATTTTATTAACGAGGAAAAGAAGGTCGTCTCATAAAATATGCTCCAGTTTCCAGTTGATGGGCAGGAAACAGAGAATAATTTGGGCACTTCTGGCTGAACGGAATAAATCGTAATGACAAAGGATTCAACAAAGTGTTTTATGAATATTTTATAGACGGTTGCGGTTAGCTTTAATGGAAGTTCAAATTTTGTGATTTTGGTCGTATGACGAAGAGATGTTTAACATTCCACGAAATAAATTTGAAAAGTGTATTGTTTTAGGCTTAATTTTAATGCTAAACAGTGTAGCCATCTAACTATAAAAGCCAAATAAAATATGAAGGCAGCATTTAGAAGTGCACTTACGAGGATCCTTTCAAAAGTAATAAGAATAGATTGGTTATCATCTGTTATGTTAATGCATTTAACATATCTTTTTTCTAGACTCAAAATTCCCTTTTCAAAAAAATCTTCATCCTGGACATTAAAAAAATCATTTGCGATGGCTTCCACTTCTTCGTCATCTTCAAATTTTGTGCCTCTCAAATGGTCTTCTAAACGCGAAAATAAGTGAAAATCACTGGGCGCCAAGTCCGGTGTATATGGCGGATGCGCGAGAATCTCAAAGCCAGCATCTTGGATTGCAGGCATGGCAACTGCAGACTTGTGTGTCGGTGCGTTGCGTTGTCCTGATGGAACTTTTTTCGCGAGTTTTCTTCGTCGTTTTTCACAGATTTCGTGACGTAATTCTTTCCTGTTATAGTGGCACCATGATCAAGGTATTCAATAATTATATTTATATTCACATATATTCAACTTTTTTGATCTGACCTGAGTGACTGAAATCAGATCATCAGTAGTCGTTGTTCTTCCACATTTAAACACTGCACACCACCAAGCCACTGTAGAATATGGCGGAGCATCCTTTTCTTATGTCCCTCGTAATTCTTTCTCAAGAAATTGCAAGCAAAAATATTTTATCTCCGGACGAAAGTCAATTTTATGCATTTTTACCGAAACGTATCAACAAGTTCACAAACAAATGGGAATCACAACTGACACCGGTAAGATAACACATTAATTATTTAGGGGTATTCTGACAGAGTCCTGATCTATACGAAACAGTAATTAATTTATCAAAGTACTCCCCATAAATATGTCATTCTCATTACTTTTTGAATGCCCCTCGTAAATTACGCTTTGAGACATTTGTGCCCTAATCACGATATCGAATCAAGGAAAGAATTCTTGCTTCTAAAAAATTTCGTTTTGTGTTCTGCAGATGACCTTCAAGTGATCAGGATCTTGTTTTTAAAAAAAAATATTTATCTAGTCTATACGCTATCGGATTTTCTGTTTGATGCAATAGTCTAGGACATTTTTTAACGAAGAATTATGCCTCTATTGTAGTACTCAATGACTAAAAAACATGTAAAATATTGTGTTTCGTCTGAAAAAATGTGACACTGACCATTAATTATCATCAGAAAATGAAAGGCAACAACTCTTCACACCTCCGCCAATCAGTCCTGCTATTTCAAACCCTCTAAAAGAAATGCTTGCTGATACCTGATATTACATACCTGTATCCGAGACGTGCGAAATACGAGAAGTTTTTACTATTGTGTCGTCTGACAACGTCCGTCCGGGCCACACATTACACATGAGTACATATGAATCGCATTAACCACGGTCTCAATGAAAGCTCGAATGGGATTTACATGTACAGTTTTTCAGATGAACTTTTTATTCTGGCCGTGTTACACCTCTTGGTCGTTTACATTTTCCTCTTGTTCTTGGACGCTACCATCAGGTACCTCCGATTGGTTTCGGCCATCATCATCTCTCTCTCACAAACAGCTAAGCTATTTTTCTAAGGTATTTATTTTTTACGGTTCCCTGCGATGTACTTCCATGCATATACGTGGTCATTGTGAAAAGCCATTTGATTATCTTACTTACCTTCCCAATCCGGACAAAAGCATGACGGCAAAAATATAGCGGGGATTAAAGATTTAAGACCAGAAGCGGTTGTTGGTAAGTGGACACGAGAAACCACATATGGAGTAGATTCAGAAATACTTAGCTAGCTGGGCTAGCCTAGCTAGCTATCCATCCGCGACGAATGTTACTATGTCGGCGGATGATCGACGGAGGAAGTGATGAAGCATATAAACGAAAGAAATAATTATTGTAAGGTTCAGCGAACTTCCTCAACTTTAAACCGTGCACGTAATCAAATGCTAAATGGTTTACTAATTAAATTTTGCCTACACTCTGGAGTCTCTCGTAAAGCATGCTAATGAACTTGTTTGTTTACCAGACACCTACCGCGAAATATGCAAATGCAAATGATCGTTGCTAGGAATTTAAATTTCTCAGCAAAAAAAAGTGTGTTTCATTTCACGATTGATTATCCAATTTGGAAAATTGTTTGCCATTAAATACTTATTTGAGAAATAGAAAGAAAATAACACTAATAAATTTTCATTGGTTTTCAGGTATGTAATGTTGCGCAATCAGAGCTTCAACTGAACGGGGTTTTTATTATGACAAAAGAAAGTGAATTAAACGTAAGTTTTATTGAAATGAAATTTATTTAGTTATTTTTAAATTTATTGAAAAGTTTGGGTTGGTAATTAGTAATTGCAATTTATGGATTCAGATAGAAAAAAGGTTACAGCAATATTTCACATAGAAATCTGTACAAATAGTTTGGTTCAAAATAACTGCAACTTAATTGCAATTATAAATTATTTGTAGTCTTCGATCTCCTTCATAATTACAACTGAATTTATTTTTTGTGTATTTTTAGAAACTGTTGAATTAATTGAAATACCATAGGCATTATTTTGAACATTTCTTAATGGTCGACTTCAGAACAAATCTGTGCATAAAACCACCAGAAAGGCATGCGCTATTTCATGTCTAAATTTAGTAAAGAATGTTGTACTGCATTCACTATAGAATTTTGTTTAAGCCCATGTAGACGATGTGTGGATCTATCGTGAGGAAAAAATTTCTGTAAATGCAATTAAAATATCAATGAAGGGAAAAAGTGCAGGAAATACGGAAATCTAATGTATATTTTGTAAATTTCTCATATAATTGTCATTATTTACCTAATCATTTCATAAATTCTGATACAAATATAAGAAAGGATATTAGAAAAATAAATAGGTGTTTATTCAAAGTTTTCATACAAATTATTTCCTGGCCTAATACTAAATGCTTACACCTATAAATTATTCAAGTTTGTCATCCTTAACCTGAACACAATTCCTCAAAGGACGAGTCCAATCATCTATTATGAGGACAGACTGAGTCTTTTGTATGAAATTTTAATAGTTTTTTTAGTAGGAGTATTTCTTTAAATATTGGGGCATTTCATGTGAAGCGTACAGCGAAAAAAATAACGTCCTGAAATTTGTCCATATTGGGCACATTTGTACTTTTAGAGTATATGAACGTATACACATAATATTTGTTATTTTATGTTTTGTTATTAAGGGGTAACACTACACTAGAGACCCCCTTTTTCAAGATTTTTCGTAAGTAAATCAAATAAAAAACACCAAATCCGCTTATGATAGTATATTGCATAACTCAAAAAGTACAAAAAAAATATTTTTTTTTCCAAAATGGCGGTCACAGAACCCCGTATTCGGCTGTTGTGTGATCCACCTTTAAAAAGTTACTGGTAACTTTTCTCTCGAACGGTCGCTTCTAGAAAAAGAAACTAAATTTTTCCTTGAAGTGCATACTGATAGCTAGTGAAGTACGTAGGAGATTTTTTTAAAACGAATTCTTAACAAACATGGCGCTGTTTTGGAGAAAAAAAAATATTTTTGACAAAAAAAATTAGCCGTAAATGGTTTATAAAATTAAAAATAAACAATTAATCAAAAAATCCTTACGTACTTCACTAGATTTTGATATCTCAAAGTTACTGTCAAAATTTCAAATGAATCCATGCACCCGTTCCAAAAAAATCATACCGGTAAGCTTGAAAAAAGTGATTTTCAGAAAAACGCATTTAAAGTTTTGGTAGCTGTTAAGTGGTCAAAAACATAAGCGTCTTATGAGCGACATCTATTCGCCTTCTTTGAAACTAAAAATACCTCACATGATTTAGGTAACAAGACTATTTATTATGCCGAGAGGTATATCGGAGCAGCGTGCGCGGGGCTCTGGGATGCGGTGCAGCAAAGTCGCTCAGTTAGCCCTTTGGAAATTTTTCCACGTTATAAAACTATTGACATCTCATTTTTATGACCCTAAAGTACAATTTAAGCCAATAAAAAATCGTTTTTTTGAAAATCCTAGAGTAGTGTTACCCCTTAAGATATGGGATTCTATAGAATTCACAATATTTACGGAAGAAATTTTTTGAAATTTTATTTTCATATTGAAGTAAATCATAATTAAATATTAAATGTAGTGTTTTGTTAAGAAAATTTACTGCTCTTTTTGATTTTCACATGAGATTCCAGCTTTGAATTTTTTTCTAGTTTTAAATCGGTAGTAAATATTTAAAATATTTTGTTCAATAACTTTCACCGTTTCGATTTTTATGTTACTGGAAAAATCACGTGAAGTAATGTTTTATTCATTATTTATTGAAAATGCTTTCTACACAAATTTTCATTCGAAAAAATATATTTGATTTTAAATTTAGGTACTAAATAGTCTTACAATGACACAAACTGGTACATACGTACGTACTCTAATTGATATATCTCCAAAACTAATTTAGATGCCATCCTGGATTTTTATGATAACATTTATACATGATAAACTTTACTTTGCATCAAAAAAAATCCAATACTGAAAAAAATGATATTTTAAATATTTACTTTCGGTTTAAAACTAGAAAAAAATTCAAAGCCGGAATCTTATTTGAAAATCAAAAAAAACAGTAAATTTTCTTCACAAAACGTGTTTCCAAAATTTTGCCCCTATTTATATTATTTATGGTAAAAATGGCATTCATAAAATTGTTTATATTTTTTTAAATATTTTTAAAATATTTTTTTAATATTTTTTAAATATTTTTTAAATATTTTTTTTTAATTATTTTTACCAAAAAAAAATTATTTTAATATTTTCGACTTCTTCCCCAGATCAATTTTACGGTTTCTTATGATTTCTGTAAATAGGCAAAATAACCATTTTTTAGTGGGGAAACACCCATAACTTTTTATGGAGCTGTGACCGCCGCGAACTTTTTATGCCATAGTAGTAGGCGAACCCTCCTCTTCCGATCCCCCCTACTCCCCATCGAGAGTGGGCGCCATAATCATGACTTTTATCATAATATACATTCATATATAAATATTTTGGCGGACATAGTTTCAATTGTATTCAAGAATAATAAAAAACGCCATTATATTAACTTAATTCTCAATTACACTTCAACTCTCATTAAAATCTAGCCGCGGTGATTTGCTGCTACAATTTTGTTCTTATTCAGGTCAAGCTTAAAATTCACACAATGAAACAAACCACAGGAACATTGTCTACTTGACTACTAATTTTTCGTCATCACACTATAGCGATGAAAGCAACATTTTTTTTACTGTGGCTGTTGAAATTGGTGTTCTAAATTTTTGTGCCACACCAAAAAGAATAGCTAATTAGTTTTTCTGCCCACGTGCTCGTTTGTTCTGGTATTTCTAGCAAAGCTGAACAAAAAAAAACCAAAGTGTAGACTAACATGAACTTAATGCACATTTGAATTATGTGAGCTATTTTTTGAGTGGAAAAAAGTAGGTTCCGGTAGTTGGAGATGCAAGTAGTCAAGCGTGGTGTTTGCGTTAAGGGTATTCTTCCTACCGAAACTAGCAAAGATGGAAAATGAAGAGGTTTGCACTGTTTGTGTGCCTGTACTTATGGATTATTTTAAATTAAGACAGGATTACTTCGGAGGGGGGGGGGGGAATACCACCTGGTCACTTGTAATTTCGGGAGCTCTTACAAATTGGACACTATCAAAAGCTAGAGTAAAGTATATAAAATAATAAATAATGTGCAGATTATTCTTATTTCTTCTGTAATTTAAGAGTACTCCCTTAGCAATGTCATTATTTTTTGAATCAAATTCATGAACTTACGCTTTGCAAGAGAATGCTGGTTGAATAATCGAATGCAATTTTGAACTATTTATCATTTTGCGTTACATATTTGATCGGAAAACAAACAACGCCCCCTCGCGTATGCTCTTAATATATTATCCCACATTCAATTCAGGATCGAAAATAGAGAGTAAGATATTCGCTGGTACCTAATTTATGGCCCATTGTCACGTAATTTTAGCTTAAGTCATGTATTTTCCTGAAAAATAGAGATTCTATGATGGAAGCTATTTTACTGTAGACATAAATGTTGTGAAGGTCTGACGACTTGATAAAGTACGGAAAGATCAATATCAAAGTAATTTTAATAAATGAAGAATAACTGATCAAAAAGGAACAAATTTGGCCTGTTGTTTCCTGAAATAGTACCCAACTATCCGTTTTGCCCCCGACATCATTCAACAGTTTCAATAATGAATTACATTGTAGGAAATGATT
Organism: Oxycera nigricornis; assembly: GCA_963942545.1. Lineage (NCBI taxonomy): Eukaryota > Metazoa > Arthropoda > Insecta > Diptera > Stratiomyidae > Oxycera > Oxycera nigricornis. Next base: position 6,266,535 of record OZ012661.1, read on the forward strand.
GGTCCCGAAGTTGACGCATATTTCATTAATCCTTATCGAAAACTTATGGGTTGTGGCAACTCAAAATGTTCCAAACTCAATTAATCTGACTGGTCTCATATTGTCTCCGGCTTACGTATAGCATTTCAGTCTTCAAGTTCAATTGAAATCCCTCATTCCCAGGTCAGATAGAATTTTATGTTGAACAGCATCATACTTGTAGTAAAGGCTGCAAGGACCTGAACAATCCGACGAACCCTTCACTTCAAAATTTGTGATGTGGTGCTATCAAACACTAGCAGTTATTGTCAGAATGGCCACAGGAGAGCAATCGTCTCCACTACCATCCTTTGACCCTATTCTAGATGCGACGCAGCACCTAGTTGATATATTGAATGTGGACATTTCTACCGACTTATGGAACGGATTGGTGAATTGAAAGGAATGGCATTTAACCCGTTGGCAACCCTTTGAATTGGATAGTGAACATATTGCAAATGCTGCTCCCTGCAATATGTTTCGCCACCATAACAATCGACCCTAATAAATCTACGAAAATGTGTGTCTGTCCTATTTGATCCGTGTGTCGTTTTACTATATGCGATTTACGATATCTGCCGAAGGAAAAAAATAAAAGAACCCCCAAAAACGTCAAGAGAGGGGGATTATTGCATACTTACATTGACAAAAAACTTTAATTTATTGGAGCACTCAATTTATGAAATGATAATATAGACAGTAAACTGTTGCCTGCAAAAGAAATTTTGAAACAATTTCTGGTACGGAACAAACCCACTTTCGCAAGAGGACATGATTTCAAACAACGCCCATATTATTGATTCCTGCCAATCGATGCTTTCCACATTTCCTTAAAATATCGCTGAAACTCTCAACAGAGCTGATGCTCTACTTGCACGTAGTACGTGCCAAAATGAAGGAAAGAACATCGCCTCAAGTCCTTCACCACTTCCTGGATTGTTAAACAGAAAGTCCATGAATATATCCTTCGATTTATGTGGTAAAACCAGTCGGAAAGGATGGTGCTGCAAGTGTCAGTTCAAAACCAAGAGCATATGGTAAATTATAAAGCTATATGGAGTCCTTTACATCTCATACAGGATAAGTCAGTCACATCCATATCCTGTTCACCTTTGTTTTCACATACATATTGTAATTTTCTTGCATACACCTTGCTAGGATGGAATCGAAGAAAACTTTGCTTGCAACTTGTTCCGCATTGTCGACAAAAACAGGAGCAAATGCATTCGAGTGTAAACGAATAAAGAAAGGGTTGAAGGATGTTTAAATTAATAATAGACATCTGAAACAATTTACGAAATTCGATGTTTGGCTGATTGTGGTGTAAATTTTAAAGGATAAAGACAAAGGCAACGTGTAGAGCCACTAGAATATTAATAACTACGTGAAGGGGTGGTTTGCTCAAGTATAATAAATTTATGGTTGTCAGAAAGGCAGATTTCGGTGTAAAGTTTATGGGAATTGTGGAAGTTTCCTCATTATAAAATGATCAGATTTCGAATTGACTCACTTTTCAACGAGATATCCCTTAGGGGATATACAAAATTATATCAAAAGCATAGTCTGTGTTTCCGTTCCAATACACTCTCATATATAGAATAATATAGAACCAAATAACCTTCCACTTTCAAGCCGTCTAATCACAGAAAGTTTTCCATTAAATCTAAATGAATTTCATCGATATTTCTACCACTATTCGATTCACAGCGTCCAACTAATGCTCAGCAATCAGGAGCAACAAATCAGATTAAAAGTTTCCTTTTCCACATTATTGATTCTTCATCGGAACGCGTTCGTGCCCTGCGCCATTGATTTTATTATGTGCGGTGCCTCTCTATAAGCAAGTGAAATTTCCATTAAATTGTAATTAGGTCAACGTTACATTGGAGCACATTAGATTGCATCGTCGACAACGTCGTTTTTCAAATAGTGAACTGTACGACGTAGGATGAAATCACTTTTGCCGCTTGATGAAGGAAATCCTTCGCTATTGGAATATTGTATGTTCTCTCTATTCAGTATTCATTGATGCTGGTGTTACCAATCGTATTTGTTTATGGTGTATGTTGCAGTGTTCTATCAGCAAATATCTTTCAGGTGGCTATCAAATTAGACATGCATTTTGGAAAAGTATCAAAACGAAATAGTTGAAAAAAATGGACAAATGGTTCCTGCCGCCTCCCTAGGTACTGAAAAGATAAAAAACGTTTTTTGAAAAAATCAACAGATAATATCAAGAAAATCGTTCATTCGTTTATGATCTACCTCCCCACCCCTCTCTCTCCCATCACCCCCTTAGATATTTCTTCCTTCGGGTACATGTTTTCTTTCAAAAATCATGACGGAATTTCACTAATGTTAATAACTCAATAATTTTTACTATGACATTTTGGCAACACTTCCAATTGAAACTGAATTCAAATCCTTATTGAATGAGACTCCATTCGCTGGCACTTGGTACAAAACCGCTTGACAAAGAAAGGATATATGTATTGATGACTTGCATTCAAAAATTGTGTCATTTCACATGATGAATACAATTTTATCCTGCCATGATCATCATCATCATCACCGCTACTATTGTCAAGAAGCATCCTGACATCGACTTTGCTTGGAGAATTTCAATTTTCCGATGCATATACACCATTTTCAGATACGCTTTTTCATACATATGTGAATAAGTATATGTAGTTCCATTCATGCATTTAAAATGATAGTTTTCCGTCGACAAGTGCTTTTAGATATTTTACCTGAAATTGAAAACGTGAGCGAAAAGGGAAAAGCTACGGCGAGAGAAGTGCTTTTTGCAATTCGTTTCATCAAATTACTTACAGGTAAAAGGATTCGTTGATATGCTTCCGCTATCAATTCCATCTGAATTAAATTATTTCCATTGCTCTGTTAGCTGTTTCGTGTTTGAATAGTCTTGCACAAGGAATGAGTACTTGAACTAGTCGAAGAGATCGAGGAAATTTCATTAATAATGAAAATAGTTTCGATTAGATTACATGTGAAATTCTATAAGGGCGTTTGATTTACAAATAAACGAGCCTTTGATTTGCATATGTCGTTTAGTGAAATTGAAGCTTCACTTACGCTCGTCATGTCGGAAGCCTTTCATCGTAAAAATTTCATCATTTAGTGATGGATTTCTTCCCTCCGAGTTTTGTGGTATAACAATGGGCCTATCGTGGCCTAAGTGAGCCACCTTTTGACTAAGGGGGCTGCCACTACAACCAACTAACCAACCATCCTTTCCATTTATGACCTTATAGACTACCCTATTCACTTTAAATGGAAATTCAAACGATAAAATGATGTTTTAAAATTTAAAAATATGTTGTCCTCATCATCAAAAAAATATCCTCTCTAAAAAAAACTTTAAAAAGATTCTTCAATGGTTTCTTCAAATTTCGGTGTGTAACACACAAAACAAAAAATTGAATCAAGCTTCCAACCATCGAAGATCTTATATATATCAGCGTCATGCATACGCAACAATCGTATTGAATATAAAATGTCACCAACACGGAATTTAAAGGGAGTCCATCATTACCGCTTCATTCGCTGGCATTGATGCATCTCTACTTGGAACCTAGAAACATTGAGTAAAATGGGAAACAGCCAGCAAACGTACATACATATTTGTCCATTTTGCACACTATTGAGTGTACTTTTATGAATAAGGAAACAAAGTGAAGTGGAAGTAAATGAAGTAATTACTTCCCGTGCAAATGTTAAAGTTTCCGTAAATATTTCTTATTTTCCCGAACATTTATGAGCCGCTTTCGAAGCGAACTCGAAAAAAACAGAAAAGTATATTCTTCGTGCTGTCATTCGTTAGTTCGGGAAATGAGAAGGTAACGCAAGTGCTACTTCCATTCTTTCCTATATCTTTTCTAGGTTTACTATCCCTTGAAAAGTCATGAACTGTTGTGGAACGTCTAAAAACGTCCACATCGCAGTTCTTGGGTGCATTTTTTATGACTAATTGAATAACTAGGTAGTGATGTAGCTAAATAAAAAATAAATTATTTCCCCTGGCGAATTGTTCCAACGTCGTCACTATTTTTGCATACATGATACACAAAATGTTTTTGACTAACGATTTCTCCGCAGCAATTAATACTGTTCAGCTCCTTCAAACAAACACATATGATTAATACCAAATTTTATTTTCCATATAAATAACTATCTAATGATGTGTTCAACCCTCCATATTCATAAACTTCAATGAACTGTAACTTCATTTTCTCTTCCCATTCATCCTGCTGTGTAATATGTTCAAGCTAATAAGATTACCTCCTCATATTCACACATATCCTTTGCCTTCGTACACAACTCTTGGCCGTCACTAGCAAAACAATACGGATTCTAAACTGATCCTGTTAAAAAAAATCCATACCATCCGACCAGCTTCTATGATATATAATATAATGCCTTCGAGTCCTTTAGCAACTTTCCGGGTGGAGGTTTCTTATACGATGAAACTCAATATTCGCAGTGCCTTCAACTTTATCTGCTCGGCATGAGCTTAGAAAATCCTTTCCATGCAGAACAGCTTCTGTAAGGAATGTATGTATAGTTTTCGAAAAGAGCGTTGACAGTAAAAGATAGATGGATGAATGAATGGGATGGATGGAAAGAGAGTAATGAACGATTTTCCGCAATCCTTTCTTTTTCCACATGAATGACAAAACTGATTTTTTTCTACATGATTAAAAAAAATATTCTGTTCAACACTTCGACAGCAAGCAACCAGGCATTATGTATGAAGTGCATGAAAACTATGAAATAAGGGTGAGGTGAATGTACAGTTAAAGGAGTGAAGGAGAAATGTGGTTGAATTCACAGTAATGTTGTTAGCGGTGCCCAAAAGCCATCATATAATAATGGATAGAACACATCTGGAATACTCAATAAGATGTGAAATCCGCAATTGAGTCATTCTCTGCTGAATGTTAACGTACTTATTATTCTAAAGTGGTGTTTAAACCGTTATAACGGAAGCAAGATATGTCTTCGATTCGTCTATGCTTAACATCAAAATATGGAAACAATCAATCAAATTCCGATAAAATGGCTCATTCATTGCGCATCGCATATTGAGGCTCGATGATTTTCAAAAAGGAGCTTTGTTAACGACCTTTCACTTAATAACGATAGACGGTGTTACTTTCTTTTAACAATTTGAATACATTTAACAAGTTGATGTCAAATTTTTGACGATCTATTAAGATCAGAATCATTTGTCATTTGGGGCCAATTTTAAGGGATGACAAGCAAATTTGGCTGAAGTTTTTAATTGTTTATTTGCATGATTCAGTTTTCTTAAAGTTTTATGAAAAAACTGTTAATTTTTCAGGGATCGAAAGTTAAACAAAAAAGGAAATTTTGGGCAATTACTTTAGCTGTATGCTTTTATCTCTTACAAAATTGTTTCGAATATGCTCGGCGAAAATGTTTATGAAATGTTTCAGGGCGAAGATTCTCTCCGGTCTGCTAACACACGGAAGTTTTTTTTGAAAACTATGTACGGCAATATGTTCAAAACAATTCATACAATTCATGCTATTAAATATTTTCGTGATCATTTCTCTATGTAGAAAAAAGCAATGCAATATAATTCAATTGCTTCATTTAATTTTTTTAAAAAAAATCTTATCAAAGAAGAAAAATGGAAAAGGAATGCTAAAGTGATTTGTTCAACTTTGTTCTGCGCCCTGGTCCGTGGCTTTAAAAAAATTGAGTTTTGTTCGACCTTTTTATATGCATTAGCTGCGGACAAAAAATCGTTCATAATTTTTTTTTCATTTTTTGGTCTTGAAAAAAAACAACAAATATGCTATAGAATACATTTCGTTGATAATTTTACGAGCAAGACTATATGAAATAGTTCACAATATATTCGACTATAATTTCAACGAAAAGCACATGTATTTTTTTATATTTATATAATGCGTAAATGCCGCCAATATTTTTTATTTTCCGATTAAAAATATTTTGTACAGTTCAGCAAGGTGCCGCTTTGAAATGCATTCGCGGGGTATGAAATATTATCAATGGGAAAACAAAAAATATTGAAGATATCTTCGCACTTATTAATCGCGTAGAAATTTGTTTGATTTGTTGAAAAAACCGATTTTCCAAAAACATTTTTCGATTCCATATGTATGTAGAGTTAGTATAGAAACTCTCATTATGGCCGGCGAAGCCCAGAAATATAAATACACCCATACAATATAGCGTTTGTGAGCACGTTCTGCAGGTGTTTCAGCTTTAAACGCGTTTTTATCAAAACTACGTTTTTTTGACCTGGTTGACACGATTTTGAAAAATCTATTTGACCGATTGGGTTAAAACTTTAAAGGATTTTGAGTACATATACAGCTTCAGCCCGAACTAGAATCAGAATTTTTTATGAATTTTTAACCCCTTTTTTTAAACAATTTTAGTTGCAAAAAAGGTTTAAACTTTTGAAAAATCCGCCATTTTGTTCTTTTTCGATCCAAATATTCAGTTCTCGTTCCGATCATAGCCATCTACTTATATTTCAAAATTCTGTTGGATTTTTTTGTTTCAAACTGACCTGACTCGAGATATCATGTCAGCCAGTTTGTAATAGGGCATCATTGTGGTCGCCATTTTGTCGCCATGGCTGGAGAAAAAAACATTATTTCATTGTAAAGTTCAAGTTTCTTGTTTTATTATGTTAAAGCTTCAAATTATTCTAATAAATATTTCGATAAAAAAAATTGTTAAAATTTCACGCAATAAACCCAGACTGCCCCCTTAAGCGGAGGTTTTATTTCTTCACGTATTAACGGGACGACGAATATTTTTATATTAAGACTTTCATTAAATGACAGCAAAACTTAATAAGTAACGAAATATACGTTCCTTGCCCTACATACCTGTCAAGTTTGATGTGAATCGGTGCATATTTTTGTAAAAGAGTTTTTTAAGTTTTGATCAGGTATAACTTCAAAAAAAAAATTATAGTGCCTTGCTGTTATTTTCAATGACGAACAAAAATATCCTTGTGTCTTATTTGATATTCGAAAAATTCTCAGTTTACGCCATCCTTAAGCATTTCTAGCTGTAATAATAACAATAATTTTCCATGTGGAAATTTCAACACGTAGGGTGAATTGGTTTTTCCCCAAAATCGATCCATTAAGTGTCTATCATTGTCTTTTCACTGACAGGTTCTAATGTACAGAAGGGGCCAACCGTTCACACCATGTGCACGTATCTAGCTTCATAATATCCGACCGAAACATCTAAAGATATTTCCGGGATCGATAGAAAGATACATAGATAGATGTACCCGGCACTTTTTTTTGTATGTATAACGATGTGACTACCGATCCAAGCGAAATGGTTAAAATGCCTGCAATTCAACTGCTTTGTATTCCGTTCACATTGTGATTGCGTATGGTGAAGGAGTCATGAGCAAAATTCTAATGTGGATTTGATTCAGAGAAAGGGTACGACGTATCTTTATGCAGGATGTGTGTATGGAATGCGTCAAAATAATTGCTAGCAATTGTTGCGAATACGCTAAGGCGAGGCGACTTAATCGTTTGGGGTGTTCAATGGACTGTGGTTAATGCACGCAACAGGATATTCGGAATATGGGTCAAGTGAAGGCTTGGTTGCTATAGGAATTTGATTGGTGTATTTTAGATACAATATTCAAGTGAAAATTTATAAAATTATCTTCAATCGTTCAGCCATCATTATAATAAATCAAATACAAAATCTTCGAAAGTATCTACTAAAATCTGATCCAAGATACATGAATATACTTATCACGAATTCCATCAAAATTATACAGACAAAATAGTATGATTCTCTTTAATTAAATCCAGGCTGTCAATCCCCTTCTTGAACTTTAATTACCATTGTTACTTCCTCTTTCACTGCTTTTATGTCGATTTTCAAATCTCCGAGGCCAAATGACGATTTAATAATGGACGACGATGAGAAATTTCGCATTTCCGCGGGGTTTTTCATGTAATTTAATCAGTGCAAAATTGAAATCAAAGTCGTTGTTACTTTCCTATAATTTGGCTGTGCTAAATTAGTCGTTTCTGGAGATGAGAAAATTACTTTTTCCGTTGTGAATTCAGTGTTTAAAATAAAAATGGTAAAGTTTGTGATTAAGGCGCACAAAAAAGTGTCGTAGAGTGCTCAAGTGCTAAAGTGTAAGTAATCAGTTTTTTAGATGACTCTCTGCATATATTTTCTACTGAAAAACAAGAAATTGCATATATTTTTCCCTCAGTTTGAATTTGCATATCTTCTTAATTGATTTTTATCGTATTGATTGTGTCATTTATTATAAGCAAAAGTCGAACGTGAAAAATGTTCTTGACTTCGATGTATCCTTTTTACTAAAAAAAAAAGTTATACAAATTGATGAGCACATCAATAATTGTTTCATACCATCAAAAGAGTCTTCCATTCCTTGGTTTTTCGCAGTCAGTCTTAAATGGATTAAAAAAACATCAAACTTCTAGCCCGACACTCCAAACATTTTTTGAATAATGTCATTCAAAACCCCTGAGCGTCATGGGTCCAAATATAGATTCATCAAATTATGCGAGTTGTCCGTGTAAGATTCTATTATAATATCCAATTTTCCATGATTTTATTTCAGACTTAAGATGCTAGTGAAGAAAAATTTACTTTTGATCATAAATATATGACTTGTTTCCTTAAAATTTTGTTGATACACATCCATATCAAATTCACTATCAAATCATACTCTCATATAAATTTTAATCGTGTTAAATCTGAACACCATGTAGTCAACTTCTCTTATACACAAAATCTTTCTCATCCCTGTTTTGAATTCAAAACAAGTTCAATGGTAATTGGCTCTCCCCTAAACTCTGTACAATTTCTTTCTTGTCCTCTTCCAGCGAGTTTTGTTCAATTTCCAAGCCAAACCGCATAACAATCAACCATTCAGACTAAATATTTTCGTTGTGAAAATCGCTCGCAATTTGTCGAGAAATCTTCATCCTTGCTGGACAAGAACGCCTCGATTTGTGCAAAGTTAAGACGAAACAAAATAAACAACACCAGTTAAATTGCAATAGTAAAATAGGGAAAATCAAAGAAAGCGCATTGAAATTGTCCGCCCTGCAAGTTTTCAATTCATTCAATTAATTGGCATTCTGAATGGTTTTGGAACACTTAAGAAAAGATATTTTCAAGTGAATTAGTTACTTTTGCTCGAAGGAAAACGGGGGGCAATTGGAATTTTGACTGCTTGATTCGGTTTTCAACATGCTGCGACTGCAAGACGCTCCTTTTCTGTGAATATTTTTGGAGAATGTACCATGTTAAATTGGTTTACACCTAAGTTAGATAAATGATTTTGAAATATTTTGTTTGCAGCTTTTAAATGAAGTGTATTTTCCATCTTATTTTATAATTCAGCAATCAGAAAATGAAATTTTCATCCCCTCGCCATGTCTGATTCAATCAAAAGCAACTTTCTCAGATACTTCCCAACTGAATTGCAATTGTACAGTTCATTTACCTAAACGAAGATTTATTTCCAACTACCCTACAATTAAACTTTGCATCCTTTTCCCAAGACTCACCACCACTGCAGTGCCAAGCGAATTAATCTTTAAGATTTTCATTTTACATAGAGCATCAGATTCCATCTACACTATTATAGCAATGTTCCGCATAGTACATAAAATACAATAACAGCAGGCTTTTGGCAAAATCCTTTTGAATAAGAATAAGCCAATTGCATGGCAACGATGGACATGCTGCACTCATACCAATTTCCTACCAAAGACGCCACTTGAATTGGCGGAGCAAAGGATCCTTTTTGCACGAGGATACCTTCTTGAAAGATACATTTAAGCTGCAGCTCGAGAAGCAGATACAAATTGTGAAATTGTGGCTTATGAATGTTTGTCTATCTTTTATAGATGGACTTGAAAGTGAAGATTAGCTGCGCCAAGAAGTTTATTTGTTTTATGTAAATCCATTGTAGTGTCTTTGCGCCTTTGTGTCTTTGTTGCTTGATCCCTAGCTGGGAGGATGAACGCGTTCGAGTTAAGTTCGCCTTCGCGCCCTGTGGCGATTTTCTGGAAAATTGTCTGAGATTAAAGTGTGAATATCTGATGGTGGAAAATTGGCACAAAGTCAGATGGAAAGGAAAACAAATTTTTGAGGAGTCCACTTAGAAAGATTTAATCAAATTTATTTATTTATTTATTAAAGTGTGATCACGAATGATTTTATAGCACTGATTATAATTAAATTCGAGAAGGGATCATGGCGGAACAATTTAAAAGGCAGAATGTATATCTGAACTAGTAACGACTTTCACAGCCCCAAATTTATTCAGAAAGAAAATCATAAGTGGGTCTCAAAATAATGATAAAAAATTCGGTTAGTTTGGAATTTGGTAGTTAGATTTGAACCAAAATAACCTTTTAGGACGCAAAGTGACCAACCAGGCAAATATTTGCGCAAATTGAACAAAATCAAAAATTTCAAAACAGGTGCTTAAACTTTAAACGCGTTTTTCTCGAAACAACGTTTTTCGACCTGGTTGACACGATTTCGAAAAATCCATGTTATCGATTGGGCTGAATTTTTTAATGAGTATTCAGCACATGTGTAATCTCAGCCTCTACCAGATTCAGACTTTTTTAATAAATTTTTAACGATTTTAATAATCAATTTAATTGCAAAATTGGAAAATCCGCAATTTTGTTTTTTTTTTCGTCCAAAATGTTAAATTTTGCTACGGGCTATAGCCAATCAATTATATTTCAACATGCTATTCGGGTTTTTTGTTTCTGATGCTCCAGTGAGGAGAATATGCCCCCTGAATATGCTACTGTCTGTTCCGCTAAAAATTAACTTGTAAGGGTCTTCACAGGAAGCTGAATAGTTCATCGTTCTTGTAAGCCCTTGGTAAAATTCTTAAATTCGCTCGAATTTTTTTGATTGAAATCACAAATTATAAAAGAATTGTTTTTGGAAATTTCTGGCGTTAAAATATCTCGTAGGTTTTTTTTAAAATAAATTTTTTGCCAACGCTTTCTATTTTATAACATTTTGTAAAGAAATTTATTTTCAGTCATGTTTTTTCAAAGAAATTTATTTTTCATGTATTTTTACTGCAAGTAAAAAAGTTTTCAGATTAAAAAGCTATCAGGTTCACTAAATATTTAATCAAAAATATTAATTGGCATGGTTTCAGCCACTCTGTCTAAATACCGCTTCTCCTATCACGGAAAAATCTGGAAGATCCATATAAGGTCCAATTGGCAAAAGAATTTAAACCGCTTAACACGAGCCGCACTCTAACCTAAAATGGAACTCGTGTGTTGCAGGTGGACAAGCGTGAAGCGATAGCTGCGATTCATTCCCCGCCGTCACCGTTGCGTCCAAGAGCGACCAATAACGATGCGAATGCAGGTTGAAGTGCGGCTCATGTGAAGCAGTATTGGCAGTTTGTGAACCAAGCATCTTTCCTTCATTTTAATTTGAAATTTTTTTAACGCACTTAAAAACATTATATCCTGTCCAATGATGCAAACAAATCTCTGCAAAAAGTTTGATTTATTTATTTTTACCATGATTGTTATTCCTGGAAAGCATTGCACATTCTGGAGATTTTAAGTAATGTATATTTGATAAAGTAGTTGAATGCACTAAAAAACCAATCGCATCTTGAATGCTCTCAAATCTGCTCTGGACCACGAAAACTTTGGCCCATAATCTAAACTCCTTGTGGCTTCCACTTCATACAGCACGAACAACTTATTTCTCTGCATCTTCCGCCCCAAATCATTTCCTGAAAATATCCATTGACATTATATTCCACTAAATATGAATGCAAAAAGCGGCTTTCATCAGAATAATTTATTGGACAACTTTTATATTGACTCATTCAACGAGACCATCATGTCTACAGTTCGTATAGACTCCTATTTTCTATTCTTCTTCAGCAAAAACAAATAAGCGGCCAAAACAGGCACAATGAACGGAAAGGATGCTAACCTACTCATTCCATCTACAACAGAATACGATATATTTAAGTTTATTCTATCCATTTCGGTGCATATTGTTCTCTGAAATTCAGTCATTGGGGAGACTGTGCAAAGCCAATATATATATGCGGCGTATGAAACCATACCATATAGCCTGGCAAACCGTCGTACAGTCCCTAAACAGGACACAACACAAGAAGACACAAAATCATCACACACGCATTCTTGAACAAATGAAAGCAGGTGTATAACGACTGTCTCTTAATGGGATTTTATTTCATTTACACAAAGCTGCTTTATTGTGGTGGCATTGCGGCTATCTTTCAACCCAACTTCTTTTGTACGAGTGTCATGAGAATGGTGCCTGGTGGATGTTACGATGAGAATGGTGGGAATGCTGGAACCATATGCCCAGTCGAACAAGATACAATTCACTGAGTCCTGGAATCTACGTGAAGTAGTAATGTAATGCAAAATAAAAAGATTTCGTTTATTCAGAGGAGATTCGTGGCGCACAAAGCGTTTTCCGGAATATGCCTAAGGTTATTTGGGAAACGGTTTTGCTGTTGGTTCCAGACGACAATCGTGAAGCTTTTCGGAAATGGAAAGAAAATGTCTTTTTTAAGGCTATGGAAAATCTCAACCTACAAAAGAAAACGAGCCCAGCGCTTTTGTGTTTTTTTTGAATCGATAAAATATAAGGCTACTTAGGACTCGTATGCCAGATGCTCAATATCAGTAGTTTATGAGAAAAATTATAGGTCCAATCGCCTAAAAAACTACCCTTGAGTTCCATATATTCACGAACACAAGGACATTGAACGAAAAAAACTGATATAGTTATGATAAAACTTGCTATCAACCTTCAATTTTATTATAAAGCATTTAAATAGATACTACTTCCAATTGCATACAATAAAAAATCCTTCGACATTAAAATAGATGAAACAGAACAGCCACTGATTTTCTACTCATTTCCAATTATTTCAAGAATACAAAACACCATTCGAAATGTTGTCCTTTATAACTAAATTAGCTGCAATCGATGCATGCACCCATCGTATTGAAATCAACACACTGGAACGCTTCTAACCCAGTTTCCACACAAAAATCCACCAAACAATGTTGTTTGCTGGAGCATTGAAAATGCCATTGATGACAACAATTTCAAATGAATTAATCGTGGTGTAAAGTTTAGATTCAGATACTCTTCCATTGCGTTACTACGACGACGACGACGACCCATTGGCATGACGAGATGTGTATGGGGGTGAGTACCACAGTGAATTATAATAGTATGTCGCTAATTGGACTAATTTCAGTAGCTTCGTACTTGAATTTCAATTGACAAGTCATCGGAAAGTAGACTTGAAATTGATGTAGTTGGCTTGATTGGATTAAGCAAGATACGAAGCAAGTTTCCATGCAGATACATAAATTTTGAATATGTAGTTTCAAGGCAGGGCGTTAGGTTTGATTTTCATATTCAAATACCAGAAGCAATATTTCATCTTAACAATTATTTATTATTTGTAGTCCAAAGTCTCAACCGTGCCTGCCGTTATTTTTTTATGAACAGAACGTCTGACCACAGCGAAAGTTTCCAACCGAAATACCATGATTTTGCTAACAACTAAAGTGAAACTACCAACAGAACTCTTCTTACGACGACCATGATCAGATTTTTTTTGAAAGGGCATCTAAATAAAAAACGAGTTTGTACAAACTTTTTCATGAAAATAAGCATTCATTTTATATTTTATCCATTATTTGCTTTCCAAGCAGACAAAACGAGAATCTGATATTTAAAAAAAAGATTCACCAAGAAAATGAGTAATTTTTTTTTCTAGGGACCTTTCGTACTTTTCTTGCCAAATCTATTTTTCGTGGAAATTTTAGCAGACTTACAGATTCACCCTTTGAATATTCATTTTATTTTATTTTGCCAAAAATTAGACATCACAGCCTCTCTGCATTTTAACTCAAAAACTTTAACATGGAGTCGTTCTACAAACTTTTCGTATGGGAATTTGTCGAAGTTTCATAAATTTTTCGAAAAGTTGTCCTCAATACCTGATTTTTTAGGTTATGATTTTCAAAAAAAAAATTTACCATTTTTTCCAATAGAGAGATATCATTTTGAAGTTTTGTGCATATGGTAATTGGTACTTTGGGTGTAAAAAAATATTTTTAACTTCCCAGTATATGGGAAGTTCTTGTAATCGCCTCGAAAATCTAAATTGAAATTTTCAACTTTTCTTTACGTTTTGAGGTCTATAGAGTATATATAAAGTGTTTTTAGAAAGGGAGACGTATGTGTGTGTGTGTGTGTACGTACGTACGTACGTCTGTACGTTCGTGGACACTTTTTTCTACGAGCATAACTCACGTAAACAAAGTCCGATCGACTTGGTTGAGGTGTCAATCGAAGCGTCTTTGCAATCTTAAGAGCTGATTAGTTTTTGGAAAACTTCGGTCGGGGGAGTTTGCTGTTTTGCCCGTTTGAAGGTCATTTCTGTCATGCGCTATATCTCGCGAACCAAACATACGATTTTTTTGAGCAAGGTGTCAATCGACGCGTATTGACGTTTGTGTGATTCTATCAAATTTTTTAAAAAATTCTTCGAGCGGTTTTCAAATTTTTTAAAAAAAAGAGCAAAAAATTAGGTTTTTTTTCAAAAACAATAAATTTTTAACCTTATTGTCAAGTCTTAGTAATCAATGTTTATAAAATTTATGTACTCCAAACAATGTTCGCAAAAACGTCATCAAAACTATTTCTCATGATTACGTAAAAAAATGAATTAAAAATAAAAAATCATTAAAAGTCATCATGATTTTCAAAGTCACTATATCTCACGAACCAGATATAATATTTGCATCATTAAAGTGTCAGTTGACGTGTATTAACATATTTGTGAAGTTTTTAGAATTATAAAAATTAGTTTTAGCCGTTTTTTTAATTTAATAGAAGAAAATGCGAAAAATTGTGGTTTTTTTCATAGAAAATATTTTTTAACTTGATTTGCACAGCACAGTGATCCAGTTTATAAAATGTATACATTCTTATCAGTTTTTGGAGAGAAACCGGCAAAATTTTATTCCATGATTATGAAAAAACTAAATAAAAAATAAAAAAAATCATTCAAAGTTACCATGTAAAGAGGGTTCATACGAGTGCTATTACTTTATATCTTTTATTCTGAAAAAATTGTTGTAAATTCAATCAAAGTTTTAAGATATTTGCATAATTTGAGCAGATTTATAAAAGTTTTTATAATCTTTTAATTAAAAAAAATTGCTTAAATTTTGAAAACCAACAAAAATTTTCAACACCAAAAAGGCTCCCACCGATTGATCCGCGTGAATATTCAATCTGTCCTCATCGACCAAAAACCTTACATAATCAATGGACCCTCCCGTAGACGATATGATTCATATTAACTCATTCCTGTTACTATTACCTCTCATTGTTGTAATGTTGTTGATGTTTATGTAGATATTACTGGGAAGTTGACCGTGTGGACCTCAAGGATCGCACCTCGCGGCTTGTTTTTAGATTTTTTATTGTTTTTTTACCTATGACAATATTTTTTTCAAAAACATCAAAAAATAACGGTGAACGTGATTTCAAGTGACCAAAAACGTGATTTAAAGTGAAAAAAAAAACAAATTAATCCTTGTTTATGTGCCTATGGTAGGTACCGGAATGATTTTTTTTCATTATAATATAACAAGATGGCAGTCATTTTTAGAAATACTTTAAAAATTAAAATATCATTACAAACCCTTTTAAATCGTATTCTTGATTAAATTTACTAACGAAATCTGCAAAGGAAAAATTTCGATTTTTGAAAAATTGTAACCTAAAGGACCCTTTCACTAATTGCATTTTGCATTTATTCGTATTTTCGGTAATTATTATAATAAAACCTCTTGATTTTTATACTTGATGAAAAGTTATACTAGTTAATTAATTTACGAAATTTTGCTGGGGGGAAATATTCCGTAAAACCACGAGAGGCGGCTGATAAGTTTGCGACCCGAGAGACTTAGTGATGACTCATGAGTTAACACTAATTTGGACACTCTTTACTAGTATAAATATAACCTTCTTTCAATAGTGAGATCATTAAAAAAAATTCTGTTGAAGGAAAAACGTCGTCATATCAGCCGTTTCGACTAATTTTAGTAGTATGAACACCGCGTCGTGATAAAGTACATCGTGAAATAAAGGAAAACGCCGAAAGGAATTTTTGAAGATACGTCATCAGTTCTTCAAGAATCTGCCCCTTTGTATACCATGGTCAAAAAATGAGCTTGCTTATTTTAAAGGGGACAAGATAGCTGTGAAATGTCGAAAAATTAGTACTGGCCGACCGAAGAATAAAGTTATGGCAAATCGCCGAAGAGTTCTAGATAAGCAAAGAACGGCTTGAAGAAATTAGGCACGAGCGTTTGAATATGAGAAAAATCAGTGCGCGTTGGATATCAAAAATGCTATCGCCGTTCAAAAAGCAGCGGCGACTCGACACTAGTTAGGATTTTTTGGAGCTAGTCAGGGACAATCTGGCTTCTTGAAAATTGACTACCCACCCTACAGTCTAGACCTGACTCCCAACGACTATCTCCTTTTTTCCAATTTGAAAAAGGAATTGGGAGGTCGTCGATTTGCTGGTGACAATGAAATAAAGGAGGCTATAAGAAGCCATTCTAAGGTCAAAAAAGGGAATATTTTTTTGACGGTTTAAAAGCGTTGTAAGCCAGATGAGAAACATGTACTCGTATATTATTTGAACAGACTATATGAAAAAATAAAAATAATATGCTCATACTTTTCTTTTATTTAATGCCTTAGGCCGCGGACTTATCAGCCGCGTCTCGAATTTTGCATTCTTAATTTTTTTTACGATATTTAATTTCGTGAATATTCATCGTTTGTATTTTTATTAAATTTTCTTTCGTACTTAAAAATTGTTTCAACCAGTGATTTTCTTAATTTTATTTGGGATATTCATGAGACTTTCGTGGAAATTTTGAATTTATTTTTTATAAAATAATTGTATGATATTTTCAAATGTTAAATATTTTATAGAATTTATATTATATATATATATATATATATATATATATATATATATATATATATATATATATATATATATTTGGGTAAAATTCAATGAAGTTTTTCACATGTAATTGTGGACTTTAGTTGTAAATTATTTTAGTTTTTGTGACTTTTCATGGCATTATTTTTTATTTTGTCAAATTTCTGTTCATACCTGACCTAGGGTGAACTTTCCAATAATAATTATTACGCTAACAACATTACTGACCGAGGTCAGCCGCAAATTACGAACCATCTTCAGAAAATGCTTGTGTTATACGGAATCCAAACGGTATACTTTTTTACAAATAGGGCTTCTATCAACCATTTTCAAACAACACAGAAAATTTTGTTCGTTTTAATTAAGAACTTAGTAAAATTCTACGCTGTTTCCCTGGATTTACCTTAAGAGTTTGTTGAGGTAAAGTACAAAAAACCGTAGGAATAAAAAGGACTTTTGTAGTTGTATGCAATTTTCTTTTCTTATATATTTTTCTAATTGTACAAAAATATTTTCAAGCAGAATTCACCAAGGTACACCGTTTAATTTACTTTATTTCAACCATCTAACTTCGAAGAAAATTATCTCAGTCGATGTAAATCGCGATATTATTTTCTTCTGGCTTGCCTTAAGCATTCTCATTTATTCATCGCCTTCAGCCTTTCAGTAGGTTTCCGGTACGCCACTTTCTTCCATTCTTTTGTCTCAACTCCGTCGTCTTTATTGCCTGCAACAATCTAATCAAGTTCATTACAAACTTCATCATCCCAAAAAGCATTTCGACAAACATTGTTTTCGCTCCAATGCTAAAACTTTCACTTCCGCTCAATCCTCATTACAATATTAGCACACCTTCCGCTCAGTCCACCACTCAATGCCATCCGTGTACCATCATTAACCTCTTGATGTTTCCGAGGTGAAGCACCACTCAATGTCAAGAATTCTGTCGCCTGACGTAGTCGACAAGGATGTCTATCACCCTGCAATTTCGGGACATCTAGACTTACTAAATGCTTCCTTGGCGAACCTTTTGCATCTTCAGCCGTCCTTTCGATTGAATGCGGAATGAGAATTGGCACAAAGGGCACGATTAAATGCTTGGTAGGATTTGCAGGACCCAATCCTTGGATCTTATATACCTGTGTCACTTTCGCTTCGCTGCCATTCACTTCGATTCGGGCGGAAATCTAAACATCGGTAATGGCAATTTTCGTCTAAGAAAACATGACGACAAATTAACAACTTCCTTCCCTTCGGTGCTTTTGGGGTTGTCCTTCGCCGGATTGAGTGTACAGTTTGGGGGTGGTTAAGTGGATGACGCGCTTTTGTCCCTATTCGGTTGAAGCTATTTGAAAATAGCAATCTGTATTGCTTGCTATGCTACATTCCGGATCAGGGAACTGTTTTGCATAGAAGTCAGGTAGGCAGGACTTATTACACCTGTTCAAATACACCGGGTCTCGCTTCATTCGTTTGCAACGAAACCGGCGACGAGTAAATTTCATCCCTTGCAAAAATGTCGCCTATAAGAAATGTTGGAAATGTGAGTGCGGCAGTGAAGCAGCTCAAGTGTTGCCGGATGTAAATTGTTCTAATATGTCTCTTGCTATTAATTAACTTGGTTTTGATTCTGTTTCACATTCCACTCGGCACGAAATAAGTACGCAACGGTCATAGACAAAGTGCCTTCTTCTCCTGTGCCTAATATGTCTGGCTGGTTCTCTATATATGAGTGAATAGACCGTAATTAGAATTACTTCTACTTTCCATCACTTACTCTTTCATCAAACAATTTTCACGCCAACACTTTTCGTCCTGATTTACAATGCAAACGACGTACAATTTTCATCTGCTTTTCTGGCACATTTTCTACAAGCCCAACGGCAAAATATCAAATTTTCTTTTATGCGCATTTCGCTCCTTTGTAGAAAGCAGTCGCCACAAATCAACATCCAGGTTAGCGCACTTGTGTTCGACTCTCGTTTACAAACCCGTCCATAAAATGGGCAAAGTTTTTCCGAAACTATATCTGAACAGCCATAAATTTTCCACACTTTTATGTGTTTCCATCCAACGGTTTCTTGTTCGATTACTACGATAAATACGTTGTTGAATACAGCACTTTTCCTAGAGATTCTTTTATGCAAAGAATCGGTACCTGTTTGGCGGTTAGTAAAACTGAAGGATGCCGATAGCTCGGTTTAAAGTTTACAGTGAATATAATAGAACTATCAGATTATGTATAAGGACCTTGCTTGGGTAGCACTTTTTGCTGCTCGTTTGCTCTCTTTCCTGGTTAGAAAAGGGAATATAATTGCGCAAAATTTAGAACGATCTTCGACTGTAAAAAAAGTAAGGGGCAATGGATTCACCCCCAATTTGATTACAGTGTCGTCATTGCAAAATATTCAAATAATCAATTTAATAGCTGAATGTGGAGCCTATAGCCGGTTATAAAATTCGTCCTGATTTCCCGTCCTCACTTGTAAATCTTGAATGAAATTATTATTCTTGAAAAATTCTGGATTTAATATTTTCCGACTACATATTGAAATATTCTCGGCACACACCGCTGCAACTTTGGCAACCAATTGGTTTGTGCCTCGGAACAGCCTTCACCGTGCCTCTGGGGCCTTAGCCGTGTCGCGTGGTTTCGGGTTCGGCCGGAAAGGCAGCATGATTTTCTGTCCAAAAAGCACTAGCCGCCACATTCTTGTCGATCGTCAAACAATAAAACTTATTTAACCTCCTGGATTTAATTTTCTATTGTTAAAAATTTATTGTATTTATATTTATTTCAATATTTGACTAAAACAATATTGCGGGACTTTGGGTGAGTCCAAGCTATGACGAAATTCATGTAGCGAAGTCTTAAACCGCAGTGCTGCTACTAGTGTGGTGAGTTTTTGAACGAAGAGTTGGGTTCACCAATTGAACATATAACTGCTAGAAAATCTAGCGAAGGCACACTTGAAAGCTTGCATGGAAAGCAAAGAATATATGCAAGGCGCAAAATTTGGAAAACTGTATTACCTAAACATAACATGCCTAAAACATAATTTCGGAGATTCGCACCACGGTAGGGCGTATATCCAAAGGACGACCCAATTTTTGGCCTGTTTTTGGGAAAACCGTTGAAATTCTCGCCGATTTATGTTGAAAAATTCGGATAATTAATTTAATTTTTGATTTATTGATTTCCTCAATAAAATCCGTCGATTTCTGATAATTTCCTTCACTAACAATTTTAATTAAAACAAACGAGAACGACTTACAAGAAATTTGGCGGCGAAATCTTCTCTGTCGTTCGATTTTGTGCCCATAAACAACTAGACCGCAGGAAGCGAGAAAAGAGCAGTCAGGTAAATGTAATTTAATTAATTTTTTCATAAAATCAACCTCTCAAAAAGGATTATTAATTCAAGATTAGATTCAAACTAAATGGAATCTGGGAGCCACTGTGGAAGCTGCTGTTTAGGATGTTAAGTTCCGGCTCAGCCTTCGCAGAAGAAAAGGCAAAGCAATCCAAAGATTTAAAATTTGTTAGAAGTCCTCCAAATCACTTCCAGGCATTTATGTGCAATTATTGTCCAATCTTAATATATAATATAATATATTTGATTATATTTTCCCAAACCTTCCAGTGTTTGTACTCAGAGGATAAACCATCTCAATGCGAAGTGTGCCAGCAGCAATTCCGCCAAAAAAAACTACCTTGCTAAGACATAAAGCAATATATTCAAAGCAAAGATTCAATTGACTTTGGGATAATAAGCACAATTTTTTGAGTGAATATTTTGAACAAAAATATCAATAAACAACCACGCATGCTTTTCGCAAATTTAATATGATTTGTTCATCAAATTCTGAATGAGTCTTTCGTCCAGTTCGACTTGAAGGATCACTGTATGAGTTCAAATATAAATGTGGGATGCAATCTATCCCATTTAACATTTGAAGAGCTGCGATATGAAATTTGTTTAAATGTTGTGATTCTTGTGAAATGCTCCAGCGTTCAGTACAACTTCTAATGATTCATGAAAGGCAGGCAAGGCAGAATATCTAGAAACCAAAAAAAAGTCACACAAGATCTTCTTCCACCAAGCTCTGCAGTTTTCAAACAACTTTTTTTAAAGTACCCGACTTGGGCGCAAGGATGTATTCCGAATGCATGATTTTAATATGCATCCTACTAACCCCAAAAATCCTGCCACCATGACACACTAAAAAAAAGAGTGCAATCATAAAATGTTCCACATTTCTTGCAGTCAGTCTGCAAGACGGTGTGCCGTCGTCGTTAAAAAGGATGTTTTCGAAACGGAGTAGTGTCAACTGATTCCGTATTTCAATCACGCCGCATGCCATGTTTGAATGTTTGTCTGCTAAATCTCAAGCTGGCAAATGAATGAAATGTCTTGCACGGCACACATAAAACGATTCAGCGGTAAACAATTTCACCGCGTGGTTCAATATTTGCCGAAGAATAACACGATGCTTGCTTAACAACAGTAGTTGGAATAAAGAGGAGCAGCTGGTGGTTTGGATGAAGGAGGCTTTAGGCTGGAAATTTAAACATCAAACGAAGGAGTTGGCGAGCAGCATCATCGTCATCATCAGCATAAGGGTTGTGAGAAAGGACTAGAAACAAACGATGGACTTTGTAGCCATCGAGAGTTGTCCATAGTCGACCTGAAACTTCTTATCCTTATGGCGTTGTTTGAACGCTCGCTGGGGGGTTGTCGTCATTGTCGTCGTCATCTAGTTGAAGCATCCTTTTGTGAAAACTAGCACTGGTTGAGGTGTCCCATGCAAATAGTCTCGTTCACCCAAATGCGATGAGATGAACGATTTCTTCTCTCTAGACTGGGTTAGGGTTGTCAACCGTTTTTTGCTGCTTTTGTTTTGAGCACCATGTATGCAAGAGTGCTATTGTTTTAATGTAAATTTGACCTTTTGTTCGACACACCACCACTCCACATTAATGAGAAAACGAAATCGATATTCGAAAGGGAAAGTTGCATTCTTAATTGTTGCAAACAACGGCGGAAATGTTGAAAAAAAAATCAAATGTAATCTATACTATAATAAAACTGTGAAAGGGTTGATGAATGTGCATCAAATTTAATTTAGAAAAAAAAATCTGAGGGACTATTTGGATCCAATAGAAACAACAAATACCCATTGTCGAATTTTTCCACTGTCGGTCTATCTGTGCAGGCGTCACACTTAAAACACTGGGCGGATTTAGATGAAACTAAGCATAGCGTTGGCCTATATCCTTGAACAGAATTCATCCCAACAATCAAAGGGCTTTTACAAGAGTCAAAAAAACGCTCTCCATAATTGAGCTTCGTGAACAAAACCGGTACCAGTGGCGACATCTATCGTCAAATAGTGTGTAATGAAATTTCCTAGCTTGGGTAGCTGGGGATATGCAAGCCGACGAACAGTGATGCAGATTCAGTGTGTGTTTGAAAGCGAAAAAAGTTATATAAGTAAAAATCATTGAATAAACCGTTATTTCAAATCGCGCTATGATAACAACATTGGATATATTTTGTGATTCATTTATTTGCAGATGGCTTTTGATTTTATCAGATTTTTTTTTTAAGTTTAAACCCTTGATTTGATAGTTAATTCAAGAAATAAAATGATGATGATAACTGAACTACTCAAAATATAAAGTCTACGCACAGAAGTCGCAGGCACACCCAGTTTCAAATAAGTTTTTAAGAATCACAGAAGTAATATCTTTACAGCAAAATTATTTGTCAATAGAGTCCTTCGTGATCAAATACAGAACGGCAACATAACTCCCTCTAATCATGGTGATTTCACAAAGCAAAAACCTTTGTCAACAAACCCCCATTAATCCCATTCAGTATACGACGAGGTGAACCATTGTCGTCGGTATGTATGACTCATTTCGTCCACTTCCAAAGCAACTCCAAGAAATAGTAGAAGAAGATGCAGGTCGAGGATTTAATTTAGCCACTTAATTGTCAGAACGGAATCGAGTGATTCTCAAGTTCTCCCCGAGTTTGCCCTAAAGTCGTCCCTGCCTTACTGCAACAAAACTTTCATCCATTCAACTGTAAAGCAATCCAATGCGATTTATCGTCGTCGTCCAATATTGCCAGGGATATATTGCAACGTTCCAAGCCTCCTCCACCTTTTCATGTCGTTAAAATACAAAATTACATCCTGACTTTCCCAACAATTACAATTCCCGTTGAGGAAGGGCCGGGGAAAAGTTGAAAGCAGTGCAGTGAGCGTGCATGAAATTAACCTTCAATTAAAGTTCGATTGAGTTTTAAATCCTTTCCGTGCAAAATTGGACCCTTGTGGATTCATTCAGTCGTCGTCAAAAGCCATCGTGACTTGTGTAAATGTATTTGTTAGAAGGATTCCATTCCATGCTATTCTGTGCTCTGAAAAGCCTCACAAACACTTAATCCCTTATTCTGGTCTTGAGGAAATCGAGAAAATTGAATTTCTCAAGAGTTTTTGCCTGGTTTCCTTTCTGTTGAATTCGGTCCGAATGATGTGCTGTTCTAAGAAGTTAGATTATCCAGAAACACACTCGCACACATATACAAAAGAACGATAGGGTCTGCAAAAGTGAAGTTTTGATGTTTGAAGGACACATTTTTTGATTTGCACGCGTCTTAGATGGAAGCACGGCGCTGGTCTGATACAGGACGGAATCGTATTTGGATTCAAGAGCTTTGAGGTTTGAGATTGCGTTTTTGTTTTCAATTGGTAAGGATGAGGAGTGTAGCGAAAAACGTTTCATTCGTGCCCACTTCAAATCAGTCGAGGATTCTTATGGTGAAACGTAATGTTTAGGTAACTTGACGTCGAGGATATTTGGAAATAGAATCAAGTGATGGATGAGTGTTCTTCAGGTAGAGGAATAGTATTGTCCTTATTAAACATTAATGCTGGATGCAATTTTAGAATGATAGTTTTAATAAAATTATGAATATTTCGAGAGCATCATTGAATTCCAAGTCAAAAGGTGCTGAACAGTTTGAGTTGTTCATAAGCTTCCTCTTTTGGGATGTTAGAGTCAGCTTAAATTAATTTTACGCTTATCGTGTTTGTTTTTGATCATTTTCTAGATTGTGTCTTAAAAGTAAACAAGATTCAAACTAATAAAAAACAATTTTACAACCTTATCTGCTAAATTTAAGTTGAATTCAAATCTTACATTCAAGTCGTGATGTTGGATACGAATTCGATTGCTTGATCATCACATCCAAATTATCCTGGGAATGCAAACCCATTTTGTCTTCCTACTTCTCAGATATACTTGACTAACAAGGTAAAATATCCTTGTGATTTGCATGGAAAACATGGTATACATTTTGACCCTACACCATGCCATGCCATGAAAATGGTCTACATATGTACGACCATCCTTGATGGCAATCAAAAAGAAAAACATTCTACCCATGGGAGTGATGTTATTCCTCTTCACGTACGTTCAAGGAGTATGCATTTCAAAAGTGTATATTGCAACGTGCCCTCTAATAAGAGAGGCTGGGTCAGCATCGTTTCCCATTGACTCTAACATACCTATATATCATCTTGAAATCATGTCTAGGTATCTGCCTGCTCTCCTGAATAACTACAAAAAGTACATCCCTGCATCATGGATGGTCTTGCCACATTTGTATCTACTGCTACAGGAAAGCATCCATTCGATGAAATGATACATATCCTTTTTTTCATCGTTTTCTACTTGGCTAATAAAATATGCAACATATACGATTAGCCATCTCGTGTAAGCTTGCTACAAGACACTTTTCTTGTTATCTCACATGTCCTACATATATCCCTATTCCAGAACCGTCGCAACATACATTGGAGACGATGTCGTATTGCTTTGAATAGCTCTCTAAAGGTTGTATTTATACATTTGCGAAAAAAGGGGCCAATTGCGCAAAAAAAGCTCCGAAAATATCAAGCGAAACTGAACAAAAATAGCAAGCAAGGATCCTTTCGTCGTGCCAGCGACCGACACGACACAGGTCTTGGAATATATTCAAAAGGTTTGTAGTGAAAACGAGTCCTTGAAGAGCTGCTCCCTGTTGGTTCTTAAAGTGGCACGGCATGTGTGACGATGCTTTTGATTTCCTTGTGCGAATTTTGGCCTAGTTGAAGTGGCCGCTCGTTAACAGTACGTACGAATACAAGCTGGGCAGACAGGCAGGCACGCAATGGCTTTTCACATACTACAATTGTCTGCTTATTAGCAAATAGTTAGGAGGGAAATTAACGATTTGTTTGTTTGGCGTTTCTTATTCATCTGGGTGGTTTATTTTTTTGTGGCCCAGCCGAAAATTCAACTGCAATTGAAATTTAGGGTGTTCTCTCTAACATTCCGGTTCTCGGAGGGAAAATCAGAAAGGCACACTCTAAACGGCGACATATTGTCGTGCGAATCCTTTGAAATGATTGCTAATTTAAATTCCCGCACTTGGATGAAATGAGAACTACCACCATTTTGATTCACGCATTTCGAGACCGATGCAGCTGAAATAAATGCATGAAAATTAATTAAAATATTCACAAACCAAAAAGGCATTTATCCTGAATTTAGTTTCAACCTCAATTCAAAGTGCTCGTTAGTCAAAATTAAACGAAAAGCAGTACTCGCATATGCTACATGGCAACCGCACAACCCCAATGAAAATCACCACAGGAGGTCCCCG
Organism: Oxycera nigricornis; assembly: GCA_963942545.1. Classification (NCBI taxonomy): domain Eukaryota; kingdom Metazoa; phylum Arthropoda; class Insecta; order Diptera; family Stratiomyidae; genus Oxycera; species Oxycera nigricornis. The sequence goes on from OZ012661.1 coordinate 6,292,422, forward strand.
CAATATATATGCAAGAATATAATCCATGCACACTTAGTATCTCGTCCTGCAACAATCTATCCCTGTTTCATGCATGGAAACGATCCAATATTCTCCCAAGTAAATCCGATTATCATGAAAATATTTATTCTTCCTTGTCTTATCGCATCTCAATGCGCCTTCCTGTTCCACTCTAAATGTGATCAAAGCGACGAATCCTTTTCCGTATTGCATTTCTATCCTCATCATAAATTCTAGCGGCTTTATTGCTTTTTGATTGCATCGAGTTGTGTGCCTGGCCTCAATGGCATGGCGCACAAATTGAAATCATAGTTGTCGATGTCATATCCTGGCATGTCCTTTGAATTAGATATCATATACAATTGCGCAAGGGAATCACTGTGTACCGACCGAAATGTATAACACTTTGAAAAAGTGTCACCAAAATAAAATTGCAATGCCAATCGTCGTCGTCGTCAAGTTGTGATGTGAAAATATTTTCAAGAAAATTATCCTGTCTCCCCTCACTCAAGTCCCACAGGACGACGACATTACCAAAGAAAGTCAGTCCTTTTCAGCCTGAACATATCGTATCTTACGAAATCACCGAAACGAATCGAATCGGGATGGAAAAGGAAATCGAAAAAAGGACTTTCCAATCACTGGGCTCTCGGTGTCACCTCGCATGAATGAAAAACGTCTCCTAATAAAATTGAAATTTACGACGCGAAAGTTTTGTTACATTTTCTCGTTATGAAATACATTCGTTTTGTTGTTTTCGTGTGGACGTGTACTCCCTTGTCTGCGGTAATCGATGGGTTAGTTCCACTAATAGTCCTACGAAAATTTCTTCAGCCGAAGAAAGCTTGAAATCGATTCAAACAATAAATTTTCGTTGTTAACTATATTATTGAAAGGATGACAGGTTTATTACTAACTTTCTCGTGTACACGATTTGTGGGGCAAGGCAGCTCATTCGGAACGAATCCTTTTTTTGGCATTTGAAAGTGTTATTCATGAAGATATTGAAAATGAGTGTCGTTAAAAATATCGACACGACTTCAATTATAGATTATTCATGATTATTTATTGTTGTTGCTGTTGGCAGTCAATTGGTCCAATTTTCTTTTTCTTTTTTGTTATCGAAAGAAACGAAGAAGGATCAGGGTCAGACTGAACGAATACCAAATTATTTGTTTCGGGATGATAATAAAAATGAATTTATTTACAAGGCATGACAAATCTTTTGATTTTTTTGAATTGCTTTCTTTAAAAAATTTGAAAACTGTAAAGCAGAAATAGATTCCAAAAATTACGTTCAAGAATGAAGCAAGTACAAGCAGCCGATATGACAGATATGGGACGGAACTAAATATATTTCGTTGCGATTTTTCCTTTAACGGATAGAGAGACTTGTAAATTTTTAAAACGACCCTGGTTTTGCCACTTATTTTGGACTAGGAAACCTTTCTCTAAGTGTTTCAGTCACTTATAAAGAGAAGCATCGCATCGGTATAAAATATGGTCTAATTTCTTCGCTCTATTCCGACAGAGTCTTCATAGCAGCAGATCCTTTCATATTTATAAGTTAATACATTAATAGACATTAGCTTTCGTTGCGTTACCTCGCAAAATATTGATTCTACCAAAAATTTATTAAAGGCTAATAAAATTTTCTATATTTTTTGCTTTGAACTTTTGCTGGAAAATCTTTGGTTTTGAACTACGTGGCTTCGAAGTTTGTTTGAACTGGTTTTTTCTCGTTATATTACGAAACTCGTTGATTTTAAGAGGTCTGGACTTGATTTTTCAAAAAGTCTTTTTTTCCAAAAATATCATTTTTCGGTATTATATATATAACTCTCATTTTGATCGACAAAGCCCAGAAAAATATATATACAGCGATACAGTTGCTCGTGTGTGAGCGCGCTCTGCAGGTGTTTCAGCTTTAAACGCTTTTTCGCAAAACAACGTTTTTTGACCTAGTTGAAACGATTTTGAAGAATCCATTTAATCGATTGAGTTGAAATTTTTTCAATACATATACAATTTTAGTCCGTACTATAATCAGAATTTTTCATAAATTGTTATCCCATTTTTTGAACTATTTACTTGCCAAAAAAGAGTCAAAAATTCGAAAAGTTCGCCATTTTGTTTTGTTTCACCCAAAACGTTTAGTTCTAGTTCGAATCATAACCACCCCCTTTGGAATTTTTGTTTCAAACATACCTGACTAGAGATATCGTGTCAACCAATTTTCAACTGGGCTTCATTATGGCCGCCAATTTGTCACCATAGTTTTTTTTTGTAAAGTTCAAGGTCCTTATTTCATTATATAAAAGTTTCAAAATATTTTAATAAATATTTCGATACAATTTTTTTTGAAATTTCATGCAATAAACCCAGACTGTCCCCTTAAGGGAAAAAGAACTTCCATCAAAATTGCAGAACATCAAATTATGTATCAAACTTACTATGAGTGTTTTTTGTAGTTTAGTTTCTCATTCATTGCGTTCCAAATTTTAACAGTCTGTGTACGCGCCATATATTTCTGAACGAAAGTAGCAATTTGCTCAAAATCTATTTCAATGAGTCATCATGATATTGATAAAAAGAAAAAATTGGAAATGGATAGCGCGTGCAGTGATTAGCGAAATTTGTCGCACTCTAAATGGTAAACTAATAATTTTATGGTAACCCGATGTTCTATAATTTTCACGCTAGTTTTTTTAAGATAAAATCACCAACTTCCGATATGTACCGCAAAACCAGTTAAAACTTTAACGTCATGAAGTTCAAAAACTAAAAATTTACTAAGAAAAATGTTTCGTAAAATTTAAAATCTACACATCGAATAACGTCGAACGATGGGCCCAATCGCGCATATTATGAAGTATCGCACCCGCTAGGCCTTAGAAGGGTGAGCCCAAGCAGCTACATCCAATGCCTGGCGAGCACAATTGGAGTCACGTAGTCTAGGAGAGTTTATATGGCCACCCTACAGCTCGTTCTCGTTTCTCATCTGTTTTGTGCCGATTGATCGAATTTCCAACAGAATATATTTCGTGTATGCTTTCGGGAGGCTAAAGCCTTGCTGCGTTGGTATAAAGATCAATTTTGTTAATTTTTTGCTGCAGCATTGAGTATTTATTCGGGCAGTTTAAAAGTGCTTTAAACATTTAGGTAATGATCAAAAGAAAGTGCAAGGAAAAATTAACTGCGACCGGATTTTCCCAACGTTCTTTTGAACCACAGAATATTTTCAAAATTCTCGAGACTTCAGGCGATTTTAAACAAATAGAATTTCATTACAAATTGGTGTTCAAGAAATTTCTATAAAGGGCCTCCATTGAAACTTAGCTGCGTTGCACATCCTGATTTCAACTACGAAAAGTTTGATGAAAATCAAGGATTTTCTTCATAATATGTTTTGAATCAAAAAGTAGTATGAAATCGCTATTTTTTAAGAATCATCAAATAATCGTTGTAGACAGTTTTATTCTTTTTTATTGAATTTTTTTTTGGATAGTGCAGTACGTTTTCGAAGTCCTCAAAAAATTTGGCATTCAATTTTTTTCAACTTGGCATTTTCGGTCGTTTTTACTAAATTTCTACTAAAAAACATCGCTTTTATTTTCTTCTTCTTTCCGAATCGATCTCCAATTTGATGAAAATTCTTCTGTGTCCGCTATGGTTCTTTATTAACACAAATAACGTCTTAACATGTCGCGATTCCTTTTTAAAATCTATCCACAAAACCTAACAACAGTCACTCGCAATCTTTAAAAAAAATTATGTGGCAAACCAGCGTTTCTAAATCTCTTTAAATTGTACCCCATCGTCCTTGCGGTCATGTCAGTGGAATCTGATAAATTGAAAGATGAATGATTCAGTAACCCTACAAAAGCATGTGCATTGTTAATCCTAATGGTTTTCGTCTTAAAAAAAACTTTCACTTAAAGATTATATCCATTATTTCCACCCTAAAAGATGCGTGTGCAATGAAATCAGATTTTTCCCTAATCTATCAAAAAAACAGCAACAACAAATGCACGTCTTACCCAAATATCTGATTTTCAAACAAAATATCGCCTTTTTTTGCCAACAAACCAATGACTGCCCTAAATTTACGCTTAAATTGATTGCACTTCAATTTATCACATGAAAGTCCCAAGAAAAGGAATGGTTTCTTTTGTAAGGGATGAAAAACTAGTGCATTTGTGTGTATCTGTTTCGGAAAATCTATGATAAAAGTCTACAATCGATTGAATCGTGCAAAAATAAATATCGGAAATATTTCATGCTTCCCATTTCTCTGTGTATGAATTTCAATATATATTCTGATATTCTGAATTGAAATCCAGTCATGTTAAGATACATTTACAAATTGTATCAATTTATCTTTCTTGTATGCGAGTTGAATGTGTTGCATATTTGGTTTCAATTGGAAATGTTGTGCTGTTGTACCAGGACTATTTGACAAAGTTTCATGTTGAGCGTTCGTTTACTTTTGCTACAGAAAATCCAATGTTCTTGTTTTCACATCGTCTAATCCAACCGACAACAGTGAGTACATTGTCCTTGTTTTCTTGATTATAATTTGCATATTAAATCAATGACTTCTCGAGACGACAAACAACACAAGGATCCTTGTGTACATTCAATATTCACGCTTTTGTTTGTATCACGTCACTTTCATGTCAGTCATGGTTGGCCTACGATGATTCGATTCCTTTTTCACTATAGTAGAGTTCATCGTCATGTTTTCTTGCTTCTTTCGAAAAAAAATACCCACCATCTATTTCCTCCTTTTCTTTTCGGATGGATTTACATGGACTTTGTACGATGACGTTTTTCTTTTTTTCTTTTTTTTTGGATAGTTATGCAGTAGTTGGCTACGGTTTTCCTTTATCGGTAAGATTACCTTTTCTTGGGCAAACTGAAAAATCTGTAACACCTGCACGTGGCATATATGGAAAATATTTTCGAGGTAAGTTGTTAAGTTGGATAGACAATTTTTTCTAAGGGTTTTGACGGCGGATAGGTCATTTGAAAGGAATGTTGAAAAGACAATATTAGACTGCACTTCATACTATTTGTTTAAGTAACATCTGCAGCGTTCGAACGAGGGCATTAGCCTTTTGTTCAGGATCATGTTTGAATATTATTGAGAATGATGGACGTCACTGTGTCCTTTTCATAGAATTTTTTTGTTATTTGAGAAAAGTCGAGAGTTTTTGCATACTGTTGAATGATAATCGGATTGGGGAGTCTTTATGATTTAAAAAAAATAGTTAAAGTGTTGAATGTGTTTTTCATTTCTTATGTTAACTTGGTTCTGCATCATTCTGATAATTAGTCGATGCTTTTTTGCATTGAGGTTTTAATATTTAAAAATTAGAGACAATTGGCTTGTAACGGCTAAAATTCTCAACTGAACAATCAGTTCAAATGGAAATATTTTCATGAAAAAAGTCTTTCTGGCGTAGATTTTCAAAAATGATCAAAACATTGTACTATGTAAATCACTCTATTGAAACATCTTATGTCTTCTTAACAATCACTACAATGTGTAAATATTCAAATTATATATAAACCCTTCAGCGTCAACCCTTCAACGTTCAGTTAGACCACGTTCTTACAGGATTTTTTTTGCCAAAACCATTCAATAGTCAACACAGCAATTAATTTTAATGAACTTTTGTAATACCGATAAAAAATCTTGACTATTTTTTAAATTCCCACCCCTTCGGTTTCGTCGTCTTATTTAAATCACGACATTAACATGCCACTCATCCTTCGACAGCTAAACGAACGTACGTACCATCAACATCATCTTCGTCATAAGGACATTGCAGTAAATCTCTTCCCGTGATGTATGGCAAACATGCCCTGCAGTTGTGACGAAATAATGGTTTTATTCCATTTTCGTTCAACATAACTGCATTATGATGCAGCACTTCTGGCATAAAGCAGTCCTTAAAACAGATTTTGTCTTCCGGATTTAAAGACTCGTAAGTGAGGCATGTATGAGTGCAAAACTGTGTGAATAGTGATGAAAAATTTGCTAATATGCACAGTAGATTCTGTGATTTAGGACGACATAGTCCTTAAAAATTACTTTTCATTTCACTTGCATTCAGGAAGCTGTTCTATTTTTCATTAATAATATTTCCCAACCAAACAAGGACCTCCCTAAACATGTCTTCGTTCCTCATTCAAATGGCACCAATCATTCTTTATAATTGCATTGTCAACAATGCAAAAAAGAAATCCCTGTTCGATGCAATCCACTTCTAAAACATGTCAAATCATTCTACAATCATCTATAAGCAACTTTGAATGAACATCCTTGCAAAAACGCTATCAAATTTGAACACTAATGACGGATATCATCTATCTATCTTCTCATCTCAATTATGCAAGGATTAAAAGAGCGAGATCACCTTAATAATTGCATTTGATCCGATTGTTGTGGATTCTCAATACGCATCAAGGATAATAAGCGTTTTGTGTAAATCCTAGAGTACAGGATCAATTACGGTTGAGATATGAACAGCCTATAATTTTCTTGCAACTCATCTTGATGGTTATCTAGGAACCACGAACAGGACGAACAAGATGTGGATGATTTTTTCATTCTTCTCGTTCAAGGAAGGAAAGGGTGCAAGGAAGCATGACGTCTTGTTCACAGCAGGAAGTAAACTATTTAGAGGTCAAGGACTTTGGGATAAACAAACTCATCAAAATTCAAGGGGACTTTGGTAAGAGAATAGTATGAGAGTTTTTGAATCCTTCTGGCAACTTTGTCCTTTGAGGCCAACAACTGTTTATGTGGTTTTTTAACCAGAATGATGAAATATGAAAGGTATTTTCCTAGAAATGTCCTGCTGTTACAATAAGCTTTGTTTCTGTAGCGTGACTTTTCTGTTACCGAAACTTTGTCGTGGAAAATATAAGATTTTTGATTTTCTTCTATTTCAAAGTTTCCGAGTTCTCACTCCTTGTTGGTGGATTTTACCAAACTATCAAAAAAGACATAAATTTAGTCCGCAAACAGAATATATTCATAGATATTTCTTTATGCATGCAATATGATCTGTGTAGTCTGCCCAGAATATTTTAAATGCGTTAAATGTTGGGGGGAAAATCCATTTAAACAAAAATAAATAGAGGATTCAAATGTAGTATTCCCATAAATATTTCTATAATTTTTTGGCATCATTATTAGAACACACCACTTCATAATAAGAGGATGAAAAAAGTTGAACAGCAGGTCACAATTTATTCATTATTTGAGTGTTTGCACTGTTGAAGAAATTTAATACGAAAGTGAAGACATGGATAACCTAATTATATTCAATTTATCCCAAATAGGCTGATGAATCTTGTACTTTGTCTATTTCTTGGTACAAATCTTCTGTCTTCGCCAAACTTAGTCCATATCCATTTCAAGGTAGATCCCAATATGTTTCTTGTAACATCAGTTCCAAAATGAACAAACAGTTATCATGTCATGATATTTTGACCCATATCAAGTCTCAAAGAAAACAAAACCAAACCTGTATCTTGACATACTTCTTTGGCTAGATACAAATCCAACCCTCATTTGAATTTTCCACTCCCTGTTATTTCTAAAACATTTCAAAATAAGTTTCCACATGAATAAACGGCATCACTTTCATTTCATTCGATATTTTCACTGTTCTACTTTCACTTTTTTATATCGAAACTTCTTTAATTCATTTGATAGCCAAGAGAACAACAGTTTCGTATCCCTTTTTTGCCTTTCGAATGCGTTTGTAAAGGAATCCATAGTCGCAGATCCTAATTATTCCCTCCCGAAGAAAGCAGGCACCATTGGAACCCCGTTTCGCATGATTGAACAACTTACAAATAATTAGATTTACTGAACAGATATTTGAGATTATTTTTAAATTTGAAACAGATCGATTTTAAAGTGAGCAACAAATTTCTTTGGTAACCCTTTTGTGAATGTATAAAGTTCCCTCGATTATTTAAAGGTTTAGATCGCACAATGTGGGAAGTTAAAATGCATATAGTAATTTTCTGGTGAAAATTTGAATTAGATAAAAATGTCGTAAAGATTCGAATATTTTTTTTGGTGGAAATAATGAGTGCTTAATAATTTTATGACACTATCAAAAGTCAATCAGCGCCATTAAAAGTGTATAAATGTTTTCAAATAACCAATAGCGAAATAGCTAGCCAGGATCTAGAGGGAATATTAGATTACTCGAGCTACGGAACACTAGAAGATAAAGTGGTCAACTTCTAGCTTTTCCGTGATTATGACCCTGATTTGATTCAAGTATTCATTTACAGCCGAGTGTATCGATAGTCTAACAATCAATCTTATTTCTGAACACCAATAATCGCCAAGTAGCTTCAACCCTGGTGTGTATTCGGTATATGACCACTAACCTACCCAGCTAACAGACAGAAAACCCATACGTTGATATTTCCACGTTATACAATTTTTTTTAAAAAATATTTCCATCATTTTTTAGAGTTTCTCGGCTATGACTCTTCAAAAAAAACTATAGGAAAGTAGTTCGACATTAGCATTATTTTTTCAAAATAAATAGAACTCTTTTGAACAATCCTACTATGAGTAAAATATCTCTTTTTTCTGACACATCCTTAATCCCAAATTGCAGCCAAATATCACTTTCAATCCCTGCCTGGTAAATAACATTAAATTTACCACTTTTATTTGGTTTATTTGATCCCATTTACCACAATCCCACAGTATAAAATGCTACAACAAAAACCCATGATTTCCTTTTTTCAAAATTAAATAATTCCACTATAATCCTATATCAAACGTAAAATGTGAATGAAATCCTCAAATTCCATATATATGAAGCTTCACTGTTTTTTTCTTCATGAATTCACTCATCCCTCGTATGTGAAAGTGAAAAACCAAATATTTGCTTAAGGACAGCAAGGATGAAATGCTCTATGTATGTCAGTCAGTTTTCGTTTAAAACGGAGTGATGTGATAACGCTAACAATATTCACAATTCAGTTTTTACTACAGGATTAATCCGGGACGAAGGTTGATGGAAACAAATGCGAATCCTTAGTGACGTTTTTTGTCGTTTCGAGTTTTATTCCATCGTTTTCAATTTATAGGAATTATGTTTGTTTTGCCGTGGCATGGATAATTTTGTTCAGTTGAAAAATAGACAGGGGCAACGAATATACGAATAGGAAACATATAAAATGGCAGATTATGTAAGTGATTTAACGCGCTTTCCTCGAAATTAATCATTAAAACATGCTTCTGGAAAGGACTTATTAAATTAAGTGTCGATAAACGTCCGCTTTCCGTGGGCATGTCCTGCAAACTCATGCAGATTGTCTCCAAGATGGGGGAGGGGGTGCCCAGAATTGCCGCCGGGATTACAGGGCGGTTGATAACGGCACTGGTTGACCAAGCGCAAACAATCTAGTGTTCCTCACCACAACCACCACGTTGCTCCCACAAGTGGGCCTCACCTTGTCGAGGACGATAGAAACCTATCATGGGCTCGTCGACTCCGTGGTAACCTATATAATCCCCGAGGGTAGGGACACAGTCTGAAGCGCTGCTACGGCTTTGCTCCTGAAATCACGGTATTTTTTCCACGAGTGCCGCAGGTGTGTGGAGTCGACATTCCCAAAAGCTTCACAGCAGAGGGGCAGAATCCATCCATTGCTCCACTACCCTGCACGATATAAAAGGGCAGAATGTTCCCTGTGTTTAACGTGGCTCCCTGTCGAGGAGATTTAAAGCCACGAGCCTCTTAAGCCTCGGGTTACAATAGGCTCTCACCAAAAACCCCAAAAACGTACTAGTAAGTAGGCCATAACGAGTATGGGTACTGTTTTTCGGAGTTTGAGTGCCCGTTTTATCCAGAACTTGCGTGGTCTCCTTCATATCCCTAGTTAAGATTGGACCTATCTTAAATCCTTGCTGCTCTTTGGATCGCTACACCTCTGTTGATTTACGCAACAGCACGCCAATGCACCACAATTTGGCGAATAGCTACTGGTTCCAAACTGTATTCGAAATGAAAGTACCCGCTTGGGTAGCCACCAAGTTGCAACCAAAAAGTTCTTTACCGCAGCCGGCAGGGACAAGTCCCTGGGGCTCCGGCTCTCTTGATACCAGTATACCTCTGGCAAGGTTTCGATGAAGTTCAAGCACAATCTCTTTGATGGAGCCCCATAGAAGAGGTCCGGATCTATCGCAATATTTAGGGTAATCATCATTTAAAACCAGTGGAATATACGATACGGAAGTGTACCTGAGAATCGGTCAGAATCACTCCTCCTTTGCACTGGCTTGAGTCCTCCTAGCTGCTATTGGCCAAGTACTAAGCATCTGCTGGTCAACACTGCCAGACACTCTTTCTGCAAGGCTATGCGACTTTTCCCAGGGATACGTGAGGCTGGCTGTGTCCCCCCATCCTTTTCTCGACCACAGCATTGGAAAACGGAGTTAATATAAAAGGGCAGAATGTCTCTGGGGCTTAACGTGACTACCTATCGAGGTGATTTAAAGCCACGGGCCTCTTCGACCGCGGGTTTGTTTTAAGTGACAACCACGCACCCTCCCACCACCACTGTGAGAGTACCAGTTTGCCTACTAAGTGCAGACTCAGTGACCTTGCTGATAGAAGCGAGGCCTATCTCAACCTCTGGCAATTTCTCGGTCTCGGCACCGGGCTATCACGTAAAACCACGTCGAGCCCCCAGAGATGCTGCAGAGGGTCCTATGCTCGGAAGCATGACAACTGCAAAGCGCACCTTCGTGGGCTGTACCTGCATATTGGGCTTAACCACAGCCACCACGTTCGCACCCCCCTATAGGGGATCCTCGCCGCAACCGAAAAGAAGATTAAACTCCTTCAGCTCCGGTCGCCATGGTACCAGATTGACCCCTGGTAAGGCTTCGAGGACTTGGACCCTCACAAACCCACTTCAGTTGTGTCCACCTGCAGATACTGGACCGATCACCATCATCGGGTACGCGGGGACAACCATCTGCGCTAATATAAAAGATCAATGGTTAGTCAGTATTTTCGTCCCTTTATTAAATGTATGGCTAATTGTCTATCAGACAAACAATCAGGACTTATCCATCGCGATCGCCGTCCTTAAAAGAGCAACAAAAAATTCATTCAAACAGACAATCCTTTTGACTTTGCTAATATCTAAATTACAGTCGTAACAAAACAAACAATTTAATGTTAATTCAATCCCTTCCGGGCAATAAATCCCCTGGAAATAATCCTTTCCGCGTCGTATCGCAACCCAACACAAACCGCATCGCGTATACAACGCGCAATAGACCACGATTTTTTTCACAAAAATTAATTAGCCACCACACATTACAGTTCCTGCAAACATAGATTGAACAACAAGACGATATTGAAATAGAGTGACAGGACATGTGAACAACAAGGGTGAAATGAATAGTTAGGACGGCATATATGGCATGCCTTTATAATCGCGATCCGCTATAATCTCTTTAGTGCACCTTGGCGGAAATGTTTGCCTTGTCGAAGTAGTATCCATCCATCCACCCTTGTGTTATGTGGCTTAGATCCATCCACTGGACTATCGAAAGGTGTGTCCTTATAATTTGAGGTTAGACAAAAATCAAATTTTGTGTTGCACATTAAGATGAAGAACTCAGCGGGTAAGACGATAAGGGATATTTAAATTTGGGTTGAATTTATGAGCTCATTTTTTTACTCTTGGCGGCAACAAACGTTAAAACATGATCCCCTAAGTATGTAGGCTTAGCGAGGAAAATACTAGTGAACAATTCTTTTTCAGGAAGGATGTTTATTATTCGTGAGAAGGGTGATTTGTGTGGAAAGAAAATGATGTTGTCATATATGTAATTAATATTTAGCGCATAAACAGAATTTAAGGTCATAAATCTCTTGAGGGTTAAGCTATTGTGGCATATGAATATCCTAGATAAGGATTATAGTCATTTTATCTTAGTATGTTTGTGAGTTATATGACAGCCAATGAGAGGATTTTGGATGCTGGAAATATGTTTAATAAACATAAGATTATTTCAATAGCTGTTCTCCTCGTAGGGATCCTTATTTTGAAACCGACAGCGAAATTTTAACTTCACTGATAGCTGTTTTGAAACACTTTAATCGAGGCATTAAATTTCCTTTATACAATCATTTCATCTGAGTAAGAGTCATGATACCATTTATAAGAGCCACCTAATTTCAAAGATGCAATAAAATCAACGTATTTTAATCCTTCACTTTCACTCTTGCCATTAATTGTAGTCCCTTACAAAAGTACCCTTCGTGATCAACGAAGCTCGCTCTGATAATTAAGGCATTACTCACCCACACGGACGGGCTAAGACCAGACGTTCATCTGATTAAATTCATTAAAAAAGTAATTAAGGTAAGGAGTGTATAGCGCGGCGTCCATTTCCTCCGCTACCAAATCCTCGCAAAAGCAAGTGATGATATGAACGTGTATATAACCATTCACGGAATTGCATTGCATGCTGTCCTTAACCGAATGAGTGAGATCATTTCATCTCTTTTCCTTACGAATTATTCCTTGATTTCCCAAATGGGTTCCTCAAGATAACACCTACGCATAAAGGACGAGGCGTTTGCGTGCATTCAAGAGAATAATTATTCAAAAAAAAATGGTGATGACAAATGGTATTCTACATTTGCTACATAATTTCTACGGCTATTACAATGCAGCCAGCCCTCTTGAATATAATCCGGATGGGGTGGTTGCTCTTGAATTCGCGTCTCCCTATTTATTGCCATTAATTCCCTCGGCGCACATTTCGAATTAAAATCGTATAATTGCCAACTAGATACAAATGGGGATCGTTTCTATTCTATATGATCCTTATCGCTTTTATATTATCCAAATGCGGAATGCATTCGAATAGAAAGTGACTCTTTCATTTCAATTTAGTTGAAGGGTGTCACGACGCATATCATTTATTATTGGGAATTAGTTCGGCGAATTAAAGCCTCGGATGATGTTGCGACAAGTGTGAAAAATTGAGGATAATTCAAAATATATGGAAGACTAGGATATGGAAATATGGTTGAAATTTATTAATGCATTAATTGGGTATGTTAAGTAAGGGAACAGCCATATGGTTAGCACATTTCAATGGAACTGAATAATTTGTGAAGTTTTTAAAATGTCCTTGTCACAAAAATAAATGTGATGGTGTGTCTTCAGGCATCTTCTGTTTCCAAACCCATCGACTATCATTTCATGAACATCAATGATGCTTCATCCCAATTCAATTCTTGGTCTCATTCAGGATTCTTAGCAATTACATAATGCCAGGAAGCGCTGCTAGTCTCTCGATGGTATGCAGGAATATGGCGACTATAATTTCAATTAATCGAACTTATTTTTTCCATTCTTTTAATTAACATCCCAACCTTACATTCCGTGCCATCGAAAGGACAAATTTATCTCAATTATTTCATACAAATCATTTTATGTCCTCTTCGGTTGACTATGAACTTTGATTTTCGTTTCGAGGCAATTTTTCTGTAATACAATAAGGTATGCCAGTTTTTTTGCTCGTCTGCAATCTTATCCCTGACAAAATGGGAATTGGTTACGACATGTCTATGCAACTGCTTTAACCTCTTTTAAGGCTATTACTATATGGATTTGTCCTGGAAGGAAATAAAACAGAACATTTTAGGTATGAAAGGTATGGATACTTTTACGCATGAAGTACAGTGTGGACACAAAAAATGAACTTAGTAACTCGGATTTTTGAATATTCCTTTTAACAAATTATGATTGATAAACGAAAAGCGGAATGGTCTTAAAATAAAATATTTAGCACACAAAATATGTGTGTCAGTTTTTAAGCAGATTAATTCAACGTTATTTCCTACTCTCATAGAATATATTTAATATGTTCCTACACTTACATTTGGCTTCTCTTATGTTCTGATTTTATTCTCTCACACATACTGTAAACATCCTTAAAAACAATTCCAACTCAAAATCTACACAAAAACCCATGTCTAACCTCATTCACTTGCAAAAGCCGAGCATCTCTTCCTTGATGTTATACATCAAGGGAATAACAAAAGGAAAATCGTACAGGGCAGGGCAGAACAGAGAAGAACATAACAGAATATGGTAGGAAAATCCTTTACATGGGTCACAACAAAATCTACACAACGAGAGAGCACAGCTCAGAATCCCTCGAGATAAACTGAAAAAATAATTGAAAACGACTTTTACTGATGTCAATTTTCTTCCTGGAAAAAAAATACGGAAAAACGAAACGGTGGCGCTTGAATCGAAGGAGAAAGGCTCGGCCCGGCGGTGATTTAAAGGAACAACATCTTATCCCGGAGTTGTAGGCTTTGAAAAAGGAATATCCATCCGATGGTAACGGTAAAAAGAAAATTACACATATTCTTTGATAGCATTGGAAGGTATCTAACCATATAAATTTTTCCTCATCCCCAACACTATTCGTCGTAAAGGACACAAATAGTAGGTAGACAGAAGATGGCTGGAGAATGGTTGTAAGATTGATCCGGAAATCGTGTTGGTCCTTTTCTTTGCGGATAGTCTAATTTGGTGTGTTTGTTTGACTCTTTTCACTATTGGTAGAGTTCTTTAAAGGTGATCTATTTTTTTCTTCTTCTATTTTCTGTTTGCTTCTTTTGGCATGTGTCCTTACGATTCCAAAACTAACTACACATTGAGAAGGAGGAGGGCGATGACAATGACTTTAATCGGTCGATTTTTGTAAACAATTTTGAGATTAAGGCGGGTATTGTTATTTTAGTCCTGTCACTTTCGTTTTGTTGGGAATTGCAAAAATTGTAGATGAGTAGTAGTCCTGTTATCGTGGGAGATGTCGATGCTGCCAGGGTATAAGTTCAATCGAAATGTACTATGCAAGATTGAAATTTACTTATGCATGTCATTGTGATTGATGATTTTACTATACAATAGACATTTTGATGCTTATTTTCAAATAAAATATAATTGAATTCATCCAAGTTTGCAGGCAATTGTAATTGGATATGATGTTTCTGAAAAAGTTTTAATGTAAAGGTAGAATTTCTTTAGGAAAATGAAGAATCAGGACTACGTAAAATAGATCATAAGTGGGTTTTGTCAGTTGTGTCTCATTCCTAAAATCATTTGGACGTCAGTAGAAGTAAAGCGGGTTTTAAAGGTATGGAACTTTGAAATGGAAAAAAATATGAATAAATTGTTTTGATTGCCATGAAATTGATTTTATTGGAAAGATAATTCTTTGCCATTTTTATTTGAATATTATTTCAGGCATGTGAACGGCACGAGTGGCTCGGAGGAAGTCCAAACGAGTGGTCCAATTTTCGACTACTCTAACCAATAATTAGGATCGTATCTCGCCAATAACGCGACGAATGTTGTTTTCCAAATGGTAAAGCGTTTCGCGATTGTTGGCGTAGACGAGTGTTTTGACGTATCCCTTCATGAAATAGTCCAGCGGTGTTAAATCAGAAGATCTTGCAGGCCAGATCACAGGTCCAAAACGAGAAATTATGCGCTCATCAAATGCTTTTTTCAATAAGTCGATGATTGCATGAGCTGTATCGCATGTCGGGCCATCCTGTTGAAACCATAAGTCCCCTGCATTACGGCAAGTCAATTCCGGAACCAGAAATTCATTGATCATGGCTCTATAGTGGTCACCATTGGTCACAGAACCGTTTTTTTTCGAAATAAATCTGCATAATTTGGAGACGTTGCTCTTGCGTCAACCTCTTAATGATAAATAGCGAACTAAACTAACCATAAAACGCATGACAGCTGCCACACCACACGTAGTATTAAAAAATATTGCCATCTATAAGTTCTACAGGGTGCGCCATCTTTTGTGTACTTACTAACTTTGACATTTGTCAAACCGATTGATTCGATAAGACATGTTTTTGAAACAACAATTCAGTACAATTTAAACCATGAATCGCTTCACACCGAAACAACATGCCGAAATAGTAAGGATGTACATCGAGAATAGTCTTTCAGTTGTTTTAACTCAACATACGTACTGTCAAAAATTCTGATGACCGACGAAGCCAATTTCACACAATCTGGTGGCGTTAATTATCAGAATTGCCGCATTTGGGGAACGGAGAATCCACACGAAATCCATGAAACGCCATTGCATGACCAAAAAGTGAAAGTTTAGAGAAAACGAGACAGTTGATGGAAACATATCGGTGGATGTTGGTCCATTTTGTCTACCCGCGAATGCGTGAAAAAGGACTTGCCTGTTACTGGTGTCAACAAGACGGTGCGCCATGCCACACAGCAAATCGAACAGTTCAGTTTTTGCAACGAAAATTCCCTGGACGCCTGATGTCAAAAAGAGGCGACAGATTTTCCAGATTTGACCCCTTCGGACTTCTTTTTGTGAGACTATTTGAAGAGCAAACGGGTACGCCAGCAAGCCTCAGAACACAACCGACCTCAAGGCAAACATTCGTGCCAAAATCATCGTTATAACGCCCGAGATGCTCGAACTGGTAATGGAAAATGCAGCAAAAAGAGCACATTTTGCTTTGCCCAATAAAGGCGGCCACTTAATTAATGTTGTACTTAAAAAGTTGTGAAAATAAATTACAAAGGACCAAATGGAATAAAAATACCTGAGATATAGAAATCAGATGGTTTTTTTCAAAGTTAGTAAGTGTTTACATACCGACACGAAAGATGGGTCACACTGTATACCTTAAAAAAAACACCCTTTATAATATAACATACTTTGCATCATTACATCGAATGATTGCCATCCAGATTACAAAATAGAGTTTCATAAAATTATTGTCGCATCCCATTATACACCCTTCATTCTTTTTTCAAACATTTGTGATATACCGACGTGTACCTAATTAATGTTCATATTTTCCACGAAAGCGCAATTACAAGCGGAATCAGTCTATTGCGCACTCCAAACAGACCATATACCAAAACATCCCTCAAAGCCTATAATCCACCAATAACATCCAACCGCGTATGTCCTTCCAAGCATAACTAATAATTAGATAGATTCATATATGGGTGATGTCCAGCTTTCTCAGTTCGTAACATATTGCAGTGGTCCCGAATGAATTAAATTCAGAAAGATGTATCAAGGACAATGCGACGCCTTGCTATCAGATAACAAATAAAGTGAAAGCAATTATCCTAATTTCTAGTTTTGGCCGTAAAATAGTGATGATGTCGTATAATAGCATAGGATGAGGGTAGATAGATGGATACATGTGAAAGTTCCGTTATGAAAAGTGTGTATCATTACATACAATGTTTGGGTTGTATCTGAAGGACATGCGACATTTGAACAAAGATTTCAGATAAAATTTTGGTTGGGTGATTGCAATTAAATTACGATTTGGTCTGATAAAGTGTTCGATAGCAGAAAGGATATCCTCTATCTTGATATATCATCAGTGCAACGTGTGATGAGCAGAAGCGCTTCATTTTCAAATTAATTGACTGGAAAATAGATTGATGATCTTTTAAATGGCAGGCAAATGTTCTTCAAGAAAGTATATATAAACGGTTTGCCCGTTTTGATGTGAGAGCGGTCAGTTATCCGGCAAAAATGTGAAAGTGGTTTACACGGTGAATTCCGCCTAAACCGAAATGTGGAAGTGAAAGAAAGTGATAATTTACCATTATTACAGCTCATTCTTGACCTCATCTAGATACTTTCCTGGTTGCTGGCTACATTCTATGTATGTACAATTAATGTCGTCCATTCGAATTGATCGAAATTGTTTGTTGATTAATAGCAACTTACTTTCGCTCCATCAATGTATTAGCAACGTGTAGCCTACAATTCACGCATATTAACTTCTTGCCGTCATTTGCCCGCATTTTTCGGTTTGCATAACGACTGAAACTGAACTTGCTATTAGTTTTATTCGCATAAGTGTTAACGTATGAATATGATGGCTTAGTTGCCAAGCAAAAAAGCAGCTGCCACTGTACCACCAGGTGTATATCGCCTCAAATACATATATATATATCATTTTGTAGCGGGGAAATCGCATGACCTACAGATATTTGTATGCAATTCAGTTAATTTGTAACCTTCATAATAATTGTTGAGTTCTGAAATTAAAGTAAAAGTGACTATGAACGTGCAAGGCACGCGTGCAAATGCAAATTACTAAAGTGATAAGAAGCGAAACGGTTCGATTGAAAACTAGGAAAAAAACGTAACTAATTATCATGACACGCGTTGGACTATCTTCCGCAAAGAATTTGAGTTTCCTTGCTTCAATATCTTTAATTGTTTTCAAGGGGTCTACCCTTTTTATAATTTTCAAAAAATCGATTTTATTTTTATTGTATTTTTCAAAAGTATATATTCACAAAAATATCATATTAAATTTTTTTAAACATCGGAGCAGTCTAACTGTATTTTTGGGCAACTTTCACTTTGTCATCCGAGCGAAATTATTCGTTCAAAAAAACTTTAACCGCGTTTTTCGCGAAACAACGTTTTTCGACGCCGCGTTGATGAAATCTCGGGAACCACAGAACTGATTCTCAGCAAATTTTTACCAGAGATTCTTTGTGGCAACAGCTATAGTGGGGGGGGGGGGCAGCGGGGTTTGCAAAATTTTGATTTGAAATATTTTTTTGGCCGAAAACGGTGAAAAAAATCATGTTTTTTTCGTAATTTTTCGAAAAATATCCGCCATTTTGTCAATTTTGCTAAAATCAAAAATCGTCTTATTCGCGCTATAGCTATTAACATACTGAACCTAAAACTATTTTTTTTTTGTTTCCGACCAACCATCTCGAAAATTTCATCAACGACGCACACCCTCTGTTTTTTTCGATATTTTTTCAACCAGCATTTTTATTGATAAAAACTCACATAAATGAATAATTTTTTTTGTATATTTTGTGAGTCTATTTATTGAGTCTAACCCTTTTATCAATATTTATAATTTAAACCTATCAACAACAAAATATTTAAAATGACCCGTTTTTACACTACTAAAAGAGGGTAGACCCCTTAACTGGAATCTTTGTATATTTTCTTCGATTTAAAAAAAAAAACAAAATTCAGAATTTTTATTCTGCATTTAATATTTTTTAACCCTGAACATTTTCATTCAATAATTTAATTTGCAGTCGAAAATTTTAATAATATAACTGCGAATGAGTTTTTATTTTCTGTTAATGTTCTTGCTCCACCAATCCAAATGCGGAAACTATCTAAATGTTCTCATTTCATTTGCAAGAACCTTGAACCTTTTATTTCAAAATGTCCTGCCAATTCATGATGGCAACTCGACACTTAGTACACACGCCAATTTTTCGCTTTGATCAAGATAATAACAAACTGTCGGTCGTTATAAATTAATAATCGAAATGCTGATAAACTATAAAATTAAATAAATTAATACTATAAAAACCAAGAATGCAAAATGTGCAACGTTTCACGCTCTCACCTCATTACCGTTCATACTGCAACCCCATATCGTGTGCACCCCTCAAATCTAAATTAACATATAAATTGTTATGTGGCAACGTGCTCATTTATATTTAGATGCAAAATGCAGTTGCGTTTTGAACTCAATAATAATGTAGGTCGGGTTAATCCTTTTCAAGTCATTATATAGTAAGTTTATTGCCATTTTTAGTGGAGGATTAATCAAATTCAAGACTTTAGGACGGTTAATCTAGTAATATATGATTTGAATTTCCCTCAAAAAATTGTTGTGACTGAAGTCGGGGATGAAAATCGATCGGATCTATGCTGTACCACGTATTTGATATTAAATCTTATCGTCCTTTGAAACTCCCCGAAAAGTATGCTGATTGAAGTTTACTTTAAAGCAGGGAAAAAGTTTTTTTTAAATAAAAGTTTACACGTGCGTTTCATGTATGCTTAAGGGTAGAACTCAACCAACCATATTTACTTAAAAGGTTACAATGTTTCAAGGAAACCGTCACAACGTCAAACTCGGCCAATTCAATACGTTTCAAACGTATGTAACACGTCTAAATTGCTACATTTTCTTCAAATCCTGGAGTTCGGTACCCATACCCTTTATCTTCACACTGTCACCCTCGCACAAACAATACTTACATGTTAAGTCCTGTTCCAGAACAAAAAGCTGTTGCGAAAGATCCTTTTATCGTGATTATACCACGTACCGATGTAGTGTCTCAAGGACTTGTTGTCTTTCCCATCGGAAATTACGTGCAACACCTACGAAAAAAGCATCATAAAGTACCCACTTTATATATAGGAAATTACGTAACACGTCTTGTGTTTACATTGTGTACGTATTTCATAATATGTACTCCTTGGTAAGCCAGAACCTCTCTTACCTGGATCTAAACATTGTATATAGGATGCTATTACTTGTGGCATGAGCTGAGATTGTTTGGCATGGAAACGTGATGTTGAAAGTTAAGTTGCTTCAGTTAACATTTTCAAAGTGTTCATTGATGATAGGATTTTTGTAAGTGAAAAGTTTCAGGTGGTATTTACTCGTATGTTCAGAATTTATATATAAATAATACAATATAATACATAAATAAGACACACACCCGCCATTGAACAACATTCATTTCCCAAAGATATGCCAAGTTCTAGACGGAAAGGATACTTGTAGAAAATCTTTGGAATCTTAATGTACAACCTAAATTAATCCTTATCTCATTAAATGAAACAGGTGACTCATGTCCTGAAAAAAAATCCTTTTGAACATGTTATGCGATAATTGCAACATAATTAGTCACAAACTATGGTTTTTGTTGCAAATACATGTCTTCTGTTTTCAGACAACAAAAAAAGATTTTTTTTAATTCATGCGAATGTATCTTTGTTCAAATTCATGCTCAGCAACCTTACCTGAATCATATTTTTAGATAAATACTTCCTTTTGCAAGGCTCTCGAGCAGTTTTTTTATTTTGCAAAAGAAACGTATATGTTCGTCACCAGTTTCTAGTCCTCGAGACGTGCTCTGAAAGCAATTACGTAGGACAATATTTATTTTAAATTGTGCATGCCAGTTTAGTTCTATTGTCTGTAGTTCTTTGAATTCAAAAATATTTTTATGAATTCAATGAAATTATGCTTTCATATTAAATTTATAAATAAAGTAGCGTTTTAGCAAATAGGCAAGAATTTTTATGGAATTATTCTGGAGACTAAGAAAAATATTTTATTTGGATTTTTAATACTATAAAAAACATCGTATCTTTAATCCTGCTGGAAAACCACGCTCAAGATTTTAGAAATACAAAAATATTAACTGTTGCTATTTATAAGTAATTTTATTTCATTTACCACAATTTGCCACACCTAATAATCAAAAATAAGTGAAATTTCAATTAGTTTACACAATTTTTTTTTTATTTTCAGGTAATATTATTCTAGAGGACTTATTTTCAACGATACTTACTACAAAGTGTGCATAAAATAATGCTATACAAAATTACGTATGTATTCCTGATTCAAAAATTTCTTTAAAGCCAAGAATAATTTCAAATAATATATGTTTAAGTCAAGTAAGGATTTTAAAATCGCGCAATCCTTTGTCACTTCCACCTGGGCTTCCTAGGACCAATATTAGTCCAGTCAAATGGGAGTTTAACCATGCATTTTGGGCTGGCAGGCTGATTTTTGCAATATACGGCCAATTCCATAGTTAGCTTAAATTTGAGTTTCTGGGGTCGCAGCTTCAATCCTCTGGGTTCCATCTTGAAAAAGAAAAATGAGACACCTCAATATCTCAGAGACCATAGCTCTCACTAGGAAATTTTATATGACAGACTTGCCTAAAATTAAATTTTAAGTAACTTGTGCATACATCATTTTTAGGTGGTGTCATTATTAAAGTAGTTTCACACCAAAAGCCAAACCCAAATAGGAGAGACTATCTTACGAGCGCCACAGCTTCTTTGTCTTCACGTTTAACAAGTAACACGTTTAGAATCTATTTTAAAACAATTTTGTCACAAGTCGTTTGCGGTACCGATTGTTGTACATTGATGGGAGTTATTGCATTCCAAAGGGAATAAAGTCGCGTGAAAAACGCATTTTTAGGCCAAACAATCGGCATCCGATGGCAAACCCTCATTGCAAAACTTCCGGAGCAATTTGGTAGGTATTCAGATTTTTAATACAATGTGTAGTATGTCTTCCTGTGAGCGTAAATTCAAGTTAATGGGGTCGCAGCCCCAATCCTTTGAGCTCCATCTTGAAAGTAAAAAAAGTGGAACATCCCCATTTCTTCGAAACCATGAAAATCAGCCTGCCAGGCCAAAATGCACGGTTGACGTCAAAATCCGGACCATTTTCCTGGACTATATAATTCATTTCAATAACTTTCAACTACATCTCTCATAATTCAACCGTACATCTTCAATCCAATTTTCCAGCATTCATAAAACATCATAAATTTATTAGTAACATTCCATAAACTTTCTTTACTTTCACATTTTACATCCTGTAAAATGTTTATGCTCACTCCCAATATGTCCTTATATTTTTTTTGGTTCGCTACGATGTGATCTTTGACGGAAAACATCAGACCACATCATGTATAATAGAATCGTATCTAATCGATCGCATCTAAAGATACATGCGGAACCATTTCTGCAAGGAATGGAAGACGAAAGAAAGTTTATAAGCCTATCAGAAATGAAGAAATTTATGAAGGTAGGGTAGATTGCTAGGCGGTAGAAAGGGGAGTTTCACGGAATCAACACTTCAGCACGAATATATAGGTTGCTTGGGCTGTCTGCCGCTAATAATGATATAGACTATACTTTATTTGTAACGTGTTGCAATATGGGCGTTATTTTTGCAATAAAATTTTATTGAGAGTTTATAATACACAAAGGAGACGATCAGGATGTGTACAAGTACATGGTGTAAAGATATTCAGGTGAACTGAGACGCTTAGTGATGGAAATGTTGCGAAAGCAAGGAATAATTTTTGTATCTAAAATACTTTCATTAGAATTTAAAGTGTGTTTTGCTGTTGTTTTTTGAAGCAATTTTTACTGTAATTTTTTTATAATTTTAAAAAGAATTTTCTCTATTTTTCTCCTTATGTTTCCAAAAGTACGCTAAAATTATTTTCAACGTCTTCAATTCCAATCAGTACATCGGTACCGTAAAATCGTTAAGAATGGATCATCTGAGCATATCTAATATGTTCGGTCGTATGTTCCTACTTCTTTGATCCTTCCAACATTCATTCAGGTCATTTTGTCGTGGGGTAAATTCTTGCGTTAAATCTTCTTCTTCACTTTATATTCTTTATTCTGTGGCATGCTTAACCTTTTCTACGATTTACTAGACAAAATGCAATGCATAAAAGGTTAATCCTTATTGTATGTTATTTACAAGGAAGCTATTCAACTAACGGACTCTAAAAAAAGGAAAGAGCACAACCCTTTTAACTGGGACGAAGAAATGCAGAATAAGTGTGTTGTTGTTTGTCAAATGCCAGCACGATTTGAAGAAGGCCAATTTTTAATGTTTGCACATTGGACTGAAGTTTAAATCCTGTTGGAATAGATTTGGATTAGGATGGATTAAATATTGTCAAGGAATTTTCTTTTGATTCGAATGTTGAAGATAAACTTGCTTGACAATTATTACAGATCTATTGAACAGAGTTCGTTGCACATGTGGAACTGAATATTCTATGTCTGATTGATATCTGCAGTATTTGACTGAAAGTGTCCCTTTTTTGCTAAAACGGTGCAACTAATCGTGGATTATTTGTTCAGAGATCAAACTTACCCTTGAAAACTGTGAAGACGTTATCCAATTTACAAAATTGGCGTTCGAAGCATCTCTGTTCGTTAACTAAATTTTTATCAAAATAGGATGTTCTTAAGGAAACAGTCTGAATCTTTTGCATAAAATTTCAACTTTTTTTTTAAATTTATTTAAATATTATGAAACTTTTGTACCCTAAAGAATAAACATTGAATTTTATGAAGAAAAAAAATTATCATTTTTTCTTGATAAAATGGCGGCTACAGCGGAATCACACAAAAAATTGACTAACAGGATATTTCAGGACTGGAACGTCTGAAACAAAAAATCGAAATGGCATGTTGAAAGATAACTGATTGACTATAGCCCGTATCAGAATTAAACATTTTGGACGAAAAAAACACAAAATAACGGACTTTTCAATTTTTCCACCTCAGTTTTTGCAACAAAATTAATAAAATTGTTAAAAATTTGTTTTATATATTATATTTATATTATTTTGGTAGTTGCTAAAGCTACACAGTTACTAAACACTCAGTGAAAATTTCAGCCCGATCGGTAATATAGATTTTTTTAAATGGTGTTAACCAGGTCGAAAACGTTGTTTCGAAAAAAACGCGTATATAATTTAGTGGGTCTTTCTACATAAAATTTTTCAAAACATAGATTTTAAACATTGTTTTTGACAAAAAGAATAGATATATCGTTTTGAAATTTTGTAGGTGTGTTTATGAAACATCAAATATTACAATAATTTTTTTTAAATATTTTGGAAAAAAAATTCTTCATACTTTATTTTTTTCAAAAAACATCAAAAAATTACGGTGTGCATGATTTTGAGCGTCTGTATGATATGAGAGTAAAAAAAGAATGCAAATTAATTTTTGTTGAAGTGGCTATCGCATGAACTGATAATTAATGTTTTTCAAAAAATAACAAAATGGCGGCCATTTTCCGAAAAACCTGGTTTTTGGGGGGTGCAAAATCGCTCGAAAATCGGAAAATTTCCTCCAAATCAATCATCCACACCACTCAAGATATCGCTTTAAAACTTTTTGTGGTGAAGGTTAAGATTGTGGCCCTCATCCTCTAAGGGGGTGGGGGTAAGCGGGATTGAACGAGAGGAGTTCCCCTACTACTATGGCATAAAAAGTTCGCGGCCATCACAGCCCCATGAGTAGTTATGGGGGTTCCCCAATAAAAAAAATTGTTATTTCGCCCATTTTTAGAGATCTGGGAAGTAATTTCGATCTGGGAAGTAATTTTTAGACTTTTTTGGAAGTCCAAAAAATCAAACAAATAAAAAAATTTTTTGGTAAAACATAAAAAAAAACAAATTAAAAAATAAAATCAAAAATTATAAAAGAATTGATGAATATCATTTTTAATAATAATGTAATGTAATATAAATAGGGTTAACAATTTAGAGACACGTTTTGCACGACCGGGGCCGGGGGTGCAAAACGTGTCTCTTTCTATGCCATAGTAGTAGGAGAACCCCTCTCTTTCGTTCCCCCTACTCAATAATTAATTATCAGAAACAACAGATGAAAATTTTATTTAATTCATTGAGAAGATACTTATTTCCATTGGAAATTTGCATATTTAAATAAAAAATTCATTGCTGTTGATTCCGATTGTCTCAAAAATGGTCCCCGTATCCTTTTTGTATCATGTTTTCAACGATATTTACTAGTAAAATCCGTGAATTTTTTTTTGATTTTTTTGGAAAATTTTTATGTAGGAAGACCCCTTAAGCACCTGTTGAGCACGTTCACACACGCTCTATTGTAGCGCTGAATATATAAATATATATATGTGTGTGTGTTTCTTGGCTTTGTCAACCAAAATAAAAGTTTTTACACTAACAGTACCTAAGAATCATGTTTCCAGAAAATCGATTTTTGTGAAATCAAATAGACCAGTCTGCCTCCTTAAGCATTGGGAAACTTATAAAACATTTTAAAGATAATCTAAGATA
Source organism: Oxycera nigricornis (assembly GCA_963942545.1). NCBI lineage: Eukaryota > Metazoa > Arthropoda > Insecta > Diptera > Stratiomyidae > Oxycera > Oxycera nigricornis. The sequence goes on from OZ012661.1 coordinate 6,318,222, forward strand.
ATCTCGCGCCCAAATTAGTTTTGGGAAAATTAGTTCGAACAACAAGCAATTTTAATAATATATTTTTTTTATATTTAATATATTTTCATCTTGAATTACTTAAGCTTCTGACTTAAAATACATAGAAACAAAACATACAGGTACACAACCAATTTCATTTCATTCTATATAATCAAAACGAATGCGTACAATTCATCAAGGAACAACGTCACCAATTATTTTTAGCCAATGATGCAGAACCCTCAATAAAATCTGTTTTACTTAGTCAATTAATCAGAGGCTTCTGTTTTATGAACTCGAAAAAAAAAATAACGAACTGTTTACACTTAATAGAAACAAACAATTTACTTATTTCTATTGCAAAAATCTTAGATTTTACACTATTTTTGCAAGGTGTACACTTCGATAGAAGCTATGAATATATTCTCGAATTTACAGGAAAATGAATGAAAGTTTTCAGTGGAAAAGATAACAGACACAAATGCTGAAAATAGATTGTGTTTAAAACTCATCACAGATAATATATTGAATGTGTTTTCTCTGAAAATTTTTGGTAGCTTTTAGGATTCCAAGAATCTACTCCACAGCGAGAAAATGGTCGGAAGAAATATAGCAGTCATCGAAATATTTGTGAGATTTCTATTATTTCGTTGGTATTTTTTTCGGTTTAATTGATGCGTGAAAGGTACATACATCTTTTTCAACAGAAAAGCTTGAAGCGGGCAATGAATTAGTAAATAATCCAATTAAACTTCCTACTTTAGAAACTTATGATTCAATCATTTCATTTAGTGTAGTCTTGTTGGTAAAATCATAAATGCAAATCACTCATGCATTCTATCTGATTACGATGCATTGTATCTACAGTACGACTAGTCAGTTATTCATTGACTGTATAATTAGCAGTCTTGCTAGTTCAACAGACTGACGATTCCTTCGGAAAGACTCCCTTTCAATTACATGTTGACTTTTACGTTGCGTACCAGTTAACATCTGAAAATAAAAGTTTCATAGGCCATAAAATATGCATGGACATATGAAGACGAAAGTCTACTATATAAATACAATATCTACGAAACTTTCTCTGTAAGCAATGCTTTAACTCTATTCTCTATTGATGTGAAAAACTGAAGGATTGAAGAAAGCGTAATATCCTGCATGGCTGTTTCTATTCGTGGCTAATAAAATTGCATGTCGATAATAGGTCCCTATTGTCGTTTTTAAACGAAATCAATAGTGAATTGATTATTTATTGTTGTATTACCAAGGAAGCTCTCTTCTACAACTAGACACATCGAATGTAATATTTAACGAATTGATATAATCAAGAGGGTTGAAAACTTCTGAAAGAAACAAAGAGGTTTATAATTAATAATTTATTTATAAATGGTTCGTATATGTATTTGAACCATTAAAACTAAGTACATTAGTTTCAAATTTTGTGGTTTGGGTTACGTGTAAACATGACCAGCAAACACTAAACGCCTCTTAAAACCATCTTCATTTAGTCCAGACATCATTAGCTGACCGTAATGCTCGTTTCAACAAATAACCCTGTTGGTCTACGTTGTTTCTCATACACCATCTGTTCAAGCCATTTCGTTAATGATAGCTCTAATGGTGTACCACCGACAATTTTCCATTTCTCTCGAAACTTTCTCTATGTTCAAATACTGAAAATTATAGTGATCTGATGCATGCGAACATGAAAATTGTTTGTAATAAAGTGTCATTTGTTTATTTTCTTAATTATTTATCGTTAAACAATTTTGTTGTTAGAATTTTAATGTAAGCCAGAATAGAAAATTGCATAATTGTGTAAATTTTTTTCCAGTCAGACTTAAACAATTTATTCCTTTACGAAATATTAAATTTTTCCTTTGTCGACCACTTTCAGTGATGAATATTTTGCAATAATGATGAAAAACGTTTAATTCTATTGAAATCAACAACACGGCACAATCTTGTATTACATGAGTTTCATTGAACTTGGCTTCAAACGATAACAGACGTGAACAAATCATTGTTGTAAATTATTTTGTCCAATAATTGAAGATAAAAGTGCAAAAAGATAATTAAAAATGAAATTTTATTATCAATTTTGACTACAAAACGTACTTAAAATTTTTTATGGGGCCAATGATAATGAGAAGAAATTAGGTTTTCGAACTCTTCAGTCCCTCTAGAAATGAAAGACTTATAAAGCACGCACTTAAATCACCCCTCTACTAATAAAGGGTACTGCAATCTACGCTAGTAATTAGATTACGATGATTTCCAAATTTTCATTTTGCCCGAGGTGAATTGATTCATTATACAATTCTGTGAACATCAAAATCATCCTGAAAATCAAGCAAATTTGATGCCTGTTTTGCATCGACCCTTGAGCGTATCGTGTATAGTTAGATATGCTCATCGTTGCCTGGGAATCCTTTTAGTCCACTAGACAGAAATTAATTTCTTAATTGATTTACGAGACACTTAAAGGAGCTCTGAAATTATTTTAGGGTGAGGACGAGATTGCACCTATAAACTCTAATTTCTTAAATGTCGCAATTAGATTTAATATGTATTTTGGTTGTTAGTGTTAAGAATAGTAGCTTTGAATGCAACAATACAATAAATAAGTAGTTCGTTGCCAAGATTACAAGATAATTAATTAGAATAGAAATTGGCGATGGAAGGTGCATGCAGTGGTTTCATCGTCCAGAATATAAACTCATTGTAAGGGACTATACTTTTAGGTGTTTGTATATCAGGCCAACACTGACGACATTATTTCAATTTCATTATTTCAAAATTTGTTTTGAATCAAGCCAATAAGTTCATCTTAATGGGGCAGCCTGGGTTTATTTTTTCAAAATATCGATTTTCCAAGAACATCGTTTTTCGGTATTATATATGTAGAATTAGAGGTCATCCATATATTACGTATCGCAATTTTTAGAGGCTTTGAACTCTCCTCCTCCTTCATGTAGCACTTAGTAACATTTTCAAAGATTCCCCTTTATAACGTAACAAATTGATCGACTTTTTAAATATTTTTAATCACAAAATATTAACAATGCAAATACTTCTACCCAAAAACACTTTTTTTATTTTCCATCATTACAAGAAATAAAATTAATTGAAGAAAAATAGCTTTCAACTTATTTAACCTATTTTAAATTTTTTTAGATAACAATTAATTAGAACGCCACCCTCCCTCTTCCCTCCTCCTTCCTCCCTCCACCTTCCAGCCTCCTCCACTTAGTAACATTTTCAAATACCCCCTCCCCTTGGAGTGTTACGTAATATATGGATGACGCCTTATTATACCAATTCTCATTTTGATCGGCGAAGCCCAAAAACATACATATACAGCGATAGAATAGAACGTGTGTTTCAGCTTTAAATCCGTTTTTCTCAAACCAATGTTTTTTGACCTGGTTGACACGATTTTGAAAATTTTATGCAACCAATTGGGCTGAAATTTTCAGGAATTATTTAATACGTATACAGCTTCAGTCTGTACTAGAATCAAAATTTTTTTATAAATTTTTAACCCTCTTTGTAAACAATTTTATTTGAAAAAGTGAGTCACTTTGTTTTTTTCTTTATACAAAATGTTTAGTTCTAGTTCCGACCATAGCCACATATTTATATTTCAAAATTCCCCGATTTTTTTTTTGTTTCTGACTGACTTGAGATATCATGTAAACCAGTTTTTAATAGGGCTTCATTCTGGCCACCATTTTGTCGCAATAGCTGGGTCTACGAAAATTTGCTGTCAGAGGCTCACTAATCAATATGTTTGGACCAAAATTTAAGAGGATAATCTTGAATAACTATATTATTATTTACTTTGTTCAGAAATAAATTTATATTTACAGAATTTTCCAAAAAAATCTTAAAAATATTTTTAAAATATGTCAAATTAACCATACTTCCCCCTTAAGGGCTGCAAAACATGTGTAAATAAGTACTATTGGCTGTACTTTTGCTTATTTTGTGAATTTTAAAATAAAATTTTCACAGCTTATACTCCGATCAGAAAAGAATATTTTTGAATAATCAGCGTTTTTTCAATACACCTTAGATCTTTCTCTGCACCTGAAACGTAAGATGATGCACCAAAAAGAGACAAATGACGAATAAGAAAAATTTTTTAATGCCTATTAAATTGTCAGTCAAAGACTTAGTGTATTTATAGGTAATTTTATCTGACCAAATGATGCCCTAATTTATTGGGTTGAATCACTTAAAATTTCAGCTTAAAAAAAATATGCTGAAAAATCGATTGTTTCTTCAAACTAAGTGCATATTTTTTTCTGCTCTTAAGAAAGAAAAAAAGCACCACTGAGTAAAGAAAATTTTTAATATCTGTTAGCCCCCAAATTGAACTCCCTAAATTTATTTGATCTTATCCGATCAAAGGTTGCTTCGAAATTAAATTGGTTTGAAAATTCTTAAACCTTCTCCTAAAGAATTTAAGCTGGAAATCAAAATCTGTTCTTAGCAGCACAGGTTCCTTGACGCGCTGCGCTATAGATTTTGAATTTTTAAGCAGTCGTTTATAAAATTTTATGAAATCCATAAACAATTTTTATCATCATTTAATCAACGGAAATTGGAGCCATGATTTTTATTTAGATCTCCTCCTTGCACAGAATACGTTTGTGTTTTATATTTTACTGATGAGCGATGCAATATTGTATAACGGCATCGAAATTAACCCGAAAAATTGAAAGATTTTTGAAAATATTTGAAAGGGGCTAAGAGTTAAACTTAATATCATTTGTTTGAGTATTGCTTCTGGAGCTCCTAAAAAAGGAAAGAAATACACATTCCACTCAATTAGCATAGTAGAAAAATTAAAAATTTACCCAAATAATAACGAAAACCAGTTGAGTAGAACACTGTTAATTTTCAAGTCACGAGCAAAACTACAGGAAAAACAACAACTAATTCATGCAAAACACTTTCCAAAAGTGAATTTTTTCCTAATGGTCGAAATTAATAGCTGAATATGAATATGATAAATGAATAGTCACGCCTTTTTTGCTACCCAACTAACTCTCCGGCATAAAATGATTTTTTAATTTATTATTTGTAACCATGGAAGCTCACTGCTTCTCGTTAGGGAAGTTACGAAAGAAAAAAAAACTCCTGGGACCTACCTCACCTAATCATAACGGTTTTATGCAATCTTAAATTGAATTTTTTTCCTAGCTAAGCTACAATGAAGCTTGGCGAGTGGCTATGCCAGCCCATCAAAATATTATGACGAATGCTGTAACGAATAAAAAAATAAGATATTTCTTCCCTCGATTAGCTGCGGCAAATTGCATACACGTGAGTACGCGCAATGCGCGCACACATGTTTCCTTCATTTCTCAAGTTAATTGTTTATTGCTCTGTCCATCATATCCACCTCGTTCAGCGTGAGTACGAAATATTGCCGCGAAACTATACCTACCTAGCCAACAGAAAGTGCTAATAACAATTTTATTACGTGCCGGCAAAAGTACAATATTGACTTTTATAGGCGAGCCTTTCGCATAATATTGCAGAGGAAATATGAAAAAGTCGGAAGCAACCATTATGGCATTATAATGCTGCAAATAGTTGAGACCTATTAGTTGAGCATGATGTTGATAGTAAATGTTGAAACAGTTTGACGCGAAAATATCGGCTGTTGTTTATCCCTAGAATAAAAAAAAAGTTATTCAAACCTCGTTAGTGTACTTAGTATCTGTTCTAATGCGTATCAAAATTATTTGGAAAATTTTTGTCTGAATTTTCTGTAGTAATTTGGAAACGAATATTTAAAAGATATATTTAAATTTAAAAAAAAATATTTAAACTTAAAAAAAAATTAAAATTAAATATTCCTCGGTTCTTAAAATTCAAACTATCGAATCAAGAAGTGTGAAATATAAAATAAAATATTTGTATTCCCCACATTATTAATTCTGCGCGTCACTGTATTATAAATAAACGTACGTAACCAATGCTCCTCATCAGTCTAGTAGCAGATCAACTTAAAGTTGATTGTAAAATCATGCATCATCTAATCTTTATTGCTTTAATTGAATGGATTAGAAAAACAGATGATATCGCAATATGCTTGCCTGATAATACAAAAAAATCACCAAAAAAACATTTTCGTACGATCATCCACTGTTAGGCTTTCGTAATAACGCTCGTTGCAAAAAGTAGGAAAATCAGTATACCTGTGGACTTTATGATTTGTGCCTACGTAATTAATCGATTAATTAAACGAAAATTGATATAACTTCCGTGTCAACAACGTACGAGTCATGCAAGTCCAATTTTTACGAGTTCATTTTTTCTGCCGAAATTGACCATTGTCCACTTGTTAGGTGCTACCGAAATTGTGCAATTGCTCATGACTACTTGTGGGTTAATGGCGCGCTAAAAATGTAAAATAAATTGGCTTTCTATTTGCTTACGAATCGTTTATTTTGCAGAGTTAGTACTCATGATTTTTTTATTGCCGTCTTTGTCCATTTTAGTTGAAATGGTGAACTTCAACTGGTGACGAATGTGCTTGACGATAAGACAATCAACGAGGGTTAAGAGGCAATCTGTTTGATATGTTTGCATCTTGATACGTACTTGTCTTTGTTGAGTGAATTTGGAGATAGCTAATCACTGAAAAATAATTTTGATGGATGAGGAGTAATTTTAAAAAAGAAACAAAGATATGTATGCTGCCAAAAAATTAAATTTATAAATAAAAATTATCATGCAATATGTTGCACCAACTAAACTCTCTGAAAAAGAAGTATAAAAACATATTTTTTAACGTAGCTGTTAAATATATATAATAATTTTTATTTTACACTAATACCACTGTAGGCTTAAGAACCATTAAAAAAAACAAATCAAAAAAATTGAAAAAAAATCCTTCCTTTTCCTTATCGATTATAAAAAAAATTTCTCACTCAAAATAATAATATTTTTTTCTGGTCTAGAAATCGTATACCAAATACTTAACAAGGATTGTTTTGACTGGTTGTCGCGCTCATATTTTATTAATTTTTAAAACTGAAAATTGTTGGGTTAAAATCTGAGTTTTTATTAAATTTTGGTTATTGACTGTCAGTATAAGATAAACTGATTTTGTATTATTTTTGGACCTGACTGAGAAAAAAAACTTCACCATCTTCAAGAATTGTATATTACTTGACGGCTAATATGTCTGCCATTTTTTTGAATTTTTTATACGCTTTCTTTTTTAAATTCTTGTATTTGCATTTGTATAAAATAAAAATTATTTTATATATTTAACATCTGCGTAAAAGAAAACATTTTCCAATTTTTATTCATTTTTCCCAGCGCCGAAGCTGTGTAACCATTTTTATGTGTTCATTAAAAACCAGCATATTTTTCAGAAATTATTTTCGACCGAATCTATCATGGAAATATTTTTCCTAGTATTTTTTCCAAAAAATTGAAGTATTTTCTTCTTAAAATGGACTTATTTGTTTTGTAGAATATTTGCATAAATTTCTTTACAATTTCATTGTGGAATTTGCGTTCAAAATTAATGTTAATTATTTGGTGGACTATTAATACAGTTTTACATTCCGAAAAATGTGCTTCCGTGAAAAATTCTTAAAATTTTGGCAAAGAAATATGTTGATAGCAATTTTCAAAGATTCTAGAGAATTGATTTTTATGACTTGTTCCAACAAAATTTAACATCTTTTTTTCAAAGTGTGATTGCGTTTTTTAAAATATTTTAACAAACGAAACTTCATGATTTCTTGGTAAATTTATCCCAAATATCAGTGCAATATTTTTTTCTTATTTGTAATTTTTATCTATCATTAAATCAAAACAAAATCACCAAAAATTTAAACTTCTCAAAAGGACACATTTTTGAAGAGACGTTTTTGTATTAATTTATATTATTGAATTTTTCAAAAAGATTTTCAGCTCGAAGGCACCAAAAAATCATACGTATTCCGAAAAAAAAAATTTGGAAGGAAATTTCATAAATTTTTAGAATAATTTGTTCGCAAAAAAGGATCATGTTTTCTAAATTAAAAAAAAAATGATCAAAAATAACTCTAAACATTTCTTAGTGGTTTCTCGATACACTTTTCTGAAAGTCCATTGCAAATTTTTTTTAGTACATTTTTCATCACCAAAGCAACTAATTTGACGAGACATTAAAACTAGTTTTTATCCAAGAAAAGTTTAATGCATTGGTTTTATTTGAAAGAAATTTCAGGTTTAAAAATAAATAAATTAAATGAAATCTATCAAATCAAAAGTTATTAAATGAAATCACAAATAGAACACTGTGGCAAACATTCAATCGAAATATACATATACTAATTCAAAATATATTCAGACTTAATAAAATGATCATCATCAATAACACACCAGCCCGAATCGTGCATTGTTTTCCTGTTAATAAAATGATAATGCTTTTTAAATCAAATTCAATATAAAGTTATACAAAAAGTATAATCAAAAATCTACTGATGATGATATTGAGGCATCCTTTTAATTTTTCACTATCGAATTTCAGTTCCAAATCAATTGCAATTGTTCGAAATCATTCTTAACATAAGTATGCCATCATTTTCATCTTTTCTGATCTTCGACTGGTATTTCTCAAATGTAAACAATCTAAGTTTAAATCTATTTAATCTGTTTAATTTTCAAAACCGTATTCACATTCTATTTGCAAGAAAAATCGCGTTTATTGTAAAAGATGCTACACATGACGAATTCACTCAGGAATCGATGGAGTGTGACTCAAGGAATTAGTTTGAGATGCAACACATGAGATCATGCCAGAGAAAAGTAAATATAGAAATGAGGTACAGTCAATTGTTGAACAACTACGAATGTATGAATAATCGAAAAATGACCCCATACCGGAACTGCTTTTCTGTGCAGAAAAATGTTCAGAACTTAATTAATTTATTTTTATAAACCTGAAGAAAAAAAACGATTGTAGCTAAGGTAAAAATATAAAGTTACTGCCAGTTTGCAGACAAAAAATATTGATCGGATTTTACACTTCTTTCTTGAATGGCACGAACATGAATTTGCAATCAAAATACTCACTCCTAAGAATAAATTAATCAAATTGCCCATTCAGCTTTCCGCTCTTTCATATTATCAGTTTCAGAAATATGCTTGGCCTTGATCGACCTTTTCATATGTAGAACCCACTTTTCCACCCAGCTATCGAAATACGAACGCATGCAAGCCGAACACCACCACCCAAGCTGTATTTCTGCTAACGCTATGTTAACATTCTGCTCGCAAGCACTGCACTCTGCAGCACGTGACTACCACACATAATTTCATTGGTGATGTCACAAGCCCCGAATTGAACAGATACATTAACATCAGGTATAAATAATGTTGCCGAAGAACATGCAAATCAACATGGATCGTCCATATACTCAATGTTGCTAGCACGCATGCCTAAAGATACAGAGATACAAATTTTCCCGCTTGGCAGCAAGTCTTGTCTCACATGCATAGTCAGTCCCCGAGTTCCACTGAGGAAAGAAATTCAGGTTTTCATGCCGAGCCAAAGTATCTGAGTGAATTGTGAATTGTTGAGTACGTTATTTCATGTTGCAGATACTCGACGGTGGTAGTATACGGGTGGCTCGCGTTCAAGCAACATGGATAGCAGAGTACGCGGTACCATCAAACGTAATTGATATTGAACGGTGATAGACTGGTGCAGTTCTTTAGATATTCCGCGTAGGTGGACAAGTAACTGTGCCGTGGAGGATGTTATAGGCTGATAAGTGTTTGTCATCGATTTGACGGTAACACAACTTCTTGGAATCGTTTTGAATACGAGCCAAGAATCTATTCGTGAATGGGGAAGTCAGAGATTAACATATGCAACTTTAGAGTGAACGTACGAATTATAGTGATATTTTATTGGATCTTATTCAGTTTCCCAATGCAGAAGTGGTGAAAATGTGTGTTCTAGTCTCAGTGCCAATTTGTTGAAAAGGAGTTGCTCTATGAGTTTTGCCATTGATGATCCTATTCGGATTTGACGAAATACGCTCGTTACCGATTTAACACAAGTTATTTGTGAATTTATATCATAAACATCATATCCCAATTAGAAAAACAAGAGAAATATTCACTCAACAATTATTCCCAAAGAACTAAATCTCGTGAAGAAATCTACCAACTGCCCAATTTCAAATACACTTTCTTGCCAATCGTGAAATAATAAAAATGTGTTGAAATTCGCAGCTATAATCAATCGATCTTACACCATATATATGTGAGATTGTGATAAACAATTCAAAGTGCCGTGAAAAAAAAACAATCTTCTTCATCATGTTGGCCGTGAAAAATTTCTTTTTACCAGAGCGAAAAGCTCCCGATACCACGCAGCGATTTTCACGTATGCCAGAAGCGTTCTTGCGATCGATTCGACGTCGATCGTTGCGTGTTAAACGTGCCAAAAGTTTGGTAGTGGCTGATCGTGAAAAGCGTAAATCTGGTGAGTAAACAACAGCTCAAGAACAAGTATGATCATTAAGTATTCTTAATTAATTTAGCAGCACACCCTAAAATCCCAACTGATTTTTTTTTGAAAAAAATTAGTTAAGTTTACATATCACTCAGATGATCGCAACGGTTACAAGAACTGGTTATTCAATATCAAATGTTTATATCTATTCCGGGATCAGTTATTCATGACATGAAGACTTTGTCGTAACCATAAATCAATTGGGTCTGATGGTCTATAACTGGTTTTTATGCGTGGAGCCGCAATACTCGAGAATCTTGTCTGGTTCGCGGATAGTAAGAGTGGTAAGAAAGTGATCCACTCTTAGATATGGAGAAGTTGATCGCGAAAGACTATGTTCATCAATAATTATTTTTAGTTTGGCATCAATGCTGGTTCATTGCTACTTTTGAATAAATTAGTTTTTTATTTGCTACGGTATCTAAATATTTGAGTGATCGGATCCAATGTTATTAATCTTCTTGGACGCAGGGATTTTTCGTAGTTCAAGGGCCTTCAGTGTTACGTAGATATTTGGCTTCAAATATTTGCTTCATATTATTTGCCTTTATAGTTTTTGTTTGAACGGAATCAATTTTTAAAAAATTGCTAACGACTTGGTCTCTTTAAAAAAGGATCAGAATATGTTAACGCTATCGGTGAGTAAGCTATTTGCTACCGTTCATAGAAAAGTGTACTCAATATTAGTATATCTATGTTGGCTGTTAAGGAGCCCCTGAAATTTTCCATTAATGTGACGCATTCGGGACGATAAACACTATAAAAATGATACTTGCACAATTTATTGAGCATTCAATGGAAAAATGTATCCTCAGAGGATTCCAGCACAAAAATATTCAGTAAAGATTCTTATGAAAAAACAGATGGAAAATTAAGTAGGTACATTGTTCTTTGACTATGACCGTTATTGTGATACCAATTTGATTTCTGAACGAAATATACAGTATTCAAAGTTTTTTCGTAGGACATCCTATTAAGGGGGCAGTCTTGGTCTTTTGCATGAAATTTCAATAATTTTTTCTAATAGAAGAATTTTTCTAAATATTATAAAACTTTTGAACATTAATGAAGAAATATTAAATTTAATGAAAAAAAAAATTTTGTTCATTTTTATTGCCAAAATAGCCGCTATAGTGCGGAGGAATTCAAACGTCTGAAACAAAAAATACAAATGGCCTGTTGAAATATGTATAACTGATTGACTATAGCCCGTACCAGAATTAAACATTTTGGGCGCGAAAAAAGATCAAAATGGCGGACTTTTCAATTTTTTGACCTTATTTTTGGCAACAAAACTGTTTAATAAAATTGTTAAAAATTTATAAAAAAAAATCTCAATCTGATAGAGGCTGAAACTATGCATGTTCTGAATACTCAGTAAAAATTTAAGCCCGATTGGTAATATTGATTTTTCAAAATCGTGTCAGCCAGGTCGAAAAAGGTTTTTTTGTTAAGAAAAACGCGTTTAAAATTTAAGCACCTGCTGAACGCGTTTGCGCACACTATATTATATCCCTATATATATATATATATATATATATATATATAATTCTCGGCTTTGCGGTCAAAAATAAAAAAATTATGCACTAATTCTGCATTACATATAGTATCCAAAAATCATGTTTTTAGAAAATCGATTTTTTAGGAAAAATTGACCCAGACTGCCCCCTTAAGATTACGGTTTGACAACATATTGCAGGTTTTATATTTCGGATCGAATATTTGCCTTGTTTCATACGATCTCAAGATTACATTTCTGGACAGTGTATGCTATAGTTGTATGTAGTTTCAGTCAAAATTTTGAAACTTATAATAGAACCTTATTATAAGTTTCAAATAGATAAGATTCCCTCAATTTAAGACATAATTTCCAAACAATTTTAAAAGTTGTAGGTCTACCCAATTCATTTATAAAATATTAATAGATAGATTCGAGCAACTTACATGCTTTTGCTAAACTAGTGTCGTCAAGGAAGGAGGTAGACCACAATTTATTTTTGTCTTGCAAAAATATATAGATAAATTGATACCATACAAAACTACAATCAGTGGCTTGTCGATAATGCGACTTATCTACATCGTCAATTGATAATCAAATAAAGTGCTTTTCTACATCCTTAGATACTTTGCATTCCACAAAAGTGAATTATAGTCTGAGGGATATTTTTATAGATGTAGGTTTCATTTGAATGTGTTTTTAAAAACACAGATTTTCTGAATGTAAAATGCTATTACCATGAAAAATAGCCAATTTACGGTGGTTATTCAAGTCAAATCAAATTCATATGATTAAATTTGACTTTAGATTGGATTGCTTAGCTCACATAAATCTATTTCGTCATCTTCTCCTCGTCTGAGCTTAACAATTCTCTCATCATTTGCTCACGATTCTGCACTTAAAAATATAACAACGGCTGGTCAGTGTGCGAAGATACGTATGTACATTCAAAGTGGAATTACGGATTGAATAAGATTGTTTTCTTTAAAATTCCAAAGTTCCATCGCCATCAAGTGCAATCCACTTCTAAGCTCAGCACAATATTCCGGCGAAACTCAAGGTGAACACTTCGCCAACCACATATGCTATATTGTATCGTATGGGAATTGTAAAGTATGCTTTGGTTCAAGGTAACGCCAACCTTTCCAGCCACATTTTGGCTTCTTTTAATGCAATTCAATTGAATTCTATATATGCCGAAATGAAGAAGAAAATGAGGAAGAAACAAACAAAAATAGTAGCCCCGACTTAGGTCAACAAAGCGTATTTTCTTGCTGTTGTTGTTCTTCATCACACATTCTTCTTACGTGTATGGCTATAAACCTTCTTTCACCGCAGGCTTTCAAAAAAAATTATTTAATTTTAGCCTGGAAAAAATTCGCGATGACGGCAAAGTTTAGTGCACTCTTATATAATCCTGTCTGTACCAAAACGATAAAAAAGAAGCCAAGTAACTATGTATGTCGCTTCCAGTTCTTGCTCTGAACTGGTTCCTCTTAACTTGATAACCATATAAGGGAGTAAGTGTAATTTATACGTATCCCGCAAAGTCATATGTGTTCACATATGCAAATCCGAAAGTGACACATGGTTGATATTACGGCTATCATATCGTCCAAAAAAGGATGTCACGTTAAATCTAGCTTCGAATTGAAATAATCAGTAAACACTTTTTTTCTCTTAATGGAAAAACCAAAAATATATTGAATCGCACAATCCATAAAAGCCCTCTAATCCGCAAGAAGTTAAGATAACAACAAACAAATCAGCATTCATGCCTTGGATTGAAAATCTTAGACGGAGGGATTTTCTTTAGAACTGTCGTACGTAACACACAACTCTAGGATAAATAATTTAATTTATTTATCGCCATTAGGCTTTTACACATAAGCTGATTAGATTATCACAGATTAATGTAGTCTCTTGACGAAATTTCTATCCAATATTGCGTATCGAGTGAATTTCAATTTGTTATTTGTTGTTGAATACATCGAATTGGAATTTATGTAAGCCTGACTGGAATATGTAAATAGTCACCGCATTCAGAATAGAATTGGAATTTTTTTTCAATATTCAGACTGAGTGGTAATAAGTATGGACGCGCTGATATACTTATACATTCAATTGGAAATCCATAAAAAGGCTGTTGTAGTTTTCATGCTGAATTTAAATTTGAAATTGCTATGTGACAAAAATTATCTTGAAGAATTGGGTCGCACTTTATTTTTATCGTTTTCAATTATAGTTTGTAGATTCACTATTTATTTTGAAAGTATCAATGAGTTAGACAAAAGCTTTTAAGGAGCTAGGTCACAGTGTTAGTTACTATAGTATCTTGGCTTTTCAAAAATAGGCTTGTATGTACCTGAGAGTATTAAAAAATTAACACACACTCTTCTGAACACGATTTGCGGCCAGAACAAAATCTTCACCAGATAGTCAGTCGTAGGGTCAAATCAGAAATATATATCTAAATTTACTACATATATCGAAAAATATGTATTTTTTGTATTTTTTTTTTGAGCAATTGCAATACAATATAGCAATGTAATTCTCTTTGGATAGCAGAAATATACTCTGGAAGTGTAAGAAATTTTTTTTTTATATATATGTTATATGTTTTTTTCTGCAATAAGCAACTTTAAGGGGTGTTTTAGGTTACATTTTTTCTAAAAATCAAAACAGCTCGCAGAGATGCACCATCAGCCAAGAGCGGTATGAAAAAGAGGAAGAAATGTTGTATGGCCCAGGCATAGCAAAGTAGAGATATATAGCGTTTTTTCTTAAAATCGTAAAAAATAAACGCGATTTTCTCGAATTCATGTTTTTTAAGCTGGTGGACACGCCGCCATTTTGCTATTTTTAATGAGAAAAAAATCATTCGGGACCTGCCATAGGCACTTAACAAGGATTAATTTAGCGTGTTGTTTTTCCCCAGATGATCCAGTCACCTGAAATAATGTCCGCCGTAATTTTTTAAAAATGGTCTGGGTGAAAAAACAAGAAAAAAATCTTTAAAAAAAATATTTTTGTACATTCAAAGTACCAATTAACATACGTACAAAATTTCAGAATGACATCTCTCTTCTCTCTATTGAAAAAATGGTTAATTTTTTTTAGAAAATCGTACCCTAAGATGAAAGTCTTGAAAATACACGTCATTGTGGTGTTGACGATTTTGTGGAAATGGCTTATCTGAAACAAAAGGATCAAAGGATTTCATCGTGGTTCTGACAATGAGAATCGTTCGACTCATAATTATAAATTTTCATGCAAAAACACCAAAATGGAAGATGTTTAAACAAAATTTTGAAAAATAGAATTTCTTTTGGGGGTAATTTGATGCCGCAATTGATATTCTGAAAAGTTTTGTACGATAGCCCTATATGTGTTAAATATATAATTAAAATTTGGTGAGGATTGGTGTAGTAGTTCTTCCAAAAACACTGTATAAAAAAATGTTTCGAAAAAATGCGTTTAAAATTTTTTTTAATAGAAAAAGCTAACTAATCTAATACTAATACCTGAAGCTAGTTTACGATGCCAGCACCATAAGGTATTCCTTCAGCTTCTTCAAGCATGTCATTTTCCTCAAGACGAGCTGCTCTTCGTTAAGTTCTGGCTTCTTCTGAACCTTCAGAGCCGCGACAGTCAGCATGGTATATTCGCGACGAATCTCGCGAAGGTGCAAAATTCATGACATTTTGACCAATTTTTAATCCCATTGTCTCCATAATTGAGTATTGATGCATATCCTTCATTACACATACAAACTGGTTGCAATTTCATTTATATAGTTATATAGTTTATAGCCTTTTTGATTTTTTTAAGTCTCAAGTTTTCGATACTTACACCAGGAATCAGCTCCTTCTGGGCAATATGAATGCTGCGTATTTTTATCTGTTGAGATCTTGTGAAAGTGGCCGAAATACTTATACGCATTCCTTCTACAAAATCAACGTTTCTACAAATTGCTAAACCGTAACACGTAGATAAATTCTTCATCAATTTTATTGTGAATTCTACCGGCTTTTTATAAGGTATTTTCAGGGGTGGCTATTATATATAATTGAAATTTTATTTTTGATAAGTAGGTTGCCCCCTTAATACTCCAAACTCATCGAATTGTTTTCCATTATGTTGTTTGTCAAAATATTTGCGTAGAATTTAAAAAAGATAATTTTCACTATATACTTTATTTCTCACATTTCGACCCGTGTGTGTATGTGCGTCACTGTTTCTCAGTTGTCTGGTAAATGTCTTCGTATCTATTATTTGCAAAAACAGCTTCAGTCAGCTTTACATACATATATTCTCTTATCACGCAATGCCAATGTCATTGAAGCATAACAACAACTTGAACACCTAGCTGATAGATTTCATCCGCTAAAATACATATGTTATCGATTTTTCCTTCTATCTACGCAATCATATGTAAGTATATATAACGTACATGGTTGTTGCTCGTCACTATATACACGCAAAACTACTCACCGTTTCAATTTAATTTTATAGTTTAACTGATTACTTGCTAAGCTAAGACTTAGACCATTAAAAGAATGTTTTTGTATTCAAACTTAAATGAATTTCCCCACCAAAACTACTGGAGTCGTCAACTTTGTGCTTGTGTTTTATAATAAATCATTAAAATGGAATTTTACGTCCGCTCTTTGGAAGATAAAAAAAATTAAACCACGATAGTATCTGCCATGTCTTCGGTGCGACAGGTAAAATCTAATTGTTACCCCGAATTGTGATAAGATAACAAACAAACCACCAACAAAGTACGACATTAAACTGAATCTTCCACTCTAATTGACTTCCCTCTCAAATGCAAGAAGTTCGGGAAGTTATTATATCGCGTTGCTCGCAGAAAATGAAATTATGTTTGTACATTTTCTCGCTCCCTTCTTACATTTAATATGTATGTATATCTTCTTCGTGATTTTGTTTATCTTTATTATGCTTTTCGTCTTGCCATTCATTAAAAATAACTCAAATTTAAGTAGTATCTTCTCATAAATTCATGAGACTGAAAATTGGTTCTTGCCTTCGTGGAACGAATAGAAAAAAACTTTCGCCCCATTTTCCCGCCGAAATCGTACAATTGGATTTATGTTTGTCGGCGTACCAAGCAATGAGATTGCATCGCAAACAATAAAACTAAATGAAATACAAAAAATAGCAACAACAGAAAAAAGAAAATCACAATTTTTTCCAAATAGAATTTTTTTTTAACTAGTCTTCAACATTTATTTCGTTGTGCTGATTGATCGACTCGCAATTGTTCAACTTGAGAATAATCCATTATATGTTGATGATGTTGCAGCATTCTGGGCCACATTCAACCCGGAGTTTAGTCCAAGACGAAAGCCAGTGAATAGTTGTTGTGAAAGTTTAGTTATTGCTGCATAAATCTTCAGTTGTTAAGCGTAGATTTGGAGAAATGTTAGTACATATTATCTTTGCTTCAATTGCCTGAAAGAAGCTAAACAATATAGCTCAAATGTTGCAACAATTATAAAACGTGAATATGCTGGAATAACGAATTCGGTCGGAGTGTGCTGCCATAATTTCTTTAATGATCATGAAAACTGTTCAGGACATTTGCAGTTGATGTGTTGTGTAACTGAACTGAGGAAAAAAGCTTATCTCATTATCTGCTTGTTGGAAATACGAGTATATATTGCGGGAAAAAAGGTGAAGAAGCTATTAAAAACGTGTGACTCGAAATAGTAATTAAATGAAGCTTTACAACCGCATTAAATAAATGAGATGGGTGTAAAACTAAGTAATAGGTTTCGTCATAATCTGCTTAGCTTTAATGCATATGGATGAAAATTATACACAAAATTTAAAAGCTTATAAAATCACCGCAATCTACTGACCGTGTGAACTTGAACTAAATTAAACGAGGATTTTCTACGAATTTTCAAGGTTAATTTTTTGATTATTTTTTTGAAGTGTAAGAACCTTTGATCGTAGAAAACAATTACTTCAACCCTCCGAGAACACATCTATTTTTTTCTTCCACGAAAAACATTCTGGATCAATCTGACCCAATACATTTTTTGAACGTTTACCATTTCACAATGACTGGATCCGTTGTCTTGAAAAAAATCTAAGTTATACTTTAGACCCGATAAAAATAATTTATGCAATATTAAATTATTGTTGATGTCTTTAAGATGGTAAAAAAAAATTTTTTTTTAAACAAACGTGAATTTTGCGGGTTTTTTTAATTTGTAATATTTTTAGCTAAAAATTTATATGGAAACTCTCAAAGTATGCTAAAATAACATAATGAAAATATTCTCATCTGCATTTTTCGAAAAAGAAAACTTTTTTTAAATTTGAAATTAATGGGGGAGGCTATGGTATTTTATTTTAATTTTTGCATTTTTTTTTTGTATTATTTTATTTGATAGTAGAACTCTTCGAAAATATTCAGTAAAATTTTTAGGTCGATTGGAACAAAACTGACCGAGTTACAGGATTTTATAACTCTGTCGACGCGCTATAAACTGTAAATCGGCCGTTTCTGTTTTTTGAAACGCGTTTTTTCAACACTTAGCTTTTTCCTCAAAACCTATTAATCTGATCCTTTTCAAGTTTTGAACACGTGTTCCTTACATAAATCACGAGGTAATCACGTCAAGATATTTTATTTTAAATTATTATAATTTGTTTTATAATAACAAATTTATGGATTTTTTAATAATTTGTTTTAAAAAAATCGTCTTTTACTGACTTCTTTAAAAAAATCTATCTCGTGTTTACGTCGGAAAAATCGTAAACTATCAACTGTCATCAGATAATCGGGTGATGAGTTGAGGTGTCTACGAAAATTTGCTATCAGTGGCTTAATAATCAATATTTTTCGACCAAAATTTTAGAGAGTATTCTTGATTAATTGTATTATTATGTACTTTGTTCGAAATTAATTTTTATTCACAGTATTTTCAAAAAAATATCTTAAAAATATGCTTAAAATATGTAAAATCAACCATACTCCCCCCTTAATGAATATTTTGAGTGGAAAACTACGTGAATTTATTAAATAAAACGATCAAAAGATATTTCTTTCATCACTTTAATGATTATTAACGAATAAAATGCATCAATAAATCTGTGAAAAACCATTTTTAAGTATTTTTAATTATAATCATAATAATGAAAACATTATTATTCTCCGATACAATCGTTGAATTTTGCAAATTATTACTTACCTTAAACTATATTACCAAAGCCTAAAAGGCCACCCACTTTTCAAGTTACTTTACGAGTTTTTCGATCGAAATGTTTTTATGGGTCAGATTGAACCAGTCTGTTCTCGGTAGGTTAAATGAAGGATGAATTTTGGTAGCAATTTTAAAAAAATCTAGTTAATTTAATTTCGAAATCAGTCATGAATGCAAGAAAACTGATAAAGTTCATTGTATCCCCCAGAAACAGAACAATGGATTGTTTCAAATTATATGTTATACATTTTTTACCATTTTCCATGTATCTGCCGATTTTTTTTCTCGAAAATAAAACCTTGAATAAATCAAATTCAAATCTAACCATCCTGACCGTCTCATTCAATAAAATTTAGCACAAATTTCAATTTTGACTGACACGACCAACAACTCAAAAATACAATTTGAAAACGTAGCAAAAACATCATTTCTCTGCTTCCGCAAGCTAAGATTCCATAAGAGCTTTTTCCAGGTCATCTTAATTAATAATTACGTCGTTGAGTGGCAAATATATGTATATGGTATTCTGTGTCGTATGTGTATACAGCAAAAACGTGTATTCAATATTCTAGCAACCGAAAATTGTGACCTGATTCTAGCGTCATTTGAAGTTTTCCAACGATGACGTCATCGTACCGTAAACATACATACATACTTGTGGAAACTGCAGAAGCGTAGAACACTTAGCGGAAAATTGCTTGAACATGTTCAAGGTAATCGGGGTCTTATTCAAGAAAGTTATGCAGCATTAAAAGCTTTCCGCGGAAAGAAAATGGAAAAAAGTTTATGTATTAACACCAGCTGCAAACAGTGTGTATATGCCAAAAATTAGTGTTTGTTTACGATTAGTCAGTCCTTGTGCCTGTTTGCAAAATTAAATTTTTTAATTGGGCAATCGATGTTTACACAAATTTTACAAAATTTGTTTATTCGTCTTTGAACAGCGATATTTTCAACCTCCTCTGTATATCATCATTTTTCATCAACATTTCGCATTTAATTTCGTCACCTCAAAAAAAAATTTGCATTAAATTTCGCATTAGTGCAACAGGTGATAATTTGCTGTTCGCAATTACTCGAAGTGAACCTAAACAAACAGAAGTATTTAGAGATTTGCAAAGATCAAAGCGTTCAGTATGTTGCCAAAAAAATAATTTCGTGTCCAATCCGTTGCAAAAGTTCAACCAAGCAAAATTTGAGAATTGTGTTTGATTGCAAGATCTGCATCATAAAATCAATAGAAATAATTATCTGAATTAGAAGCTACAAAAATTTGACGAAAAAGCAACTAATCATGTGATCGAATCGCAGCTGTGTGCCAAGCGAGTTAAATTATAAATTCAAAACATTGTTAAGATTCTTTCACGCTACTTTAGATACACAGTTCCGTTTTGTCTCAATCAGTTTTATCGGATCGAACACTTTAATGGTGGATTATTTTCATTTAGTGTACACATCACTCCGCAATCATTATCAACGCATATTTTGTCGTATTTCCGGTGATGATTTCACATTATTTTTTAATACAGTACATATTACATGCATACAATATAGAGAAATTTCTTCAGATAATTGGAGTCATATTCTGAATATCAATGGGAGATAGGCTCATTGCTGCTTGTGCACGACCATTATGGATTGTGGTCATTAAGGTCTTGGCCAGCAAAATAAAATAATCTAACTTCATGGACAATTCATCATAGCCGAATCATGCATGGACGCAGTAGAGTCTGCCTCTACTTACATACTGAGATTAGGTCAAAGAGGCGGAAAATGGTCGGGTCGCGGTACCATTTTCGGTTGATTTCCTGTCCACATCCTATGATTGAATGTGCTGATTGGTATTATTGTATCCATAGACTTACTGATTAAGATAGAATTGGAACAAATCGGATTGGAGCTTTGTTATCATCGGATTAGATCAGGCTCTAGGTCAGCATGTAAGAAAATTAATATTTCTACTACACTACGACGGATCTGTAAAAAAACTACTACATTTGGCCGTTGATTTTTGCCGGAAAAGTTGTGTAATAATTCGTATAACAATAATTGACTTATGCTCCTTCTCAAAATAATTGGAAACATTAAAAAAAATCGATATGTTAAAAATTTTTTTTAAAAAAATCGTATTTTTTTCTACATTTCTCACTCCTTACTTCAAAACGGGCCTTTTTGAGCAATAAAAGTTGCAAAGGAAATTGCAAAATTTTCTACAAGATAGAATTGGTTGAAATTTTTAAAACATTTAACCCTTGCCACAAAATAGCAACAAATATTTTTAAAAAAAATAGGAAAAAATCCTTTTTTTATGTAATTTTTTTACCATTTAAAATGCACCTGCGACCTTCATAGTTCGCCTAAAAAATCTTTATAGTATAATTAAACAGTACACCAATTTTTATCAAAAAAATTAATTAAAAGAAACTTAAACATAGAATTTTGAAAAAAATTTCACATATAAAACGTCTATCACATGCACTTTACAAAATTAATCGGATTATTAGGGTAGCCTCAGGATTTTTTGCTAAACTTGGTAATAAACTCTAAAACAATGCTCAGCGGCTGCGGATTCAGTTGATGAAAGCATGGCTCCTCCGACTGAATCCGCAGCCGCCTAGCACTGTGTGTGTATGGATCGATTTGAAATTTTGACAGTAACTTCGAAATACCAAAATCTAGTAAAGTACGTAGGGATTTTTTGATTAATTGTTTATTTTTAATTTGTACGGCTAATTTTTTTTGTCAAAAATCGGTTTTTCAAAACAACGGCATTTTGTTAAAAATTAGATTTAAAAAAAAATCTACGTATTTCACTAGCTATTAGTATGCACTTCAAGAAAAAATTTAGATTTTTGTTCTAGGAGCGACCGTTCGAGAGAAAAGTTACCGGTAACTTTTTAAAGGTGAATCACACAACAGCCGAATACGAGGTCCTGTGACCGCCGTTTTAGGGAAAAAAACCTTTTTTTGTTGTACTTTTTGAGTTATACAATATACTACCATAAGCGGGCTTGGTGTTTTTTAATTCATTTACTAACGAAAAATCATGAAAAAGGGGGTCTCTTGAGTAGTGTTACCCCATAAGCTTAAGTTTCTGACTTGCACGCTTTCAAAAATTTTGAGTTTTTTTAATTAATTTAGATTGCACAATTAATATACGCAATGTACTGAATCGATTTTGATGAAAATTGAAGTACTGTTTAATAACACTATAAAGATTTTTTAGGTGAACTATGAAGGTCGTAGGTGCATTTTAAATGGTAAATAAATACAAAAAAGAATTTTTTCCTGTTTTTTTTTAAAATATTTATTGCTATTTTGTGGCAGTAGTTAAACGTTTTAAATTTTTCAACCAATCCTATATTGTAGAAAATTTTATTGCGCAACTTTTATTCCCACATCACTTTGCTCTAAAATGAACCGTTTTAGAATGAGAAAAGTAGGAAGTAGGTACGATTTTTTAAAAAATAATTCAAACATTTCGATTTTTTCCAATGTTCCCACCTTTTTTGAGAGGGAGCATAAGTCAATTATTGTTATATGAGTTATTCCACAACTTTTCCTTAAAAAATCGGTGTGCAACCCCACCCCTTTCAATGGCGAACTGAAAACAGATCCGCCCTGGTCTATAATGTGTACTAATAGTTTGAGCTTTAATTTTGTCCAAGTAAGTACCATTTCTACAAATCAAATACTGCATCTTGTGATCGCATCGATGGAAGCAGTTAACATGCAATTATCTGCGAATTTTCAAGGAAATAAATACAGTTTTGACTAACCTTACTATATTGTAAAATATACACGTATCTTCGGGATCACGATGAAAAATACTGTTGGCCAACGTCTGACTGCGATTGCATGGAATGTTTGACTTTGATGTACCAGAATACTTAATGCAGATGAATCTGTACCAATTTTATCCTGCGTATATCAACCACTTCCTGTTTCGTTCCTTACATGTTCACCAGAAATTGCTACGCAATCCTCAATTCGATCAATTCACTCAGCACCATGCGTAAATTGCAATTATTCACATATTGATTGGTTAAAATTGTTGCATCCGACATCAGCGCGAATATGTAGTTATCATGTGTTGAATGGGCAGGAATGTATATATAGTATATTCAATTTAGAGAGGGTCTATGTCGTCGGGAGAAACCACAACATCATGCCCAAGACTAACCGCAAACACGCCCTTAACTTCAACCAGGAGCTTAGCGTATGCAAATGATATGTGGGGAGATA
Source organism: Oxycera nigricornis (assembly GCA_963942545.1). Taxonomy (NCBI): domain Eukaryota; kingdom Metazoa; phylum Arthropoda; class Insecta; order Diptera; family Stratiomyidae; genus Oxycera; species Oxycera nigricornis. Next base: position 6,341,749 of record OZ012661.1, read on the forward strand.
TGTGCGTGTTTGGTACGAATCATGCGGTTATATGTATAGTGATGAAACAGGAAGAAGGGCAGCTCAATATGGAAATTGAAAGACATGAAGATAATATGTTTGATGTGTCATAAACCACAATGCATTAGAATATTCTGTTTTCTAGCTAGGCGAATTATACTGCTATGATAAAATATAGGATTGGTTTCGTAGAAGTTGACATGAAATTTTCATAACATTTAAATATTTTAGTATATCCTCGGTTCCTACCTTTAAAAGCCCGTCTCTGCAAAAAGAGGCACTCACTTTCGCGACTTAATGGCCATCGTGCAAATGCTATCTGCAACATTGCACTGAACAGATGCAATATCATAAGATATTTTATGTTGCCGTGCCATGTACCATGTCCTGTTTGCAGCCACAACTTTTCAACTTGAATTTGTTAAAATCAATTTCCTCCGGGCACTTCTTGTTCTTGTGCCGACAACGAACGAGGTCAGATATGTTTTGGGACGTCTCGTAAATTTCACGACAAGTTGGCCCATTATGTTGGAGACAGAGGTTGGTACTTCACAATTGCAACACTCACCACATAAATTTCGAATTGGATTTTGTGCTGATGAGGCGTTCGTGCTAAATGTCCGTAACAGCCCAGTCACGAAAAAGATTTCTATATATAGATGCAACTGCTGTAGGATAGTGGAAAAAAATACACGACCACGACCTTTCTCTAGTCCCTTTCTTGGCTATCATGCAACAATAAATGTACGAAAATGCGCATAACGAGAAAGCAGCCGGTCGGTCATCCACCTTAGCGAAAAATGCACATCTTGATGGAATCGGTTGCACGAAAAACACTGAAGTAGCTACGACAACAGGAACAGCAACAAAGGAACCTCCGAAGAACTGACCTGATTTTGAGTAATCTGGGCAGTTGTTACATGGCCCGGGTTGAATTGTATCTTGTATCTGTGCTGTTGAATTCGGAAGCAAACTGCACAATATGCCCTATAACTAGGTCGATAGTTTACGATGACAATTTCTTTTCTTGGCAATTTCTTCCTTACCTAAAGGAAAATGTGAATTGATTCAATTTCCCCTCGTTGGTTGCATCATTCAGATCTCATTAGAGAGAAATTTGTAAAAGGATTTTTCCGTATTAGCTGTTTTGTTGATGATGGTCCGGGCCCCGAACATAAAGTATGGAAATGACTGACTGGTCAACGTTAGATTTTTGACATCCTGCTGGGAGGACATCATCTTAAAGACCGTTCGCTTTGATGGTAGATCAAAGACAACAATTTCGACCGAATGCAACTTGAAAAGCGGATCGTCAAACAATGTAGGATAATTCGACAAGGACGAAATACGATGAATTGAAGAAAGTAGATGGACGTATCTCCAATATGTACGTGTCGAAAGTGACGAATATTATGAGGGTCTTTGTGTAGTAAACTTTATTGCTGCTCGTTTGATATTAAAATTCAATATAGGATGTTTGAACTTCGGCTGCTGCTGCTTTCGATAAGACATTTGTTGGTTTTTATGATAATTCAAAGTGGAAAAGATAATGGAGTCGGGACATTTAAATTTCTTTTTCCATGCTGAAACCATTTAGTTGTTGCTGATTTATTTGCAAAAGGTTCGATATTATTTACAGAACGTTGGGTTTTTTTTCAAAACGTTGGACTCAATGGAGGTTACTGTAAAGTGCTTAGTTTTCATACTTGTTCTCGTCTTTCAGAAAAATTAAAGTAAGATATTTCACTAATGAAATTGAAGCATGTTTATAATTATTCATATATGTGCTTGTTTCCTTATCGAAAAAAACGTCTGATTGTGTGTTGATCAGCATAAGTAGCCGTGAACTCAGATAGTAGAACTTGGAAAGTGAGTATCTAAGTACATATCTTGAAATATCTTATCACCCTATTTTTCATTAAAATCGGTAAATATTTCAAAGTACTTGTGAATAATCTTGTGAGACATGTAAGTGCAGACATTTGATAAGCTTCTTCCAAAGAAAATATGATAGACATCTTTGTTTTCTGATCATACTGAACGGAAAGCTTCTTTGAAAAATAATATGATAGTCACCTTTGTGTTCTGGCCAAACTTATCGAAGATTCTGATAACCCTTAGTAAAATAAAAGAAAGATCCTTTTGCTGGATGTTTATAAAATTTCCCAATTGATTTAGACATTTTCCCAAATGATTTGATCTTTTTCCAAATGAGTTAGACTTTTTCCCGAATCATTTAAACGTTTTGCCAAATGGTTTGTACTTTTTCTCCAAAACGTATGAATTTTTCCCCAACAGATTTAAGAGGGCAGTCTGGATCTTTTGCATGGAATTTCAATATTTTTTTATAAAGAGCAGTATTTAATTAAATATTATAAAACTATTGTACGTTAAAAAAATGAATACTAAATTCTATGAAAAAAAAAGTTTTGTTCGTTTTTATTGACAAAATGGCGGCTACATCGGAGACCTGAACGGAACGCCTGGATCAAAAAATCTAAATGGCATGTTAAAATATAACTAATTGGCTAGCAGAATTAAACATTTGGAACGAAAAAGATAAAAAATGGCGGACTATTCAATTTTTTTATCTCTTTTTTGCAACAAAACTGAAAAATAATATAGTTAAAAAATTATTAAAAATTTCTTTAACTGGTAGGGGCTGAAGCTTTATATTTGCTGAATATTCAGTAAAAATTTCGAACCGATCGGTAATATAGATTTTTCAAAATCGTATCATCCAGGGCGAAAAACGTTGTTTCGAAAAAACGCGTTTAAAGTTTAAGGGTCTACCCTCTTTTATCAGTGTAAAAACAGGTCATTTTTAATATTTTTTTAGATAGGTTTAAATTATAAATATTGACAAAAAGGGGTTACACTCTCGAAATACACAAAAAAAAATTATTCATTTATGCGAGTTTTTATCAATGAAAATGAAAAAAATATCGAAAAAACGAGAGGGGTGTGCGCTGTTGATGAAATTTTCGAGATGGTTGGTCTCAAACAAAAAAAAATAGTTTTAGGTTCAGTATGTTAATAGCTGTAGCGAGAAAAGAGCAATTTTTGAATTTTTGCAAAATTGACAAAATGGCGGACATTTTTCGAAAAACTACAAAAAACATGATTTTTTCACCGTTTTTGGCCAAAAAAAAATATTTCAAATCAGAATTTTGAAAACCTCCTATTCGCGCTATAGCTGTAATCATAAAGAATGTCTGGTAAAAATGTGGTAAGAATCGGTTCAATAGTTTCCGAGATTTCATCAACGCGGCTAAAGTTTTTTTTTAATGAATAGTCTCGCTCGGGCGACAAAGTGAAAGTTGCCCACGGTTAGACTGCTCCGATGTGTATAGACTTTTAATATGGTATTTCTGTACATATATATATATATATATATATATATATATATATATATATATATATATATATATATATATATATATACTTTCCAAAAATGCAATAAAAATCGATTTTTTGAAAATTATAAAGAGGGTAGATCCCTTAAGCACCTGCTGAGCGCACTCACACACGCTCTATTGTATCGCTATATATATATGTGTGTGTGTGTGTTTGTGTGTGTGTCGGCTTTACTGACCAAAATAAAAATTTGCACACTAATTCTACATATAGGTTCATAATGCTTAAAAATCATGTTTTTAGAAAATCAATTTTTGGGAAAAAAATTACCCAGATTACCGCCTTAAGCTTACGGAATCGAATATTGTCCTTGCTTTAAGTGATCTAAAGGTTACATTCCTTAACAGTGTATGTGACGATTGTATGTAGTTTCAGGCAAACTTTTAAAAACATCCGATCATTGCAAATCCAGTTTTCACCCCTTAGTTATACTTCTAATCATTTTATGCAACCGAAACACTATTACAAATTACCTGCTAACACTAAATCAATGACAACATTCAGCTTTGAGGTAAAACAAATGTTGATGTTGTAACCTTTTGGGCATGGAGAAATCACACCCTGCCAACAAGTTAAACGAAAATGACTCAACAAAAACTTTGACCGATACACCCAAAACCGAAAACATTTTCAAGAAGCAACCAAAACCTCCCCGCAAAGGTCTACAGAAAGAAGATACATACCTATCTTTCATGCAGTTTATTAATGACCCTCTATCAATCTCCCGGAGATCTAATCCTTCAAATGGCGTCACATTTACACGGTTGGGTGTTTTGCATACCCAAACATGTCCCATTTAAAGAAAGGAATATAAAACATAAGCTTTGTTTGGTCCCTATCTCAACAATTTCTTCGTCATTGGTTTTTTTCATCAATGAAATGCAAGTTAGTTACACGTTTCACCTTAACCCTTTCGGCTTGACAACGAGTTCACTTAATTTGGTTTTTTTCTTGTTTAATCCTTTTCTTCAGGAATGATAGGTTCTACTGTCTCATTTATCTATTTGTTGGGTTGAACCAGCTATGTATATCTATTGCATAAGAATGTTTGTCAATTCATTATTAGTGTTGATCTTGCGGGTTTTCTGTCCGTCGAAAATGGGTTGCATTTTTGTGCATTGATTTTATGTATGCATAAATTTTTCGTATATGAGTCAAACTACTTTAGGATTGATCAAACAAGGGTCTTTCTGTTGTCGGGTATTCTTGAGGTAGTTATCGGTTATGTAAAGCAATTTATTGCCGTCAGAACTAGGCTAAGATAAATCTGTGGGTTATATTTCAAGCGAAAGCAACATTGGTTAGACTGAGTGATAATTTGAAGCTAAAATAGAAGGGATTATCACATTTCTTCGAATTTGCATAATTTTTTTTAAAATAATAGTTGCAAATTCCTTCAGCCATGAAAATAATTGGACATTTTTTGAACACAATTCGTGATGTTCACAACAAAAAGGTTATTACCACAGCTAGAAAGTCGACAGCATGTATCACAGTAACTTCTCCATAAATTGTATCTTTTTGAATTATGCTTTCATTTTTTGTGAAAATTGTTAATCTAAAACAACTGCAACCGATATTTTCAATCGTAAATCATAAGTGAACTTACCGTGCTCCAGGTAGGTATAGGTACAACCAGTTCCCACTTATCGATGCTCTTCCAACGAACGGATCTCGTCAAAGAAAAACGTGCTTCTTCAGAACTACCAGCTCTAGAGTATGTACGTACGTACGTAATAACTAGCATCTTTTATCTTTTTATTCGTGCTTTGTTCATTGCTCAATTCAAATACAGATGTACGCAATCGCTCGCTAATAAGGGGTCACCGTGATAGTGTTCGTTTTCTTTAGATGAATTAACTCGAGGCCATGGCAACACGCAAATCTTAAAGACATCTTCAAACCGTGGCGCAAACAGAACATGAAAGTGCCATTCAATTGAAAATCAAGTTGCGTAAAAAGATAGAATGGAGAACTAACATAACTCCTCGGATGAGATTGGATTACACACATTGGACCATGATGGTGTTGCACGCCAGAAAACTTTTTAGGGCCATATAGCGACTGCCAACCAGGGCGGAATGGGCATTTATTTCGTCGAAAACAGAGCAAGGATACTTGTCCGCGATTTATTGGCAATGGTCACTGGTCTGCCCTCCTTTTTTAGTGGAAAGTCAATTGTTTGCATATTTCACGCCTTAAATGACAATTTGATTCTTTTATCGCTGTAAGTACATAGTGGACGCGTGAATTGATATACTTGGCAAACACATAAAACTACACACCATCATCTAATAGCTAAGGTTTGTATGCAAATTGCAATACCATTGAAAATGTAAATACTAAGGGTTGTAAGCATCGGGCAAAGGGTTGACTTGTTAACGATACAAGAGATCCTTACGGTGGTTTGAATAATACACGCGGTGTGCCGAAATCCATTTATTTTCGGTTCTTAAGAACCTATGCAACATATCATGTATATTAGTTTGATATTACCATTGAGATTCAAGCAAGTTTAAATGTTAGTTATGGTTGAGTGACTTCGAATGGAATGTAGTTCAGAACTGGATCGAATAAGTTTGGAAAACATATGCGAATTAAACCTCGAATGCCATCCATTTTTCTGGTAATATATCATTACGAAATTTACGCTAAAATAAAATAGTTTCTACTATAAAGATTGCTAAGTTAAATACTATGGAATGTCTTATTCAAGCAGATTGGAGTTCATTACAGTCAAATATAATAAGAAAGAAATAAAATCATATACAATAGAACCTTGATTATCCGGGCTAATGTTGGACAGGTGGGGATGTGCAGATTGTATCGCCTTTTCAAACTAGAAATAACTCCCTGGTCCATAGGCTGAATCAGTAAAGTAACATTAGCGGGTAAGATATGAACGAAAATCGAGTCATCATCCGATTTCAAAATTGACTGACCAGGATGGGATGAAGCGTTGTCAAGAAAAAGTACAGCGTTCTGGGGAAGCCCTTGTTTTTCCAGATGATCACGCACGGAAGGCACAAATGTCTCCTTAAACCACGCCGTAAATATCGCTTGATTCATCTAGGCTTTTGGGATGATTGTAGTAATTACAAGGAAGACTCCTTACTTCGGTTCCCTTAAATGACCGTGATTTTTTAGCTTATTCTATTACAGCTAACTTTAATTTGTGTGTCCCAGTGGCGCTGGAACAGTTTAAAACTGTCAATCCTTTTGCTGGATTTATGACTAAGGGCTGATTTTTCCGACTGTAAAGCTAGTGTAGGGAAACATCTACCGAAATAAACCGGTTTCATCGGCATTACAAATTTGTTCTTCACACAAATTAAATTCACTTTTTAAACTAGCACAGTTTTCATTAAAAAATGTTGCAGCAACAATATCGCCGCTCAGACTCTCCCCTTGAATCCTCGAGTTGCTTAATACCGTGGCGTTTTTTTAAAATTACTAAGCCAACCTTTCGAAGTGGAGAAAGGCTCATCAATTTTTAACTCTTTATAAAATCACAAAGCTTTCTCGCTTACCATCGGTCCGGAAATGGGAAATCCTTCTGACCGTTTTTTTTTAAACCACTGGTGAACGGCTCTAAAGAGTTCCACCATTCTTCAACAGTCTTTAACGTTTTCCGGGAAGAACAAGTAGCAATTGATTCCACCGAACAAACCAATTGCAGAATGTCTTTTCTATTTTTTATTAAATACCGGACAGTTTGTTCGCCAGTTCCATATACTATGGCGATTTTTTTACACATTCACATTTATCAGTGATAACTTTGGAAAATTGAAGACAAAAGGAATACATAGATGAAAAAAAGGAAATCCCCGGTTAATCAGGAAAATTAAAGAAAAGATGAATAGAGGGAAATACCCCGGTTAATCGAAGACCCGGATAATCAAGGTTCTACTACACTCATCATTTCTATTGAGGATCAAGTTCACTTAGGTTTCAAACTCTATTTTTTGGCTCACAATAGGAAGATATTCAATCGGCATTCGTTGAGATTTTGTATAATTATTGATAATTCAGTAGTTAAAATATGGCACAGTTTTCTCATACTTTTCAACTCTTGAAAATCACGAACGATGACATCATCGATCCCTTCTTATCACCAAACCATCCATCAGCATCATTGTTGTTGTTGTCCATGGAACACCACTCGCAACTTCTTATCACACTTCTACTATAAAGGCCATAAAAAATCAAACTAAAATAACCTTAAACCTCCCCTCCCCTTACAAACGATGACGTCATCGCTTCATCATCAGATAAGCCACCCTTCCACCACATGTCGCTAACCGCAACATCAGATAAACCATGCCCCCCCCCCCAGACCGGATGTGGTTAACCGTGAACTTTTTCCGTATAAACGGCAGTAGAACCCACATGGGTGTTTTTAACTGGAAACTTTCCCATATAAACGATGTTAGAACCCCCATCTTTTCACTACATTCTCCCTCGAAAATAGTCAGAAAATTTGTTTTTATTGATGCATGCTCTTCAACATGTAAAATTAATTAATCATTAAAAACAATATCATAAAAAAGCTCAGCGTATTGTGTTTGAAAAAATCTGTGCCGAATATTCCCTCTTTGATTTCCAACAGAAATTGATGTGAAAGAAAGAACCCAGTGTTAAATGACCCTAAGCTTACACTTTACCTATCAAAAATAACCTCAAATATTCAAACTAACGTTTTTCAAATAATAAAATTATTTAATCTATTTTTCTTGTTTGTTTTTGCTCTATTCATCACCACCGATTTCCCTCAAACCAAAAAATACAAATAATTACTATAGGAAAAAACTGTCCGACCATTTAATTATGTCCTCATCGCAAAAAACCATAATCAGCTGACCATGTCGGTTTCTACCAAATTTGTTTAAATAAAATTTATTGTGTTTCTTGGTAAAAAAAACTGTTTCTGTTCCTCTATCATTGACTTCCTCTTCTACAGGTGAATTGTTTTTTTTTTTGTTTTGCTTTATAGACTAATTACAAGTTTTTCATCACGTTCCAAACTGTTCACATAGTGCACTTGACACTAACACTATAATATCTTTCATTACTTAAGGGGGCGTTCACGGAAGAGTCATTAGGGCGGCAACAGTAGAGAATTATAAGCCAGGAAGTAAATCTTTACCAATGTAACTTACTTCTTGGGACATTGAAACAGTAATATGATCATGCCAAGTAGAATTTTTTTTGCAGATTCAATTCATAACGAACTTTTCGTCAAGTATAGAACTTAACTGAACTGAATTGAAAATCAACCAACCATATCGTCCCATTTAAGGTACACTCAAGACTTCGTCTGTCGAATAAATGCGCAGGAGGGTCAGTTTAGTTTCGATCATGCTTATTTCATAGCAGTGATGCTTCTTTGATAGATGGCATCAGGGCTGGTGGACAAGCAGAACCAAGCTCAAAATACTTGCTCCCAGCTAAGCAGCAAAATTTCATCCCAGTTTGCCCTTAAATATTATCCACATCCCCTTGCATGCGGTAGGTATCAATATTGTAATTTATGACCATTGCCAGCGCCATATATTACTTGAGAGTCGAATATTTTTGTTGGTTCATTAGTTGATAATTATGAAACGTATGCGTGTTGCACGATCCTTGGCCCAGCGTGAATTTATGCTTTTCCTATTCGAAATTGAAATTTTAGGGGATATATAATATGTTCTGCATGAATGATACCATGATTGCATCACATCCGAAATAACTACACTATTCATTATCGAGTCAATAGTTGCGTAGTGTTTTCTATTTCAAGAAAACTCACCAAATTCAACCACAAAAATATGAGTCTATACCCGATTACAAAAGATACTCATCGAATCCTGCCTATAAACACCTTTAAGGTATGAAATACCCTCACTTTAATTTTGTCCAACATAAATTCAAGCGCCACTACAGCCACTTGAACTCGAAAAACACTCCACGAAGAAGGCATAAATTATAGCTTCTCTTTTATTTCTTTTATGTATTTCATGTGACTCAATAAGAACGAGTATCTATATCGTTCCATCTGTAATCTATTCAATTGTGAAACTTGTGCCATTGTGCCAATGCTTAGAGGTTTGACGGTCATAAAAATTTCTTATGGGCAGTAAAAATTATGCCCACAAAAACATAAGGGAACTGGTAAGAGTTTTCAATTTAAAAAGGATATATACAATAATGTTAAGTGTTTAAGAAATGATGGTCATGCATAGTGAGTTGTTGAGCATTGTGATAAGTAGAAATTTGAAAGGAACAAAAGGGATGATAGGACACGTATGAATTATATTTTATTCAATTGTTATTAATATTTATGTTGTTGGCAAAGTTTTATTTAAATGCTGTTTAAGTGATTTAATGGGGAACACCAGTGTAGAGGTAAAAAAGTCATTTTTTGGGAATTTTTTTCTCAAAAACCAAACAACATATCGAAATTTGGTAAAAAGATTTATATTGTACAAGTACTTGACATCCTCTTGGATTTTTTTCAGAGCTATAAAAAACAAAATGGCGGATCCCTAGCATTTTTCCAGAAACGCCTTATTTTTTTATGGCTTCGCGGCCATACCGTTTTCTCCTGAAATGTTAAGGTTATGGTTATCAAACAAATAATTCCCAATAAAGCATAATAACAACCAGAGAAGCACGTAGGTTTTTTTAAATTGATTTTTGACAAAATGGCGTCATTTTGAAAAAAAATGTAAAAAAACGCTCGAAAATTGTTAATAACAATTTAAATATGCAACATAGAAAAAAAACTCTTACCAGTTCCATGCAGACACTAGTTTGGAACATACTGTAAAAATTTCAATTAAAACGAACGAAAATTGTTTGAGAAAAGAGTCCGGCCAGTTTGAAAAACGTTGTTTCGAGATAAACGCGTTTAAAGTTTAAATTTATTGAAAAATCATGAATAAATTTGATATACTTCTAGTCTGCAAAATACGTACTTCATCGTTCTCTGCTAACGTTCAACTAACAGAGCACGTGTACATTTTTGAAAGATTTATATTTAAAATTATTCTAAATTTTAATAACAACAGCGCGCGGGAAGACGCGCGAGGAAACGCGCGGATTGCGCTCCGAAAGAGCACTGAGAGGTGCCGCGCTAATTTGAAATTTCGAACACTTGGAAATTTTTCTCCTATATGAAATTTTGCTACATGAATTTTATGATGATGAGGTATACTTTAGAGTAACAAAAAAATTGTTTTTTTGAAAATCCCACAGTGGTTTTCCCCCTTAAGGGGTTACATAGGTCTTGTATTTTCAAAAAATCGATGGAATTTTTTTTATTTCATATGAAAGTCCAGTACTTCAAGAGTATTTACACCAAATTTCAAGTAAATTCGAGCAATATTACCGGAGTTATAAAGATTTGAATGCCGCGCGGTCGGTATGTGCGCTCTGCCTTACCTAGCGTATTATACGCATGCAGCGCGGTTCTACCGCGTAAAATCAGCTCCTTTCTTTTTCATAAACATCACAACATCAAAAGGATGCTCTGAACATCGCGAACAAGGCGAACGAATTACTGTATCGACCTGAAATCGACGATTCGATGTAAGTCGCTTGAAAAAAATTTTAATTCATTAAATCGCGGTAAAAAAAACTTTAAACGCGTTTTTCTCGAAACTTTGTTTTTCCGTGCGGTAGGCACGATTCCTCGAGAACTAATCGACCGATTTTGCTGGAACTTTGCACAGTTCCTCTTTATAATATTGAAGAACGAAAGGATTTTCATTCGGTCTACTCGTTTTTGTTTTATACGAATAAAATATTTTAAAAACGATGAGAATCGGAAAAATGTTAAAAATATAAGACGAATTCAAATTCATTTCAAATTTTAAGTTTCATTTTTTTCAATTCCTTCGTTCAAACACAAGCCAAGGGCATAAACTATAAGAAAAATTTTGAGCTTTTGATTTGAGATGAACCTGCACCGAAATATTCTGCCTACAGCTAAAAAAAGCTGGACGAGGCAAACTGCAGGAAAATTGACAATATTCAAAGTTTTTAGCTGAATTTTTTTTTACAAAGTTTTGAAATGTTAAACTTTTATGTGTGTAAATTTTAAATAAAACAGATTTTTGGTTTTTCAAATACAATTTTTTGAAAAACTTTTTTTTTCCTTCAAGACCTGTGTAACCTCTTAATTCGAATTAATCTTTTGTTCATTGAACATTAAAACCCAGTCGAATTGTTACACATTCAATTGATTGGCTACAAATCTCTAGTTTCAACTTCAATTAATTTCATTTCTACTTCGTGAATAAGTCGTGGAAATTTGCTCCGCAGATATTATATACGACAGTGTATATATATTTCGTGTCAATCATTATTAAAATGATCTTTCCTAGTGGTTTCACATCACTGATTCTATTTCAATATGGATTTCCTCCAGCCAATCGAATCCTAACAAAGACACTTTTGCTAATCCATCATAGGACGTCACGATTTAAAAGATATGTTTTTTTCTATTCAACCCAACCATAACCATCTTAAGATACTATTATCTTCTGCATCAACCTGGAAATGTTATCAGTTGCATTATGAATCCATCAAAAAACCGTATAGTACAAATAATGCAAATAATTCCGAATTAAATCCAGAAGAAACTACCTTCGAATTATACCGCAGCCGCCACTTATGGCTTCTGATTTAATGCTCTTTCAGACACACACATTATCCGCTCCGGAAAATTGTTCAAAAAGACATTGATGGGTCATTTGTCATAAGATATTTGATTGATGGAGAAAACTCACTAATCGGATCTAAATTATGATGAATGACCGTGAATGCAAATTAGGTGTGGTAATGTATCATATAGTCGTGTACCGTTATGTATTTTCATATGAAATAATATCATTTGAATTTCGTTGCAATCGAGTGCAGCAGAAGCAAAAGAAATACTAAATGGACGTTAACTAATGTCTACATCGAAACTACATATCAAACGTGTCCCTAAAATATAATCTCAACGTTACACAGTTCTTCCTATGGTGGTGAATCTAATTCAAATTTATCACAATCCCAACAGTGATTTGTCATCAACCTAATTTTGGATATCTCTCTTTTTACTATGTCCGCAAACGCATTTGTATCCAATAAGTGTGGATCTTCATTTGATTAACGAAAATCTAAATAAATTCATGAAAATTCAACCTTCTATCAACAGATAGATACAAGATTCGAAAATTTCATTTTAAGAGTTTTTTATTAAAGTTTCGGAAACACAATAAACGGAAACGAAAAATACTGAAGAGACTTCTTAAATGGAGATTAACAGGCGCCTATTTCTTCACACACGTCCATTGATCACCAACATGATGAACCGAGCAGCAGAAATTAAGGCATGGATGTAGCCTTCATATTTCACATCATGTATCTTTGTTTGGTTATAAATCCATTAGTGATGACTGAAATGGTGAATGACTTTCCGGTCTTGAGAATATATGTATATCTTTTTTTGGAGGTGTGGAAAATAGAAGAAGGCGTTTCCGCAAGGTCAATCTTAACGAAGATACTTTTTTTTAAATAGTAAATTACATAACAAGTAGTCAAAATAAAATACTTAATCTACGCTGATTATGGATTAGATTGAAATTATGGTGGGAAAATTACAAGATTTCAACGCCCGCTCTATCAAGCTGCTAAATAATTTTGCTTAAAGCATTTTAATTAGTCATTAAATAATTTCAAGTGTTTCATGATGGCAATGACTTTGAGCGAAACAAATTTTTGTTAGGTAATTTTTTCTACAGAAATGGAACATGATTGTTGTTATTATGTTGGTGGAAATTTCTTGTATTTGAAATTTGATGACTTAAAGATACAACAGCTACTTTAAAAGTAGCAGGGCGGATCTGTGAAAAAAACGACTACATTTGACCGTTGAGGAGGGGCACACTGATTTTTGCAGAAAAACTTGTGAAATCACTCGTATAAAAATAATTGTCTTATCCTCCCTCTTAACATAGTCGAGAACATTAAATAAAAAATCGAAATGTTTCAAAATTTAAAAAAATCGTTTTTTTTCATACTTTTTTCACACGTAACGTTAAAACGGTTCGTTTTAGAGCAAAGTTGTGGGAGAATAAAAGGCGCGTAGTAAAATTTTCTACAAGATAGGATTAGTTAAAACATTTAACCCTTGCCGCAAAACATAAAAAGAGGGGGAAAAGCCTTTTTTTCTTTTTTTACCACTTAGAATGCATGTAGGACTTTCATAGTTCGCCTAGAAAATCTTTAAAGTGTAATTAAAACGCACACAATTCATTTTAGGTCAATGTTGTGTGGCAATAAAAGCTGCGTAATAAAATTTTCTATAAAAAAAATCTTAAAACATTTAACCGCAATCGCCGCAAAATTGCAATAAATATAAAAAACAGGAGAAAAAAGCCTTTTTTTATTTTTTTTACCACTTAAAATGCACTTATGACCTTCATATTTTTACAATAGCAAACAAATTTTCATCAAAATCGATTCAGTAGATTGCGCATAATAATTGTGGAATCTAAATTTGTTTTAAAAAAATCAAAATTTTTGAAAGCTTACAAGAAGTTTGAAACTTTTTTCACATATGAGACAACTCTTCATCTATCATATCCACTTTACAAAATTAAAATCGGATTATTAGGGCAGCCTCAGGATTTTTGCTAAACTCTCCGGAGCCATGCGTCCATCAACTACAGCCGCCCAGCACAGTTTTAAAGTTTATTACCACGTTTAGGAAAAATTCATGAGGCTGCCCTAATAATTTGATTTTAATTTTGTAAAGTGCATTTGATAGATGAAGTGCTGTTTTATATGTGAAAAAAATTCCAAACTTCTATGAGCTTAAGTTTCTGACTTGCAAGCTTTCAAAATTTTGAATTTTTTTAATTAATTTTATTTAGATTCCACAATTATAATGCGCAATCTACTGAATCGATTTTAATGGAAATTTGTGTGCTGTTTAATTACACTATAAAGATTTTCTAGGCGGACTATGAAGGTGCTAATAAAAAAAAATACTTTTCCCCCTTTTTATATTTATTGCTATTTTGCGGCAAGGGTTAAATATTTAAAAAAATTGAATTAATCGTATCTTGTAGAAAATTTTACTACGCAACTTTTATTCTCACTCAACTTTGCTCTAAAATGAACCGTTTTAACGTTAGGAGTGAAAAAAGTAGGGAAAAAACATTTTTTTAAATTTTGAAACATTTCGATTTTTTCAAATGTTTCCGACGTTTTTGAGAGGGAGGATAAGTCAATTATTGTTATACGAGTTATTCCACAACTTTTCCTCCAAAGGTAAATCCCCCCCCCTGAAAACAGATCTGCCTTGGTCTATTACTGAAAATCGTTGAATTAAATTGTGAAAAAACGTAGTTTATTACCATTACTCCCAGGATCATTTTTTCGTAAATCGTCGTCCTCTGCCCTAAGATCTGCGTTGTTCTTGTTCAGAATATTGTATATTTTACCTTTTCCAATCACCATTTAATGCATAGTGCCGCAGACCTAATTGTATCCTTGCTGTCAAGCCATCAAAGTAATTTGAGACATCTTTTAAAATTATGATTATCAATAAACTTGCTCGTTTTCTACAAAATTTCAAACCAATTCGAGACAGTATCCAGTTCCAAGGGTATAACCCTTTATGAAAGAACAATAAATCGGAAACTAGTTTCCTCCTATTTCAAGCATATTGTTATCAACCCTTCCTGCCATGCTACAGATGCCATCAATTGTTGACCAAAAAAGATCATTGGTTTCAAGTGGGTATCTAGCATATACGTTCGGTTGACAATATCTTGTATTGCTTTTCACTTTTTCTTAGATTGAAGAAAAACATCATTTTCCAGTCTTGTTCTGTATGATAGTCATCATCATCATCTCAAGAGAACATGACTGCAGATGAACTTGATCGGGTAAAGAAAAGATCACCCCTTATGTCCTTTTTGGATAGAGTAGGCCAGGTTGGATCAAGCACGGACGAATTTGGAACATGGAAAGGCAGTTTTATGACTGACATTTATGATTTTTTAAGTGACCAGTCGTCGTCCTGGTGTGATTGCAACAACCATGTCACTTTTTGATCATCCTCATCATCATGGCCATCAAGAACGATGTTGTTCTGATTAGCACCTATACAAGAGGAGGTGATGCCCCTCGTTAACTTTGAGGTGTGAATGATGGAGTTGAATGATGTGAAAATTGAAAAGTCGTTATCATTTGTTGCAGAGGTCTTGTGCGGTGTCAATATTTTCTTTGAGGGCTAGTTGCTATGGTTTTTGGTGTGTGTATACATTCAAACGATTTTTTTTATTATATCAGACCAAACAAGATTATGATTTCGGTACATACCATGAAATTTCCTATGCCAAAATAGAATTAATTTCATTTATTGTAAACCACTATAGTCATTTCATATAACGTTCACTGATTTTTCTTGATTTTTTTTATTTTTCAGATTCATTTGTAAATAGCCAAGAATGGACAATATCACGTGCCGTGCCAGATTTACGGCTAGGAATCGTAGGCTCATTGAATTCGGGCAAATCAGCACTTGTACATCGTTACCTGACCGGTTCCTATATGCAAGAGGAATCACCTGAAGGCGGTCGCTTTAAAAAAGAAATTTATATTGACAATCAAAGCTACTTATTACTTATAAGAGATGAAGGTGGACCACCTGAAATGCAGGTAAGACATAAATGTACAGTTCAATGGATATGCGATGTTGTAAATTTCAACAACAACAAAATAAAAATATGATTGGTAAGCCTAGGATTTGACGGTCTAGGTTAAATTTGTAGCTCGTAAAATGGTTTTGAAGGTTTTATTTGTTCAGATTTTGATTCCTCTGTGGGAGGTGTGTTCAAGGTTAATGTCTCGAAAAAGGTTTGAATCACTTAAAATAAGTTTATGCTGTGATATGCAGTTATATTATTATATATTATATGCCATAGGTATGCATCCGTCCAAAATCCCAAAGACAACCTTGTTAGCCTTATGTGGGCTATTTTCATATATTTGGCGAACATATGTTAAAATAACGTTGTTTTGATTGCCTGAAGCTACCTTATTTATTTTTGAAAGAATCACTGCCTGCTATGAAAATTAATTATTTAAAAGATTTGTAGTGTCTTCGTCCATGAAACGTTCCATCAATCTCACCGGTGACTTTTTTCGTAAGCATTGGACGCTCTTGGATCTCATGTGGATTGGTATCGTCCCAAATTCGACAATTTTGTTTGTTGACATATACGTTCATCCAGAAATGGGCCTCATCGCTGAAGATGGTTTTTCGATGAAAATTAGGGTCACAAAACAATTTTATCACTTGCACGTGAACGTCCGTCCATGGTAATTTGGCAAAACAGACTGAATAAATGACAGCCAATTTGACAGATGTTCAACAATATGGCCGCTATCAACTGTCAAAGTTCGGAAGTCCCTATTGAAAGACGTGAATCTCTTCTCCGATTCTACCATTTTACTCTTCAACAACAAAATTATTCTTAAGATCTAGCATGTAATTGGATTCTTCTGTACTGCAGCTTTGTTAATATTGAACAATAAAAAAATGTTCTCAACCATCTCCCCAACATCTCCTTCGCAATTTTGTCTTGATTTCAACTCATCTCTGTCACTTTTATCTTTCCTTCAGATCGATCCAATATAAAATTACATATTATTCTTCCCTAACTGTTTGAAACAACATAGAAACGATTTAAGCGGCACGTGTGCATCACACTACACATACTACGCACGGCATGCATCAGCAGAATCCCTTGAATGTTTGCATCCATTACACATTCACCCCTTATCAAAAATGATGATGTTGACTTTATCGAAAAACATAATGCCCCTTTCGATGAAAACGTAACATTTCCATGCACTGACTTTAATCCATCGCCCGAAATAATGAGATATCACTGTTGGATATAAGATTGAACACAATTCATCATGATGCTATGGTATGGTATGGTATCCATGAGTCCTGGACACGCAGTCGACACACTGCTTCAAAATCACAATCACAGTGGGGATTCCTAAATTGTATCGAAAAAATTTGAGTACAGTCTATTATTTTGTCAAAGTCGGTTTGCCTCCGTTGAGCCAAGGGATATTCAATGCAATCGTATATGAATCTCATGCCAACAAGACATTTTTGCTGAAGAGCTGAATGATTTTCACGGATTATTATATGCAAACTAAAGGACTTTGAACGTTGTCCAGTCAGTCATGAAAATCTATATTTTCAATATATCATTTCTATTGTAATGCATCTTTTCAGTTGGAAGGTGGTATGATTTGTTGAAATTTGTTGAAGCATACGTTCCTTTAAAAGTAGGATGTCAGCTATGTAAATCTGATGCATGAAAAATGAAAATAAAGAATCATTTTGCTACCAACGTTTTCACTTTCCTTTTTAGACCTTTACTTCGATGCACATCCCAAACAATACTCATCTACTATTTCTTTTCAACACCCTGTACTCATTCATATATTTTTTTCGTCGCTAAAGGCGATATTACAATTTGCATTTTTACTTCTTTTAATTAAATGCCATCCCCTGCTGAGAGCTTAGCAATCATTTTGAATGATGCATGCAGACATGCATGTAGGTGAGCCCAGTTTTCACTCGAACTACCCTTCTAGGTCGAAACATGAATGTCATCAGCGAAACAGCGACGTTGTCATCAACATCATAGAATATCATCATCCTTCGTCCTTCAGAGTTTTCATCAGCAGTTGTTGGTTGTTGTCGGCTTGATCGTTTCTACTCTCTCTTTTTTGTTTAAGCTGAACCCACTAGAACTAGACGACATTCATTTCTGCAGAGTAGCTAGTGGATGCAGATGAAACAATGTCTCCAATGCCCTCATTATCCTATTTTTCTGATTTTTCTTTGGCTAAATATCCTTTTTCTCGTGCATTTGTTTGATTTATGATGGTAGGCGATGGTTTCTTTGGATTGGCGAGCTATGATTGAGTGTTGGTCGGATGATAGTGACGGGAATATTAAATGGAGAAAAAGAACTTAATGATGGTAGCTGTTATCGTGTTACATCTTTAAAGGGTCATTTCTTTCCTGGTGTGATTGAGAGTTTTGCAGTGTATGAAGATAAAATTGATATTATTTTCATTAATCGTTCCAAACTCCTTAAATTCGATTAACCATTCATCTATATTAAGTAAATTGATGATGCTTTCCGCTGCTCAACGAAATCAATTTGCTAATAAATAGTTGGCATTTTTGAATGCCACATTAAATGAACTATCAACTCTACGGAATCGCACTATATGTTACATTTATACATACGTACATTTCATCGTACAATAGAAAGCCTTCTATCCTTATCTTCATTTTGGGTCATATTCAGCTTATCGAGCAGAAAAAATTACGCTTTGTTGGAAGCAGGACTTGCAATATATTTTGATTGGATTTAATTGTATCCTACGTAATCCACAGCTTATAAATAGTATAAGTAATAAGGACATACTCCAGATCAACTTGTCACTAAGCCAAGCCCCATTAGTTAAAGAAGTTAAAGCTAACTTTTATGCAACATTCATGTTCCAAATACACTAACTCGAGTGCTTCCTCCCGCCCCATTCTATATAAACTCAAAGTAGAACAACGAAACTATTTGACCCAAGGGATAAAAATATTTCAATGAACAAAAGCTCCCGTTTGAAGCTCACGTTACTATTTATACGACAAAAGGTACAAGGCCTTAATTCAAGGATCCCTGGATCTAGTAGTAATTCCTTTCGTTTTGGGTCGATTACAACGTCTACACTATTCGGGGCTAGGCGGTAAACAAAGTGACTGCCATTTTTTCGGGATGCTAAATATCCTTCGTTATGGTTGCAGGGAAATAATTCCTTTTGACATGAATACTAGAAGCAAACTTATACATAGCATAAAAGCCCATCGTAAAATTGAAAACGAGCAACAGACAAACTAGAATAGCATTTATGTACATACATTGAAGTCACATGTCACGAGTCGAGTGGGAACGTATGTAGAATCCCAACCGCATAAATAAATGATGAGGCAATTCATCTCGTATTACAAGAGAAACACAGTAAGCTATAAGATAAATATTTAATGAGGTAGGATACCTTACGTCCTTGGTATTACGGTGATGATGATGACTAAGTCAGCCAGTGAGCCAGCCAGTTGGATCGATTATGGAATCAACTCCCAATAATTTAGGCACTGCCTTTTATGTCTCGTTAGCTGGCGTCAGTAATGATTACTTAGTGAATCAATCAGTAAAGAGGTAATGGATTATTAACACGTTAACAGTCACTTGAAAGTATGATAAGCTTAAAAGATAATTGATCAAATTTACAATTGAAGTAAGCTAAGCGAATTTAGAAGTTTTAGCGCTCGTTTCAGATTTGTTTTAAATAGATTGTGCTTTCGATTATTCCAAAAAAGAATTTCTTTAGGGTTAACTCTTATTAAAAGCAGTTTCTAGGCTAAAAGCATTCCCGCGAAAACACATATTTTTGAAACTATTCATGGTTATGATAATTTTCGAGTGAAAACAATCGATTTTACATGTATTTTAAAAACACCACGAGAAGGTGATTTTGTCAAAAACATGGACAAACACATGTTTATGATTGAAGAGGTTTTTTTTTCATGTTCAACATACTGTTTGCGACAACATTTCATAGGAAACAATAACATACAGTATACGCTTCTAGAAAATAATTTGAATTCAAATACGCTTGAATTTAAAGACCAGCTTCAAATATACCTTTAGTCACATTTGCTTTGGTGTTTGAGTCAAATGAAGATAATTGCAGCAAAATTGGTGACGTCAATTATATCGTATGATCTTAAATTTTAAGCATATATTTTTGCGTTTGTTTCTCTGCTTTATGGAAGCAGTTTTAAAAAATGCGTCTCACTTCGAGTGAATTCAAATTTCTGCAAGAAAATTCAATACTTAACGGTGCTACTTTAAACAATTATAAAAAAAGCAGGGCAAGGAGCGGGGAGAAATGAGGTAGGATGGATTACAACATTTGAATTCCAAGCAAAACACAATTCACATTTTTTAAAGTGGTCGCACATTTCCAGAGCATTCGTAGAATGATTTTTAATATTTTGCTGATCATTATTGAATAAACTTTTAAGAAACTTCTGGGGAAAAACCATTCAAAAAATCGACAATTTGACACTTTCTCACACGAATCCATTATTTAAAAGGACAACTGTTAAACATGAATATCTATCAAAGAAATCATCTCCATGCGATGTAGAATGTAAACACATCTAGATGTTTTCAAATGCGCGAATCATAAATACATGTTTTCGTTGTATCTTATTTTATGATCAAATATAGACGTAAAGCCTTTACGTCATTCAATGAGCCATTACGGTAAAGGCTCATTGAATTATTTTTGATCATAATTCTAGATTGTGGACTCCGAAGTTAGGGAGTAAATTTAAATTAAAGACAAATTTTCGCTACGAAATTCTGAATTTTATTCTGCCTGAAACCTCAACAACCGCATCTTAGCTTACTTTCACACATGCATCCAATATTTAAAAGAGCAACTGTTGAACATGAGTATCTGTCGAAGCAATCATTTCCATGCGATATAGAACGTAAACGCTTCAAGATGTTTTCAAATATGCGGATCATAAATACATGTTTTCGTTACATCGTATTTTATAATGAAATACACATAATAGCTCATAAAATTATTATTTTTGATCATAAAATAGGACTTATTGTGCTTGTTCAAACGTCTTTAGGATGGCTTGCTACGTTTTATTCTATTGAATTTGACGGTCATGGATTTTTTTAAAAAAAAAATAATGTTTAAAAACGAAATATATCTGAAAGATGCGTATAATTTCGAACGTTTTATGAAGGCCCAGTTTCTAGTCGGTTTTTCAAAGCCTCACTAACATCTTTTTCATCATCAATGGCACACCAGTTGAGTCCTTTTTCAAACCTCATATGGAAGAATTGTAAAATATACGCGTGAAGAAAGTATGCTCCAATTTGTTTGAGATTTTGATGGGATATTACACGGATGGTATACACAACTAGCTAATATATCGTAGTTGAACGTTTTAGCTCAGCCTGATCGAAAAAATACACGAAAAGATGTCAAAAACAGGATTGATTAAATGAAGTCGATTAGTAGTTTTGGCGGGAAATTTAAATTAAGATACAAATTGATCCCAGTGGCTTACTTTGTGTTAAAACAAAACCAAACAGCTCATGCAACTGCAACAGAAAAGAACCTAATGAAAATCAATAAGCTGCCATAGTTGGCTTAACACCGATCAAGATAAGACCTAATATTCTTGGTTACCAATTCCGATTGCTGGAGGGGAACGGCCACGCTCTTGAAATAAGTTAATGGTCATTAGTACGCGAAACATAATTATAATGATGCCCTGTAATAGATGAATGAGAGAGCATTGTACAAGAAGTGGATAGCAATTCCAGCAAATACTATACCTATAGACTTTACCTTTCCACTTTCATCATTTCCACCGCAATTATGGTATGAATGACTCCAGGGACACCGCAATGTGGGTCAGTCGTCGCAAAGTCTACACAAATGCGACATTATTAACAACAGCATAGCAAAGTGGCAGTTATCACGCTATATATGATCATGAAATGAAATTGAATTGAATTTGCTGCACAATGGATGATAAATAAGTAGAAAAAATTGAGAATGGCGTCTCGATTTCTTCGGTCTATCGTTCAATCGATATAATGTTGTGGTTTGGCACGCGACCGTATGAATTCCGAGATATCCATGAAGGAGCATGTCAAAATATGGATTAGTTGAATCCTTGAAAAAAGAGATGAGCAAAATTTAATTATCGAATAATGAAGAGTTCCCTCAAATGGATTCCACGCGCATATATATATCGGCTGCAACTTTAATAAAACATTTCAAAGCCTCTATAGAAGTTTTCCTTTGTTCTGCTATATTGAAATAAATTTTCTTTCATTAAAATCATTTCATAATAGACTTGTATTTTGGCAGAAAAAGAAACAAATATCAATAGAAGCATAACGTACATAATGTGATAAATAAGTCTACTCATGAACTTTGCTACACTTGAAACAATCCAAATCCTTTTTAAGCGAATAATGGCTAGAACTTTGTTCAAATTGCTTGGATTATATCTGCCTAATAAATTGCAATGTGAACGAAAAAAATTCGGGAATATTTAGTTCACAGATGATGGTTCCTTTCACTTCCTGATATCCTTCATTTGTAGCATTCTTCTTTTTTATTTATTTATTTTCGCCAAAGCAAGGCAATCACATCTTGAAATATAAAATACAACAAATTCTTAACCCTAAAATCCATGCTACATTCAACATTAATTCACATGTCACAATTTAGGGATGGATAATGAAGGGCTTTATAAATACAGGATTTAAAATTGAACTTGGAGATGTTAAGGGAATAGTGGTTGCTCAAAGTGTTAAAGTTCTTACAGCACCTATTAACAGGTACATTATCTGCATACTTAGTAAGATGCTGATATTCTATAAGTAAACGTGTGTTACGTGTACTTCTTGCAGGCACTTTAAGCTTTATTTTATTAATCAAATACACCACATTAATGTGGCCCCTAGTCACGTCAAAGGCGAAACAAAAGGACAACACTGTCCTTCTTTAAGAGTCGACAAATTCAGAAGCTCCAATCTAACTACATAGGGAGGCAAGATTTGATAGTCACCAGGGCTATAGAGGTCTCTAAAAAGAAAAGAACAAGAATTGTTTTTGGACTGATTCTATTCTTGCATCATGAACTCCAAAAATTGGGTTCCATACATTACTGGCATATTCTAGTAATGGGCGAACCAGTAAGGTAAATAATGATTTAGTTAAATAGCATCAGATTCAGACTTAATAGTGTGATATATCTTCAGATCGTCAGCATAAAGAAAATGTGATACGTCCGAGAGTTTTTCAGATAAATCTGATATAAAAACATTAAAAAGTAGAGGGCCGATGTGACTGCCTTGAGGTACACCAAAATGTACGAGAATTGGCTTGAACAAATATCCCTGAAATTTTACTAATTGACTTCAGTCCCGTAAGTAGGAACTGAACCAATTGAGCATAGAGCCGGTGATACCTATTTTCTGCAATTTGGAAATGAGTATGGAGTGATCGACCCGGTCAAATGCTTTACTAAAATCTTTGTAGATTGCGTCAATTTGGTACTCCATCTCCATTTTACATAGGACATCCGAAACTGAAACCATGAGATTGGTTGTAGTTGATCGACCCTTTTGAAATGAAATTAGCTAGTGTGACTATTTTTGAAAAGACTTTCCAATATTTTTTCAGATATTTTAACTGTTTCCATGATATGTTGCCACTTCAAATCCCTACAACGAACCTCACATGATTCCAGTCCTCTTTTTCGCATCACTAAATACACGAACCATGTTTAGATTATAAAATTGAAAGTTAAGCATGTAAATTCAAAAGTAAATTTGATGTCTTTTATCGATTTTAAGGTGATACCTTATCACAACCTTCAAGCGAAAAATTACTACGCATCTTATTCCCAAAAATGATAGCTTTTTTATCCAATTACACCTGCACTTTACCCTCAATTCAATTTCCTCACTCCAAAATCAAGGAATCAACCTGAAAGAACTTCTATAGCATCGAATAGAATCCAATCGCACAGAATTTATCATATTAATATTAAATTCCAGCAATATTGAGACCAAAAAATCAATATCAACGCTTCAATATAGTTAGTCCCTCGGGGTGATTAACCGGTGAATTTATATATGTATATGTAGTAGTCCTTTTACGCTTCCGATGTGCCCACTTTCAGTAGGAAATGATTTTCCACTACAACTTGACTGTTGATGTTGATGTTGACGATGAAATGGTGAAGTAAAGTAAGTACCACTATATCACGCAACCTCATCTTCGCCGTTGAGTTGCCACTCAACGTTGGCCGGAGGATGGTAAAGAGTAGCTGACTACATCAATCCATCCTGATTTCAGGCTAGGCTAGAATTACATGGGAACTTATGCAGAAGTTATGTATATGCCATCTTGCTATGGATGTTTGTCAACTTGCAAACAGACATTCAAAGTGGTATCGCGTCACTTTGATGGTTTATGTGTGTAACGTAATCCTAAAAGGACATTAGCATGGCGTTATTAGAAAGAGGGTGTGTAAACAAAGAAGCGAATCTTCCTTTTCAGAATGGCGTTGAAACGCAATAGTTGGTTGTTACTACTATTTACTATATATTATTCACTATATTCAGAAGTTAACTATAGTATTGAACGATCTTTGATGCTGTTATTTCATGTTCTAAAATCAACACCAGCTATTTATGTTGAAACGCTTCTTTTCCTTCCTATATCAGGAATATGCATAATAGACCCATTTCTTATAAATATCCTAAATTTTCTATGAACAGGCTGGATTAATTGCATCACTATCTATTTGTTAAACTTCCTTTTTTTGTTTAAATCCAAATCTAAATGATTGTATCACTACAAACAAACAGGATAAATGGCGACACTGTCAACGCAGAAGCATAGGTCGGCATTTTTGCCATTACCATCTCCGTCGTCCTTGCATAATTTGCCTGGAAGAGCTTCCGAGTGTTCTGACGTGCATGTTTTTTTTTCAGAGCTCTGATGAAGGCTGAAAGCAGACAGCAAGGAGTCGTGTTGCCTACACATATTCAGCTTGTATCTAGTCCTGCTTTTAGCAATATGCCTTCTCTCGGACTGTTGTCCTGCGTCGGGCGGTTTGTGTGTGATAAATTTCCACCAGCAACATTGCACTCGCAACACGCGAACTCATTCTTTGCCCAGCAAATTAGTCCCTAAAGGGGAGATTCGGTTGCACTATACCATGCATAATCGTCCTGTTTCACGAGTAGAATTCACATAGATCTTTTTAAGGCCTGCGAACGTGCACGTGTGAGGAGGGTTAAAAAATGGCTATGGTGGTACTGCGTGCCACCCTCGCCTAAATCTGAATGAATGAATACACTTGCTGGGTTATGAGTTAGACAGGACGCCGACATTATGTAAATGTTGAGCGTCGGGTTTCAGTCATTTCACAGTTTTATTGTGGTACGGTTTAGTGTTATAGAGTGTGAACTAATAAAAGGATCAAAACTGGTATATTTTTGATTTATAAATCTGTGCAGAACGTTCTTTCTGATATCGTTGTACATTTGAAGGTGTCTCTGTAAGTATTGGAAATTGATATCCCTTTTGTTTGTTGAAAATAGCATAAGCCAGAAAAACAGTATATTCCACATATTCATCATAGACGTT